>JAACJL010000016.1:0-663250 GCA_013053245.1 Agrocybe pediades | reverse complement strand
TCACAAGCAAAAAAACCTAGGTAATCGTTAGTAGCCTTGAACCTTGAGATACACTTGCGACCATACCCGTTCATTCTGTAACACCTTGCTCATTCGCGACAGATCAGCCGTTCCATTACGAAGTAGCACCTGGGCTTCGTATGCCTACAGCCGTATTTAGTTCGCGTCGAAGACCCCGGTTGTAATGACCATACCTCTTCACAGCAATCCTCCATCGCCATTACACATTCTTCCAAGTCGGGTGGGCATATTGCTTGTATGTCTCCAATAAGCTGTTCTGGCCTGCTCATAAAGATAGACTCTCGAGCCTTGAGGTTAGCTTTTGATAGTCGAGACATGTTGAGTGAGATGACTTTAATCTCTCTGAGGTCAAGTTGGGTTCACGTTGTGACAAGCAGTCCCCGCCAAGGAACGAGGCATCACAGCACGTGTATAATGTGACACAGTCGCGCCTCCTCCACATGATCAATCGATCACCCCGCGTCGTACTTACTTCCATCCGGTCCACCGTCCTTGCACCGTCCAGACGTCCAATGCCCAAGTCATGAATCCCATTCCCATGTATTCTTCTCATGAGCTGGCCGCCCAACATCATGATTCACCACGACATTGCTTACATCGAACGCCGCAAAAGTCTACGACGTTTCGATTTTGCAGCAATCAGATTCTCAGAACGCCGCCTGCACTGGCACCCCGTTATTGCCTCGCCTTTCATGCGCTCTCCGATCGCGAAACTGACGGTCACTGGTCATGGCGGGAGTCAATATAGTACTGTCGATTCCTTGCGCGAATAATAGCTTCCTCAACGTAACAACGATTGGTATAATTGAATCGAAATCAGAACTCGGAAGCGTAAAAGCAGCCCTACACATAGCAGAGGTCTTTGCAGCTGAGGACAGAAACCCCTCTACAGGAGTTGGGATATTGATGCCACCTCAATTACAACGTTTGCCACCGGAAAGGTTCTTCGCAAAGTACTCGCCACCTTCAAGCCACCTTCCAATAAAGAAGAAGAATGAGAGAATATCCAACGAAGAATTGGGGGAAATAGGTCTTTGGCACAGTACCTGAAGGTATAAAAGCACTAACGTTGGGGCCTCGATTCTTCAGTCAGCTCCTCTGATTACCACTTGTAAGCAACTTCCTCCCCCCTCCTTTACTTACCTTCATTAACCCCGTACATTTACTTACAGAAACACCATGCAATTCACCCTCGTTGCTCTTGCCATCTTCGCCGCCGCTGGTGCCGCCATGGCCCGCCCCTCCGACAACGCTGTCGCTGGTGGAAAGACCACCAACGACGAAAGTGCCGCGCTCAGGTACCTCCTCACCAACAGCCCTGCCGGCCACCAGGCTGAGGAAGACGGCCCAGCACCCCCAGGTTGCTACTGGGACGGTACCGCACCCTTCTGCGCGGGAAGCTGCCCAACTGGCTACACCGAAGAAGGCCGTGGATCCTGCGGTGACGGTGCCTGCTGCTGGACCGGATACAAGTTCTTGTGCTGCAAGACTGCAGACTCCGGCGATTCCTAAATGCATCAGTTCCTCCGTCGGCCAAGCCTGAATTCAAGGCACTCGTTCACAGGCAAATGCCGGAATGGTTGGATGGGCACGGGGATATTTGGGAGTAGGACTGTGTTGTAGTAAGCATCTGCAGAAAATGTCATAAAAAAGAACTTCCTTGCTTTTCAAAATATCCACGGTCCGTGAAATAAGTCGCATCCTTTCGTACCTGCCCCAACTTGCGAGTAAATTGTCCAGAACAGACATGGCTGTAATGACTATCCGCTAGATTTTTACGGAACCTCGACCGTTAAACGGAATGGATGCGTTACAGGATCGACGCATAAATTAAAATATGCAATGGTACGGGGACTGATTCCTGAGTCCCAGTCAAAAGTCCCCCTGCTGTGATCTGCTTGTCTCGTGTCACAGCGGCAATTGCAGATGCCGCATGCGGAGAACTGTTGCTGCCTGCAAGCCATCGGCTACACTTCGTATTAGGATAACGCGGGTCTGCTCATAGCTGCTCGTACATGTTTTACACTGTCCCAAACTCAATAAGAATGATTTTGCTAAATGCACGAGACTCGCGAAAACGTGAGTTTTTAGCCAGTTGCAAAATCCCACTCCGATGTTTGGATCCGTTTGGGCTTATAGGTTTTGGCCCAACATTGCTATTTTACATTCTTTCCATGCTACCTTCACCATGATCTCAAGGTCTCGTTGCGGCTTCCAAGCAAACTTTTCGCTGACTGGCGAACCGACTTGAAAGAGTTGAGAAACCTCTGCCCGGCGCACAAGGCCCGTCCCTGCCTTGCTCGATGTCGGACCTGCCATGGTTCCTGGGCCTGTCGCCTGCACTGTCGGCGCCACCGCCAGCTCACCGCCCTTTTCCAAGTTGGCCGTTGTTGGAAATGTGGTAAGTCCAGCAGTAGGTTCTGATACTACGGCAGATCTGACTGCAGTTTAGAAACCTACGATGAGTTTCAGCTCGCCCGAGTCATCGACGATTCGACGTTCGATAGTCGATGCGTCGGATACGACATCGGTCGGATATCCATAATCGACGGCCAGAAGAACGGTCGAGGTCCTATCCGAGATTCGACTCATTCGAGTTCGAAGTCAACAAGCATCTGGCAATGCATTGTGAAGAAGACTTGAAGAGGTACGATCTTGCTATCAAATTTCTAGAATTTGCCAAAGGAGACTCACGTTTATTCTACTCTTATTAGGTGCGCAATAGGTGCGGCAAGATTACTATATGCGCGAGTGAGTCACCTTCTGAGTTGTGACCCAAGAAAGTCAAAAATTTCCGGTCCTTAGTGTCCTCTGTAATCGTACATGGTAGTATGGTAGTAGCAGTGCATGCAATGATATATTATTATTCAAAATTCTACCTATTGGGACCTGTCCTTACATGGCACCTACGGATATTGGCAAAACACATGAGAGCAGGCCTGAACGGATTGAGAAACATGCTCCCAACGACGTCACCAGATGTGACCAGTTTGAAATCTGCTATAGTCCAATTTTCCTGTTCACGCCTGCTGTGGGCGTGAGTCACGCTCATAACATATCCTAACCTATCCCACCCGTGCTACTTTTGACTGGGCCTGAGTACTGACACCTGGTCATCGCGATTCGCACTGATGTGACGATATAAGCGAATTCTTGATTTGAACTTGACAAAGATTGAATTCTGCCCTTGCTGCTGCATCAAGTTCGATAGTCGTTATGTAATGTTGTTATTATTTTGTACCGCCAACAACTTTTCGAATCTTTCAAAGTTCGACGAGAGAATGTCATTGACTCATTAACGCTTTGGCTGACGGGAAACCGAGTCTCTAAACTCCATTTCTGCCCACTTGCGCGATAAGAGCTCCAGAGGGTTTCTGGGTATCGAGTTTCCTCCCACTGCTGGCGCTGACCACTATTAGTCGCCCAAATATTGGTCACTTGATATGATTTCTGTCAGTTTTCACCGTATTAGTTGGCTTGATAGAGGAAAACTCACTAAATGTCACTTTTTCAAGATATTCGGGCACATAATAGCCAACATCCGATATGAATCATTTCAGTTAATGAATATTAGCGGAATTAATAGGAATCGGCGCCAGCAGTGTCCGTTTTGACTGAGTTAAACTTAAAGTCAACATCGTTGCAGAATTCACGACTCGTCACACTCACGTGATGACATAATCCCACTAAATTTGGGCATCTTTAACTTTAAGCGCCGTGCCGCGTCAAAAGCGTCTGACATCCATGAACTCAAAACAGGGAGCAAATCACGGTGCCCGAATTAAGGCAATGAGCAAAGATTAAACATCAACCAAGTCTTTTTTGTCATTTTCTACAATTTTTACAAACGATCGTCAAGCTGTCCATTCTCCTACGTCTTACGGCGGCCCATCCGCTCCGTCATCATTTCTCACTGCCGACTCCGACTCTTCTCTCCAAACGTCGGCGACCCTTGAGGGTGCGGTTACTTGCGGCAGCAAAGAACCTTGTATCCAGTGACGCAGCAAGCACCGTCACCGCAGGAACTCTGGTTTTTCTTAATGTAGCCGCTGGGGCAGCCGCCAGCGCAGAAGGGTGAGGTACCGCTCCAGAAGCATCGTCCGAGTCTGGGTGCTAGGCCATCTTCACCAGCCTGGTGACCTTCGGGCCTGTTGGCGAGGAGGTACTCGAGCGTGACGGCCTCCTCGGAGGTGATCGTGGCATATGCTTCGGTGTTGTCGGAGGGGAGGGCCATAGCGACGCCAGCAGCGGCGAAGATGGCAAGAGCGACGAGGTTGAATTGCATGTTGTTTCTGTGAACGATGTGCAAGGTTAAAGGGATGAAAGTGAGTCAAGTTACAGAGGGAGAGTTGCTTACAAGTTGTAAATCAGAGGAGCTGACTGAAGAACAGAGGGTCCACTCTGATACTCTTTATAGGGCAAAGAGGAATCGCGAGCAGCTTGCTAACATGCGAGCAGCTTGTTAACTTGAACATGCAAGCAGCTTGCGAACATGCGAGCACGCTGCGAGCCTTGCAGATTCCACTAATGCTCGCAGGATGCTCGCAGAATGCTCTGGGAAGGACGAACGAGAGGCCATTCCCTCATTGCCGCAGATATCTACCCCTCTAAATCTCCACTGGACATCTGGCTTGAACCTTTTCAGGCGATACTTTTTCGTAGGAACTTTTCCAACGGCAAAATTGGAGCATTCCCTTCTATCCCAATATGAGTTCGGACAAAGATAGAAATGTTTGTTAACACTAGTGTGCGAACGAGAGAGAGAGAGGGAAGTGGAGAAAATGGTAAGACAAGGAAAAGAATCACGATACTACACAACAAAAAATAAAATAAAATAAAACCAAAGATGATATGATCCTGTATGTAGTACCATAAAAAAGAGGAACCATAACACATCGTCTATCCAAAACTGGAAATCCCACTAATAAAATTCACGTCCATGGGGAGCCGCACCACTGGTACCCCTCTCATGCGGTATAAACGACTCATCTCGAACACTGCTACCAGCTATGAACGGGTCGGTGTTTGACGCCGGGTCAAACACCATACTAGAGGCAGCCCACGCCGTCAGGTTAGGCATGATAGTCCCTCTGCTCGGAGTGACCACTCGAATAGGTTTCGAAGGTATCACCTTTCTAGGAGTAGAAGGCTGGGATGACGGCTGCGAGTCGGTCTGAGTGGGTAAATCGGCTTTGGGCGCGAGGGTAGTAGTAGGCCTCGACGACGAAGCTGAGGTATCTTCACCAGAACCAGGAGCGCGCGTAGGAGTCGCGGGTGATTGAGAAGTTGTTGTTAATGCCGTCGAAGACCTCAGATTTTGGACTGTCCGACTCAGAACTTGGAACATCGAAGTCCTATCAGCCCATCCAGGAAGCCTCGACGACGGAGTCGCGGGATGGATGGCGCTAATTCTCTTTGGTGATGGCGGTGATCCAGGCGATTTGGGTTCCTCGCCGTGGCTAGTAAAGGTAGAATGAATAGAAGAATCGGACAATCCACGCCTACGTAAAGTTCTCTCCAGTAACGGAGGAAGGAAGTCGGGTTCCTCATCTATATCAGCCGGCCTCTCAACATCTATCACAGCATCAACATTTCGAGACAACCTATTACTTGCTGCCTTTCTGCCATTGTTTCGTCCAATGGTCGCAGTCGAAATACTCGAATCTGCAGGCTTTATGAACGAAGTAGACTTGCGCAGGGTCTGGTTGGAAGTTGAAGCTGATGGCTGTGATGGCAGGACAACCCAAGGGTCATTGTCGACAGGCCTCGGAGCAGGGGCACCTGCGAAAATGCCCATTAGTCCAGCTGATGCTCCTTGTGAGGACATGCTGACGTCCATCAAAGATTCTGTCGGCGGTAATGGTGCAGCTGCTGAGAAGGTACTAGTGACCGACCTCCCAACACCACTCCCAGAGAATTCGACATTGACAGTCGTAGCCGAAGCCGCCAGAGCAGGACCAAGCTTAGGAACAAATCGAGGAGGACGAGCCGTGTCTCTTCCCACATTCAAGCTATGCGAACGTGCCAGAGTAGAGCGTTCACCAGCTCCTGGTTCGACCCTCCCTGTCGGCGAAAATAATTTGGAAATAGGAGCTATCCATCCCGCTACTCCGCCCTGTAAAGCACTCTCGCGCTCTCTTTCCCTTTTCTCCGCTTCGGCCTTGCCAGGGTTCAGGACTGATTCGCTTATTCGAGGCGCGGATGAAGGATCAAGGACTACATCGTTCAGCGTTACTCGCAACGCCCCCATTTCGGTGAAAACATCTTTGATGAGTTTGAACAAGTTGCGCAAATCTTTCCGCGTGCAAGTGGACACCACTTTTTCGTCTTCCAGTATCGCGCGGAATTGAGCACGCAGCCCTGTCGCTTCCGACATAATATTTGAAACCGTACTGCGGGAAAGATGCCCAACGTCGGCGCCCTTTAGATGCTGACGCTTCAACCGATTGGTCAAAGTCAATGCATCAGCTTGAGTCATGCGATTGAGGAGAGCTGCAAAACGTTCCAATATTATGGACACATGGGATGAATGAGACTCGGAATAAGAGGATGTTTCGGAGCGCTGTTCAACAGAGGAGAGTTGTGAGGGTAATGGAGAAGGTGTCAATTCCCCAAGGCGGTTGTAATCCGTTTGTGTACCCCTGGACCGATGGAGGAGCAGTAGTGGTTTGTGATTCCTGGGCTTCTCGAAGTCTTCAAAATCTCCTTCCTGTACTGTATCTTGCTCTACTTCATAGCTGACGTGACTCAGTTGCGGAGAAAGCTGCCCAAATGCGTTCCACTTATTCCCTGAAGGGCCCAGCGATTCTGTGAAGGACAGCGGTGACCGCGCCGTGTCTGGTGTTAAGGGTTCAATATTCATATGGACATCGATACTATGCGGAGTAGAGCGACGCCGCGATCGACCTTCGGTGCTGGCATTCCGACGTCCTTTCGCCTGTGAATTGCGGAAAGCTTAGCCAGATGTGCAGAGAACGCGGAATTTGGAAAAAAAAAAACATACAACGAAGTCCTTAAAGGTTAAAGAGGGTACGCTTCCACTATGAAAATGCCTAGAATAAGGTGTGCTAGCTGATTGCATGAACTTGATTTAGAAAATGATTGATTGTAAGCAAAATCAGAAAGGCGACTGACCGCCTGAGCGTGATGGCGGATTCAGGGCACGTTGTTCTTCCACTTCTTCCTGCAAGGCGTGTAGATCCTCCCGAGACTCAGCGAGCAAATGTTGCAATTCAGCATTGTCGTGTTTTAGGACTTCATTATCTTGAACGAGAGATTCTAAAACATGCGTCAACTGTTCTTCTCCGACTTTCGCACTAAGGCCGAGTTGCTAAGACAAGTTAGCGACCAAGTCGAAATCATCGCTAGAGCTCAATACATACAGCATTTTTGAACGAGTCCAGCCGTGACTTTGCGTCTTGTAGCACAGTCTTAGAAAACTCTAGACGACTGTTTCGCTTCTCTTCCAAATTCTGTTGCAACCGACGGACTTCAGCCTGCAACTTGGCTACGACACTGTTGGTTCGGAAGCAGCTTTCAGACACAGTGTAGCTCACCAGTCTTTTCCTTCAGCGCAGCAAACCGGGATTCAGCCAGTCGAGCTCTGTGAGTCTCTCCATCTCTCTCTTGTTGCATATCATCTCTTTCCTTCATTGCAGCCGATAACCGAGTATCCCAACCGACTGACCGAGCGTGGTGGGCTGTCAGACGTGATATCATTTCTCTGGCCTCCTGTAGTTCCTGAAGAATAGTCTTATTCGATACTTCAGTCACTTCGTTATTTACGAGTGCTTGATTGAGTCTCTGCAAAAAATTCTCATTATCAGCTTGACGCAGACGCGAAGCAGGCAAATGGGGATGCGATAAGCTAAGGTCCTACCTTCTCCAACTGTGTCTTCTCTTTCGTCAGGTGGTCTATCTCGTTGTGCAGGTCCTCTTCTATATTAATTTGAGATGTTGTCCGCGACCGATCTACCGAAAAGGCCTCATCGTCGACCTGCTGCTTGCGCTGCGGAGGGGGCTCAAGTAAATCATACAACCAAAAGGATAGCACGCGTACTACACACCTCCGTCTCGCGGACGTATGCAGCATGTCGCTGAAGTAAAGCCTGCCCGACCTCTACACCGCTCGATTATTCCAACACGTCCTGCTTAAACGCACAACCCTCACCTGCGCTGAGGACTAGCCGGCTTCCAAGGCGGGATTTTCGGTCCAACCAAGCCTTCAAATTCTCGCAATCTTCCTTCCCGCAGCAGCAAGTGAGGGCAGAGACAGGTTCTGGCGACGGTACGCGTGAAAAGTCTGCCAATGCTGCAGTCAAGTCGTCTATCGTGCTCGTCGCATGGTATAGGCTGCTGGATAAAGGAGATCCTGGAGTTGGCGGGCGACTGGTTTCTTGAACGTTCATGGTGGTTAAGAGTAGGTCCTGGAAGTGATATTAAGACATCATGGTCAAATACTCTGGAATTTATGGTAGATGCGGTGAGAGGCGTTATTATGGACCTTTCATTAAGTGTGGTTGAGGCACGTGACAATGTTCAAAAATAGACCAAGGTTGGTCTCAAGCTCCGGCTGAAGGCCTCTGAAGGCTCCCTGCCTTGCTCTCTACCAGCTCTCTCTCCCACCATCTCCCAACAACCTCCCAGGTCAATTGCCTATGTATCATGACATGCAAAGGTTACTAACACAACTACCCGTGGCTACCGACAACCTCGTACCTATCAAGCCGCTGTTTCTTCCTCAATTAATGAACACGTTTTCAATGCTCACCGTTTTTGTTCACACTACGATGTGCTACTAACGCAGAAGATTGAATGACTCCGAACCATTTGAAGCCCATCATTGCTGTTTTGTTCGAGCAGCTGCAACTTTCTCTCGAGGAGACATCTTGCAGGAATTCACACCAAAACAAACAAGTAGCCTCATTATCCGCATGGCAATGATACATTCATTGGAGCCTTCTGTACATATGAGATGAAGTCGGAGATAAATGGAAGGTAACTTAAGAATGAAGTATTCCTACTATACAGATAATAAATGAGATGACGTGAAAGCACGATGCTTGACAGTGGAGGGGGTAAATGATAGAACGAAGGAAGGCATGCAGATTGCGATGGAAAACATAACATTACAACGCGACGAGGAGGAGAAAACACCCAAAAAACAACCGTATCCAAAGCACGAACAAAACTAACAAAACTCGGGGTCCAGCATGATAGACACCAATTGGGGTATCCAGTTGACCACTCTCGTGGAATATCCCTTGGGCAGGAACTGGAAACCGTTCGCCAATCCTTGCATTCCAAGTTCTTCGAGAGCGATAAGATGCATTCTGCCAGGACCAACCGGACTTTCATCTATTGTGTCGAGAGTCGAGGCAGACGCTTGTCGGCTGCTGTAGTTTCCTGACCTGACAGGATCCTGCAATGCAACACGAGTGATGACACAGATAGACCGCACGACGGATGGATTCGACGAGCTTGCAAATATGTCTTTGATACGCTCCTGCAAGGATTCATACCTGTAAAAACAAATATTTTTAAGTAAGAATGTAATTACTATCATCGCAGCAGACTTACGTTATGGAAATAATATGCGGGAAGGAAAGGGCGATGGAAGCAAGCAAGTCGAACAAGATCTGGCTCTCTGCATCGTCGCCCTGAGCGGAATGGGCAATGGTGCCAACGAACGATGCTACTAGAAGGGCCGTATCTTGGTCATTGATGCCTAAGGTCTCCAAATCCAAACGAGGGACAGATCGTCCAAGAGTGTCCAGCTCAGACGAAAAATCATCAACGCCGGGTTCCAGATCACTCTCCTCCAGGAGGCGACGGTAGGACTCTGGGGTCGTCGAAACAGGTAGCAATGCAAGGAAATATCCCAAAACCTCCGGGCTGAGAGTCTTCCTCGCTCCATTCGATGTGGTGTTCAGCCTCCGCTCAGCAGCGGATGCCACCCTAAGTAGGGTCCTCAGAGTGTTTTCTGCAGACGACTTCAACCCAGAATGCCGCATTCCCTTGAAGATGACAGCCGCCAACGAGAACGAAAAGTTGCGCTCGAACGATATACGCAACATGTCATCCAGCTGGCCCGCCCATTCCTCTAGCGGTCCGCGGAAAATCAAGAGACCGTCGTTTACGGACTGATCCTCGAAGTGTCCATGCTGGTCAAGGTTTTCGAGAGTGACGCATAGAAGACTCGTTGCATCGACGTAATGTGCAATCTGACTGGCTTGGAGAAGGGCCACAGCCAACCAGAAAAGCAATCCAGCATAGCGAGACATCGTTCGACGCGGGACCATTTTCCACATGCACCGAAGCATGCTGACTGTAGTGGCCGTGTTGCCTTCCGTGGCCATTTCAAGGGCCATTTTAAAGGCAACCATGATCTGGTATAGGTAGTCGTCATCAACATCAGCGGGGAAGAGATTAGCCAATGCTAAGCAAGAGCGGGTTTGAACGGAAGGCGTCTGCTGGAAGGCTGTCGAGGTCACCAAGCTCATCCAACGCGCTTTCCAAGAATTTAGAAGGCCTTTAAAGCAATGTTAACTTGAGTAACGCGTATTTTAACAGGATAAAATCTCACCTGGCGTTCCTGCACTGGTCTCCATGATACGCATTACGAAGTGAACCAGCTGCTCTCCCACTTCCAATTGGGCCCTTTCATTTGAATAATCGACGATGAAGTATTCACCAGATGCAGTTTCGCGTTTGAGTCCAAATAGGGCGGATATCTCGGGTGAAGTAGACTCGCTTATTAGTTGAGCGAGTCCGGGTTCTGTGCTGTCGTCCTGCCTGGCTGCGTACAATGTTTGCAAGAGATTTACCGTAGTGCCATACACCGACTTCCGTATCAATACCGGTCCTACGCCGGCAGTGAGACAGACGAGATGAAGGACTTCGGGGACAAACATATAACTAGTGCCGTGATGAGTCGATTGTGTTCCTGTGATGAATACGAGGCGAATCAAAGTAGCCAGCTCATTCCAGTGAGGATGTGCAGTTAGCTCATGCGTATGCTTCTGCAGAGGCATTCTTATAAAGGTCTGGTTCGAACGTCAGCAAAAAATAAAGTTATGGCCAAGATGAAAGACGTACCTTTCGCAATCTTGCATATAGTTTCCCCCGAACGTTGATGGATGACATGGCTGCTACTATGAGACAAACTGTCTCACACCGCTGACTTCCAATGCCACTGTCGACACCAGTTCGCAATAGCATTTCCACCACAGTATCAACCACATGGGAGTCCAGTTTCCCAACCTCACTCCAGATGTACTGATGCATTGAGGACGTGATCTAAGAGAAATATTTAGGCATGTGTAGACTTTCGTTTAAGAAGGAAACTCACATCTGGGAACTTGAGGGAAATGTCGGTCAGAGTGCGGATGCAGTCACGTTGGCGAACACCAGACTTTTCATATAGATCATGAGTTGGATTGCCAAAGAGCGAAATATTCTTAATCCATGGACTCAAATACTGTAAACAGGACATGCGACGAGAAGCCGACATATTCATGTTTGTCATCGCGGAACAAACTTCGTGAATGAAGTCGAGCGTTAGATCAGGAGCGAAGGTGGAAAGTTTCTCGCTGAGGTTGTACACGAAGGTAACAGGGTCTCCTGATACAAAACCGGCTGGGAAAAGGTTGTCAGAAGTTGGTCTCGTAACTAGCACTTTATGCCTCACATTTGCATGATATGAGCGGGCTCTGGTCGTACTTCAGATACTTGCAAACAGCTCCGAGCAGGTCGTACGCCGCGGTGCGCAACTCCTCGTCGTCCAGATCCACGCTAAAAAAGCCGATATGAAGTAGCGTCGCCGCAACGTTGGAAAATACGGTAAAACTCTCTGCCAAAGGTGTGGGTACATCTTTTAATGTTGCTTTGGCTGTGCGAATGGCCTGTTTGCGAGGGGAATGTTAGTTGGCGCTAACATTCGATGTCAAAATTTTACACAGACCTTAACTGCCGGTTCTCTCGCTACAGTCTTAAAGTAGAACGTTTGGCCATTTCTGAGGCGTATTATGAACTGATCTTGTTCGGTGGCCGTAGAAATGTTGTAACAATCAGTGAGATCGCTAACAAGTATTAGTTCCGTGGATTTGCAGGAAATGCCGGGTGATACAGGCATGGCTTTAACCTAATGCCATGACCTACTCAAGCAATGCCCATATTGAAATAATTGACGGCACTCACCGAGGTCACTCGAATATGAGTGCGTCCAACTCGCAATGTAACCGGGAACCATGCGGGCTGAGTCATCGTAATGCCTGTGAATTCCTCAAAGGGCTCCTGTTCCAAGGAAACTGCACAAAAAAATGAGGACATCCTCCCCAAGATGATAGTATTCAAAGACCGCATACCCGGATAAGATAATGCTGGGAGAGCTTTGCTCCGAACGTCCTCCAAGAGTTCCATGACTGACGTGTACATCTTGATCTCCTGGCAAAATGGAGCACCTACGAGACAACGCTGGTAAGGGAGAGATAGTCATGAGAGAAAGGTGCAGTGCATACCCGCTGCCACATTGTATAGTCTACGCAGATATTTCTGGGTGAGCAAGTTCGGACTCAGGATTCGTGTGACGACAAATCGGGAACGAATATCCTCAGGAACGACTTCAGCACAGTATTTGAGCCACTGAAGGGGCACTTCCGAAGGCGATGCGAAGCCTGTGCAGTCGAGGATGATATCGTACTTTCTTGACTCGTAAGTTGGGGAAGAAAGAGTCTGCAAAGAATCAATGAGTAAGGGGGCCAAAGATGGGCGGAGTTGAAGTACCTTGAGAATGTGATACATAAACAATTCAATGTCAAGGTTTTCAACATCGATTTGGGACAATCGTAATACAAAGACTGCTGTACTATCCTGAGAGTGTGTGAGACGAGGACATGGAGCATGCCATAGGCGATAAATGGACAATACCTGTATGTCCGTTTCCAAGAACAAGTGTTCAACTGAACTCGTACTCTTGTTGGCATACTTATTCACGAGATCAAGGTATTCATAATGATCTGCCGAGCTAGCGTCAGACAATTGAGGCGGTTCCATAGGCGGACCCAAATCGACGAGAAGAGCGCAAAGGGTGTCCCAGGAACGCTTTCCAATAATGCCAGCAGTTTCTCCGTTCGGTGAGGGCCTGGATAAGCTCAAGAGCTCTTTTCCAATCTTATCGGCGTGCTTTTGGAAGAATCTATGCAAGACTACGGCGTCGGTGTCATCTGATGTGATTCCATCCCAGGGATCCTCGTCCTTTTCTGGAGCCGTATATACCTTGTAATTACGGCAGGTTAGATAGAGTACACCCAATGATAAGATTCTCTCTACCTGCAGGCTTTGCAAGAAGCGCGTGAGCGGACCGACATTTTCGCGTAAGAAATCATTCAATGGGGCCATATGAGGTTCTTTGCCGAAAAAGATGTTGTTTGCCAGATTCTGTAAGATTTTTGCCATGGTCAGCAAGCCGCGACGAATCGTAACCGCATGTTCTCCTTTAGGAATCTGGATATCAATTGCTTCAGGACCGACAATGGCAGGAGAGATGAATCTGATGATGATCACATATAAGAAATAGTAAACTTCTCATAAGTTTAGAACATACCTCAAAAAGATGAAGGCTCCTATTGCAGCATATCTGGCATCGGGCCACACCTCGCCACTAGAAGAAATGAACATTGACGCCTGAAGAAAAAGCAAGCAAGGTTTACATACACTGTCTGTGATATGTAGCTGCAAACTTCGCGAAACATTCTACAACGACTTTAAGACTTGCACCTTAATTCAAGAATAAAATAAAATTTACTTACCCTGGTAAAGTCGACATGGACGAGGACACAAGTGTTAGAAATTGACTGGCCACGTATTTAACATTAATCTTATTTTGCTCGATATCCTCGCGCCTGGCTTTCAGCTCATCGATTTCGAAGCCGCTCCCAGGGGGTAAAGTAAGCATGACGTTGAGCAAGGGCTGCACAAGGCCTCTGAGATATGAATGACCATGGAGTCTTGCAAACGCCGATAAAAAGCGGGTAAAGGTAGAATTGCTACGGAATAGAGCAGTTTTGTTGTCTTGAAAGATAGTTGGTCAACAATTTACTAGGTTAGATGATAAATAAATTACCTGTATGCGCCACCTCGCGTTCGATCATAGCTTTGAGAAGTTTCATTAGAGCCGGGCGAGTGTCGTAAATGTTCATGAGCACAGATATCATCATGTCGACCTCCGACGGCGGGCACACTTCGCAGATCGTCATTGCCAAGATAGACTGGATAAGATGTCAGTCACAATCAAACTTCGTACCATAGCATTTCCAGAGCTCTTACATCTGAACTTCGCACCAACTAGAGATTGCGTAAGATCGTTGTAAAGGAAGGCAGCGACGTATAATAACTCACGTCGCATAGGGCTGACTGGAGCGGTTTCTTATTTTCAACTGGTTGATTGAAAACCGTCCCTTGACCAATAACTCGGGAGAATACATGGGCAAAAATTGCACGCTTTCGATTGTCCGGGTCGTAGGCCAAGGAAACACACTGTTTGAAGCCATTTTTGCTGTTCGCGCTAACCAGATGGGCAAGCCCCGTGATGACCAATTCTCTGAACTGTGCTTCTTTCTGAGAGGCGCGTGTTTTCTTGATAGAATATGAGGATGATAAGTCTTATGAAGGCGCAGGTAGGCCTGAGTAGACATACCTGTTGAGATGAAGCTTTGTCTGAGAACGTATCCGTAGCCTATAAAACAAATCATCAGTAGTCGTCGAGGCATCTAGGGCCGAGCAATTAAATACATTTGTCTCCGAAGGGTTGTAACCAATGCATGAAAGAAGAGCTGCCGAGTACTTGTTGAACTGTCGAGATACGACGTGAGTAGATTCGTCCCCTTGGCTGGATGTCTCCAACGTATTAAGTGGCAGCCTATCCAGCAGCTTGACGGTGGCTCGAAGACAGGCCATCTTGAGGTCACTAGAGATCCCAGATCGTTCCTCGTTGGAGCCCTGAATTAAAGTCAAATATTCCTCATTTCAGTAAAATCATACAGAAGCAAAGTTTACACTAACCTTCTTAGTAACCATCCACTGAAGAATAAAGCTCAGGATTTCATGGCGAACCACATTGTCTCGCCGGAGTGCCAACGTATCCACCCTGTCGCAGACGCTCTCGCAGAGCAAACAATACTTCAACTTTATCTTAGCCCTTTCGAACGGCTCGTCAGAAGAGCGAGACAAAAACTTCGCGAGTTTAGACATTGTGGGAGTAAGGTCTATATTCTTTAGGTCTTCCAGAGTCGCTTCCGTATTGTCCGCGATAAGCTTCAATAAGGATACGATCTTTTACATACAGTCAGCATGCGGGATCCAGAAGCCAGTTAACTTGTTTAGATAGACTTACTTGATCTAGCACAGGAAGGTATCGACTTGCAGGTTCCTGGGTATTCCGAAGGACATCGATTGTCCTGTGCACGTATCAGTATCGAAACAAAGATTTTTTTCTCGTTACGCACTTGTCAAGCTTGCTGACTAACTTGAGGTATAGACGAGGACTGAGCTCCGAGCCTAATGCATCCCTAACTATGTCCCGAATTTTAATATCGCCCGCGATAAGCAATTGAATGAGGTCCGCAATAAAATCTTCAATCAAAGGGACGGGGTTTTGCGGCACCCGGACTTTGTCAGGCACTGAATAAGGAGTAATCACATTAGTCAATTCTTTCGAGTTGACTTTCTGCTCCAAGCAGGAGCCTCCTAAAGCGGCAAGGAACAATGTCAAGTTTTGCCACTGGTTCCGAATGTCCTGGTTAAAAAAAAAAAGTTCATAACGATGCCAGAAGGAAAGCGGAAAGAAATCTACCTCTTGCGGCTGCGTTGGTTGCTGCTGCTGCTGCTGGAAGTGGTTAGAAACTTTAGGGCTAAGCGGTTCAAGATCAGCAGCAGCTTCGTTGAGAGCATTGTTAATGGCTTCGTTTAGGATACGCCATCGCCAATAACATTCTTCCCATACAACAAGCTGAGTGCCAGCGGAAAATCGCAACATGCGGACTAGCTTTCGTATCCGTTTCTGATGCCCAAGTCGACCTAAAGCAAAAAAAGAATATCAAAACAAAGTACGCGAAGAAAAATGAAACAACACAGGCATTACCTGCTATAGTAATTCCAGGGTCTCCCAATTGCTCGTAAATAGGATTCCTCTTCGACCTGTCCTCTTCTGTGATACATGCATTCACAGGCGCGTTCTCTTGACGTTCTGCATGGGCTATAAGGCGCAATCCCTTGGCTGCCAAATGTGAAATATCGTTGTCGGCGGAAGTCAATTCAACCAAGAAGGCTATCTCAGCGAGTGCCAAAGCTGGAATGCGATTAGGGTCTATCTGCAGGAACTGGATGTACTCCAACTAGTGAAAGCGCATAAACGTTGACTGTTACGCCCATAAGAAAATAGTGACAACTCACATCGCTGTTCATGGCATAGAATTCCATGACTTGATGGGCTACGGATATGCACAGTCGCTCGCTATCCGCGTCGTCTCGAATTGCGAGAAGATTGTGAGAAACAGTGATCAAAGTAACCGGCCTAGTGTTCATTGTTAGTATGACACGCAAAAGAAATTGCAATAACTAGGATACATACAAAGCGGCTTTAACGATATCAATCATCCTATATTCGTTATTGTCCACCGGCGTCGTCGAAATGCTTTGCTCAGTGATCTTCGTCATGCAACGCGCCGTCGAGACTTTGACTGAAGTGTCGATCGGCGCAACCCACAGTTTATCGATGACTGTTAGCCAGTTGTCAATGTTCTCCTTGTTGATGATCTTCATGAAAAACCCTAGATCCTCTCGCCACAAGGAAAGGATGCTGAGGATGAGAACCTCGCGTTCCGACAAAGGTTCCGGCAAAGTACGTTTCCCCTTCGGTCGACTGGCAACCCTCTTCATGGTACCACTGTACTCAACTTCATTCTGGCGCTGTGTCCCGACATGCTATATCCACAAAAAGTTCAAACACCATCCCGATGAATAAATAAAACTCAACTAACCTTCAAGATATCTCTAAACCTTCCAGATATCGCGATCTGTAAACCGTCGAATGGTTTCTGCCACGGGAAAATGGAGGCTTCCTGGACAAGGGTTAGGCAAGCACGAGCCACTACGGTCTTTACTGCGTCCGATCTTTCAGGCTCAACGCATTCTTGGAATAGCGGCAGAGACTCTTCCAATGGAAGGAGACGGAAAATCGCCACCAGGGCGTCAGCATACAGAGCTATGTCTATGTCTTCGTATGATTCCCAGAACGGTCGCCGCGTCGGGCCACATTTGTAAAGGGCACTCTAGAAATACAAAGGTCGAAACAACGCATCAGTATACCATAAGTGAAGAAGTGAAGAAAATGTGGCCCGAGTAACTGACTTTCATCTCGTGAACAAAGTCCGACGCTAGGGTTCTCAATGGCACCTCTCCTGAACAGTTGATGTACATGGACGCCCTGCACACATCAACTGCGCATACAAGGGCCGCATCAGAGAGTTTGTTATGGGCGTAAACATTCCTAAGAACATTTTGGCTGAACGGAAGTTCCTTCCAGAGAAAATTGCATCAATATAAAATTCATAGTATGTACTCTGAGAACGCACTTTTCTCCCCGTTGCTGAATAGTTCAAGCCCGCGGTGATCCTGTCGGCAGTCAAACAGTGCAAGATTATCAATGTCGGCCAGTACATTCCCTCCTTGTCTGTTCTTGAGGCCACTGGGTAGAGCGCATCAAAAGCTCGCTCGGGGCCAGTATCAGTCCAACCTCTGTTGGTAACGACATCATTGTATTCTTCAGGGAAGATATCTATCCAGTTCCATATGGCCGTTCTCAGGTGCACTGCAACGGCGCACTGGGTCTCTTCCTTCATTTCAATAAGCAGGGATGACAAATCTACAGAAATAAGTCAGAAATGAGGATAACGAAGATCGAATATCACACTCACGATGGAGAAGTAAAGCCAACCGTTGTTTATCCATCCGACTGTGCGATAAAAGGTATAAATCAGACATATCCGTTGGCGCGTCGGCAGTTAGATTGTTCAATTTGGCAAACAAACGTTCATAAACCACGGTCCAGTTGGACGAAGAGATGTGGAATATTATCCTCCCGATGAATTTTTTGATAAGATGATGCACACAGCTTTCGTATCGCAATAACGACATGTGTGTCTTTTCGTATATCGTGCTGGTGGCGGTCGTCATATGCATTGCTGAGCCCGTCGACCTGACAGAATTTAAAGAAGTCCGTGACCTCAGTGGAGGATTTTCAAGAGTCTGCCGGTCTGGAGGAGCACTCAAATCAATGTTGTCGTCAAAGTCCCGAAAGCTCAGGTCTGTCGACCGCAATTGCAACATGAGAGGCACCTCCTCGTCCCCATTCGTAGAGTATCGCACTAGCAACACCATGACACTGAGGACATATTTAGCGCACGCGTCTTTGATGGGTGGTGGCGGTCTTCCTGGGTAAGCATACGTCGAATACTCCGAAGGGGCTTGTCGGTCAGAAGGATATGGGGAGTCGGGGGAAGATGGGGGAGGGATATCGTTTGCTAGACTATGGGACCACCTCGATGCCATACACACGGCAAGGACCTTCAGTATAAAAAGTCGTGATTGCAGAGCATCGATCGGGACGGACTCGTGCTGCTAGAAGTCAGAAATACGACCGTCGAAGTTGACGAATTTAGACGCACTTTGGCCGTGCCCTCCAGCAGTTCGCATAACTCCCAAATCATCACATCCAACCAGTCCTTTGAAAGTTCCACCAGGGCTTCAATGGCTCGTTGCGTCGATGGATCGGCTTCGACGCGATCTAATGACAAACCCGAAGTAGAAGGTAACTGGATACAAACATGACTTCAACCATATGACTTGGACGTTTTACACAAAGGGAGTACCTTTTGTCTCAATCTCTGGACCAACACTTGAATCATCTTGTGCTGCGAGGTATGTGAAGAATTGGCACTGTATGCAGTATGCAATGAAGGCTGAGTAGTATGTGGCACTCCAACCGACGTAAAGACATGGTGCGACTCCGTAGTCCTATGAACGACGATGTTGCTCGTAATTGGGGTGGAGGATGCCCCCACAGACGCTGAAGGACGTCGAGGCATTCCACGCGGCGGGTAATTGGCGCTGGTCTTGAATCTTCTTTATTCTTTGCCCAAATATTATAGAAAAGGCAGGTTATTGAGGAAATGGTGTATGGAGGGGTATAAGACGGGAGAATAAGCAGCCCAAGGCGGTGAGATTCACGACAAGCCCGAGGACGCGATGGTCGATTTTGTACAAACTAGGCGAACAGCAAGCCCCTAGTCTTTGCTGACTAAGCATGCATAAAAATAGGTGCGCATCACTGTCGCTGATTCAAAAATCATGATTGCGATAATTAACGGCACCGACGAATACACAAAGGCGTGCTTGAGGCCACTAAGCGTACACTGAGCACTCTCCTAACTACTTTTACAGGAACCTATCTAACAAGGACAAGAATACGTGCAATAAAATATTTCCACTCTGTTACCACCCATGGAAACCGTGTATGATCACTTCTGCACAACAGTTCCCCATCATGATCATGCATAGGAGACAGGTCTAGCAGATAATTATTTCCTTGACATTTTACGGCATTTACCCACTGGTTATGGTCGCAATACCACCGTGCCTAATTTGCCAGTAACTTGATGCGCAAAGACAGAGTCAAATATCGGCTCGGAATTCAGCGACTTGCCATCAAGGCCCTCTAACATCCTTGATCATGACGAGTTGCAAACTGTAGTCAAGGACAGAGTGACTGACTTGCCGCTGACAGATAATGGAAGTTGTGCCGAACAAAGTTTTTATAGTGGCAAATAAGTAGGCAGTCAAGATTTTTAAAAAATCTGTGGAGAGCCCTTCCGCGTTATTTATAAAGCACGCGTAGCTGCCATTCCATGAATTGAAATATAAAAACTACGCACGACGTGTATACGGAAATAGCGGTCGAAAGAAAATAAAGCACATGTAAGGACACAGATGCGGACAGGCAATGCAAAATGGGTAGCACGGTAGAGTTACTCTTTAAAGTCGCATGCCCGTCTTTGTAGCCCATTATCCCTAAATGGCACAAAGTTTCCGACTACGAAGGCCAGAAACACCGAGCGGCGTAGTGATGGTATGCACAGAAGATCTCAGGTGTTGGGCTGACAGATGGATATATGGAGAGCTTCTCCATTGTTCTTTCAAAAGTTTGATCAAGCGTGCGTTCCGAGGTACTAAAAGCTTCGAATGCTGTAAGAGTACAAAGAAACAGCTGAGCAAGTATCCAGATTCCGGTACCAAAAAGATGATACTGATGTGATTCCACGAAAGAGACCGTCCCATTGTTCGCGAATGGCGCGCTCGTCCAACGGTGTTGGCCCTCGCTAGCGGGGGTGGGAGTGATGGAATATGGGGAGCCATTGTTCTGTGGGAACAATAGGAATATACATAAGACGAGGAGGTGATAGTGAGTCAGGGGAGCGCGGGAAATTGTACTCCGCAAATTTCAAAGTCAAGACAAGTGTGATCTGAATGGACGCGGCTTGGACCAACCTGGCACTCGCTACCATCTTTTTTTCGCTGTCCAACACCAACGTTGTCGCATTCGCTGTCCCCATCCCTGTTTCTTTTCTTTCGGTTGCTCTCTAGTCGATAATCACCTTTGCACATCAGTCCGTTGTTCGATTTGTTTCCTCGCTATTCCTTCAACCGTTCTGTTCATTTTCGCTATCTATCTTCTTGCTTCACCTATCGTCGACCTGCCGTTTTTTTGGTCATTCCACAAAACCATTTTCGAGATATAGAAAACGAGAGGAAATCACCCAAAAAAAATCAGCGACATCCCCGTACACATTACTCTTATCGCCCAGAATCGTGCCAACACATCATTCGACTTTCCGCACTCTCCCCGACCGTCAACCATGTCGCGAAACGAGCAGCAGAATGATTATGAGATCTATCCTTCCGGTGGGCTTCCGTTCAGAATCAACGAGCGGGCGAACGAGAGGAGGCTCCCCCTGGGTGGTGCTTATGCAGGACAGGGCCTTGGGCCGTTGCACGCCCCGCAGGATAGGAGGGTAGAGGATGGGATGCAAGGGTTCTCTGCAGGGAATTTCGTAGGAGCAACAGGCCGATCGTCAGCGATGGCAGGACAGGAGCAGCACCGTGACTATGCTCCCCAGTCCGAGGGCGGGCCAAATAGGCACAATCCAAACTCGAGTATTGCCCTTTCCTCCAGTCCTTCTCCCTTCCTTGGCTTCAACCAACATAACCCCCGCTCTCCTCCCCCTTCTCTTCCCGCCGTGTCCACAAACCCCACCAGCGTTACCCATTCTTCTATAAGCCCCAGCGACCGCGACACCATCTTGTACAGACAGGTCGCTGCTTCCCAGCCAACTTCGCTTTCAAACTCTACCGCCGCGCGCTCGACACTTTGGTGGGGCGAATTGGAACCTTGGATGGACGAAGAATACGCTAAGCAAGTCTGCAACCTCATGAACTGGGACGCCGCCAGCATCAAGGTTCCTCATCCCGCTGCAGACCCCATTACCGGGCAACAGGCCAACAACCCGGGATATTGCTTCCTCACTTTCCCTTCGCCTGCTCATGCTGCTTCCGTGCTCGCCCAAATCAGCAAAGGCGTTAATGGCGGGCCATTGCCAATGCCCAACTCAGCTAAGCCCTTTGTCATGAACTGGGCGTCCTCGGTCAACGCCTCTGCGTCGCCTGTCTCGACTACATTCCCCTCTTCTGCGTCATCTCCTCAACCTCAGCTTACGCAGCAACAGCAATACCCCAAGGAATATAGCATCTTCGTCGGCGACCTGGCTCCAGAAACTTCCAATTCCGATCTTGTTGCCGTCTTTCGTAATCCTGTTCTGGGGCTTCGAAACGACAGGGAACCCAAGTTTATCAGGCCTTTCCTCAGCTGCAAGAGCGCAAAGATTATGCTGGATCCCCAGACCGGAGTTTCAAGGGGGTATGGCTTTGTTCGGTTAGTCACTAATATTTATCCGTTTACACGCGCGCATATATTTACTTTATATCGTTCAGGTTCACTGATGAAGCTGACCAGCAACGCGCTTTGATTGAAATGCACGGTTTATACTGTCTTTCACGTCCAAGTAAGTCTGCCTCAGTCGTTGATGACGCGTACATATTTATAAACATAATCTTCCTCCAATAGTGCGTATCTCGCCCGCGACTGCCAAATTTAAAGGACCTCCGGCTGTGCCCAACTTCGACATGCCTCAGGTGTCTTTCACACCTCCTTTGACTCACGGGAGCAGTGATAGTCCCATCCAACCTGTGACGATCGCTGTTCCTATGCCTATTGCGGCCAAAAGTGTATCTGCACCTATTGCTGCTACGGGATCAAACATGTCCCTGAGCAGCAATGCTGGCTCGTCCTCTGCATCCGGGGCAGCCCCGTCCTTCACTGGTTCCCACTCTAACAATTCGTTGAGCTCTGGCACTGGTTCCAGTGTCAGCTTGTCTACGACTGCGTTTGGCTCCGATGACATCTTAAACGCCAATGCTGCACATAACTTATTGGGATCCTTCGGCAATCCGTATGGTGTGATTGACAACAACGCTTTGAAGATGGCGAGTATCAGTCCATTTGCAAACGAAGCTCAGCTGCGTCAAGCTCTGGCTCAACAAGTCGAGGATAGCCAACCGCGTTACGTGATAAATGAGGAGTCGTGGAAGCACCACGCGCAGGCGAGGGCGATTTTGGGAAATTTGATTGGGCCTAATGGCGAGCAGCTGACTTCGACTGACCCGTACAACACTACTGTCTTCGTTGGGGGTTTGTCGCCGCTGATCTCAGAGGAAACCTTGAGGACGTTCTTCGCTCCTTTTGGAGACATCCATTATGTATGTAATTTGCTTGTTACAAATGTATTTTGTTGACTGACCTACTTGTTTTATCAGGTCAAGGTACCGGTCGGTAAGCACTGCGGGTTTGTGCAATTTGTGCGCAAGGCGGATGCGGAGAAGGCTATAGAGAAGATGCAAGGATTCCCCATCGGAGGAAGCAGGATTAGATTGAGTTGGGGTAGGAGTCAGTGTGAGTATTATTTTTTTTTCGCTTTCATGCCCTGCCAATATCTGAATGACGTCTGTAGACAAAGCTGCACAGGCTGCTGCCCAGGCTGCCCAAACCGCTGCTCTCCAAGCGCAATACCAGCCTTTGACCGTGCAACCGGCGATTACTCAGGATCAAGCTCTCCAGATTCTGCAGAAGTTTTCCTCCCAAGGTTACTTTAGTACCTCTGGTGTAAATGCTGGCGTTAGTGGAACTAGTGTCAGCGTGACTGCCCCACATAGCTCGCAAGATACCAGCGAGCTCGAGAACTCGCTCCTCACTTACGGTTCTAACGGACGTGAGGACAACAATAAAAAGGACGAGAGTGTTTCCAACGCCCACAACGCCTTCGTGGCTCGTCCTGAATTCCACCGCGCCCAGTCTAACTTTTCGCCATTCTCTCCGGATCCGAACAACATTTACATGTCTTCGGAGAGTTTGAGGCGCGATGCTGCACCCTTCTCAAGATTAGAGAGCCTGCCTCACCCGTCGAAGGCATATGCTCCTGGGTTCTTCCCTGTGCAGCAGCAGCAGCAGGACCTGAGGGTTAACACGGGCCAGCCCGGGTCTGGCAATGGGAAGGTGTCACCCACATCCTTGCGCCAGTCGAGCAGTGGCCGGTACACGTTCGCGGAGACGTCGGATCCTCCTACACCCATCAACCGTGCTCCTGGGCGGTCTGAGCTGCCCATTTCGAGGCCTCCTTCGGGACAACTAGACCAGCATACAAACGGTCAGGACTTTGACCGCATTCAAGATTTGAATAATACCCTTGCTAGCCTTGAGCTCGATAATAATTCTTGGAAGCCGTCCGACTCTTCCGCGACCGCAACCAGACCTAGCAGCTAGATTTGCGACTCCCTGAATGTGGTCCTCGCTCTTTTTAATCCACGGCATATACGCACGAAACGAACTTTTTTCTTCTCTTCCCAAGTCTTTAACGCCCATACACACCTTTTTGTTATGTTTTCTTTAAATATTACAACACCACGCTAAATCTCACAATAGTCTATTTCCAGCCGGAGTTTATATGTTCCTGCTTCTCTCTCGATTTTTTCGTTCAGATGTTTTGGGATTGGCTTCTTGCTTATAGCAATTCGCCGTCTCTCTCTTCTCGTAAACCCCCTACTCCTTTTTCTTGTTTCTCATAAATTTTTCCATACTTAGTACTTCATGTCATAACTTCACCACTTCCCGTTCCCCCTTCTTCGTTCCTCAATCGTCAGCACTTCTACCTACGAACATCCCCCTTTTTTTCTACTTCTCGATCGGTTTTTGGTTTTGGTTCTTATCCCATCGCTCAGTCTATAGTGTCTTGTTTTATGTTTTTGTTTTGTTACCGCGCCCTCGTCGTTCTGTTTGTTCATTACTACTATTACTATTCATCACCCACTTGTTTGTTTTTTTCTTTCTTTCTTTTTTCCATGAATGAAATTTGTCCTCTTTTTTATTGTTCTGGATCCGTGGGCTTGATCGGTGTTTCTTCGACATTCCAATTTCCCTCGCCTTCCCTGGGAGTTTGGAAGTTCGGCTTTGGTGTGCACTGTTTGAGTTCTTTCCACATCATTCTATGAATCAGCCTACGCATCGCATCGCATGGTCGCATACGAACCCCCATCTGCATCACACGGTACGATGAATCATGATGATCCCTAGAGGAGACGCGTTCCAGATGTTTGGGGCCCTCGATTCCCCCCCCTTTCCATTCCGACTTCCTTCTTTTTCTCAGGGAGGTTTTGGTTTGTACCCTTGTTATGTTCAGGTTTCTGATTATCTATGTTTTCTATATCACTCAAAAAAGGTACACCGGCCGTGTGTGTTACTTGTTACTTGTTTCTTTATCTCTTATTCATCCCCCTTCTTCAATGTGTGTCGTATCGCGTTTTGTTTTAACTATTATGAATTGACTGCTGTGTATGCACGTTGGATAGTTATATTATTATATATCTTCCTGCAATACCCAGCTCTCAGTACACACACTGATAGCACTCGTTTGGGAATAGTTGAGTCTTCATGATGAGTTGCTGCACGAAGTCAATCAAATACTTGGCTGATGGATTACGTGTTTCTTCCTTAGGTAAGCCTGGGCGTTGTCTCGTGACTTGACAAAGATAGGGGCTGGGCAGGACTTCTTCGCCGTTCGACTTGCCATCGACATTCAGTGTACAACGTTCACCGAGTATCTATCTGCCTCAGCTGTGCCACCAAGTAATGAACATTCACCGTCAGCGGCTGCCTGAAATAGTCCCCCTTCTGAAGATTTCAAAAATCTCGAACCTTGCTCGCTTTTATCGTTTTTTTCTAAAGTTGACAACTTGA
Source organism: Agrocybe pediades (assembly GCA_013053245.1). Taxonomy (NCBI): domain Eukaryota; kingdom Fungi; phylum Basidiomycota; class Agaricomycetes; order Agaricales; family Agrocybaceae; genus Agrocybe; species Agrocybe pediades. Next base: position 637,773 of record JAACJL010000016.1, on the reverse strand, counting down.
AAACCGGCAGTATGTTCAAGAATGCCACAAGTTCACCGTATGGATGTGGGTGAAAATTAGAAAACTACGAACAGAAATTTATGAACGGTATGTGCTTCTTCTCTTCTTACTGATATGTATCAAACTCTTCCCTAGTCGCTCTCAGAGACAACGGCGGCCGTGCATAGTCTTCACAGGCCTTCACCTCGTCGTACCTTCCAATCTCACAAGAGCCTCGCCTCCCCGCTACAATCCCTTCTGGAGTGTACTTTGCACTGGTATCCTATACCCTGCTTCCGTCTCCTCGTTGAGTCACAAGGACTTGAACTGGAGTTGACTGTTATAGTCGGCTGCAAAACACATGCACCTGGATATGGCAGATTCGAAGGCAAAGAAGCTTCGATGTGCGTCTCAGAAACCGGTTACCTTTCCTCTATCACTCCCGGAATTCTTGTGGGATGTGGCCTATTTTTTGATTGTTGGGTGTCCTTTGACGTCCAGAGGAGCAACGGATGCAGTCCTCGCACTTCTTATGTGCAGAATGCGGGGTGGAACATTGCCAAAATTAGGCCATCGACTTCCAAGTTCCGACTGGAATCGAATTTTCTGCTGCTTGTCTGCCTCCCATTTTTTATTGTTTCCAAGCAGAAAGGCGCTACTCAATATAAGTCTTCGCGTTTCTACCCTAGCTCGTGACTTTGCTCTGAAGAACTCGCTGCCGCGAATTTCGCGGGTTGCGTTTATGACGTTCGGCACCGAGACCCTTTTTCTTTTCGGCCTACACTCGCGCTTTTGACATCCGTGCAGACTTTTTCCAAATTCATCTTAATATTGCATCCCGTTCGGCTCTCTCATATCCGCCGGTGGATTAATGACGGCAAGTCAGACATTGCGTAGGAAATTCTATGTTTTCAATTTGACGCTTACATATATCAGCAGATTTCATCATGACAAGATCAGCAAGAAAGTGGTACGTAGAGGCCATAAGTAATCTCACAGCAGTGTTTGTGCGACGTTGGTGGGAGCATTACTGTCCGCTTATGGCGTGGCGTACGACGGCTGCTATGCTTATACCGCAGAGCTCCCTGCTCTAATTTCTGTCATGACTCCAAACGATTGATTACCTTTCTTTATTATAGTCGGCAAGGACCTGTCGTCAACTTGAGTACTTATGTATTGTGCAGGGCAAATGCGACCCTTCTCTTTCCCAGACGATCTGACTTCCTCCCCATTGAATGATCAATGGCATATGATATACAAATAACGTCGCACCTACTGCATCTGCCCTGCTCATATTCTTGCTTTGCCCCGCTACGGGCTTACTTCACAGCTAGACTTGCTTCATTATGGACCATACTTCTGATTTATCGTATACAATGTGAGTTCTTCTGCTTTCCGAATCGTGGATCTAAAGCGCCGTTACAATTGCCCTTGCAGACCTGTACAGGCAACAGTAGAACATATTTTTCAGTTCATCTCTGAGTTGGAGCACACTCGGTGAATTGCAAGAGAACACAATGAAAAGCTGGTTATGAAACTCAAGTCAAAAACGCATACTATGTAGACGTCTAGCTGTGACCGGTGTTGCCGTTCTGATATACGACTGGGTTATCACTTTTGGAGACGAGGTATGCTTACATTCGTATTCAACTCGGAGACGGTTCTAACGCTGAACGCCTTAATTCCCTCAGGTCACAACCATATGGCCTTCTAAACTGTCTCCTACAAAAGTCGTCTTTCTCGCCAACCGATACATCAATATTGTCTCGCAAATGGCAATGATCGTGAACTTCACTGGGGCACTCAAGACTACAACGCAAGAGGTTGGTGCGCGGCATTCTCGGGGAATGGGAATTGGGAATTGACGGATGCGTTGTGTGCACAGCGATGCGTGTACTATATTATTGGATACGGAAGTGTTGTATTTCTGACAACAGCTTCCGTGCACAGTATGTCATCGATTTCTATCGCTCTTTACCGACCTTCTTATGCAGGACTAGTTTTAGTTTTGCTACGTACGTGGGCCATATGCAATCGTCAACCGTGGACGACAATGGCCTTGGGTATCGCATATATAATCTATGCTGTTACATGCATCGCCCTGATCATCTACGCATCGATCATTGCTGCTGGTGGGTATTTGTCTGTCCTCTGAGATTTGTTAATTTAACTACTCTGGATCAGACAAATTCATTTTCAACCTTGAAGGGACTTGTATAAGTTTTGCTGCTCGTGAGTATTTTGGTCCTCGGATCTGGGTGCCTCATGGATGCAGAGTTCCAATGTTTATTCAACTTAGAACCTTTGGTATGTTTTCGCCTCTATTAGTGCGATCGCAGCAGTTGAAGCAGTTGGCGTACTTTCTTGCAGTGGTATGCTTGGCTTGCAAGGTGCTTATCGCTCTTCTTCCGACTTGACAATCGTCTTACCTCCCTTCAAGCCTTGTGTTAGAATTCTTATCCTTCGCGTTCACTATAACGATAATCTATCGTCACTATGCCGGTATTAATCCGGGGTTTCGAGGCCTGGGCCCACTTCCACTGAGGCTGTGCCGTTCAGGTATGTCTTCGAGATTGCATTGCATTTCCCTTCTCGATCACTAAGGGGGTCCCCATGGAAGCGTTCCTGTACATTTTGGTTAGTCACAATGCACCACTTTCTCTGATTGATTCTGAGCGAAGTTCTCTCTAGTTCGCTACGGTCTCTCACATTTTCAGTATCGTTATGTGGTATGTTTAATCTTGCCTATTGAAGACGAGGATTTGATCTTCCTGGCGCAGGAGAGTATTTTGGGATACGCCGTATAATATGCTATCTGTCACGTGGGTTGTTGCTACTGTAACATTTCCTGAGAAACCCTTTTGACGAGAACCGGCTTTCAGATTTAATAGCTGCCTCTTGAATGTCGGTGGGCAGCGATTCGTCTTGGAACTTCGCACGGCTACCATCACTGCTAGAGAGGTGGAACTTCCTCGGTTCTCAAATGTTGTGTTTCAAGTTGGTACCGCGTCAGGTATAGAACTCGACAGCATTTCTGGATCTAAGGTTCCATGACAGAATGGCTTAGGGTTCTGGCAGCCGTTGAGGCGCTTGTATTTGTATGTAATTTAATCCAGCGCTTTCGACATTTGACTACTTCTTGTACTTATAGTTTTCCCAACGCAAATACACGATGCAAATCTAGGATTTCCTGGCTCTTCGCTACGTATGCCATGTTCATCAAAAGAAAGCGATCGGATTGGTCTCGTTCCCAAATATTTGTTGCAAAACATCCCAATGTTCGACGATGCAGGTGCCTTGGAACCTGAACATGTCCACTACTGCGAAGCTCGTCGACGGGTTCAACGTGAGCTTGAAATGAACGGCGCCGAATCCCTGGCCTGCAAAAGCGGTCTTGTTCGTCGAGGTTACTTGTGGATCAGCAAATCCGGCGGTGAGGATGGCGATCGCGGCATCGCGTCCTTGAGCAGCGTTAGGATTGTGTTGGATATATTGCCTGCAAAAGCCGAGAGTAAGGTTGTTGGCCTCGGATCCAGTGCTGATTCGATAGTGTGTCACCTACCCAGGTACCCAACGATCGAATGCGGTTTGGACGTCCTGAAGGTCGACGTACAGGTGGGCGAAGTCTTCAAGAGCCGCTTGCTGTTTCGCTTGGAGATCAGGACCTCGTTCTTTGTTGTTGCACACTTTGGGCGGGAACTTCTCGAAAGGTGTGACTGTACTCGCTACGAGCAGAGCGTACGAGAGGGCGAAAGAGAAGAAAGAGAAGAGGCTGGCTCGCATTTCTGAACAAGTGCTGGCACGCCCACTGCTGGCCAAAGATTCACGGCATTTTATACCCAAGAAAAGGTTGGGTCATTAGGCAAAGACGACTTCCATCTTATAAAAATAACTACGGTGTGTCCTGTTTCTTGCGAATGCGGAATCATAAACTCCGAGGGTGCCTTGCATCAACTGAAGTTTGACATTAGCCGCTTTGTTCCCGGCGTCTAGATGCGAGGCCACTTTTACCCCACAAACGCCAAGCGTACTACATCACTCTCCAGACTTCAAGCAGGTTCGAGCAGGCGTCCCTTGCATAACGAAGGCCCTTCAAGCGGAAATCGTGGTTTGTGCCATCGTTCTGCTGGATTTAAGATTTTCAGAAAAGGAGTAGCTGCCCAGAGAGCTCGAAAGCTCGATTGACTTCTGCCCTTGCCGTAAGTTATTAAAGAAGTACCGACTTGGAACTTGCAGGTTGCTCATAGAATAATAGAAACTTCGTTCGACCTGGTCTTTCATCGCCGAGTCCTCTGTCTTTTCACTCGCATCTGGGATACAACGGCGCCGGGTCTAGATCCAGATGCCATGCTTCACTGGGCTCAATTGGCGCAGGACAAACTTCAAGGTGACTCTTTGTTAACAGTATGCACAGACAGCTGACACTACAAATACTTCTGAATAAATTCCTTCACCCCATCGAATTCGGCCGTATACTTCTCTTCAGCTCCTGGGAGCAAGTCAAAAATATGTGACGCTCCTTCAATCTCGATAAGCTTGACCGGGACTTTGGCTTCCTGCAAAAGATCCTTCATGTTGCGCGACTCTTCGATGGAGACAGCATCGTCTGCTGTTCCATGAAGCAAAACGGTCGCGGGCCAGTGGGGGGTGACGCAAAACTGGGGAAACAAGGGAAGTTTATCTTTAGGTATGGCTCTTTTGATGTCCTCTACCGTCCTATCCTTTTTCTTCAGAACGTTGCGGAATGTGTCGCTAATGCTGGGGTTATGCAATCCAGTGTAATAGTCAAGGAATCTTCCTTGTTGTATGAGTAGATTCGGGAAATTGATTCTCGGGTTTGACCATTCGCCGTCGTCGAGGAATCCTTCATCGAGTGGAACCTCGGTCGCAGTGTCCGGGAGACCATCTGGATATGGGTACAAATACTTGGAGAACTTAGCCGGATCGACATGAGGGAATGTCCTGTTCATTATCACCATATCTCCCTCGATGATGGTGAGATACTTTACGTCCTGTTAGATTCTTTATTATTCACACCATCACCTCAGTTCAATGTAAGCTGCTTACGGAGAAGTCTCCTCCAGACCCATAAACGCTGAGCAGAACTTTCGGCTTGGGTGTGCAGTGAATTGCGGTAAGGTAAGTGAGTATTGCCCCACCGCTATCGCCCACTGCAGCGATCCTGTCATTATCTAGCTTGAAGGAGTAGTCCTCGCCTTGGAATATCGTGCTCGCTATAAACTTGAACAGGTCTTGAAGATCTTCGATGATTTCCTCCCCGGTGTGTGGTATCAAGAGCCTGTAATCCGCTGAGATGAAGGCATACCCCATCGACAAAACGCGATCTGGAGGTCGTCGAACAACACCGTCAGCCCACGGACTCAAATCATACAGTATAGACATACCTAGTAGCCATCCTGGGAAGAAGCTTTTTCGGTTACCAATGGTGAGGGCTCCGCCATGAAAGTTGACTACAACGGGGAGTGAAACATTCGACGAATTCCTAGGCAAAGGTGGAAAGTAAACGTCGATGAGAATGGGTTGGCCATTGTCGAGCTTCTTGTACTCGATGGTCTTAACCTGGTTGCTGGACATTCTTGATTTATCGATAAGAATCAACGTTAAAAGCTTGGTGATGTCCTAACGGAATAAGCGCCTGTATTTTAAGTTGAGTCACGCATCAAAATTAGGCGTATTGAGTCATTTCCTTTGTGTGATCATTACAGAATCTATAAGCAAATCAATAGTGAATGCAAGCGCTGAGAGAAGTTAGGTGGGGATTTTTCTGATGACTTTACAAATGGAAAGGACCAAAATACTGAAGGAACAAAAGAGTAGACGTGATAGTCCTAGACAAGTTGCTGACCTGACAGGCTCATGATTGATCATCGTTTCTTTATTCCACAGTATATTGAATAGTACGCAGCGGTAGCTATCCCGACCGAGCGTAATGTTTTGTCATTACACGCAGTCGGCTGGCCAGCCGGTAACAAGCTCATAAATCGCTTACGTTTGTATATTGACTCATGACGATGGCGCGAGCGCTTAAGACGCCATCAAGTCGCAGTGAAAAACTCGTCCGAACTTGTCAATCGTACTGCTTGAGTTGAGGTTTATTCTCCTAGAGATATAAGTTACTACAATTTAATAATATGGGAAGTAGTGGGACCGAGATCGAGATCGGAGAGCTATTCAAGGTACACTAAAGGTATGTACGAATGAATTCCTTGACTCGATCAAACACGACTTGGTGTTTCTCTTCGGCCCCTGGGACGATATCGAACCCGTGATTCTCTCCTTCAATCTCAATGAGCTCCACTCTAACGCCTGAGTCTTTCAGGGCATCACGTATATTCTGCGAGCTCTCCAGATGAACTAGGTTGTCTGCCGTTCCATGAAGAATCATAGCAGGTGGCCACTGGGAGTCAATGCACAGAAGTGGGAACAATTTGTGCGTGTTTTCAGGAAGAGCCTGCTTGAAGTCCTCCAATGTCGCATCCCCTTTCTTCATGACCTCGCGCAAGGCATCGCTGATGCTGGGACTGTGGAGACCGGTATAGTAGTCCATGTAGATTCCTCCTTGGGAAAGGAAGTTTGAAAGCGCCATCCGCTTGGTGACACGGCTGTCGGTAGATGGCAAGAGGGAGCCCAGGACGACGTGAACGTCCGTTTCTACTGCAGGCGGACCGTGAGGGTAGGGGAACGTGATATCCGACACAGAAGAGGAATCTCCTTGTTCGGCCCTGAGTCGATGTTCGGTCTGCGCTCAATGTCAGCGAATTACTTACAGAAAGGAGTGCGTTAAGGCTTACAAAGAAGTCACCTCCTGATCCATAGAGAGAAATAAGAGCCTTTGGCTTTGGGTTGCAGTGGATTGCCGCGAGATATGTGCACAACCCGCCAGCGCTACCACCAGCGACAGCAATCCTATCGCCATCTAATCTGAATGTATAATCATCTCCTTTAAACTCAGTCACAGTGACAAATTTAAACACGTCCTGAAGATCCTCGACAGTGTCATGGGCGGTGCATGGGACGAGGAGTCGATAGTCTGCAGAGATAAATGCATGTCCCGAAGCTAGGACCCGGTCTGTCCGAGTCAAGTTGATATAAGTTCCTCGGTCCCTCATCGAATTTGGAGGTTTCGAGTATCTCTTACCTACGAGCCACGTCGGCAAATTTTGCCTGTTCCCAACGACAAGGCTTCCGGCATGGAAATGAATGACAATTGGAAGTGCGACGACCTGGTCCGTGGACGCTAAGGGTGGGAAGATGACATCTAGTAAGACTGGTTGTGACTCGTTGATCTTCTTGTATTCTATAGTTTTATAGCTGTACTTCTCCATGATCAGCGACTTGGTTCCAGTAGCAGTGGTGGTGGTAGAAGATGGTAATCCCAACGCAAATACTATGCTAGCCTGATACCTATATACTGCAATTTTATAAAAGCTGGTGAGTCATTAGACGCACTCCCCGGAGGCAACCAAAAGGATATGTGGGCGCGCAGCGCAATCGATTTAGCTTATATATGCACGGGCCAATTCATGAGAAAGGTCTCGTTTCACAACTAATTCAAGTAATTGGTACTAATCTGAGCGATCATCTAGGAACCCCTGACTAGCTATTATTAGTACATTTAGTCTATTAATAGACTTAGTAGATAGTCTTGACCGCTTGGCTCTTGAAATCACCCCCTGATTGACTGGTTGGGCGCGCGGTACGCATCTTCTGCACCCGGAAATAGATCCAATGTCTACCAGTTGCCTTTAGGGCATCGCAAGGGCCTCTAGAGAATAAGAATGCCACTGTGGAAGCTGACTAAAATGGACAGAGAAACAACTTCTTTAGGGGAAGTCTTATGTAAAAATTGGAAATACGGTTTTAGCATCGACTCATGATAAAATGCTCATGAACGCCTAAAGATACGCTGAAACAAAATTTTCCGAACCCTTCCGAACACAGATTATATTATATGGAGTTGGGGGGTTAGATGCATCAAGTTATGAAGGTATAGTATGCCGTCTTGGTAGTAGAATATCTAGAGCTATCAATGATTCACTACAGGTATGTACGAATGAACTCCTTGACTCGGTCAAATTCGACTCTATATTTCTCTTCGGCACCTGGAAATATATCAAATCCATGATTCTGTCCTCCAATCTCAATAAGGTCCACACTAACGCCCGCCTCCTTTATAGCATCCCGTACATTCTGTGAGCTCTCCAGACGCACTACGTCGTCTTCCGTACCATGGAGAATCATGGAGGGAGGCCACTGGGAGTCAATACACAAAAGCGGGAATAATCTGTGCATATTCTCAGGAAGAGCCTTCTTGAAGTCCTCCAATGTCGCATCCCCTTTCTTCGAGACCTCACGCAAGGCATCGCTGATACTAGGGCTGTGGAGACCGGTGTAGTAATCGAGATTCCTTCCCTCTTGGAAGAGGAAACTCGAAAGAGCCATCCGCTTGGTGACACGGCTGTCGGTAGATGGCACGAGAGAGCCCAGGACAACGGGCACGTCTGTCTCTACTGTAGGGGTGCCTTGAGGGTAAGGGAACGTGATATCTGCTAACATGGCGGGGTCTATGTGACGGATGGTCTGGCCCATCCAAGTGAAGTCTCCTAGCTCAACCCTGAGACGATGCTCAGTCTGCGCTCGATGCATATGTCAGCGGTTTGTGTTGCATAAATTATAAAGCGAGACCTACGAAGAAGTCGCCGCCCGACCCATAGAGAGAAATAAGGGCCTTCGGCTTTGGATTGCAGTGGATTGCCGCGAGATATGTGCACAGCCCGCCAGCGCTACCACCAGCGACGGCAATCCGGTCACCATCTAATTTGAACGTGTATGCGTCTCCTTTAAAGTTGGTACTTGATACAAATTTAAACACGTCCTGAAGATCCTCGACGATGTCATGAGCCGTGCATGGGATGAGGAGTCGATAGTCTGCGGAGATGAATGCATATCCTAAAGCTAGAACACGATCTTTCGGAGTCTCGTTAGCATGAACTCATTATCTATGCTTGAAGCTTTGGTTATTCTTACCTACGAGCCAGATTGGCATAAAGCTTTGCCTATTCCCCACTACAAGGCCTCCGCCATGGAAATGGACGACGACCGGAAGTGCAACTACCTCGTCCGTGGACGCTAAGGGTGGAAAGAAAACGTCTAGTAGGACTGGCTGTGACCCGTTGATTCTCTTGTACTCTAGTGTTTTGTAGTTGTACTTCTCCATGGTTTCTGACTTGGTTTCAGTAGCAACGGTAGAGATAGAGGGGTGACAATTCCAACGCGAATCTCACCCTATATATAATATATTGTGTATGATTTTAGACGTTAGTGAGTCATCGGATGCACTCCCGGGAGGCGATCAATGACCTGTGAGTACGAAGTACACTCAATTAAACTGTTAGTTATCAGATGAAGGTTTGATTTCACCGTTCAACTAATTTAATTTGAGCCATCATCTACTCCAGGGCAGCTATTATTAGTACAGTCTATAAATTGCCCAGATATGTTCTTGACTTTCGAAATCGCTCCTGGTTCAGATGGTTAATGGTTCAGATGGTTAATATTTTAATGATGATGTACATTGGACGAGCATTAACGGTATCAAATATTTGCACGTATAAAATCCTTTACACGGTCAAACTCTGCGCGGTACTTATCTTCTGCATCCGGGACTAAGTCAAATCCATGGTCCTGACCGACGATTTCAATCAACTCGACGTAGACACCAACTGCCTTTAGGGCATCGCGTATGTTTTGAGAGCTTTCAATCAGGACTAGGTTATCTGAAGTTCCATGGAGAAGCATGGAGGGAGGCCAGTTGGCGTCGATGCAAAGTTGAGGGAATAGACCGTGCTTGTCCTTTGGCAAGGCTCGTCTGAAATCGTCCAATGGCTTGTCTTCCTTCTTTAAAATTTGTCGGAAAGCATCGCTAATGCTGGGACTATGAAGGCCGGTGTAGTAGTCCAAGTATTTTCCTTCTTGGATGAGAAAAGTGGAAAGCTTCATTCGCTTGATGACGCGTTCGTCAGTGGGAGCCATGAGATCGACGTCCGTGACTGGTATGTCTGTTTCCACCCTTGGAATCCCAGCTGGGTAAGGGAAGGCAAGATCGGCGACCTCGGATGGGTCAATGTGGGGAATAGTTCGTCCCATCATTGGGAAATCCCCTGTATGGACTTTGAGACCATGCTCGCTCTGGATAGACGATGCGGCAGTTTAGCAGGTTAAATGATGATGGTAAATTGATGTACGACTCACAAAGAAGTTACCGCCTGACCCGTAGAGGCTGACAAGAGCTTTGGGTCTTGGTGTGCAGTGCGCTGCAGCGAGGTAGGTGCACAGCCCACCAGCGCTACCCCCAGCCACCGCGATTCGGTCTCCGTCTAGTTTGAAAGTATAGTCGTCTCCCTTGATCTCAGTACTGGCCACAAATTTGAACACATCCTGAACATCTTCAACAATCTCCTTGGCAGTGGCGGGGAATAGGAGACTGTAATCAGCAGAGATAAATGCATATCCCAACTCTAGAACACGATCTGCGGAAACCGACCAGTAAGGATCAGGAGTGGTGCTTCTATCCAAAGTGCGTCCAAACTTACCAACTAGCCAGGTTGGCATAAAGCTTTGCCTATTGCCCATGAAGAGTCCTCCACCATGGAAGTGGACGACTACCGGAAGTGGAACCATTTTGTCTGTAGCGGGTACCACAGGGAAGAAAACATCCAACAATACTGGCTGAGTCCCGTTGATTTTCTTGTATTCGAAAGTTTTGTAGTTGTACTTGTCCATTGGATATCTCTTTCCAGTTGCCGGTAGGTTTGAAGTTGAAGTGGATGGGGAATTACTGGCAGTCAGTTCTCATTGCTTTTAACGTCGAACCCAAGGTAAGTAACATAATTTAATATCCCCCAATGAAGAACAAGGATCAACGGTTGCTTATTGATCATGGCATCTATATAAGCGACCAAATGGAGGAGGCAGATAGCACTTACTACTACACATGCTCCTGAATGAAGTCTCTGATCCGGTCAAACTGGGCCCCATATTTAACCTCTGAGTCAGGAGCAACATCGAATCCATGGTTCTCGCCCTCCACCTCTATCAATTCGACTTTAACACCACAATCTTTCACCAACCCTGAGAAATGACGGGATTCGGTGATCGGGACAATGTCGTCCAAGACGCCATGGAGAATGATCGTCGGTGGCCAATGCGAATCAACGCACAACTGGGGAAATATTGCATGGAGATATTCTGGTAAAGCACGCTTGAGATCATCCTGAGTCCGTTTGTCAGACTTCATCTGCGTCAGGGGCGACATCGAATCTATTCTAGCTTGAAGTGACAGAAAAAAGAAAGATCAGTGGATGAATAGGACAAGGTTAAGTATCAGACAAACCTCTACTCCTCTTACTCGTCCAAGTTAATGGCTTTCCCGAACTTTGCATACAGTCTCTGCTTAAGTTTCGCCATCTGTGTCTCGCAGTCGTCTGCCTGTCCCGCAAGTTGAGCAACTCGTGCGTCGACGGAAGCTTGGTCCTTTTCCAGCCGCTTCACGGCGCGTGCTTGTGGTAGATGTGCAAAGGCCTCCCCAATTCTATACCTGTTCATCAAGTTGGTCAAATCTCCAGTATAGATGGCTTTGACGCGTACAGGATCATCTCGTCCTCATCCGCAAGTTCTATTTCAGTGGCAACTTCATCGTATGCATCTTTTTCTTGCTGGAAAACGCGTCAAGATGATACAAACTAGAAGAAAACAGGTACATACCTTGAGTTCTTCAAGCCTTTCCTTGATGATTCGTATTCTGTTATTCAACTTTGAAAAGGTGTTGATCTGTTGCTGATCCTCTTGTATAAATCAGCCTTTCTGCCACAATTCAGAATCCGTGGCACGTACCCCAAGTAACCTCTTCCGAATTCTCGTTCTCTTCTTCTTGTTCGAGCTTTAATAGAGTGAGTATCCGAATTTAAGGATCACAACGATAACTAACCATACGCATGATGGGCGTGCAGAAGTAAAAGCGCCGTGGTTTCGGTTATGTCATCGGACTCGGACCGACTCACCTGTTTCCGCTACAGCCATCTGCCGTAGGGCCCTTGCATATGGTTTGCTCTTCACCACCATGGTTTCCACCGTTGCGACGACGAGGAATGCGCTGAAGAACTATGCTTCCTTAATTCTGACGCTGGACAACGTTATATCTGGTCTTTTCTACTATGTGATCCTTGTGCATGCCATAAGGGCCAAACGGCACCTTCAGGCTAGAGGAATTACAACAACAGCGAAGGAGATTTATCTATGGCTATCTCAGGTAAATCTATCTTTGAAAATGCGCAATTTATCCTCTGGCTGAACCGTCTATGCAATGTAGCAAGGAGGATGTTGGGCAGTCATGCAACATATGGGTACTGCGTGCGTTTATCTTCATTGCCGCCACATCTCTGAAGTCATGATGACATCTAAACCTTCTTTACTTGCAGCGGTTACCTGGATTCGTGTCGCGATATCGTGAAAGCCGCACGCACCATCGCCGACGCCATTACAGATGACATTCCTGAGCTGTACGTGCTCGGCAGTCCACGGCTGTCCTTTTCACAGTCTCAAATATCGCTTGGTGTAAACTCGAGTTTACCTCCATCCATAACCTCGCCCACCAACCCTTCCTTCCCTGCTGCTCCTTCCACCACCGGTACAAGCTCAGGTGCAAATACAAGTGTATCGACAACGACAGTGGGGCAAACACACAAAGACAAAACGAGGCTGGAGATCATACTCGACGCGCCGTATCTCACGCTGAAGGGCACAGGCCCCGACGTGGAGCCAACGACACTGAGCGGGCATGTGTTTTTGTACTTGACAGAGACGACAGCGTTGAAAGAGATTACGCTCCAGTTCAGAGGCAAGGCGAGGATTCCGATGCCTGCGAACGAGTCGTGAGTTTATTTCTTTATCCTCTTTTCGTTTTCTCTTTCTCCCGTTTTTGACTCTTGCTTTCTATTATTATGCAGGCTGATCAACAACAGCACGTCGATCACGTACGTGATCTGCAACCACGACTGGTCCTTCCTTGAACACACCGGTTCCTCAAAGCGACACTCGCGCAGTCTCAAAGCCGGAAAACATTACTTCCCATTCAGCCTCTCCATCGGTGGTTCTTTGCCCTCCTCGATCTCGACATGTGCTCTGGGTGGCGCGTCGGTCGCGTACAAGCTCCGGGCCGTCGCCTCCCGCCCAGGGTTCGCGCACAATCTGCAGGCCAGCGCATCTGTGACGCTCCTCCGCGCATTCACGCACGAGGCGTTGGAGTACCAGCAGTCGCTGGAGATTGAGAACACGTGGCCGGAGAAGATCATGTATTCGATTATGCTCCCGCACAAGGCGTGGGCGGCGGGCGATGCAATTGGGGCGATTATGAAGTTCAGCCCATTGGCCAAGGGTGTGAGGGTGGCGAGTGTGATCAGTGCGTTGTGTGAGATTACGAAGGTTTATGCAAGGAGTGGGACGCAGGAGGATACGAGGGTGGTGGTTAGTACGAGGCATGAGATTGTGGAGGGGAGAGCAGTGGAGGTGGAGACTATGTCTGGAGGGATGGTTAGAGATGGGGATAGGGATAGACAGAGGAGTGGGGGAGGTGGAGGTGGTAATAGTGGATTTGGCTTGTCGAGTGTGATGCCTTCGCCTGCTGTGTCACGGCCTGCGTCTGCGCAGGGACATCATCACCATTATCCTTCGCCTTTGGCAAGCACATCGAGTGCAGACGATGAAGAAGCTCGAGATAGGGAGAGAGGGTACGAGAACCATGACATTGTGACATACATCACTCTGCCTGTGCCTCCATCGTCGCTATTCCCTTGCGCATTGTCGGGTGGTTCGACCCCGCCAGTCTCCCTGGGAGTACCAGGACCACATTCATCGAGTTCGCAGCCTGGATCGACCTATCCATCACCGCCGTCCTCTGCTGGGCTGTCATCCACGCCATTATACATGTCCTCTTCCTCAGGTGCCTCATCTTCTGCTGCGCTTCCTTCGCTTCCGTCTGTCGTTGTCACGCCTTCGCATACCCTCGAGCCGATCTCAGTCTCTCATAGGATTAGGTGGACGATCTATATCGTGAATCGAGATGGACACATATCGGAGCTGCGGTGTAGTCTGCCAGTTATCATTCTAGATGGGAGGTTGAAGGACGAGGCGAGGGACGCGAGCTTGCTCTCTCGTCGGCTCATGATACGTTCTGCGGGGTTGGTGTCTCAGGTGCATCCTGGTGCTGATGAAGAAGCATGGGGCCTTACACATCACGTCGTTGGGCCTTATCATGGTCACCACCACGCAGATGGGAGTACCCTGGATGAAGGCGACGATGATCTGGAAGGAGAAGGCGATAGGGAGCTGCCGAGTTATACGGCACATGTGAGAGACAGAGTGGCGAATATGTTCTTGCCAGAGGCCGCGACAGTGAGGGTGAGCAACCCGTGGGTGAACCATATGGGAAGTGGGACTGCTTCGCCTGCGAGCCCTGCTCTGGGCGCGGATGTGGATCCGCTTGCTGCTACTACTTCTGGTTCTGGTTCGGGGCCTGGTTCTGGAGGAGCAGGAGCAGGTGGTTTGGGACTGGGAGCGGCGGGTGTCAGTGTTGATTCAGCTGGTGTGGCTCCGGGCCTTCATCCAATGGCTCAGCTTCCACAATCTGGTTCGATGGGTTTGGGAGCTACTACGCCTCTCGAATGGGTCAACTCTGAGCTGATGCTCAGTCTGAGCGACGACCCGCTCCGTCGACTCGGGCCTGCTGGCGCTTCTTCTGGTGCCACCGGGGTGGAGGGCAACACATCGACGTCTGCAGCTCTCACATCGGGCATGCGCACGCCACCTTCGGTCATGCAGTATATGTCACCTGGTCCATCGAGTAGGTGGGGAAGTAGAGTGGGGAGTCGAGCTGGAAGTCGAGCTGGAAGTCCAGAGAGGGGAGGAGGAGGAGATGGTGAGAGGTCGAGACCTGGATCAAGGCCTGGTTCGAGGCCTGGTTCGCCAACGTTTGGGCATTCCTCTTCGGGCGGAGGTGCTGGAGGCGCGACGACAACAAGTGCACCTGGGCCAGCGGCGATTGGGTACATGTACGAGCCTTTACCATCTGCGCCTGATGGTCCGCATCAGCATCATGGCGGATCAACGTCTGCTGCGAGCTCGATGTCAGATGCTTCATTGTCACATCATGGGCACGGACATGGGCACGGACATGATGGGCATGGAACGAGGAGTTTCCAGAGTTTGTTCAAGGCTACGATCAAGCCTTTCACTGCGCTTTCATTGCATGGACATAAACACAGGCATGAAGATAGGGATAAGGACCATAAACATTCCCATTCGCATAGCAGTGGAAGGACGAGCAGAGATCATTCACATTCGCCTGGTGAAGGTGCGGCTACCATTGCAACCACTTCCACGACGACGTTCAGTCAGCCGACATCCGCTTCTGCGTCTGCAGACTCCTTCCGGATGGTGCCACCAGCAACAATGTCAGCAACAACTCTTCCAGGGCAGCTGCCCAATTCTGCGTCCACGTCCCAGTTACCCGCCATGCGGCGAACAGATATCCCGCTTGCGAACCCAATCCTTCGACCTACGCCAGTGCGGAGCCATACCACCACCGACAATGTTCTCGATGCGCCTTCTTCATTACACAGAGCCCTGTCTGAAGTTCCAGATTATAGCATTGCGTCGCGGGGTTTCATAGGTGGTGTTCCTCCACTGTCCAGTATGAGGGGTCTGCCGAGCTATGAGGAGGCGGTGCATTCACCTATTGGAAGTCCTAGTAGAGCTGGTGCGAGGAGTACGCAGCAACAAGCGGGCAGCTTGTTGCCGCCACCAACGTCGAGGAGCGAGCCGGACATTGCCGGGAGGTTTGCTGGTAGATCTAGTGCCAGTGCCCATTCGCCCGTTTCTGGACTCACTGCTGCGTTGGCAACTCAACGGCCTCCTCCTCCTCCTCATGCTCCTCCGTCAACGGTTGATGTAGAAGGAGAGGAAGAGGAAGGAACGGGGATATTGCAGAGGTTGGAGAGTGCGCATGGGTTGAGTGATTTAGGGTTGGGTCTTGGTAACGGTGGTCGTGGTGCTGGGAGTGCAAATTATGTTGATGCTGATAGTTCGGGCACCAGTACACCGCACTCAGGAGAAGAGGAGAGTGAGGAGGATGAGGATGGGATTCAGATGCGTGTGAGGGCGCAGACTGTTACGCAGCGGTAGTAAAAGCTGGGGTGCAAAGGGTGTTTGGATGGGTTTTCTTGGTTAATTTTTATGTCTCGTTGTCGTTTTTCTCTCCTTTCCTCGCTTTTATTCCTTCTTTTTTCTTTCTGAATTATTCCTTTTTTTATGAACGAACTCTCCGACGAACTTAGACTCTGCATTAGACTCTGCATTTGAACTTAGACTCTGCATCTGAACTTAGACTCCGCATTTATTTGTTACTTGTTATTATCTTCTAAAAACAAAGATACGTAGGCGCTCAAAGTATGCTGCATAATCACTGGACGGTTGACTAGCATTCTTAGCAGCTATTTCTATGAGCAGTAGCCCAGTATTAATCCGAGCCACAGCTCCCTTTTATAATCCAACCTCAAAGTTGGCAGTATAGTGTATGGTAGAATCCAGATCCATCATCCATATGCACGCAAAGTCCTTCGAGAGTGCCTCTGAAAGCACAAAGCTTATCGGCAATAATAATCAAATGGAACTCAGATAGCACTTACTACTACAAATGCTCTTGAATAAAGTCTCTGATCTTGTCAAACTGAGCCCCATATTTAACCTCTGCGTCAAGAGCAACATCGAACCCATGGTTCTCGCCCTCCACCTCTATCAATTCGACTTTAACACCAGAATCTTTCACCAACCCTGAGAAATGACGGGATTCGGTGATCGGGACAATGTCGTCCAAGACGCCATGGAGAATGATCGTCGGTGGCCAATGCGAATCAACGCACAACTGAGGAAATATCGCATGGAGATGTTCTGGTAAAGCACGCTTGAAGTCATCCTGTGTCCGTTTATCAGACTTCGGAACCTCCCGCAAGGTCTCGCTGATGCCAATGGGTTCGTGCAATCCAGTGTAATAGTCGAGGTACAACCCTCTCTGGACGAGGAAGTAAAAAATGTTTCCGCGCCCATATCCGTCCTTGACCTTGGGGTCTTCCGAAGTTCGGCTGAAAGGGAACTCTGATATAGGTTTCGCGAGTCCTTTGAAGGACGGGTACAATATGCCTGAGAGGTCTGCGGGATTGATGGAAGGAATTTCCTTCCCAACAGACGTGATTCCATCTCGCTTGATGGCAAGTAGCTGCTCAGTCTGTGTCGAATTTGAATAATGAATTGTAGTAATATGTATAAAAACCACAACTTACGAAAAAGTCGCCACCCATACCGTAAATGCTTAGAACGACTTTCGGTTTGGGATTGCAATGTATGGCAGATAGGTACGCGCAAAGTCCACCTGCACTACTTCCACTAACTGCGATCCTGTCTAGATCTGCTTTGAACGTGTAGTGGTCGCAAATGAACTCATTTGTCGTCAGGTATTTGAACAGATCTTTCAGATCCTCAAGAGTTTCGTGTATAGTGCCTGGTATCAGAAGCCTGTAGTCGGCAGAGATGAATGCATATCCAAGAGGTATAACACGATCTGTGGTCATGCCAATTGTCAGTGAGCATTCAGGTTAAACAAGAATACAAAATTCAGTGATCATACCTATCAACCAAGTAGGCAGAAAATCTTTCCTGCTGCCGACTACCATACCTCCAGCATGGAAGTAGACGATCACCGGAAGAGTGCCATTTTCCATGTTTGCGGGTCGTGTTACTGGGCAATATAGGTCCAATAGCACATGCTGGTCCTCATTGAGCGGCTTGTACCCGAGGGTTTTGGAATAGTACTGCGTCATCGTTTCCCTTCAAGTGTTTGAGGAGGGAAATATCAAGCGTGTTAACGTGGTTGCGCGTTGATTCTGGCCTCTATAATGTCGACCCAGAGTCCCGTGGGTTCCCTTGTACTGTAGTATTCCCACCACACATGTGCCACATTGCTAGTGGTTGACCCTTTCAGCTTCAATCAGGTCGACCGGTGTCGGAGTAGCCTTGATGATATTGCAAGTGCGTTTCAACGACTAATCAACATTATCGTGGCAAGGCGAAGATATCAAGCTTTCGAACCTTCGTATATCGTGAAGGAAGCGACTGGGGCTGACTTGGGATTCCAATTTTGTCTATGGAGTAAGACGATTGTTGCACGCAGAGAGCAGTCACTCTGAGAATGACTACATAGAGAGCCTGCAGCAGCCGGTATCCGGTAACGTTAACCCGGCTCCTAGCTTGCTTGTAGTGTCTGGTAGAATTAGATCCATATGCACGCAGTGTCCTTCCAAACCGTCTCTGGCAACATAAGGCTTTTCAGGAATAATAATTAAATTCAACTTCATTAGCATAATAATTCTCTAACTTGGGTGACCTGGCCCACCAGGGTCGGCTCCGCGATAGAATCGATTACAAGTCAGGTATTCAACTACAAGTACTTCCTTACAAACTCGATCACTGCGTCAAACTCCTTGCTATGCGTCGTTTCGGCAACGGGGAAATAATCCCATGCGTGCTGCACCCCCTCGACTTCGATTAGCTCGACCGGTGTTCCTGTAGCTTTGATGATATCGCGCAAGTTCCTCGATTCATCAATCAGAACCGCGTCATCGATGGTTCCATGCATCAAGAGGGTAGGTGGCCAGTTGGCGTCGATAGATAGTTGAGGGAAGAGGGACTGCTTATCCTTCGGTATAACGCGCTTGAAGTCCTCCAAGGTGGGATTCTCCTTGGACAACACAGACCTAAGGGCGGCACTGAGACTGGGCTCGTGTAAACCGGTGTAGTAGTCCAGATAATTGCCGCGTTGGAAGTGGAAATTATAAATGTTCGCGCGTGGATCTTTACGCTGAGCGGGGTCTTCTGCCATGAAATCTCCGACAGGGAATTCCGTCACGACGGGAGGCAAGCCTTTAACATAGGGATAGGTGAATCCAGCAAATTCAGCGGGCTCAAGATGAGGAATGGTCTGGTTCATCATGGAGACTTCACCCGGCTTGATGTTCAAGTGGAAGCCCGTCTAAAATGGGTAGACATTCAGCTCATGAACCAAAGTAGACTCGAAGAAAACGAAAATGCAACTCACGAAAAAGTTACCGCCCATCCCATAGACATCGACCAGAACTTTGGGCCTTGGGGTGCTGTGTATAGTGGCTAGTACGGCGGCGAGTCCACCAGCGCTATGGCCAGCGACACCAATCCTGTCGCCGTCCAGTTTGAAGGTATAGCCCTCTCCGGGCAACTCGTGGGTTGAGACAAAGGTGAATGCATCTTGAATGTCTTCGACCACTTCCTTTCCCGTAATAGGTATCAGCAGACGATAGTCTATGGACACAAATGCGTATCCAGACGCTAAGACGCGGTCTGTTAAAATTAAAAATAAATATTACGTGCGCGTTGCAGTTGCACAGGCTGGACACACCTTTCAACCAAGTCGGGAAGAAGTCTTGTCTATTTCCCAGAGTCAAAGCACCGCCGTGAATGTACACGATGATAGGGAGGGCGACAATTTTATCCGCAGAGGGCAATGGTGGGGAGTAGACATCCATTAGGACTGGTTGTGTGCCATTGAGCTTCTTGTACTCGATAGTTTTAAATTGGCTCATGGCTTCAATAACTTTGAGAGGATGGAATATGGAGGCGTTGTTAGCTTTGGTGCTCTTCAAGAATCTTTGAAGCTCGTATTTATAGTCCGCGCCCTCGAAGCATAGTCCAATGGGTCTCGGTGGGCTGAGTAAGACGAAAGAAAGATTGGTAGCGTTAGCGGCGGAAGTGAAATCTGAGTTTTTCTTTCGTCCCAGATATACGCCTAGCATTCCTGACATTTCCTCCAAAATATCCGAATCGCCTTAGGCCTGCTGCCCGTCTTTTCGAGATTTGTCATCCATCTTTTTCCTGACTCAGCGACTACAGACCGCTGAAGTCTCTGACCATCAAACTGTCTGCGAAACGACTTTTATTAGTAACCAATGCATTTCTCTGTTCCGGGAGAAGAGGTTGCGAGCGAGATCAGGCCTAAGAGTAGAATTGAAACCGAGCAATTTGACCCAAATTCCGTGCGCCGCAACCGACTTGAGACCATTTGCGGGTATAACGGGGGAAACTTTTCATACACAGCCAATTTATTATGAAAAGTTCGGTAGATGTCTGGTCGTATGTTGTAAGAAGGTGAGTTCAGTGTAAGACGATTGTTGCAATTAAGAGTACGAAGAAGAGAGTCCGGTTGTTTGCTGTTGAGTTAGGCGGCGACATTAGAACCAAACAATGTAATCAAAAAAGTTACTAGCGAGCATAGTCACTGTAATATCTCCTCCTCCAAGCGTGCTAGACCTTCGTTTACACTCAACGTTGAGGCACACTGGAAATTCGATATGTCATTACCGACTCAAATAAGCGGTTTCCAAGTCCTACCAGTCCTCTACAAGTCGTCTTCGGCCGCCTCATCGTCAAAGTCGAAATCTTCTTCATCAACAACTCATTATCTGTATGCTCGCGCTCATGCAGCTTCATCGAATAGCAAATCACAACTGCCGGAAGGAAGGACCCTTTTCTTAGTGAATTTACCACCGGACACCACCGAGCGCGAGTTGGTCTTATTTTTCAAGAACAGCGGCACGGTGGAAAAAGTCATCTTCGATTTCGAAGTTCAAGAATTGACAACGGGAGGGGATGATACCGATACCGAGGATGAAGATGAAGATGAGGAGATGAACGTGGACGAACCAAGTCAAGGGCAGCACAAAAGAGGGAGGAAAGAGAAGAAACCTGCTGCACCGACAGTCACCTCCTTACCATCCACACCTCTACGGAAACTACGAAAAACTGGCTCGTCAGCCTACGTTATCTTCTTGGATGCATCATCGCTGGAAAAGGCCCTTTCCCAGTCTTCGTCTAGCAAAGCTCGACCATGGCCATCGTCCGAAGAGCCCATCGGGCTAACACACTACCTTTCCCTATACAACTCCCTACGACCCCCGCTCAGTGCCGTGCGCGAATTTGCAGACACTTCGATGGCCTTATTCGAATATATCCAAGCGAAGAACCGCCTGAAGAAAGGAAAGTACAACAAGGGCGAAGCCATCGTGGACGAGGACGGGTTTACTCTCGTTACCCGCGGCGGTGCTTACGGAAAGACCCTTGGTGGAGGCGTCGCTGTGGCCAGCAAGAACTTCCAAAGGTCAGGTGGCAAAGGGGGTGCGGGCAGTGGAAGGCACAGAAAGAAGAAGGAGAAAGGAGAAGATGGCAAAGACGGTTTCTATGCCTTCCAGAGAGCGGAGAAGCAAAGATCAGGTCCGTGTTTTGGATATTTCTTGTTTCAGGTTTTTGACACTTTATGTTCCTCGTATCCAGGACTGCTGGAGCTCAAAAGAAAATGGGAAGAAGACAAAGCGAAGGTCGAGAAACTCAAGGCTTCAAGACGGTTCAAGCCTTACTAGACTTTCAATGTATTTGTTATGCATATTACCATTTGCCTTTCCCTTCGTCAATCTTCTTTTCTTTCCTGAATGCTTGCTTGCAACCACGTTTGCCTGTCGAAGGTAATGGCCTACCACGCCCGACCGGCTGTTAGTCCAGGGTCTCGAGTAAATGGAGGATAAGATAAATCATTATTAGGCGGAGAAAAAAGTATAGAGGAAAGTATTTCGACAGTTACGTATTAGTTACCTAGTACAGACAGACTCGAGGGAGCAGGTGATGGATTACAATGACACAGGATCCGAAAGGATGAAATGAGGAAATATCATATGCCTCCTTCGTATGCCTCGCTCCAAGTTCGACAGGCATAACAGTATATGGGATTGGGCCCAGGATGTCCAGGACCTATCAACGGCGTTGGTTTCCACCGCTTACAGGGACAGGATAAATTCGCCGCGTTGGTAGATACGAGAGGGGATATCAACGGATCAGAGCTGACATCACCCTGCGGACTACCTCCGGGCACCTGGGCGCTTATTGTTTCTTCGGACGGGTTGAAGTCGTCGTGCGCTTCCTTGCGCTCCGGAGGACCTGAAATAGCACAGCTAGCTTGTAGGACAAGATAGGTTGTTGAACCAAAGGCAGTGGTACCATTTACCATAGTGCTGAGAGGTCCTTGATTTGGACTTTCAGAGTTGTCCTCAACACCGGAAGGTCCGATAGACGGCCCAGAAACCTGAGGCGTTGAAGCTATTGGAGAAGTCGAAGGTGTGGAAGAAGCACTGTCCTCCATTGGTACTAGGTTGTGGGTCTCCTCGAGTGACGCGCGTCGGTTATAGATGGTACCAGACCGCTCAGGCAGGGGTGTCCCCGGAATCCATGGGGAGAGGAGGTATTTGGTTTTCCTGAAGCGGGCTGGTAAGTTGGGACTGGTATTGAGGAGTGGCAATGATATTAACCTGGTTTCTTCTGTGTTTTCTACGACGACCGTCGCTGGAGTGGCGGCGACGGTGGGTGGCGGCACCGGAGTGGGCGAACGCGCTGGTGGTACGGGTGAGCTTCCAGATGCCCTTTTTTTGGACGTCGATGCTCCGACGCGCGCATTCTTCTTCGACTTCCTTCGGGGCGCCATAACTAGATAGTCGATGGGATGAGGGGAGAGGCTGGAGCTAAATTAAGCATCCATTTGGTAGAACGGGTTTTATAGGTTCAAGGATGCAGTTAACGTTTCAATTACGCATTGCTTCCCCTAGCAAGACAATCACCTTGCGCTTTGACTTATATCACGATCTTTCAAAGAGAATAATGCAGCAGACACAAAGCTGAGCCTTTTATATCTATCACGCCACTCCGGTGGACATTCCTAAACGGTGCTACATCCTCTATGCCGCTATATTTAGCACCGGTGCTTTAACCGCCCAGTGATCGCCCGCGGGATCAAACCTTGATTTGACAAGGCCAATTAATTACTTGGAAGATCTTTAGCATTGTTTATAATGTAGGTGTGAATGCTTTGCAGAATTAAGATCTCGCAGGCGATATCCCTATCGGGCTGGATGCCTTGGCGCAAAGAAAGCCTGAGAATTGACCCTAGGAAGTCCGACAGCAGCGAGGTAAGATATCATCGTTCTTTGAATTGGACCATGATGTAGGGATCAAAGTATATGGCAAAGTAGGAGGGCTTTCATTCATTTCTCAGTCAACATATACGTAGGTTTACATTCGTCATTAGATCATCAGGCACTGCGGGCGCACTGGTGCTACTCTCGATATCAATCACTCAAGTACTCAAGGCTAGCCATATCGTATTAGCACTGAAACTAGGTTATCTGAGAAAGAAGGGCGTACCCCAAAGATCGTGACGTGGGCAGCGTTGTAGATCTTTCCGATCCTTGGCTCTGCATTCCCGTAGGCATGGCCTACACATGGGCCAGCGCCGCACACTGCGGGGGACGCAAATTGGAAAGTCCAGTGCTCGATTGGGTCAGTGGAGCTTGTGTGGTAGCGACCGTACACCTCGGCGTGGATGACGCCAGTCAGGGCAAGGTTCCAAGGTGCATTTGCAGCCGCATTGAGCAAGCGTCTGACCATAGGCGCTGCTTCGTTGTTGAACTCGTTGTTAATATCGTCCCAAGCCACACATGGCTTCTCCTTCTGATACCACCTCCTCTTTTCCTGCAACTTGCATGTCGCTAGGTCGGCCGGCTTTGGCACGAGGTTGACTGGCCTCGGTACTGCGATTGGTGCATAATCGCCAGTAGCTTTGGGTACGACGTCGATGCGGGCGATGACGCGAGCGTAAAGCTGCTCCGCTCCCTGTGCGAATAGTTGAGTATCACTTTGATCTAGGCAGACACTGTGTTGAGCCTGAAGCGTACCTCTGCGACTGGGGACGCGAGAACTATGGCCGGGGTAGCCAGAGCAACGAAAGCAACGAGAGACTTGAAGTTCATGTTGTTGATGAGTCGAATTGCTAGGTTTCGAAAGAGACTTTGCTTGAAGGTCTGGAGAAAGGATGAACGAAATGGCCCTGGTTTTTATAGTACTGGAACACAGGTATCTCTATAGGTAGCCACACCGTTTAAAATGCGCGTAGCGCAGCTTCCAAATTCTGCGCAGAAAGGTGGCCATGGAAAATGGGGGTAGACAGAACATCTAGGAAAATAATTATAGTGCGTGGCGTCAGTCATTGGTAGTTCGTTTTTACACTTCTATAACGTCCGCCACCTGGACGGTTAGGATACCATTTTATTGATGCGGTCGGTGCAGCTCAAATATCAAAGTCTATTTCGAGAGTATCCGAAAATAGTACATATGTCAGTTTTTCTGCTTCGGGATCTTAACCTAACAACGTTCAGCAAGTGATATGAGCTTCTAAGTCACTCCCTTGACAATGTTTCGGGATTTACCTGGCCAGTTAGTTGGCAGTCAAGAAACTTCTGGACGCAAGGAGACTTATGATCAGTCGCTAAGTTGATAATAAGTAATCCTACTAGGTCAGTTTTATCCACTGCTGAACAGTGGCGGTACGCCAACTTGAATCGTCTGAGCAAAGCGACAATCATTCCATTTCACAATTAATATTAGTGTCTATAACTCTACTATGATTTTATACTACCGTTCTATCTGGTTCATTAATTAGGCTACCGTTACTCCCCGTTCATGAGCCTAGACATTATTCGCAGCTTAGCAAGGTCGTAAGCCTCTTCAGAGAATTGCATCCGAGTCGAAGCTAGTTGACCGTCGATAATATTAACACTCGAGAAATGGGGCTCCTGGCTAAAATTTGCCGGGATAGTAGTGGTAATCGCGGTTGGCTGACTATTCACATTTGTCTGGCTGAATGGGGCACGAGTTGGACCCGCGACGCTTGCAGTGGGACGGTAGTGAGAGGGTCCTTGTCCTAAACGGTGGGGTATTGCTAGGTCTCTCTGAGGGATCGTAGGTCTGCGAGCATCTGGCAGCTGCTGGTATACTACGGAAGGATGGGGTGGAGTGGCAGTTGCAGTGAGTTCTGGACGATAGTAAGGGCGGCGTTCAAGGCCGCCATCAGGAACTGTGGAGAGCGCTAGAGGAATAATTTCACGCCCTTTCCCCTTGCGATCTGCGACAGGTTGCATACTCGCTGAATTAGAGAACGAAAAATTTGTGCTCGCGGTGGGCCGACCCCTGACTCTTGAGGTATTGAAGGCCTCTGGAGGATGAGCTTCACGTCCTTTTCCCTTTCGTGTGGCAGAGGACGACGGGTTCCTGCTTGTGCTGGGCCGCCCGCTCGCTACTACCGGGCCCGTAGACTGCTTTTGAAGCAGTGAAGGCAGAAGGGCCACACCAGACCGAGGACCTCTTTCTCGGGAGCTCCTATGAGTTGTGGGACGTGAACTCGAAGCTGATGCTGATGCTGAGAGCGCAGCATTTATCTTCTCCAAAATCCTATCCGTGTCGTCTTCCTCTTCCGTCCCGAACTCCCATCTGTTGTAGGGGTGGAATCGACCAGACTCCCGACTGAAGTACAGTTGGTTTGTCTCCCATTTAGTTGTTGGCTGGCCCAGCTCTTCATCTAACTTCAATAGGTACGATTCCCTAAAAACCGGCACCCATTGCTGCGATTCCCAGGGTGGTGCAATATATGGAGAACGTCGAGGAGGAGGGGGAATATCGAGCGACTTGCGAAGTTTGAGGTAGGCGTCGTAGCTCATGGGAGCTGGGGTCATCGACTTGCTCTGGCGCTGGACTTTCATACCGGTAGTATCATGTTGGAGTCGGGATGCGTGCATTCTCAAAAACGAAATCGATACAAAGGGCCAACAAGTAGGAGGGGTTATTAGAGGGTTTTTTTACTAACATGGAACGATATTATACCCCACTTCTTTATACTGTACATATTGCGAGGATGTCACCACCGTTGACAGAGTTCAATGTTTAATCAGTGCGGAAGGTAACAATGCGAGTAATGGATCTCGGTAACCATTATCTAGTAGTTGACTTTACTCATTGAATGGCTGCGTTGTACGAGTGCATTGTTGTGATTCACTGTGGCATATAATTTCCACGCTTTGTTTTTCGGGCCATCAGCCTAGTGGCATCGTCTCAAAAAGGCAGGCGACGCCACACTGCTCAGGCCGGCACGTGCTACGACGGGAATGCGCCGGGCAATGCATTGCCAACGATTTAGTAACAGGTAGTACGTATTCGTTTCGATGTAGTCTTATAAAATGATTATGATATTTGATACCTTGCTCGCGAAAGGCCAATATTATATTGTTGAAGCTAATTAGATTCAGTGGGTGGTAATTTACATCGCAATATTATCCAAGGCGGGAGGGGCCAGAAATTCTATAGTAGAGTGGATAGATGTGAGAAGGATAATAATCTTAGACTAGTCATCGTTCTTCATTAAGTAGAGGTCTAAAATCGACAGTAGGGACTGCGTATATCGTATCTCCCCGGAATACAGAGTCAATAAATCCCAGATCAAGAGGATATTCTGCCACTGTGCTCCTCGTCCATGGGACATTGGAAGCAAGAATCCTCTTTACTGAAGCCTTTTCTCTCGCATAAATCGGATTATGGATTGCTTTCTGCGACAGCTTCATCACCAATGGATTGAACAGCTCTTTACGACGTTCACGCGCGGCCGATTTATTCGTGCCCTTCTTGTGTTTCTTGTCTAACAAGGGCATCCGTGCGAGTGTCTTCTCAGGGGTGATTTCAGTTCGAGGTGCTGGATATACCGGGGATTGTGGAACTGGGTTCTCTAATGGCAGTTGCGCTGTATTCGGTGGCACGGTTGAGGAGCTTGAGGAAGTTGGACTTTGAGGTGCTGAGAGTTCCTCCAGACTGTCCAACGTGCTAGGCTTTGGCGACACCGGCTTCCATCCCAAATCCTCGAAGTGTGGTATATGTACTTCGTCCCAGTTTATGGACTGAGCAAACGAGTCGAAATCAAAATCCAGGTCAGAGCACATCATGGACATTTTGAAAGGACGAAGGAGTGGCTGGGATAGTACAGGTCGTCGCCAGTAGATGCGGAGGGTTGGAACAAGTGTCAATTGGATTGAACCTTTTATAAAGCTAGGTAGGCCTCTGAGATTGAAAGCCTTACGCGGTGGTGCGTGAGTGGCGACTATAGTTACCTATAAAGCCGTAGTACCTTGGCCACTGATGGGGTAACCTGTACAGTGAAAAAGGATTCTATAGAATATAATGCGAGTTACACAATGCGAGTACAAGTGGCAGTAGAATCGTACCGAGAACATAGACAGTGCATAGACGGGTCCTTTGCCCGGGAATGCAGCAACCGTCATGGTCATGACCTCACTTCTCCGAATCCAAGTCTCTGCGTTGTAGCCGACACAGAGTCATGATCCATGCAAGAAGTTGTCGTTGAGAGCTGTCCAGCATTTTGGAGTCGTAGTCTGTAGCAGAAAAAGGACAACAGTGCAGCCAAGCAAAAGCCGTGTTGCTTGGTCTTGCTTGCGCAGTTGCCTAATTTGCCAGCAGCAGGAGAGGTGTCTGTTCGTGAAAGCGTTCATAACTGGTCAATAACTGCGTTTGGTGCCCACTTGAAGAGAAATTGAAAGCGATGTACTCGAACAAGTATAGCCCTGGGAGTGGTGAGTGCGTGCTATAAAAAAAGCTGTCATTTCATCAAGCCGGACTCACGGTTATTTCTTCTTTTGATGCTACGTAACTTTCGATTTCCCTGACGCCTGCCGTGACTTCTTTCTGGTCTAAACTTCCACAATGCCGCCTCGTACACGCCGGTCTGCTGCCGTCGCCGCCGCTGCCTTGGTTGCAGATATGCAGATGGACTCTGACGAGGACATGGAAGAAGAGGAACAGGTCGACATAGAAGGCGATGAAGACGAGAATGAACAAGGCGAAGAAGACGAGGACGAGGATGCTGCTGGAGAAGACGAGGAATCAGTAAGGCTGCCTTTTTACACGTCATTTTGCATGTCTCATTTCTTTAGGAGGAAGATGTTCCTGCGCCCGTCGCACCACCGAGGCTGAAAATCACTCTCAAATTGCCTGCTAATAATACGTCCAACCATAGTGGCGGGACGTCGACGCCCGACGACGCTGAGAATGAATACCCCGCCTACAAAAGAACACCTAAACGGCGGGCTAAAAGTGAGTAGAATATATGCATGCAGGTAGCTTCTGTTCTAACAGAAATTCAGCCAAGGTCATCGAAGACATCGACATAGAGTCTGAGGAACCTTCTTCCCCAGAGTCCGAGTCTGATGATGAAGTCGAACCGCCATCTCGCTCAACAGGTACTCCCGCAGCGGCGGCTCCGGTTGATCAAAAAGCTATGACCGCACGTCAAGCTGCCTTGGCTAGTGTGGTACATCCCTCACATGTCTCCTTAAGTACGGTTTGGACCATTTTGAACCTGTGACAAACTCTTACGCTATCTCTCTTAGATGAAGGCACGCGAAGCAAGAAGCAACCGCTCAACGAAACAGAGCTTGCTCTACGAAGGGAAGAAACAGCTAGGAAGCGAAAGAATCTCAGCGAAAAGAAATTGGAGGACGAAAAGGCCGAGACGATCAATCGACTTCTGAAGAAACAAAGCAAGCCGAAGAACAAGCGCAATAACGCTGTGGATGATCGCTCGCCTATGCCTACCGCCTCAGGCTCTCGCACTCCCAAAGTCAAGGTTAAGAATGGCGACGATGAAGAGGCCGAGGGCGAGGAGGAAGACGCGGAAGACGCGATGGAAGTCGTGGAACAGCCAGAGGAAATCAAACCGGTCATGTATCGTTGGGTATCATCCTTGCGTACGATCCCCGGCGAGGGAGAGGGGGAACAGAAAGTCAAAATGGAGATCACCTTCTCTGTGCCTGAGCCTCTGCTCCCACCTCCGCCACCCACATCACAGGGAGATGTGGTTATGGAGAACGCGCAGGAGTTGGAGAAGATTCAGAAAGCTAGAGGGCCGGGTGTATGCGCGATTCCCGGGTGTGGAAAGCCTAGGAAATATCGCTTGCCTAAAGATTGGACCATTGGGGCTTGTGATGCGACGCATCTCCGCGTCCTCGCAAATTGAATCTGGGTTTATCTTTTTCATGTGGATTTTTTGTATAGTTTAATGTGTGAGTCCATTGTATGCGCATTTCTTCAGACTTCCGATGTTCATGGGTTTTTGCAGGTATTTTTGTAGGATCAATGTTATCAATTGCCTGTATATGTTCAGCCTACAATTTACAAAGTCGTACTTCTGTGTTCGGACTCTGGTAGAGAAAGATGCGCCCAATTTCAGCATCGCACACTGTATTCCAGATTAACTCAACATCGAGGCATCTTCAGAAAAGTCTGGCCGAATTTACGACTGTCCAATACAGTTAAATTGCAGATCAAGCAAGGGCTTCTGATTCGCACACGGTGTTCGGGGTCATGTAAGTTACATCCCGTTCCTTCCCAGCTCCCCCTGCAGCTCATATAGTAATTCTTCTACAGTAGACACATCCAGAGCGGCGCTCGGTGCGTACATTTTCATCACTTTTTATTCTTTCTGGGGTGCCGTTAAGAATATTGATTTGTGTGGAAGTTTTTATCACTCACTTTGCCAGAGAGGTATGCAACGTCGGACAAACAAGCTTCGTCGAACAATGACTCGAGTCTAGATTCTATATAAATTTTTTCTTCCACGTTGGGGGATCCACCTTTCTGTTCAAGCATAACGGAAGCAGGGTGTTACAGCCTCCTGTTCACAAACTTGTACCGGGTCCGTGATGAGCAGACAATGGTCAGAATGTTTGCAGGGCGTTACTGACCAAATTACCCCAGGCACCAACGAAACTGTGTTTCTTTATCTTTGAGCGGCGCCGCTGGGTCTTGTCTCTGATGCAAAAAGTGGACGTACAACCAACCTACTCACCATTTTGGATGAACGTGTCCAACAAGTAATTGCCACGGCGCATCTGCGACTCACTCTACTTCTTCCGCGTTCATTACTTGTTACGGAGACGGATAATGTTCTAGAATGTGGGTCTGGTCTTTGGCAGCCCACTCGCACGGCAGACGTACTGCGCAGACGACGGCGTCTTGTCGTTGTTTTACAGCTGGAATTGCCACTTTCGTCTGGTTTGCAAACCTCAAAAACACCACTCGTTACCTGGATTTCACGAAGGCTGTACATACTATGCATATAACACGCCGTATAGTGTGATGGACGGCAGGGCAAATGGTCATCGACTTCATCAAGCGGAACATTGGCAAAGAGAGCAAAGAAAGCAAGATAGGGGTCTCCGGAAACTCCTTCATTTGGTCGTCGTGACGGGGGTACAAACAATGAATGAACAGGACGACTCCGACTTACGACACGACAACGTGAAAAAGAAAGAAGCTATGCCTCGCGTTCTACCCCATCAGGATGTACTATGTTTGCAAGCTTCGTTTGAGCCTCGTTCCGGTGCAGGTGTTGATAAAGGGTTGGGTTGGGGTATCGGAGAGTGGTCTTCGATTCCTCCTCCTCCTCCCTCTTGCGCGTTCTTTTCGTTGTGTTTTTGCTCGTGTCCTCGCTTTGCTGTTCTAGCTTTCTTTGGCAATTCGGATATTTATCCTACCAGTGGACGAGGGAAGGTCGTTCCTTGTTGTGAATATGGCGACACCTAGTATTCAATTATTGTAAGTTCAAGCACGTTGTCTTCCTTGTTGACTTTTTCTCATAACTTTCGTTGAAAGGTTCGGTCCTATGCTCCTTGGAGTGTTTATCAACATGATTCTCTATGGTGTAAGCGAACTTTTAAGTTGCTCTTGGGAGAGACGGTTGACGAGAATTGCTTTGACTTGTAGATTCTACTGTCTCAAGTCTGTCTTTTCATATCGCATATTTCCGTTAGTTTGAGACTGACGCGACGACTGGCAGGCGTATCATTACTACCAGACGTTCAAGAGGTTTAGATGATGATTCAAGATTGTGCAGCTGCTCCAACTCTAACTGTTTTGGATATTCACTAGGGATGCTCCTTGGATCAAGTATCTTGTAAGCATTGCATCTCGCTTTTAATGTGTTTCGCGGCATTGAAGGAGTCCTAGGTTCTTTACCTGTTTATCGTCGAAACGATAAACACGGGTTGCGATATTGCGATGATGTATCAGCCGCTCATTAATAATTTCGGTAATTGTCCTGCGATGCTCAGAGAGCGATGCGTATGCTGAGTAGGATGGGGTCGTGTAGGGAAGGTGGAAGCGACGAGATATTTTCCTACTCGTGAGATTTCATTTGGTTTTGTCGCGTTTTTATGCTCATTGGTGTGCGTAGTGTTCGCTGCTGGTATGACTGCTAAAAGCCATTCTTTATGAAACTTTTTATTCACATGTTCGCTGCCCTTCATCTGCATCAGAGCCAATAGTCATCGTGCGTCTTACAATCCCTCGTCCTCCGCACGACCCATTCAAAATAATCTCAGGTCGCTGTATCTACACCCATCCAAATCTTCTTCGCCTGGAGGATCAGACTTCTCACAAAATCAATCATCCTTGCGGCTATCGTCGTATCTTTATCATTCATCTCATTAGGTTTGTGCTTCGCTCTTACACTTCTCCCTTTGACCCTGCCCTGATCACCAGGCACGCGCATGATTCATAGCGGGTGGAATATGGACTACGGTATTGATCGTCAAGGTTCAGGAGTTCGCGCGTAAGCCCGAGTTGCATTGGCCTGCGCTCGTTTGGTTCATCTCGGCGTGTGCGGCTGACGTGTTGATTACGGGGGTGTTGGTTGTTGCGTTGGTGTGTAATAAAGCTTGTGCCTGGGGGTGATCTGGATTGTATTATTTACGTTGCGTTTGCATCTCTTTTGAAGACAAAGCGGAAGACGGGATTTGTGGCGACGGATGATGTGGTTTCGAAGATCATACGGAGTGGGTGCTTTCTTCAAGTGTCCTATCTTCTTTTTGTTGACTTTATCGTTTCAAGTGACGGTTCATACGGGCATGCTCACGTAGGGTTGATTTTCATCGTGATATTTTGAAAGCCGTTGATGGATGGTGCTGTTTCAGTGCCTTCTTTGCTATTGCGGATATACTGTTTTTCATGAGTAGGTATATTTCTTTACTACTTTCTGCTGTCGCAATGCTTACAAGACCTTGTAGTCCTCCCGGTACGAGGCCTGCTATGCTGCGCTTTCCGACTTACTGAAGAGCTGACATCTGCGTTATGCCATTTCCAGCGTACCGCCCTGTGAGTATGCCGTTCATACCTTCGTCCTCGCATGCTTATATTACCCTGATTGCCACAGAAACTTTCTATGGGACTTGGCTCTTTCCAAACTCTATTCAAACTGCCTTCTATCTACTCTGAACTCTCGGACGGACTTACAAGTCTTTGTGGGCTATCAATCTCAGCAACGGAACGGAAACGGCGCGCCTTCGAGCAGTGCGAACCGCCGAAACATGGATGTGCCGTCGGATGAACGGGGCGGAGCTGTGAGTCCTCTTCTTCTTTTCAGGAAACGGAACGATGTTACTGAGGGTTTTGTTTAGCATGTGCTTGGATCGTCTATGTATGAGCTGGAAACACCTCCTAAGAGCTTTGACCGGCGAAGTGATACCGTAGAGTTTGGGATCACGATAACTAAGGTTGGCACCATATATCTCCCTGCGTCCTGCTCGCGATGTTTATTGATGACGATTCAAGGTGGTGGAGACAAGACAGGACCCGGAAAATATAATATTGACTACTCAATGAAATTTAGACGTGGATGGTTGGGGCTTTGCTTTGCGAGAAAAAAATTCTTTTTGACGCTGCTATATGCTTGTTGTTTTTCTTATTTTGTTTCCTTAATTCTTGGAATGCCTATGTAGGAGGTGGATTGATGCTGAGATTCTCAGTTGGAATAGAAATAGGAATAAAAGTCTGTACATATGTAGTAAAACTTCTAGTACTTGGAATTCGATGAGGTTGGACGACTTTGCGTCTTCTAGCTTCTACTTTTATTCCAGTGAGACTCGAGAAAGTAGGAGAGGCTAAGAGTCGGTCAGATTTAGTCACCGGAAGATGCCGGATTTTGCCTTTCAACATACCGCGTCTGTACTTCGTTCCAAACTTGGACCTGCTCGGTCAAGAGCCAATCTACTTTATTTTGCATTTCTTGTCACGCACCTGAACTTGTCATTCTAGCGACCGAGAGGCGGCCACGACGACTGCCAAGCTCTTGTATCGGAAGCTCTGTCGTCTGGTTATCGAAAAAACGTACAACTACTATCAGGAAGATCATCAACATGTTAAAGCAGTCACCAACATTTCCACCTGCGCCGTCTTCCTCCCTTGCGGCGACAAGGCAGATGGAAACACAAGAAGTTGCGGCCAATGTAGGTCGTTGGAGTGAGAGATTAGGCCTGAGATGTGGCGCTACCTTGGTCAATAGTCAATTACTGCGCAGGCATATTTAAAGCCCTCCTGGGCTCGCCTGGGACCCGGCTATTCAGCTAGCAATGACGGAAGCTAACGGTTTTGCAAAACAGGATAATGGGTCCCAGTGCGTCGCACACCAAAGTGCTTCTATTCTCAGCTGGAATTCGTCGAAGGAACTCGTACTGCATGCGGGAGGTATTTAAAAGCCTGGTCGTAGTCAAGTGCGGCACTTCTACGTGTCGTTGGTTCTTCAACCTCTTTCTGGCGATATTTCCTGTGTGAAGCTGCCCAGCACTAGGTCGGCGACAATATGGAGGCACCCGATGTTCGTTTGTTGTAAGTGCTGCAATGTACTTGTCGTTCTCTGTTCATGGTACTAATGGCTTCCTTGGAAGATTTGGGCCCATGTTGCTGGGTGTTTTTGCTAACATGATCCTTTACGGCGTGAGCAACAATTCCTCTTGTCATGGACGTTGACTCGAATCCCTCGTTAGATTCTTATCGTTCAGGTATGCCTTCATGCAAAAACCTCGACGCAAAGTTCTAATGTGTTTCACCTACAGACGTACTACTACTACCAGACATTCAAAAGGTCTGGAACCTGCGTCGAGTTTCTTTAGCGGACATTCTGTTGACACTTTAGATAGGGATGCGCAATGGATTAAATACCTTGTGAGTAGGGTATTTTGCCTTCTTCGTTCATGCGATTGAAACTGTTGCAGGTTCTGTATCTTTTTATCGTCGAAACCGTGAACACGGGATGCGATATCGCGATAATGTACGAGCCGCTTATCAACAATTTCGGTATGGTTCCTTCAAAATGTCCGGACGTCTATGGATACTCATTTACCTTGGCACATTCGCAGGAAAGCCTGAGGCGACTACCTTTTTCCCTGCTTGTGAGTTTTGACCTCCGTATTCTTGTAATTAATGTTGATTTTCTTGATCAGTCTTCGCCTCTCGTATGTCATCGACATTCCGGGCATGATATAACATTATCTTTTCTCTGACGCGCTTTCTTCTCTTTTTAGAACCAATCATATTCGTACGGTGTTCCATCCCTCATGAAACTGCCATCGCTGATCATGATAATGCTTCCTAGGTCTCGGTTTCGATGCCAATTCAGATATTCTTCGCATGGAGGATAAAACTCCTGACCAAATCGACCCTTTTGGCAGCCATCGTTACGATTTTAGCTGTAGTCTCGTTTGGTATATTTCTTCCCACCTTCGTTGATCCATTCCCTTTCTTTGCTGACCATGCACTTTTTACAGGGGCAGGAGTATATACCACGGCTCTCATCATCAAGTTCAAGGAGTTTTCTCGCAAACCTGAGCTCAACACTCCTGCTCTCGTCTGGTTCCTCACGGCCTGCGTAGCTGATTTGCTGATCACAGCCGTGTTGGTCATGGCACTGGTGAGTCATGAGAGCCTTTGCTATAAATGATTTTGCTCATCAAGATTTGTCGGTGTTATTGTATTTCTTTTGTGGAGCGTAGACGAGACGGAAGACCGGCTTTATAGCGACGGACGATATTCTCTCAAGAATCATTCGGAGTGAGTACTTTCGTCATGTAAAGCTGTTACCCGTTTTTGACTTGATCTTGCGAAGCGACCTTTCACACGGGAATAATCACGTACGGGTGCCCGACCTTGTTCCGTTCAAACATAACGTTGATTGATCGGACCTCTTCCAGAGCGCTATTTGCAATTGGAGACATATTATGCTTCATGAGTGGGTGTCAGTTACTATACCGTCTCAGATAGTTGTTCACAGAATTACAGTTCTTCCTGTACGAGACTTTTCTTTGTTTTTATGAAGCAAATCTAGGATGATTGACTATGTCCGGAATGCAGCATGTTGCAGTGTGCGATTCCTTTCTTACAGCATACATCCTTCTTGCGCTCATATAAACCATTTTATTCGACAGAAATTTCTTCTGGGACCTATCGCTGACCAAGATATATTCGAATTTCCTCTTATCCAACCTAAACTCTAGGACAGACCTACAAGCCTTCGTTGGTTTTCGATCTCAGCTGCTGAACAGGACTGGGCCTCCTCCGACTGTTAACCCTCGTACTAACAAGGTACATGACACGTCGTTTCCGTTGCTTGCTCTGTTATCTCACTTTGGTTCAAAGCAGGGTGCTCCGTCTCAGGAAGAACGAGGCGGCCCTATGGTGCGTAATTCCCTTATTTATTGGGCATAATGTCTTGCTGATGACCCTGCAGCATGCCCTGGATTCTTGTTCGTATGAGCTGGAAGATAAGGAGAATGTGCAATACGGGATTGCAATAAGCAAGGTGGGCTGCTGCTCTCACATCTTCCATATTTTCCTGGTCCTGACAATGTGTGTTCCTAGGTGGTCGAGACTAGACATGATTCGGACCCTGAGAGCTTGATACCAGCTACTCAATGACTTTATACCCACAATTCTGGCTTTGCTCATGTATTAATTCTGTGACAGATGCTTTGCGATCTTGTGTTTTAAAAGCTCAAAGATGTAATGCGAACTATGACATAGCAAGTGCGAAGAACAACGTTGTTGATACGTCGATGCTGGAGGTTGTTGATACGAAAACGGAGCAGGTCGAGCCATGATAGACCTACCAACGTCGTTCCTTATTGCATTCCTCGGAATGGCTAAACTGTCAGCATTTTAGTTGGCTCGCGAGCTTCGACAAAGTCTGAAAACTCCTTGAGACTCCTATTCTCAGTCATCGGCAAATCCCGTTCTTTGTCCTGTGAGTGTGAACTTCGCACGGTGCTCAAATCCTAACTTAAACTTGATAGAACTTGATCTTGTTCTGCGTTGCTTACTCTGGGCGTACCTAGCCATCGTCATAATCTCTTATGATACCCTACTCTGCGCTAGAAGGTACTTCAGGGAAGAAAGGAATTGTCTCAAGAAGTTACGATCTTGTATGGAGTTGTATTTCGCCTGCGCCCTGGCACATACTTATAGGCGGAGACACCCCGAAAGGCTGCAACGCGATAGCGTTTACCAATAGTCTGGACCCTGGAGGGAGAGTAAAGACGGAGATCTTGCTCCTTGCTAACGGTACTCATCACTCAGGGGGTGGGGTATGGACTACTGCTCTGATATCAAGTTGAAAGAAATTCCCCGCAAATCAGAACTACATTCTCCTGCTCTCGTCTGGTTCATTTCGGCGTGCGTAGTTGATTTGTTGATCATGATAACACTGGTGAGTGATGAGAATACCTCCTTTAAATTATAATCCTCATCAGCATTGTCATTGTTGTCTACCAGTTTTGACCGCAGACGAAACGCAAAGACGGGATTTGCGGCGACAGATGATGTGCTCTCAAGATCTCAAGAATCATTGAAGTGGGTATTGTTGACCTATCCGTTTTAATTCGTCCCTTATTCTGAATCAGTGGCCCTGTGCAGCGACCGTTCACACAGGAATGATCACGTACGGTTGTCTATTCTTTGTGCCTTTCTGAATTGAACATACCTCTGATTGATCAGACCTCCTTCAGGGCGTTGTTTGCGATCGGAGGCATACTATGCTTCATGAGTGAGCAACTTCCGCTTTATTCTCTCCAAACACCGTCTTTAATGACTTCTTACAAATCTCAGTCCTTCCTGTACGTGCTCTCATCTTTTGGAGTTGATACCGCGTGTCTGATCAATTGTTTTCTAAAATCCAGCGCACTGCAATGTAAGATCCCGTTCCTAAGACCGATGTCGAATCTTGTGCTGATATAAAATCACTAAACTGTCGCAGAAACTTCTTTTTTGGGACCGATTTTTGACGAAATTTGAATCGAATATCCTTCTATCCGACCTGAACTCTCGAAAAGACTTGCAAGCCTTCGTTCAAGTTAGAGGCTTGCCACTGAACCGAAGCGGGCCTGCTTCAAGCACTTACCCCCGTAATGTGAAGGTACGCACCTCATGTATCACGTCTCCTGTGTCTTGAGTTTTCTTACGTTCGTTCGAAGCAGGGTGCACCATCAGATGAACCAGACGGCCATATGGTGCTACTTCCCCTTTCCTTGGGTTTGATGTTGCGCTAATGATTCTCTAGCATGCTTTCGATTCCGCCACCTACGAGCTGGACACGATGCGCAAGAAGGATAGTATGAAATGTGGGATTGAGATAAGCAAGGTAGGCTGCTACTAGAACCATCTTCCAAACTATCACTCGGTTCTGACAACGCATATCCCCAGGTAGTTGAAAGTAGACAGGTCACCGAGAGCATAATACCAGCTACTCAATGGCCTTTCACACACGCCGCTAATGCTTGTATAGACGCATTTCCATTCCATGTGTTAAAGCGCGTAGAATTATGCGAACTATTTATTGTGGTATCCATCAAGAGTTTCTTCGACATCTGGGACCCCGTTTTACTCGAGTAAGCCTTCGCATGTATACCGCGTCTGAGAAGCTTTTCCCCGCAAACAGGATTACGTTTTCTTCAAGGTGCAAGATTCGAGAATCTAGACTGCTCAAAGACTGCTTCACGATTAAGCGCCGTCTTGACTATCGGCAAAGTCCGGCTTCAAATTTGCAGGAGGATAAGAAAATTTGCAATTTTTTCAAGTATTTCGTGCTCTGATGGATTCAAGGTTCCATTTTTTTGGACTGACTCGGCTGACTGGGAAGAAACCGCTATCGTGAGCTGTATCTAGTGTACACAACGCACATTTCCACGTGATCGGTTATGGACGGTTGAGAGCCTCATTTCAGCCTCGAGGCAGGGATGTCCATCACGATAACTATTTTGTCCCCTTTTCTTTCTTCTTCTCGACTACCATCCTCAACGCCCTCATCGCCCTCGCGCTATCTCGTATAAATCCATTATTCCATGTCATTTCCACCAAATCTACACTCAATACTCGAATCGTCATTAACACCGAGATGAAAACGGTAACAGCCGTTCATCAGGCGCATCCGTCTTCGAATCCGATGTTTCAAGCCGTAATAACATCAGGAACAAGGTCCAAGTAGGGCAAGTACAGAGGAATACAGAAGAGATTATTGTTTCGCGGTGGAAAGCGCGTCTGCCACACTCAGCGTACGTTCGGTGTTGGCGCAGCTTTCAGGGTGTCCGGCCTGTTTCCTTTTACGTGTTTCTTCGCCGCGGAAAGCGCATGGGACGCTTTAACGACATCAGTAGTCTCAAATAGATGATGTCCGGGGGTGCAAATCTATGTGAGCGTCGCTATGTATGTTCGGCACATGCGTCATTGACTTACCTCTTGCTCGAAAGGCATGTAGTAGACAGCGTCGTCTATACTTGGACGTGTTGGAGGGGTCGCAGGGAAGGCTGAAACACCAAGACGAACCAACAGGATGAAGCAGTGAGTCTTGGTCGGCAGATTGATTGACTACGTTTGCTAATCAGACTGCGCACATTCGTTGTATGGAACAGTTGACATGCCAATCTTTCTTGTATCCCGTACCCCGTCCTTTTGATGGCATGAACTATGGCTAAAGTTGTCATCTCGCTTCGGCGGGAAAGAGGAAGCTCGGCCAATGATATTGGTGAACTGCGCCAAAGCATATGACAAGTGCAAGCTCGACTTCAGACAGGCTTCGCACTCATGTATGTTTTGCGAGCCCCATATGATCTTTCCAGGTTCCTGTTGGGTTCCTGCTTTCCAAGACAGGCAAAAGCGCGCCCGTCTTCTGGAGACTCGGCGGCGGGCATCACGATACGGGGCATATGTTAACCCCATTAGGGGAGATGTTACGCGTGGTTAATTGGGTGGAAAAGTAATCATTGGTTACCATTTATACTGCCACGGTCTAAACCCTAGACCTTTCTTGCTTCTCTACTAACTGCTCGTCATCGACTACCATGCTCAAACGCGTCCATTTCGCTCCTACCAACACCGTATACGAACCAGGCTCAGCGTCCCCTTCACCGTCGCTGACCACCTCCTCACTACCGTCCGAATCGTCCTCTTCACCGGACCTTCTAACACCCCCGCCAGACGATTACCACCAATACCATCCTGTATACCCGCCGACACCTCATTCCAAGAGTTTAGACCTCTATGCTGAGCCTCCGTTGCTATTCTCTGAGCCAGTGCTCCCGGAGCGCAACCAAATCCATTGCATGTTGGCCTATTCACCGTACACCAATGCTCCGGTGCACTACGACCTCTCTCTCCCTCCAGACACCGTTGAGGGACATTTCCCCCTATACGCTTTCTCCGAATCGGCCACATCTCCTCCAGTTCAATCACTTCGCATTCGACATCCAAATGTAAAGTTCGAATGGGAAGTGACCGCTACGCCGCCCGTCGGAGGCGGATTTGTCACTGTGGAGGACGTCTTCGAACAACTTTACAGGGAATTACGGCTTCCTATACTCCCTATGGAGTACGCGGAAATCCCAGAGGGACCCGTCAAGGCCAGCGTGGATGCGGCTTACTACCAACGGTGTGCCCGGATAGCCGACATGGAGGAAAGGCAATACGAGATGATGAAGGGTATCAAGCGGATTGACCTGCTCATGGGAAGGACACAATTCATGGGCTTGTCGGGAGTGGCGGGTCATGCCGACCTTTGGGAGCTCAACGTTTCATAGGCGTGTCAGGCGGGAGAGCCGGTCGCCCTCTGCGGGCTCTTCCTTCCCAGAAAACATTATCCCCGCAGCCTACCACATATACCCTCCCATATGATTGAGCGCCACTCTCAACCTTTCGCTATCGTGTGACCGACATATGCATATGAATTCCACCATTCATCCCGTACAAAATATAGGACCGCCATTCGCATTCATATACCCGCCTCCTCCGCGGGATGGGGGCCCAGGAGCCAAAAGATACTATATTATCCATTATCTATGAAGTTATTCGTTAATCCTTTACCCTGCTACTTTTATCGCTATCGTCCGCTGTCTCTCACTCTCTCACTTCGCCCATCATCATCAAACCCTTCCACATCATTCGATTTCGATCCATCCGTTATAGACGTTCCCTCCATCTTTCTCCGGAACACAATTATCATCATGGACATAGTGTTCTATGAACCCCCGCAACTCCTCCCACATCGTACTTGGTTTTTGTGGTATCTTTAGAAATACCCCATGCCCTATTCACAAGCACTTAATATCGGCTGTAGTTCGGACGGGACCAAAGTAGCATGGCGGCCCGGGGTTTTAGGTCTCACGGAGCCGCAGGAGGGGGAGGAGGAAAGTAAAAATGAAACTGAAAAATTTGTAATTGTACCCTGTATTACCTCTCAAAGATCTAATTGTCTGTATGCACTTTACTACTATGTTTTATGTACTGTGTTTAAACCTATGAAAACTAAATTGTATGCTTTCGCTCTTTGGTCCTAAATAACGTGA
This sequence comes from Agrocybe pediades, assembly GCA_013053245.1. Taxonomy (NCBI): domain Eukaryota; kingdom Fungi; phylum Basidiomycota; class Agaricomycetes; order Agaricales; family Agrocybaceae; genus Agrocybe; species Agrocybe pediades. Next base: position 597,043 of record JAACJL010000016.1, on the reverse strand, counting down.
CCAGTTATAGTCAAGTCCTCAACCATGTCAACGACTTGCAACTGACCTTTCCCTTCTTTTCACTAGTGACCAAAGCTATGACATGGTGGTTGACCCATGGAGCATTCATTTCGTCGCCTGCCGTAGCTTTACAGTACGGAGTACGCATCTTGACTGCCTTTTCTTCCTTCTGGGGGTCTCTCTAAAGCCTTTCTTGCCGACAAGATTGTCGGACGCGCCACTTCTCGGGCGGCAGATGCATTCCCTGTCTACGAAGTCGGTGCTGGGTACACCACCTGGCCGCTCTACCCTCTACCACAACCCCTTCTGACTTGACATCGGGTTTTCTGGTCCTGTTTGGTTCTTTCGAAGTCCTGTTGGATGCTGGATCTAATGCAACCGTCTCCGATATGGCTATGATAAGCTAGGGCTAGGAGAAATCCTTGCAAGGCTTTGAAAATTGGCACATATTGTCAAGCGATATTGCCCTTATAAGTGAGAGCTCCCCATACTGCCCATTGGTTTGCCCATGCAAATTCGGGCACCCACTTTCGCGGCATTAACTTCCAATGCATCATGATGTACACTCGGAGGAGGCTACACACACAAACATAACCATTGACCAACGTCAAACTACCGCTGGTGGCTTTCTCCTTAGGCGGTATTCGCAAATACCTAGCTTAGCCCCACTCACGGCCAGGTAGCCTCCGTGAGCTTTCTTTACATTGCAGATATGTATAAAGCTTCCAACCTCCATACAGTAAGAGGACATACCCTGGGTCCGAGTCAGCACTTACCACTACTAGTAGTACCCACTGAGGTGCGTACATGCACAACATACCCGTTCGAACCTTGTTGATTGCTCACACGAAACACTTATTTAGACTTCACGCTGAGAAGGTACCGGTACCTCTATTCGACAGGACAATCCAATCTCCATACTTGCATTTCAAATTCCTCAGGTAAGTATTTTTGCAAGCTCAGCTTCGCCGCCACCATCACATCCAAAAACATCGCAGAAATGAAATCTATCTTCGTCTTTCTGGGCCTCCTTCCAATTTTCTTCGCGGCTACCAGCGGGAGGGCGGCTCCGGCCGACAACGTGAACGATATAGCAGAGATTTCTGAAAGTATCAACAGTGGGCTTCTGTTCAACGCCACACAGAACCAGGAAGCTGGGGACGCGAGCTGCTACTACGACGGCGTGGCGCCCTTTTGCGCTGGCAGGTGCCCTTTGGGATATAATGAACGCAACAAAGACAACTGTGGTGGAGGACACTGCTGCTGGACTGGATACAAGGCTTATTGCTGCCGCGATGGGACGTAGCAATGCAACATTAAAAGCGACGTGCCAAAGCGATGACGGACGTGAAATGAATTCGAAGTAGCCAATGTAGTAAACGAGATAGTACCTTTGTCATGTAACTTATATCTCTTTGGATGGGAAAGAAATCCAAGACGAAGGGCATCACTCATGATCAGAAAGAGTACAATAAATTACACATTATCCTAGCCATCCTTGCTGTTTACAACACACTATAATAGATATTAATTTAAACAATCTGCGCAAGCAAAAGGAAAAGAAACAGAAAAAACAAGTCAAGCTAGCCATCGAGGTCGTACAAATCCGAATCGGTATGGAATTCGCAGGGCCGGTTGCCAATAGCGATGCCCTCTCCAGCTTCGAGCGGCCTGACATCTGCGATGTACTTTCCGCACCACTCGTACGCCTCATCAACCTCAGAGTCGGGCGCGAGCTCCTGCCCATCTTCCTCATCGAATATAGGCCCTTTCTTCCTCTGGCACATGCACTTGTGCAGGATTCTGACGTAATTGACGCCGGTCTCTTCGTCCCTATAGTGATGTTCGCTACATCTGCCTTCACCGATCCGGTTTGGGATGAACGCGTCGTCTCCCTCCACGCCGGGCTCTTCCAGGAACTTGTGGTATAAAGCCTTCTGGGGCGTATATCGCTTCGTCGACTCGAAATGTAACACGGACTCTAAGAAGCTGAACATTATTTTCATTTCTTTGGTGTGTCGTTCTTCAGAGGGAGGGTTGGCATATCTGTCTGATTGAACAGAGTCTCGAGTGGCAGCGTCAATGTCAATGGGCAAATCTTGCGTGCCGGAATTAGAGGTTGGAGAAGATGATGGTGGAGGCATATGAGAAGACCCTCGGCCGTCTCTGTGTTTGCTGTTATGAGGGTAGTAACGCATGTCGTATTTCCGAGGCTTCCAAATGTCTGGCGTCATTTTCTCTACGAATTGCCGCCATGTCAGGCCGTCAGGATCGATATCGGGCACATTACTGGCGAACGTCCGACCTAAAGAAATATCAGACAACGATAATTTGCTCAGAACGACGCGTGAAACTTACCGTGAAGAGTAGCGGCTCTTTCGATATTCTTCTTTCCAATGATGACAGCAATCTCCATGAGGCCCTCGATATCATCGTTGGATTGGAATATAGGGAACTTTCCAGTCAGGAAGAAGAGCAGGATCACTCCGGCGGACCAAACGTCGATCGCTGCAGAGAAGTTTGGCGTAAGTATAATCTTCATGTCTAAAGCTCGCCGATGTCATACCTCCTGTCTGAGCTGTGCACTTGAAGAGGACTTCTGGCGCGCGGAACCCTCTAGTACCAGCTCGGTTGGCCTTGCTGATAGGTCGTCTATCCTGTTCAGGAACGCCCACTTTCTCGGGTGTCATATTGCTCTTTGCGCGGGCATCTTTCTGTGCGCGTTTGATTTGATAAGTCTGCGCTTCATCGAGCTGCACGTTTTTGCCGTGAGGGTCCTTTGCTGAAGCTGGAGTGTGGAGGCATTGACCTATCGGGCTTCCGGTTTCCATCCTCTGCGATAAACCGTTTAGCAAAAAACAAATAATGCGCATTGAATTGACCCACCGAAGCAAGACCGAAGTCACACAGAGTCCCCACGCCAGTGTATGGGTTATATAGGAAATTGGCTGGTTTAACATCTCGATGTATGATCCCTCTAGCATGGATGTCACGCAAGGCGCGGAACAGACATCTAAAATAGCATTTAATACCCTCTGGATGCAAATCCTGATAGAACTCCTGTGTGAGCAAGGAAATTAGTCAAGGAGGGAAATAATAGCAAATGGGCCAGTGCTTACCCTGAAATCCATGTTCCGCTGATATGGTAGTACAATCACGACTTGATCTTCGTGTCGGAAAGCAGTAATAATTTGCGAGACGTGCCGACAGCCTCTACAGTCCTCCATGATACTGAGTTCGTTCCTTATCCTTTCTGGACCGCTAGAAGTATATATGCGCTTGACCGCGACGAATACGTTGTCATGATGCTGTTCCTCGTCAATGCGGCCAGTATAAATGCCATTCCTCCATCCTTGGGCCCGTCCTCCCCGTCCTTTGTATCCTGGTCCAGCCGATTGATAATATGCGCTGCTGTCAGGTGGGTGATTCCCTAGCCATGGTTTGTTGTACCAGTTATCGTAGTGCAAATCTATGGCTTTGTACACGGAGGAGAAAGTCCCGGTTCCTAAGCGATCCACGAGGCTATAAGACTCCTTCAATTGAGGCACCTTCTCGTTGAGCTCGAAGATCTCGTCCGCTATGGCGTCCTGCTCTTCTTGTGGGCGCTTATTTAGCGTCAATGCTTCATCCGGGGAAGAAGGGCGCGATGAGACGGGCGAGGAGTATGGGCCCTCTGACGAATGCCTTGAAGAGCACGAACTTCGTCTCGAAGAATGAGAGGAATCCGAGTGCAGTCGCATGTCGTATTCTTCTTCCTCATGCATAATTTCGTCGTCGTCATGTACATCGTATGTCTCTTCTTCTTCGTAATCGTCATAGTCCGCATAGTCGTCTGGCTGCGTGTCCTTGTTTTCCTTAACATCAGTGGGGGCGCTTTGCTCTGGTTCGACTTGTTGTTCGTGTCCTTCGTGTCCTTCATTTCCTTCTACTCGGTCTTCTACTGCCACCCCCGGGGTTTCATCCTCAAAGTTGAGAAACGCGTGTTCATCGATCTCCTGTCGCGGTTTCGTTGGTGTCTGCATGTTGAATCTTGAAGGGACCTTGATCGTCAGTCTAGGCATAGCAAGCTCATCTTCGCTTTCGCTTTCGAGGTCGACCAAATCATCGGTAATATGAACCCGGCTTGGACCTGCTTTGGGAGTAGTTTCTTGAGCGAGATTTCGTCGGGTTACGTCTTCGTCTATATGCTTCTGGTACTCTTCGTGGGCGACGAGGTTTAGCGGGTCCGCTTCAGACGAAGCGTGGACGATGTCTCTCACTGGGGCAAATGGAAGATTGATGGAATCCGATGTACGGACCTCGAGAGGGTTTGAAGAATGGTGGGAGAATTGCATGGGTGGATTGCAGGATGGAGTTAAGAGAAACGCTCAAAGCCTCAAATTTAACAATTAACCACGACGCGTCAGTCATGTGATCGTTAACAGGCGTGTCAAACAACACGCAAAAAAGGACAAAAATGACCACCGCAGGACTCGAACCTGCAACCTTTTGGTGCCATTCAGCATCGAAGCCAAACGCGCTACCATTGCGCTAGGTAGCCATGCTTCCTGAAGGCCAGTAAGCTTAATCATCGTTTGCGGATTTTTTACTTCCTTTAGGATAAGATCACCGGCGAAGGCTGTGGAAGACATGATCTTCCACTCGACAACCTTGATGAATCATGATCTTTACACTGTACCGCCAACAAGAATTACGAACCACTCACCAATAGATACGAAATGGCACTGAACTGGGCTATGCTTTCCAAGGACCGCTCTCCAATTCCGCTTCCTCACGAGACGACCATCACTACGGTCGATTCGGGCGTTGAAGTCTTTCTGACAATTCCAGATGCACCACCTGTGGGTTCATCATCCGCAGGCGGCTCTGGCGGGGTTCAGAAGATGAAGGCAACAGGAAGGCTCTGGCTTACAGATCAAAGAGTACGTCCAACTTATGACTGTGACTGCTGCTTGTCAGTAAAGCTAACGTCATATCTGTATTGGTGTTCTAGTTCTTGTTTGCCACCAATATTGGTTCTTCCTTCGAGTCACTCTCCGTCCCTCTGCACTCGATCTTGACAACAAAGTTCGTTCAACCGACGTTTGGCGCCAACTACTTGACTTTTGAGGTCAAGCCATCGCCAGAAGGCGGTCTGACGGACGGGACAACCGTTGAAGTTCGTTTCAAAGATAGGGCCATGTTCGAGTTCGTCAGTCTTCTGGAGAAATCCCGTGAGCGAGCTATCTACATGAAGCGGCAAGCTCCAGAAGAGGAAGAAGGCTTGCGTACGTCCTAAGATCTTCCACTGCGTATATCGTGCTTATCGAAGTTTGTGCAGCGACATACACTGCACCCGCAGAGTCGAGTACCGTCTCCATGATTGGCGGTGTCCCGGTGGAGAATCCTCCTAGCTACGATTGAAATGACAATGTATAATATCCACTAACAACTGTATTTTACTTTCCAAATCCCAGATATTCGTTATCAATATGTATGGTGAGCACCTTCGAATTTGTGATGATCCTGGTAATTGAGCGATGCATAGGACTCTTTTGAGGTTTACGAATGGCGATACCCAAAGTGTAATTCAATCATTCAACTTGAAAGAATAAGGCTACAAGTCTCCTTTAGAAGGTTGTTCCTCGTTCTCGTTCACACCTGAGACCGCATACCCTCCGAGGCATTAGCCTAGAAAGTCAGAACCAGACACAGGAAAGACATGAATCCCGCACCCAGAATTAAAGCATTCTCCGGTGCACGCCCCTTGGAGCACCCAATCTAGGCTTGACATGCCTGACATCTTCTGACATGATAAAGATAGATGATAGACAGGCCCTAGAGTAACGAAGGCAATTCTGGTGGTCTAGAAATCTTGTTTCTAACACTGTTCTAGGCCAAGTCAGACATCCTCCTCTGGCCTATAAAGTCGACGGCTGCACACCAGCATAAACCTCTGAAGTGATTCTCCCTTTTACACACTTGCAAATGCTGACCTTCAAAGGCGCGCTCTTCTCCTTCTCATTCCTCCTGCTATTAGCACTGGACGCCGGTGCTCAGAACAACGTCGCATATACCATCGTGAATCGTTGTCCAAGCACAATTAATCTGTACATCGGCAGCTCTCTACAAGGAACCCTACCTTCGGGCAAAAATATCACACAATCTATGAGCCCAAATGCAGGCTTTTTCTACACCGACGCTAATGGGGGAACTACTGCGGGGAGCGCTACAAGGGCTGGGTTTTTTGGCGATAATAACGTAAGTCACTCTATCACACAAAGATTGTATTTTCCTTAAGCAACTGTCCCACAGACCAGATATTACTACATCGTTGAAGACACGGCTAATTTCAATACTGGTATTAGTATCACGCCAAGTTACGCGGGCGTAAGCTTTTTAACTCTTGCAAGTATGAGAGAAGAAGTATCGACAAACTACATTTCTTTCAATATAGAGTGCCAGCTTTTGCCAGGTTGCTCGCTGTGACAGCGTAAATTGTCTTGATGCATTTTCTCAACCTCCAACAAACTTTCCACCCGTTTCCTCAACTCCGCCAGCTCTGCCACTACACTCTTGTCCGCATACTGATGTTGCATATACGATAACGTGGGTTCACCTCCTTGTCGACTTTGCAAAGAAATACTCAATCTCCATTTTTCCCAGGTTTTGTCCATCTTCAGTGTTCCCGTCTCCTCCACCCGCTAGTGAACTTCATCCAAATGGAAACAGGAGCAAATGCGTCGATGTCCGTGGTGCTGCCTTTGCGAACGGGACGCCTGTTCAAATGTAAGGTCCACCTTTCATATCTTTTTGGAGATTATTGACTGCCTCGGATAAGATACGACTGCAATGGCACAGGAGCGCAGAAGTGGATCTTCAATCGGGAAGCTACAAAAGTCCGCTTAGCGGGTACCAGTTTTTGTTTGCATTCAACGTCTCCAAGTAGGTCATTTGTCTTGCGAATGTCGCGTCTATGAGACTCAAAATTATTCTCTGGTCTTCCAGCACCATCAAATGGGACGCCTCTGAAGATTTGGCAATGCTTCAACGGCCTTCCTGCGCAAAAATGGTTTTACGGTCCGGATAATAAGCTGACTATAGATGGTCAAGGTATGTTCAAAAGTTGATGCTTGAAAGGGGTCTCTTTGTTTTGCGGATAACTTACGTCGACATATAGCCCAATGCATGGACTTGACCAACGGCTTGTTAATGAACTCAAACCAATTGCAAACCTGGCAATGTGTTGATGGAAATGTAAATCAGATATGGACGATGTGATACTCTAGATTTCTTCTTTTCTCCTTCTTGGGCGGATTTTTAGTGGGCTTCATAATCCGGTGTTACCGCATTAGAGTCGTGTACTTTAGTATGAATATATCGAAGTAAAACTCTTTTGAGGAGTTTGGAGGAGGTACACGCACCCGTGCCAAGTGCTAAAGCGCTAACGACCACACTGTGCGTCGGCAGCGGTCGGCTTAGGCCCAGTCAAGGGGTTGGCGGACGGCCATCGAGGCCACGGTTGCTGTTTACCGCCGTATGTTCCGCCCTTGTCATCTAGCTTCCTTTCTTCATCTTGAATGCATTCTGCCCACTCTCACCGCATTCGTGCTTTCTGGGTTTCAGTTATCGGCTAGAAAACTGCCAGTCCATGGGCTTCACTGATTAGACCCGCGCGTTTTTCAAGCTATCTGTATTATTCTCTGTCGTTGCTCTGTCGCCATCTCGCCCGAAAGATGTCTTGAGGATGTCAATTCTGGACTTTGCCAACAGCATCATAGGCGAACTAAGGGCGAAGTGCATCTCAAGCTATGCTAGAGGCAGAACCTGCGCGACATCTCATCGCTACTAAAAGAAAAAGAACAACATCTCCCTCTCGAATTCTGCTCGATATACGCGCTACTACTCCGTCGTAGCGCTAGTTCAACAACTACGATTGATTCCTGCATGTGCCCCTACGTGCATAGATGAACAAAAGGTGGCCGTACCCAGCAGGCCGTTCCTTTGCACTAGGGCAGATCCGGTTGGTGTTACAAGTTTTCACAGCCCGCTCACGGGACGGCATATGCAGTCCGAGCCTGGGCAAGAAGGGGATGTCGGCTGTAGATGATTGTCGCGCCAATCATAGACTATAGCGGCTCCATATGACATACAAGAATCCTATAAAAGAGGCAAAAGGCGCTTTGAATTGTCAGCACAACATCTCCGACATGTTCTCCTTCCAAGGTCTTCTCTTGACTACTACCTCTCTTCTGGCATTGGGCTCCGTCGCCAATGCAGTCCAGTATACCGTTGTGAACAGCTGCACTGGGCCTGTTGATCTGTATATTGCAGAGTCATTCAATCGCACCCTTGCTGCTGGGGCCAGATCCATTTATAACCTCTCAAGCACCGCTGGTTTCTTCTACACCAACGCCAACGGAGGAGTCCCTAACAGTCAGAGCAATACCAGAGCTGGCTTCACAACGGGAGAGAATGTGAGGATTACTCTCAAATCATTGCAGGTTTCATACTCATTTTGGCTTACTCTTCAGGCTACCTACTACTTCCTTGTTATTGACAAGGAAAATTTCAACACCGGCATGAGCATCACTCCCAACTATGCTCCTGTAAGTCTAACCATCGCTTCGGACTGAGGCTGTAAACTCGAGCTGAATACTGTTCTAGCACAATGGCTTCTGCGAAGTAGCTCGTTGTGACGATGTTAACTGTGCAACCGCGTGGACACAGCTGCCAACAAGGAATCCAGGACCTTCTGCCGACCCACCCATTGTACCATTCTACAGCTGCCCTCAAACTGGTCCTGACCCCCTCTCGTACACGATCACGTTAGTTCGACCTTTTACTCTGTCACTTCCAGAAATCATTACTTATCATGTCACCATAGATTCTGCCCTTCTGGCTCTTTCCCGACTCCACTTGCGCCCACTGCTCTCCATCCTAACGGCAACACTAACAAATGCCTGGACGTTCGCGGAGCAGTGTTTGCCAATGGTACCCCAGTTCAAATGTACGTCTCAAACTCCTTTGATACTAGTTCTATCTTATACTGACACTGCCTATCCGGTACCAGTTACGACTGCAATGGTTCCAACGCCCAGAAGTGGCTCCTGACCAGGGACCTGACTAAGATTCAATTGGCTGGCACCAACTTCTGCCTCGATGCTACCTCTGCTTGTACGTTGCGCGTTTGATCTTCGAAATTGCACTCTTCATTGACAATGTTTCCTATAGCGCCTCCTAATGGTACCGGACTCAAGATCTGGCAGTGCTTTGACAACCTGCCCGCCCAAAGCTGGATCTACAGCCGCTCCGACAACAAGATCCGTTTGAATACAGGAGGTATGACTTTTATCATCGAGCTCTTGATCCTTATACTCACTTGACAACTTTGCCTACAGCAAATCAATGCGTCGACCTTACTAACGGTGTTCTTACCAACTCGAACCAGGTGCAGACTTGGGAGTGCGGCAACAACAATCCTAACCAGGTTTGGACCCAGTAAGCGGCTAGGGACAAGTTGGTATAATTTATACTACATGGACTAGTAGGGCTTGTTCAATGGGCTTGGATATCTTACGCGATCGTATGGACATATAGTAATACACGCATCGGACAGTAGTTGCCTAATAATTTAAGGGGAAACTTGCGTAGCAATTAGTAGGCTGTGTGATAAATCATGGATTTCCTTCATATCCTGTTGCAAAGTACAAACGCGAGCAAGAGTTCGACAGTAGAAAAAAAGTGTTCAGATAAGAAACTGAACTAAAAAAACTAAACTGAACCAATAAAAACTGAACTACCGGTTTTGTTCACTTTTTGCGTGAGTTCAGTTTCTGCCCTCTGTTCAGTTTTTCCTCGGGCACCTGAGTGACGGGCGTGACAAACTTCTTGCTGGCACGTGCACTCGTACCCTCGCGTCCCCGGCAAGCCACCGTGTTGGACGAGTCGAGTACACGGTACACTAATTGTACCGCGAAGCGTGAGGTCTTGAGGCGTCCAAGGCGCGTCGCGTCTGAGACACACACCAATGGGTCCCCTTCCCCCCACCCCCCACCCACACCTCTTCCTTGCTAACATTAAACAAGCTACTGGGGTAGTTAAACAGCGACGAGTTGGCTTTATGTATATTAAACAAACATAGCGTGTAGACGCGGTAATACACCGTAGCTGAACAATGCTGAACAAGCGACGCGACGCGGTCAAGACGCGGTCTTGAATAATGTCGAAGTTGGAATAGGGCATGTGATGTCTGTGACGAAGTGTGACGCATATATGATGGCGATAAACTGAACTGCAAAGAAACTGAACTGCGGGGTATGGACTGAAAGTGAACTATTTCATTGTTCAGTTTCCTGGTTCAGTTTATGAGTTCAGAAAATAAACTGAACTAAAATTTTCTACTGTCGAAGCCCTCAACGCGAGAAGCCTCCTGAATGACGCCTAAAAGTTAACAACATCGGCCTTCAACGAATATACCAGTAATTGCAATTAACTTGGATGATCAATGATTAAAGATTTATGAAAAGAATATATAATACACCTCTGGTGTAATCATGATTACATCGAGCAAGCGCCCAACCTGATCAGAAGCGTAGAGATATTACTTGGCCGGGCCATGTCAATATAACACGATGTTAAGCCATGGATTAGTACATCATCACTATCATCGCTTCCTTGTCTAGACGCCCATAATTGTACAAGACAAGTATGCAAATCATTATCTCGCCATAAATAAAATACACGATAATTAAGCTTGACCTAACGAGTCTCCTCTACCCGAAAGTATAAATACGCGTCCCCCGTATCACCCGTCAATACCAGGAGATCTCAAGAGGAGGATCTGCGTTTTTCACCAAGTTGACAACATGCTCGTTGAACCATGTACCAGCCTCGGGAGCAGGGACATGGGCGACCTCGCTAACGCACATCTCGTCGAACCTGGGGGAGCTGCGATCGGAAGTACCATCGGATTCACCTCCAGGCTTCACCCAAACGATGGCATCGACGTTGGGGTTCTTGATGACGGCCTGGTCGGAAGTAGGGCGCATGCCGAATCCTGCGTTCTTGACGTTGCACCATTGACCCCACTCTGTGCGAATGCCACCCTTTCCAGACCTGCCCTGGTCGATGATGAAGTGGGCAGGGAAGCCGGCAGCTTGGAGATGGGGAGTCAAAGAGTTGACATAGTGGAATTCGTCCCAGCTGTTCGACCATTCGGTGTAGTTTTCGCGGACAGCGGAGATGTATTGGTTGTAGTTGGAGACGTTGATGGCGAGACCGCGAGCTTTGGTGTTAGGGTTGATCGTTTTGGCGGTGTTCAGGACCTCTCCGAAGAGTTTTGCGGAAGGAGCAAGGTTATCGTCCCATCCGAGCCAGCCTCCGTTGGCACCATCAAGGTAAAGGGCGACATTGTCTCGTTGGAGTTTGGCGAGAGCGTATGCGATGCCCTCTTTGTATGCGGACGCGGCAGCTGCACACTTCTCGACTCCCATGTTGGTAACGACGTTGGCGAGTGAGTCGGGCTCAAGGATCACGACGAAGCTGATGCGCTTCGCGTCTGCAGTGCTGAGTTCCTCAGCGACCTCTGAGTCGAAGAGTCAATACATGATACGAGATGTCAGGCAGCGAGGATACGTACTGTCGATGAAAGCCTTGTACTTGTTAAGGCCATCGTTTTCCAACTTGAATTCACCGTCTGATGCCTTGGCAGAACAGTCGCGGTTGGGCAAGTTGTAAACCACGAGCTGAAGAATCTGTGGCTTCAAGGAGGCATACTGCCAACCGATAGTATCGGTGATCAATCCTTTAATGTTAGCAATCTACAAGAAACACAGCGTCAGTCAATGTTGGTGTGGACTCGGAACAAATTATACTAACATCAGCAGAGGCCGAAATCCATGAGAAAGTAGGGATCTTCGTCACAGTCCTTGTCCTCGCAGCGTTTTCATGCTCGTCCCTTTGCCAGAAGTATTGCATCGTCTCTTGGAGCTTCTGCGCATAAGCCTTGTTGGCATAGGCCACCTTGCCGATATACGGGTTGACATCGGCCGCTCTGGCTACTGGGGTGCTAGGCGAGCAGAGGATCGACGCAGGAGCAAGGGAAAGGGCAAGAGACAGAGCTTGGAGGTACTTCATCGTGGTGTACGTTGTTGACCTTCACAGATGGGCTAAACAGTGAACCAGCAGGTCTTCTGGCTTTTATAATGGTCGTGTAATGTTGCCCAGAAAATGCGGGGAAATTGTCGGTGTCATCGTCCCCTATTGGCGTAGGTGGTAATGTAGGCGATGTCGTACTGGACGCTGTAAAGAGCATTATGATCCCGAAAGCCATCCACTTCATACTCGTGCCTAACCATGTTGATCAGTCTGAGTGGCTTGGTTTTTGGTACTGTTACCGAGCGCCTACATCAGCCTGCATCAGCCTGCATCCTCGTGATCATGTTGGTGGTATTTTTCCGAAGGTGATTTACATTGTAGCGTTGTCATGTCGTCTCATAAGGTTGTGACAAAGGCTCCTAATTAAATTCTCGTGAGCTAAAATACGTCCAAACACGCCATCTGCTTCGGACAGAGTAGTCTTGGGTAATACCACCAGGCGAGTCGTAGAATTTTGCTATCCGCGAAATACTTTTCATGCTTTGAGAATACGCAAGACGACCAGTACCGTTTGCTATTGCTTGCTTGGAGTCTGTAAAGTGACGCCACTGCCGAGATTCAAGCAGAAGGCTCTGGCAGTAGTGAGGTTAATCCTAAGACGAGTAACAATCCTTCTGATTGACCTAGACGGAATGATTACTTCCTCGCAGGGATAATTTCGGAAGAATGGCGCGCGTGTCTGTTCTTGGCAGAAAATATCGACAAGTGATAGTATTCGAATCGTAACTTGTAAGGCGAAGAGCTGACGTTTGTCGCACTAGTATGACGATGATGTCGTGAAAGTTAAAGGAATTGCGGATGATTGAAACTCCTTATTCAAGCAACGCCATCTGCCATCTTGCCCAAAAGCCGTTCCCGGAGTTGTATGAGCTCCATCTGTTTTTGACGAGCCAAACGAAGTTCATGGCGCGCAAGTTCCAGATTCTGGGGGGAAGAAATATTCAGTAGCTGCAGCTGGAAGTTGACCATATCGACTTACAGGTGGGAGTCCCTTGAAAGCTTTTATTTTTGCTCTCTTTTCCTTGATCTCCTTCTCCTTTGCCTGGATCCTTTCTTTCTGAGCGAGCAACTGCCCTATGCTGACTTTAACATCTATTGGTTCTTCTGTCTGTTGGGAAGCGCTTTAAGACAGATATCATGCCGAAGACATGAATCACGCCACCTGTAATTTTTCCAGTTGTCGGTGGTTTTCTTTTGCTTTCTTAACTAGTGCGTCTTTTCTTTTTTCTAGCGTAGTTGAGGCTTCAGCATACAAGCTATCCGCCGATCCGGGTACGAGAACTTTATTCCAGCTGCATTACCCTTAATAAGTATCGGCAAATGTAAAGACGAAGAGGAAGGCACGAACTGATCAAGCAAATCTATTTCATGATTCAGAGATTCTAACCTGCTCTGCATTGTATCTTCAACTTGCTTTAACCTGCAAAGGCTCCTTAAGAGGGAGGACTTCTCTGCGGTGAGCTGATCTATCGAGCTGGAATAACTGGGAAGTCGTCCATGGTCAGGATGAGCCTCTTAATCACTTTCGATAGCATGTCGCTCACCTGGCAAATGAAGCATCCTGAATACCCAAAGCTTCTACAACATCCGCCAGTGTATCCAAAGATTGCCTGAGTTCCTCGCTTGTAGGGTCGTCCTCGACGTCCAGAGGCGGTAGATGTGTTTCCCATTGAACTTGAGCGGGTGCTGGGGATCAATAACCCATTGAAGTCATACCATAGCTGAGCTAGGTTTCTACCCCCTTACAGTTGTTCGTTTGAGACATGTTTCTCCGTCAGATTCTGGTTTCTGGTTGTGTACTGAAGGTGTGGATTGAATTTTGAATTCAAGGCAAGTTGTACTGTCACGCTTGCACGCCAAATTGCACGCTGGTCACTAGTCATGTGAGTCTGTCACTCGCGAATACGTACTTTGGGGCATTCCCGCAAGAGTAAGATAGCGATACGCCAAATCCACACCTTTCGAAGTTTCTTTACGTGCCAAATCCGTCTGATGTCGTCCGCAACCCCGAAATATTGGCTTTTGAAAGCAGAGCCAGACACACGCATCGTTAAAGGAAAAGATGTCAAGGTAAGCACTACAATTCGTGTTCCACGATTTTCTGAGACCACTTTTTATATGCTGGGGCGACCTATTTAAATGCTACCGCAAATCTACGTCGCTAAACATCCTTATATTCTGGTCTTCTAGTTCAGCGTCGATGACTTTGAACGAGTAAAAACATCACCATGGGAAGGTGTCAGAAACTATGAGGCTCGTAATCTGATGAAAGAGATGAAGGAGGGGGATCAGGTTCGTGGGTGGCTTCTCAAACTATTAAACTTGACATAATAACGCTTTATATCTCTCCCATTTTACAGGCTGTGTTCTATCATTCCAATTGCAAAGTACCCGGTATGTGTAATAAAGTCCTGTGCACTGCACACGCCTCTGATAGGTTCTATCTATCTATTTATTTACTGCAGGCATTGCAGCTTTTGCCGAGGTATGTCAATTACCTGCTAAGTGAGCAGTGCGTTAACCTCAAACGTATGCTTACGGTTATTCGCGACCAGGTATCAAAGGAGGCGTACCCTGATTGTGAGTAAACTCTCCACCTTCGAACTCATTATCTGAGGAACTGTTATAGATACTGCATGGGACTCGTGCGTGTATTTGTTTCACGTCTACTCGTACATGGCTCGGCTAACCCAATGTCTATCACAAGCTCACATCCATACTACGATGCTGTGCGTATCTAGCTTGCACTTTACATTCAGCCAGGGTCTCACAGGCTCTCGGCCGACAGAAATCTGACTCGAATAATCCTAGATGGTACATGGTAGACTTGTCGTTCAAGTCCCGTGCATCTCACTTTATTCCTCTTGCACTGCTACGGAAGATCTCCGAAATATCCATGAATGATATACCCGAAGAACTATCATATCTGGACGAGACTGACGTACATGGTATCAAAAGTATGTTCACAATCTTAATTGCCATGCTTGATCCCTTGCTGAATATTGTAGGGATGGACTTGGTCACTCGAGGTCGTCTGAGCGTCCAGCGCGTTCAAGAAGATGCCTGGAGAGCGATAGAAAAGTTAGCAGAGAAAGGTGGCTGGGACGACATCGACTTGAAGCCTGGGAAGACCACTAAGAGCAAAGCCAAGACCAGTACAGCAAACGCCCAGCCAAAGGCAGCTTCGTTACCGAAGTCGTCTGGCACGAAAGTCGACCCACAGCCTAATACGAAAGCAGCAGCGTCCAAACGAAAACGAGAAGAAGCTGAGGCTGATCCCGACGAAGCACCTGGGCTTCGACGTTCCACGAGGAACAAAAAGTAATGGTTTCTTTATTATTAACCTCGTCGGCGTCTTCTTGTCCATGATACCCATATTTTCATCTATTCCACTCTTACTCTACGTCAAGTATGTTTTTTTTATCTGTCTTGCGCCTCCTTAAGCTCCGCTACATCGTCATGTTTGGTGGCCCTGTGAAGTAATAGGATTGTGATAGAAATCAAAACAAGAAGGGAGGCTATGCATCAGAAAGTCGAGTCCGAACCGTTACTGAGCGCTCCGAGATTTCTGGTGCGTTGATCATGAATGCTCCTCTTCCTGAAAGATCCGTTGCCGTCCTTGCCTTGAGCAGTTTTTGCCACTCGGCCTCTTGTCGGTCGTCGTATTCAAGCGTCCCGGTAGGTACGGCAGAAAATCGAGGAAAGACATCATATTCATTACCAGGAGAACGTATGGATATTAGGGAAACGATTCGCAAAGTATTTACAATGATTCCCTTATACATTCTTATGATTACCGTGGCGAATAGTTAGACAGAAGAAACTGTAGTCGGTTTTTTACTCTAGTCTACAGTCAACTGAGATTCAGGCGGAATTCTAAAATAAGTGTACCGTGCCGTCGGCATCGAGTCCCACATTTTATGATCACCGGACCTACATGCATATGACGTTGGTGTGTAGTAGCTTGGAGTTGAATGTCGAGCAATTATTGCTTCCTCCGACGCCGAGCATCGCGGGATGACTGGTCCATCCTCATATGCACTGAATTTGAAGATCGCTGGTAGCCTAGTACTCACCATGCGTGCCGAATTTTAACGGTTAGTTATCCGCCGAAATACGGAAATTCGAACCAAAAATTCAGACTCTTTGACTATGCGTGGTTTCCGCCGGCGCCTACTTCTATGTTGAGTATACTAGAAAACCCTGATTTTCTGTTTCAGGTTCTGGGATAATAGGAAGGCTGTGTCGTGCCGCGAATGCAACTGCGGATTAGTGACCGTGGATGAATTGCTATTTACGGAACGTACCATGTGGTCCCAATTGACTCTGTAACTGGAAACATACATGGGCATCTCGCTTATAAGGAGCACTTGGGTCTTGAGAGTTTCTTCTCATCTTTCCAGACCCCCACCATCATGTCTTACACAGAGAACGGCATCGACTCCAAGGCTCGTGCTGACCATTTGTCTGAGGGGAACGTCGTCGACCATCATGCTGCGAATGGTGAGTGGGGTCAGTCCTGGCCCCTGGGTATTTGGATGACTTATTGAAGCCTTTTTTCTTCCTAAAAGTCACAGACGATGTGCCAGTAGGACCTAGGAGAACTCCTGCTGCTGCTGCTGCTCCCGGGGAGACTTTGATTCACGTCCAACCTTTGAAGCGTAGTGAAATGCAGGTGCGTGAACTGCGCAAACACAATTGGCACCAGCGGTTCTCACACCCTTGATATTGCAGCCTTCCTACGCCCAGGATCTCGGTACGGGAGAAGTCACTCATGGTGTTTATGGTTCTCTTTTGCAATGCCTTGGTTCCGTCGTTGGATTCCTCGGGGCCATTCCCTGCTGCCCGTGCCCGAACCCTTTCAAGGAGGTTCAACAAGGTACCGTGTTTAGGGCGCTATTGATGGTTGGCAGGTAGCTAACGGTGGGTCTCGCAGGATCTGTCGGTCTCGTCACACGCTTTGGTCAATTCTACAAGTCTGTCGACCCCGGCCTGGTTCAGGTCAACGTCTGCACCGAGTCCGTCCGCATTGTCGATGTTAAGATCCAAATCAGCCCTATTGGAAGGCAGATGGTTATGTGAGTTTCCGCTTTGCACCGGATCCCCCGCACTCTGTCTTATAATTAATCATACTCTAAACAGCACTCGAGACAACGTCAATGTTGAAATGTAAGTTCGATATGCTCCCCCTTCATGTCAGTCAGGATCTCACGTTCAACGTTTGTCTATTTTTAAACAGCGATTCCGTCATTTACTTCCAAATCTGCAACCCATACCGAGCCGCATTTGGCATCAGCGATCTTAGGCAGGCGCTCATTGAGCGAGCTCAGACCACTCTTCGACATGTTGTGGGTGCTCGCGCTGTTCAGAGCGTGGTGACTGAGCGAGAAGCCATTGCTTTTGAAATCGCTGAGATTGTCGGTGACATTGCCGACAAATGGGGTGTTGCTATCGAAGGTATCCTGATCAAGGATATCATTTTCAGCCCGGAGGTTTCCGCCTCTTTGTCTTCTGCCGCTCAGCAGAAGAGGATTGGAGAGTCCAAGGTTATCGCTGCTCGTGCTGAAGTTGATGCTGCCAGGTTGATGAGACAGGCAGCTGATATTTTGGCGTCTCCGGCAGCTATGCAGATCAGGCAGTTGGAAGCTTGTAAGTCGTCGCTTGCATGTTGTTTATTGATACATCTGTTGACTGCTTCTCTCTAAAACTCAGTGCAACAAATGGCCAAGTCCGCCAACAGCAAAGTCGTTTTCGTGCCCATGCAATTGCAAAGCGATGTCAGCAGCCAACTCGCGTCGAGCTCGGGCGTCAACGCCCTCGTGCAGAACGAGTCTGCTAATGATGCAGGTCCGATGGGATCCGCTGGCCGTGTCGGGGTGCTGAACAGCATTGCAGACGTTTAATCAACGCTTCAATCTATGACCCCATCTTCCCGGCTCTATCCCCGTCTTGTCGTTTGACATTCCCACTTCGACTTCGACCTCGACTTCGACTTTTCTTTTCCTTCCAGCCCCAAAGTCTTGCTGATAGGCTTTGTTCCGATTTATCTTTCTACACTGATATCCATTTATGAATACCCTTTTTTCGCTTTGCCGTTAATTCTCTCTATCCCCTCCTAGTATGGTCAGACAAACGCTGCTGTGTTAGTTGGATTGTAGCAACAGCAGCTTTTCGTGGTTGACTTGCTACTGTTTCATGATGTATGATTATATCGCTGTTCCGTCACGATTGACTGTAATTGCTTGCTTGTAACGATTAACGTGTGCGAAATTATATTCTATTCAATCATGCTCTGATTTGATTTTCCAGAAAATGAGTGCTATGAAGAAGAAGATTCAAGCTAGCGCGGCGGACGAAGAAAGAAGATACCATTCGGCTTCTGTGTAAACTCTCCTTTAACAGTTGTTCCTGTTGTTGACTTAGTCTATCAATTACATACGTCTCTAAGCCTTTCTAGTTAAAGAACCAAACCTAGTCTTCCTGTGCGATTCTTCCATACCCATTTTCTTCAATTCCGAGGCGATTCGAACTCCTGTCATGTGTTGCAGTGTGCACAAGCAAAGCTGAAATGTACTCGTATTTGAAATTAGATGGTCAATCGCTGCACCAAACATCCTGCAACTCTTAGAATGATAAAATTCTTCGAAATGAGAGGAATTGACCCGCCCACCCTTATTTTCATGCCGAGAAGCGGTCAAAAGCGAATCAGAAGAACGTCGCTGGGGACGATATTGAAGAATGTGATTCGGATTATTTTGGTGAAAATCGCCAGGATCTTGGGGCGTGGAGGGCTGAAAAGGCCAACAAGGTGCGTACCCAGATTACATGCTACTAGTGTAATTATATTAGTATGACCATCCCTTGTCTTATCTTCTTCCTTGCGCTGATCTTAAAAACTACCACGAGTCATGTAAGAAGCGTCATTTCTTTCCGAGCTTTATGAGCTGACCAACGTACTTCTCTGTTTGATAATTGGATAACGGTGACAGACTACAGTCAAGTCTTCCTGTCTGATTCTTGCATCTATGAGAGATGGTCAATCGTCGCACGAAACATCCTTAGCTCATAGAATGGTAAAATTCCTCGAGACGAGAGGAATACAGTATACTGTACTCCCTTTCATTCAATTCGGACGTAACGCGTAACGCAGCCCCAAATTTGGACGAATTGATTTGATGGAAATTTCCCGGGCCGGATTTTCCCCTACTTTCCTACTTTCTGGCCAGTGACATTTTTCTCGTGTTTTTCGGTAATTGCTGCAGTGTCTAGAGACTTACTTTCCGAAATTTCAACTTTGTAACGACCAAAAGACTTCTGCAGACAATCTTGCTCGGCATTCAGAAATACAAAGCGAGGACAATCTGTTCGTTCCAGATTCCCTCACATTCGAAGAAGTGGTTGAAGATGACGATGAAAAAGTTGGCGAAGTCGAGAAGTTTCTCGAGGACATCGAAGTGGGCAAGGGTGATGCTGAGATATTTGCGGTGATGAATGAGGACGATGTTTCGCTTGACATGGACAGTGTTAGAGAAGAGGAAGATAGTGATGAGGACAGCATGTATGGCAGTGACGAAGAGTGAACAGGGTATGGGCAGAGGATGGGTATGTAGGGCTGCTAATGACTAGTACTGAACCGCGTCGTGAACGAGTGATTACTCTAAGTCTTGTGTGACAGGCCGTGACCCGCTAAAATGTCCCCGTTGTTTTCCCTGATCCTGTGCCTGCTATAACCGAGCAATCCACCCCCTGGCCTCGCGTCGTTGTGTATGAAGGCACTGTCGTTTAACCGCTCTGAGAGGGCTCAACCTTACGGATTTTCTTGTATCTTTATTTCGCTGCTAATTTACCCACCACATCCCACCGGCGAGCTCGACTCGTGTCTACGCGGTGTGCACCAGGCTCTACCAAGTTTTACCAGACTCCGGTCTTGAGGCCAAGACATACACCATATCTTGGCATCCTTTTAAGGTGATCGCGATCGATTAATATGCAACTTTGTTTGCCTACTGACTTGAACCCTTGCTGCAGACCACAAACCTATTTAAGACACTCTCAAGTATGAAGCCTCTTTCCAAAGGCCCCATCTCACGTCCACCAGAGTGATTGTTATGGGCGAGTTTTCTAGCCAAGTTATCTCTCTCTTCTCCAGGGCAGCCTCAGAACAGGTGCGTGCTTTGTGTCTCAATCTCCATCCATTCTACCAGTACTTACAATTCTGTTAGGGGGGCATTATCTCTGGAGATAATCCTACGCATTACAATGCTTCGAACCCTATACGACTATGGATCATTCAATTGGGTGCGGGTAGACTTCTTGCTGGACATCCTTTTGATTCCTGAAACGTATCCCATACAGTCATCATCATATCCTTCACTCAGCTTCTGTCGCTCCTCTTGTCGCGCATTCGCCAACCACGAGTCATAGCAGAAGTTATTGGAGGAGTCATCTTAGGGCCGACGGTCATGGGCCGTATACCCCACTTCAAGGACACCATCTTCCCAAAGGAGAGCATGCCTCTACTAGCGGTTACCAGCAGCATCGGTCTTATCTTATTTCTGTTCCTGGTCGCGCTGGAAATCGACACACGTTTGTTGAAGCGAAACTTGTTGGCCTCAGCATCTGTTTCTATCGCCGGTTTGGTTATCCCCCTCGGACTAGGTGCAGCATTGGGCGCCGGCGTGTACAAGGAATTCATCAGCAAGTCTGTGAATTTTGGGCATTTCCTCCTGTTCGTGGCTGTGGCCATTGGCATCACGGCTTTCCCTGTCCTTTGTAGGATCCTGACGGAGCTCAAGCTGCTGGATACGGAAGTTGGATTGGTCACTCTTTCAGCTGGGATTGGCAATGATGTCGTTGGATGGGTATTATTGGCGCTCACGGTTGCGCTGGTCAATGCTTCATCGGGGCTTACAGCGCTATGGGTTCTCTTAGCATCTGCAGGATACACCATATTCCTTCTTTACCCGGGTAGATGGGCATTCCGCTGGCTAGCCAAAAGGACGGGCAGTCTCGAGCAAGGATCGCCTACGCCCTTCATGATGACGATTACTTTGCTCGTCGTGTTCATCTCGGCGTTCTTTACTGACATCATTGGCGTTCATGCCATTTTCGGTATGTCCTCTTCTCGTTACCCTGTCGGAACTACCGAATGAAATATTTCCTTGGAACAGGCGGCTTCTTGGCAGGTCTTATCGTACCCCATGACAATGGACTCTCGATTTCTATCGTTGAGAAGATTGAAGATCTCGTTTCGATTTTGTTCCTGCCGATTGTACGTTACGCAACCATGATTCATTTACTTCTCACCTTACTTACTCTCGTCCCATCCTTGTGGCAGTATTTCACACTTTCGGGTCTGAACACAAATCTTGGTCTGCTTAACCGGGGAATAGATTGGGGTTACATTGTCCTCATATGCTTGGTCGCCTTCACGTCCAAGTTCGTTGCTTGTGGCGCGGCTGCTTACTTCAATGGATTCAATTGGCGCGAGTCTGGAGCTATAGGTTCTCTTATGAGTTGTAAAGGGTACGCGCCTGTTCAAACAACACCATCACTTCACCTAAACTAACTCGAGGTCTCTTTAGCCTTGTAGAGTTGATCGTCTTAAACATTGGCTTGCAAGCGAAAGTTCTCGAACCAAAGACTTTCTCCATGTTCGTCGTACATGCCCTGGTTCTCACCTTTATCACGACGCCGCTTGTCCTCCTTTTCTATCCCAGCCGACATAGAAATCATCATCGGTCCGACAAGACTGCAGTCGGAGAGGAGACGACGGGCAACGTTCCAAGGCCTTTCGAGAACGGCAAGAAAACTAAATTTGCTATTCTTCTTGACAAAATCGAGGGACTTCCGGCTGCGATGACGTTGACTCAACTCCTGCAAAATTCGGATCCCGCGTCATCATCTTCGTCCACACTTTCTGAAAAGGCCGTTGAAGCAGGATTTGCTACAGATCACGCAGGACCTCACATTTCCCCACCAATCACGATTGAAGCATTGCGTCTCATGGAATTGACTAATAGGACTTCCGCAGTCCTTCGATCACAGGAAGCCGATGCACTAATATACAACGACCCTGTCGTATCGGTTTACAAGACGTTCGGCCAGCTCAACAACTTCAATGTCTCTGCTAAGCTCTCGGTCGTCAACTTTGACGAGTTCCCCGAGACTATTGCCAACCATGTCTCGACGACTGGATCACAGATGGTGATCATCCCATGGCCGAGGGGTATGACTTCAGTTCTTGAAGAAACTCAAGAAGGACAGCGGGAGTCTGGAACGCGCAATCCTTTCGATGGCATGTTCTTGAAGACGACTACTCAAGATCAAACGAGCTCCTTCATATATTCAGAGTTCATCCGGAACGTCTTTGCGCGATCGCCCTCTGACATCGCTTTGTTCGTTGATCGTGGTGTGGCGAGTGCACCGGTTGGGAACAGCAAGCAGCATCTTTTCTTGCCGTTCTTTGGTGGACCTGATGACCGGCTCGCGCTATCGTTCCTTGCTCAGCTTTGTGAACGTTCCAATGTCACGGCCACTGTCGTCAGGATTCGAAAGAGCGACCCATCCACCCATGAAGACGCGATCTCAAGTTCTACATCTCCACTTGCGCATAATTTCCATAATGTGAGCGTTACAAGTATATCCTTCTTGAACGGCTGAAAGCCAACCTTTGATTGATTTAGACCTTGGCTGCGGCTGATACTGTCTATGGGCAACATAACACACAAACCCGCCTATCATCCGATACTGCAGACAACGTTTTATGGGACCTCTATACACGCCCAGCAGACCACATGTCTCCCTCCTTTGCCTCTGTCCTTTCCCGAATTACGTTCGCCACCGAAGTTACCCCCGAGCCCCTACATCGCGTTACGGAGGTAGCCAAAGAACAAGCAGAAGAGTGCATGAAAGATTTTTCCAAGATCCTCATCGTTGTCGTAGGAAGGTCTCGTCGTCTGCCCGTGGAGTCGCTCAGCGGCGAGCTGCTCAAGCTGAACACGGCCACGCAGGGAGGGTCTGCGTCGATCAGCAGCTCGGTGCCGAAGACTCTGGGAGATGTGGGTGCAGCACTTGTTGCTACGAACGTCAATGCAAGCTTGCTCGTGCTCCAAGCTGCACCCACGAGTGCATAGGCTGTATCTATTGTGTTTTTGTCTCTTTCTTTGTTTGGGATTTATATATCTTGGGCGGGTTTCACGTTAAGGGTTTATCAGATTGTATGTAATTATGTATACCGTATTTGGACTTTTTTTTCCAAAAAATAAAAAGCGGATGACTTTATCCGGGTCGCTTTTTGAGAAAGTGGACCTGGCTTGTTACTTGACCAAGCGGAAAAAAGTAAAACGATAAAGTTCCGATGTAAAGAGGACACTGCATATATGATATTTCTCATCAACTCACATTTACGTTCACGCTAATCTTTGACCATGGACCTTCAGAAGGCTTCGCGCTGTACGTCGTAACAAGTGCGCCTTTGAAAGATGAAAGCAAAGTTGTTGGACGGAAATCCAGAATAGTGTGCGGATGGTGAAGGTCACCGACGGCATTAACAGCACCTGGACCTGCAAAAGCGAAGGGTTATGAGAGAAAGGTATGAAACAAAGGCCTAGGTCTCTGGTGATACTGTACACCGTTGTGCTCGTCGAGCAGGCACCTTCAAATACATAAATAAAACACCTTGTTTAGTTTAGCAGGTATACACACTTGATATAATACAATTAGATAATAGGAATGCGACGATTGGGGTAAAACTACGACTAGCGTATAGATTTGACAACGAAAGGACCAATAAAAGAGCAAAGCGAGATAGAAGTTTTGTACAAGTCGAGACATTTGAGTAGGGGTGTGCACGTGGTTCGCAAAATCCAACAAAGGAAAAGAAGAGAAAAAACCGGGAAAGATAGTCGGTGAGAGGTAGGAATGTTCAGTAGCGTTGCAGTTGATCCGATAAAGGTGTTGCGAGGTAGGTCTGGGATTGTAGAGGGAAAGATGCTGAGGAAAGTCGATAATTGGCAGGGCATTGGTCGGGACACTGTCAGTACTGATGATTGCATTTCTAAAATTAGAACGGGCCCGAATTTGAATGACGGGCGCGTGGTCGAATTTAAGTGAAACTTCACTGTGACTCTTGTGAGTAGATTTCCATGTAGAAACCTTTCGCAGTGTCCTTGTCGATTACTAGCCAAGGGTGTTTCTTGTTGAGATGTCCAATTATATGGTCCTTCCTAGGCCCCTCAGTGGTAAAGGTGCACGTAGGGACCATGCAACGAAACTTCAAGCCTAGATGAACTCCCTGAACATGCCTCAACAATTCCTTCGCTTTGATCGTGTCTCCACAGCCGTTCCAAGTGCAAATCCAATAGCCTCGTCTATCCTTGCCGACGTGCAAGTTGTGCCCTGCCTCGTTGGCGCGTTGAAGATGTTTGGTGTGATGAGTGCTGTCGCGAAACCATCGTCTGCAGGGCTTTCCAGAAAGATTTTCGTCTGCTTCTAGACCGTAAATGAGCTCGCATTGTACTGCCAAGGTATGGTGAACTTTGGACTCGAATCCTGCTGGATCGGCGACGTTGTTCTTCGTTTTCGTGTAAGGAAGTCGAGATAGACCGCTCGTAGCTGTGCTGGTTTCGGGCGTCCCAGGTGAGGATGCTGGCGAGGATGCTGTGAAGGGAGGCGAACTTCCAGGGGAGGGGGAGTCGGTGGAGGCGGAATGAGCGGCTACGCCCATCGAGGAGATATACGTTTCTGCATCCGTCTCGTCGTGTAGGGAGTCATACCAAAATAAATGTTCCGAACCACACATGGCCAAGTGTTTGAGGCAATATCTGATATTCACAGGGTAAATGCAAGCAACGCGACTCGAGCAAGACGCAGCTGATGCTCACGGTATCGAGCCAGAGTTCCATTCAAGACATCCTTCTACGCGACACTTGGTCGACAAAATATCCGTGCTCGAAAGAGATGCAAAGGATCTTCGAACGGTGTAAGAATACTAACGGCAGTGATAGTCATCGAGCTCACCTTTGTTCAAGTGCGTCGGAAGTGGTTGTGATGATATTACAATCCATTTGAGCACCGTAGGAGGCGGAGAAAATACCGAATCGCTGAAGTCCTAAAACCACATCCTCCAGGCTTTCTGTAAGATGGTGACATTGGTGACGGTTCGATCTTATCTTATCTCAAGTAAGATAAGAAAACGGCACGAAACGGCACCCGTTGCTTCTCGTAGTAATAGTGACTCGTGGAATAGGAAACAGACAAACAAGCAGGGAAGGCCAGAGAAAGTGAAGTCGTATGCGTATATCCGGCTGACAGCGATAAATCGTTAGAACACAGGAGGATGTCGACACGAACGATGATACGACGATATCAAACCTAAATGGATTCCGGCGTCCCGACTCCATATTGAGTATGGATGTACGTCCAAGCAAAAATGCGAAGGTACTCCCTCTGAGTAGTGAAATTCCACGCCCAGATAAGCTCGTTCCAAGTACAAAAAGGTGAAGGAACTCGGAATGGCTTCGACTAGGATGGCTCGAAACCATGAGGTACACGACCCTCCTTCGTAGGAAATTTCTCCTCATTTAAGATAGCAGGAAACACTACGTCCGGAAGCATGCTAGCTTTTGTCTATCTTCTTATGGAGAGGACAACCCCCCAATTTATGCCCAGCAGAGTCTCTCTTAGACTCAAGTAATGATGAGCTTGCACGCAATGTTGGAGTTCTGATAGAGTGGGTTGCAAACGACGCAAGGGCGATGATACGATTTCTTCTTTGAGTGCAAAAAAGTAAGAGAGCCGCATCGTGAAGCGACCTATCGAGTCCGCAAGGTGAAGGGAGAGTCAAAAGACGAAATTCTGGAGGAGGAAAGCGGGGGATGAAGGTCGTGCGAAATCCTAGACTGGTTGACGTTTACTAGTTGATGAGACAAGATGTTTTTCGGAATCGGAATGTCACAATTGGTAACACGTGCGAGTCATGGAGGTCTACGGCAAGCCTAAGGACGTCATTTTTAGTGTAATCGTATGTGTTAGAAAATAATAGAAATGCTGGACAGGGATTATCGCTTTTTGGCAGTGTACTAAAACCATCCGTATACCCGTCAGGATCCTTCAAGCTTCAAGAATCATGATCAGCTGAAAATTGGGCTCACACGTCTCAACCTGTCCTTATTTGAACCAGATTTTCCTAGTTCTGCATCATGATTCACAGTGGCGTCGCTCCCACAGCCTAGGGTACGGTAGTGCTGCTGCTGCTGCTGCTAATAAAGCTTCACTGTGTGCAGTGCAGTGACTGCACAGTCTCAGGTCTGGTATCTGGCCAGTGGAATCAGGAATTTATCAATTTACTTTTCCGCTTCAAATAAGCCGCTTTTGCGCTTTCCCCGAAAAATAAAAGCGGATGCCGTGTGTTCAGGGTCAAAACAAAAATCTAAAAACGACCATATCCGAGTCGCTTTTTGAGAAAATGGAGTCTGGACCTGACTTTTTACTTGACTGAATCAGGGAAGTGCAAAAAGCAAGCAGTAAACAAAGAATGGAGGTGTGTAAATACTAAATAGTACTTGCAATCAAAAATCCCGGGCACGTGACCTGCCACCGTTGAACTTGCCTCTCAACCTTGAACCCACCAGGTCCCCAGGATCACGAAAGTCAGGGATTATAAGCTAGCCTCTGCACAAAATACTGTACTAATTCGATCAATTCGTCGGTCACAGGTCACAGACCCTGGCCGCTGGCGACGAGACGAAATATGGTCCTCTGTCACTGGTCACACTCAGGCTTTGTGAAGGGGGTCGGTTTGCGACGAAAATAAGGTCACTTGAGACGGAATTTTGAGGTGGTCACAGGCAAAAAATACGGCTGAGGAACCACCGGCACAGGTCACATGGTACCGGTCACACCCCGCGACGAATTGAACGAATTGGTACAGCAGTGTCAAATTTCAGCAGTATTATACTCTGAGTAATTAGTCTGCTCGTGTACAATTTAGGAAAGAGATATATAGAGTAGAGTCGAGAATTATGTCCATCTGTGTCCAGTCTAATTTCAAACCACCGCAATTGATGTGACGTGCAGATCACGTGATGTATCCTGGCGCTTTTGGTGGGCACCCGGCACGAGTAGTTGTGGTAGAGAAATAGCGGAGGGTCAAATCATAAATGTGATCACTGGTCGGTCGTAGGGAGGGTAAACATAATATATAAAATTGTGATAAGTAGAACAGGAATTAATGATACAGGGACTTGCACTGAAAGCGACGAACGGGGGGTTGTTCGGACACAGAGAAATCTTTGAACCTTGATAAGGCTTAGAACTACTGCCGCAGGGGACGTTATCGATAAGTGAAACTCTCTGCGTGTCTGCAGCAACAGTAAACCGATGCGTCGTATTTTAGGATGGCTTACTTCTTTCCCGCTAAGTGGCGACAGGAGATGAGGTGGAAGGACACACGATCATGAATCTGAGCTGCATCCACGACAACCTGGAGAGACAACAATTTCGTCAGCAACAACCTTATAGCAAAGAAAACATGCATACCACAGTGAACACATTCAACAACGGTTCCCGAACGTACTTGAGCTTTGGGTACCCTGCAAATACAAGTTGAGCCTTGGTAATTCATGTCCTGCATCCAAATTAAGTGAATTGAAGACACGAGAAATTCAACGAGAATCTAAATACCCTCGTCTGTATACAGCGGAGACAGCAGAGCTTCTCGTATCCGGTCTTTTTCCATTTAGCTATGAGACTGTCCGCAGGTTAATTAACGAGCAAGCTGAAGAACCAAGCGGAGAACGTACTTTGCATCTGCATATCCTTCCTTCAATAGCCAGTCATACAATTGTCGCGAGATAGCCTCTCTCTTGTAATAGAGCTCATATATGTACCGCGAGCGCGCATGGGATATACGCATGATAGGCCACAGCGATTCCGCTTTCCGCTTGCCTTCATGAGACTCATTTTCAGCGTCTCTCATCTTTTTGGCGTAATCATCTAATATCTCTTCAATTTCTTCGTAGCCTTCGGGGGGCGCCTTTGTTCTTGTTGTCCTGATTTTGGGCATGATGGAGGTAGTGGTCAAGGTCGAAAATACTAGCAGCACAACGAGCAGTCGCGAGTTGGCATTACGAGGCTTATGTAATCCTTGACCTACAGGACTCCTCGTTGAGTTACTACATTGTACAGACGGCCACAACAATCCTTTGCCACTACCCTGCACCGCGTGTATCACTGCGGGCAGGGCACAGTCTACCATATACATGCCAGCTGCGTCGCGTTGACAGTAAACCAAAGAAACCTCCACCCCTTTCTCGACTAGCTAGCAGCAAGAACGAAATGGCGCTCTTCGTTCCTATTCTCCGGCTTATAATGCTCTTTTTAAATGTTTACGACTCCTACAAAACCTTGAAAGATCCCCCCGCCTCGTCAAGGAATGCTGGTCGTCCCAGTGTTAGGGCCATGTCGCAAAGAAAACGCGATATGAAGGGCTGTTTAGCTGTATGGATAGTTTTTGTGAGTTGAACCTTTTGAACGTACAGTTCAATTGCTAACGTTTGCTCAAGGCTTCCTTGACCATGTACGAGCGGAGTGTAGAGAGCATCGTCTCTCTTTTCATCCCATTTTACGACGAGTTCAAATCTTTGCTTCTGCTATTTCTGATTCTTACTCGCGCAAGGGTATTCTTATTTACATGTGTTATCATTTCTTCAACTAATCAATTTCGATTTCAGGGCGCAGAACCTATATATCTGCATCTTATTCGCCCTCTCGTAAAGCCTTATACACGAACGCTAGACGGCACCCTGGACTTGATGCTCATGGTCGGAGATTTCATCTTCGCTCTTTCAACATACCCTATCCGTCTTGCTGTAGAACGGTATAGAAACCATTATGGAAGCAGCAGCATGGTCTATGTTGGAGATTCAGATTCAGAATCTTCAAATGACGTGAATACTTCCGAAGTTCCCACCTCGTTCATTGCGTCGTCCAGTCACATCCCCTTTGAAGGCAGAAGCAATCCACGCGCCCGTACATCAAGGACTTCGAGCGAAGATCAACCTCACACGCGAACTCCTCCGACTAGACATTCCTCTGACGATATTCCCTCATCCCGCAATGCATCACGAAAGACAACGATGGAAGTTCCTGAGCGCCCTCTATCGCCTAGGAGAAAGAGTTCCCGCGGGAGTGTTCTTCGAGAGAATGGCACGAATAGTAGCCACCAGATATGGCACCCTCCCACTTCGTCGCATATGGACGATGTCTACGACAGCCCCGACACCTCGGATATTCCCCCAAATGAAGGGCATTCTACTGCTCTTGCTCAGGAACAACAGCTCTTTGAAGAATGGCGACAGTATCCCGCTTTTCCTTCCGCGTATCCCCCCACTCCGGTTGCCCCGACATCAAGGTTGGTCAATGCGCCTAATCTCGTGTCACCATCGACCTATCCTCCAATCGACGAAGATAATGAAGAAAGCAACAACAATCAGCAGGATTTTGTCGGGTCGCTCCTGCCGCCGCGTGAACCTCTTAATCCCAATCACGCACGCGACTTGAGCGACAAACACAATATCCTCGGGATTACCTCCACTTCATCTCCTAGCGAGGTAGAAGACGCGGACGATAGCATGTCCGCTTCTGATGACGAGTATGAAGACGAAGACGATTTTAATATCACACTTCGTACTCCTCTTCGACCCATGGGATCTTTCAAATCACAGATCCCCGCCCAGCGTCTTTTACCTATCACAACCACCTTATCCGCTTCATCTTCTATAACCATACCTAGCAGATCGTCGGCATTAACGACTGCTGTGGATGATAAGTCCGCTGCACCTATCGCAACATCGTCAGATTCCTCTCTTTCATCGAGGCCCGAAACAAATACGCTTTCTGTGCTGGGGAAGAAACGGGCCTTACCCCGGACAAAGACCCAGGTTGTTAGAAATCGCGTACGGCAGATCGAGGACCATGGTGCATCTTCGCGGGTACCTGAATCCGAGTCGAGTCATGGCTCCGAGCTGATAATGAAAACTACCCTGAAACCGGAGAACGATCACTCCTCGTCGTCAAGTCTACCCATCATTTCCAAAGAAAGCACCGTCGAGTCTTCGAATGATAATGATAATGATGGTCATGATGCCCTTGTCGAATCTCAAGAACAAATTCCCCCAGAGGAGAAAAGACGAAAGATTGTTCGCGCTATTCCGACGAGAGTGGTGAGGCCAGTCCATCCTGTTCGGCCTCGGGTTGCTCGTCATACCTCACCGCCTTCCAAATCCCCTACTCGAAAAAGTGCAGGCACTGCCCAGAGGACTTCAGTGCGAGGACGTGCATCTGTTCGTCCGTCCGTGGGTACCAGAGGCACGAAGACCCAGCAAGCCAATCAATCATCATCAAGAACAGGTGGTGATTCCTCAGCGGCGCTTACGTCTGACAACTCAGGAGATAATGGCCCTGTGCGTAAAACAATCAAGCGGATGGATATGAAGGATACTTGAACTTTTCTGTGAGCGTGTCAATATGTTTTCCGAGCACTCTATGTCGGTTGTTTCGGCGTTTTATTTCTGTCTTATTATCCATCATCATCACACATATGTATCTATGTCCACAATTCACCCCAGCTATTTTATGCATCGTCTACGTCTATTTTTCTTTTGTGCGTGTTAGTGATGCGGGCTGCGTTTATTTGTCCATCATGACGTGTAAGTGTCTTCAGGAATCACAACAACTATCATCAACTCCTCTCTGAAACGGTCTTTCCAGGACAAACTGTCAGTGGGAGCACATTCAATCCGAATCATGTACCCAGAAATCTGGCGGTGAGTTTCCTCGTCATTAACTTGATCCTTTGTCATATTTTGGCTGTTACTGAACTCCAAATCTCTATCTTTGCGCATCATGATGCATGATCATCCACCCTTTGTTTTTAATCAAGGAGGATATCCTCTTAAGGAACATGCTCTGACATGGATCGCCAGCGAGGTGTTATATTATAAGGGAATATACCATATGGAGGACAATGACATACGTTATTATTGCTGAGATACTCCGGATCACCCCGTCTTATATTCTCTTTCGTTTCAGATGTTTCTAAGTTCTTCAACTTTCGCTCGGAGGCTTTAAGTCGCCCCTATACAACCATTAACGGTCGGTTGCGGGTTCTCACATATGCTTCATTACGTCGAGGAACGTATATTAATGGGTATACCTTTGACGCTTTCACTACATAAAGCTACCGACGGCCGATATAGACGAAGCAATGAACGCCACACGAAAGCCAGTAGCCGCCCGTGCGAGGCCTCGGTTCGAACTTGAGCGCTTAAACAGCTCAAATCGCCATTCGGCTAGCGCAGATTTGCGGATAACAAAGCTCCAATGCCGTCACGTCCCTGAGCTTTACACCCTGCGTGTTATGTATGGTTCGTGCCTCAAGGCCTCCTGTACCACCTCGTGCATCAAAAAGGTAAATATTTTGTCTTATCTTTTATGTTCCGGAGAGGTGTAGATAGATGTTTTACCATCCTAGTATCGCAGAGTACCCCACAGCCGCTCCTTGTCATTCCGGATTTCCAGGACTGACCTTGTAATACGAGAAATCAGGCCACTTTTTATTTGAGCGGGTGGCCCGGTTTCTCAGCATACCTGAGGCCGTGTCACAAACATTTACGGTCTTGTCCCATAAGAAAAGGAACAGCCCTTACGCAAAATACAAGCGATACTCCGACTAAGAGGTACTTGGAAACCGGTCACGGCGACTGTTGAAAACAACCCCGAGACCTTACCAAATGAAAAATCGCTTGAATCTGCAGCTGTCAGCCCTTGTTAGCCGCTCAAAACGTAGAATATCTTTTTCTTTCCGGATGCTGTACTCGCATGCCAAATTTAGCTTCGAAGTTCGAACCGGAGTCGTGACTTTCAAGCAAACGGTCATCGTAAACCTTTACAAACTCAGAGCTGGTCAGTGTGTCACCATCATCGTGGATAATGTTCAATGATCGCAATGATCGCTGAATGTCAATCACACAGGCCGTGGTCTGTATTCGAGTATCAACTCATTACCTCCCATGATGATCTGTCTGGTTCCGTCGGGAGAACAATAATGTCGTCGAATGTTATTTGTCGAAGTTTGGGGCAGTGGATGTTGCAGTCCTGGAGAAACTAGTTGCCTTGAATATCCACATTCCGTGGGTCCGGAATTTTGTGACTCGTAAGTTTCCCAGGTCAAACTGGGTTCGCGCGTATACGCTTATTAAACTTTCAGATCGCGCTGGATCGAGGGAAACGTGGGCAGGAAGCCTCATGTTCGACTAAGTTTCTGGGACCGAGTTCCTATTAACGCATGCAGTGGAATGCATTAATTTCTGGTCACCCTCGCATGCAATATCTCAAGAAGGTAAAAACTTGTTCAAAGTCAGATAAGGTATAAGAAACCCCGCCAAAACAAAACCACTCTCAGTGCAACAGTCCTCTCTATTCGACGAGATCCCAACGCCGTATACACTTTGGGCAACGATTGTCAACGATGGCATCGACGCCGGCAAAAATACGAGCAACCCCCAACCCGCGTCTACCAAAAAAGCTTAAACATATAGGCGAACAGGTGAGTGCCTGGAGCCGTATGGTTTTATTCTTGACGCTGACTGGCGATATTCTTTCCAGCGATTCAAGAATCGCTTCCCGAGGTAGGCATTGTGGACTCAATACATTCCCTTAACCGTACTAAATACTGCAAATATAGGTGCAAGGTTGTCGACGAAGCCCGACCCATTGATGCAACTGAGAAAGGCACGAGTCGTCGGCGGAAAAAGACCAACCAACTTGACTCGTCTAATGCCAGATATGCAGCACCCCCTGTACACGAGAACTTGGTTCAGCCGGTGCAGGTCCATACTGGCGTGGCGCATGCTTCAAATGTGCTGTTCGACGACGCTGTCACCACGCATCATACATCTAGCGCCGGTGTCCTAGACCATGGACTAGGGTGGCAATCAACCTATGGCCATTTGGCCTACAACGACATGGATTCTGAGTCATCAATGTCCGACCATTCCTCGGTTGAACTTGATGGTCGGTCTGAGCAGTGGTACCATCCTGTTGGCCAGGCTGGAGTCTACAACTCCAACACGGCACCGCTTGACCAGTATTGGATTGGACACAACATATCGTACCCTGCACCAGACATGTACGAAGTTGGGCAGCTCTATGGCTCCTATGCCTATCCCTACACAACAGCTGGCCATGAGCACACCTATGCTGGACAGCAGACTTACGGCCGCGAAGAACCTCTTTTCCTCCCTCCAGGAGAAGGGATGGTGCCGACTACGCCATATTTATACGACGCGACGACTGATATGTCGATGAATGCCTACTATGCAGAAGACTTGGGTGGAAGCTTTCCCCCTACAGAAGAAGCATTTGGACGTACGTGGTAAAAAGGTATCTTTTCTGGATTCGTTCTTCAGCCTAACCAAGTCACCGACAACGTCGGTGCTCGGTCCCTCAGTCAACGCACTTCTATTTATCTATTTATGAATTTGATCCATCTAATTCTCTTGCACTTCATTATTATTCCTGGTTGGCCTAGATTAATATTATTGACCAACGCATCTTGAAGATGCTACCATAATACCACCTCCACTCACTCCCTATACTAACATTTATGCATTTCTTATTTTACTATGCTGGTGAATGGTATATTTATAGATTAGTATGCAAAAATAGAATATTACCTAATGTCATGTATTTATGCCAAATTTATGCCTGCACGTGAACCTTTGGCAAGCATGAGCAAATAACCTTGCGGTTGCGCTCGTCCGCCGCGCTTGTCGAAGTTCACAGTCTGCAATAACACCGCCTTTGGTCGTTGAAATCGCATCTTTCTTTCACAATGCCAGTTCCTTGGGAGGCTCTCATTCCTTTTGGTAGGTTTCCTATTGCTCTTAGTTCATCAATTCTGGAAATTCCTTCAGGTCTCCTTACCGCCATGTTCGGAACCGCCGGTACGCTTTTCAATATCTCCCAGCGCGCACAGAACCAGGGGAAGGTTAGTGGTAGTTTCTTATGAATATTCTATGTCAATCTTAATTGACATGTTGAATAATTCATGTAGCCTCCACGGTACTCAATAGACAATTGGGACACGATGATGATGGAGCGTGACAAGCAATTAACGGGGCATATACGAGGCCAATCGGTACGCAGAAACTCAATCCCATATTCCAAAACGTATGGGACATACTGATACTTGTTACTTTGCAGGCACATCCTACTGTTTCGAATAGTACGCAGTGATGACTAGACATCTAAACAACCTTTTCATTGGCACGCCCGCCTCTATACCGCTGGAACTTCTCGCGTGATTGCCAGCATTTTGTTCAAAAGGAGCATTTAATTTCTCTTGGGAACAGACCAAGTCTGCAACTCGTTCTTCCATGATACATTATCAAAACGCGTGGATGTGAACGTTACTATGCCTTGTGCTTCTCCCGTTCGCTTTCGGAGACTGCTATGCTGTCGTTTGAACCACTCAAAATGCTCAAGCTCAATCGTTGCTCAAGACTCTCGCCGTACTCTGGATCTATTTAAGATCGTAATACGTCAGTGTTTTGCTGTCGCAATGTTTAACGCTTTCTCGGACCATCATATCGTGTTCCTAATGGGACTTAGGATCCTTTTTTCTGAGAACTGCGCTGCAGCGTGTCTTCTTTATCTCAGCGCCTTGGTCCTCTGTGTAGGGTCTCGAATCACCGACTGCGCTTGCTCCACCATTTCCGACGTTCAGGGGATGCATGAACGCCTTATTCATCAAGGCTGTGATTGAACGTGAACGTTGAAACTGGTTCTTTAGACCGCGTTCCTTCGCATCTTGGCCTTAATTTCACTCTGACAAGAACGACGAACGGCGCTCAATTGTTTTCAAGAATGCGATCATCATATTGAGATTCAAAAGTACACCCAACGATGTCACCGAGCCGATAATCCCTGCACAGATATTAGCAGGTATGTTCGCAACTCCTAACTGTCGGACCCTTACTGCGGTTATGTGATTTGTCTCAGAAGATGTTCGAACTTCTGGCGTCTTTCTAACACTTTTGAAGATGGTTCTTCTAGCAAATCAGGACCCTTTCTTTACGTGACTGAATGAATGCGATGGGACTTTGCGGTCCTTCCCCCGACAAAGAAGGGGGCTTCGAGCATGGATAATAGGAAGTTTATATGACGTGGTCTCAGACCTCAGGGCGTTGATTCTAAGATATCAAAGTACTGGCGTCTGGGGTCGTCCGAGCAGTGAATAGTAATGCTAAACATGTGGTGGACACATTTCAGGACACGGATCCAGCCAGAAGGGCGGGTGTCCAATAACCTTTGTGTTGATGACATGGGATCCAACTAACACTTATCAGAAGCTGTTCAGTTTCCAAAGAAGGTACGCGCTGATCCCGGGCCTCCGTGCAAGGCAGAGTAATTATAATAGTATATATTTTGTTGGTGAGTAGACGTTCTGGAAATATCAGCGTTGATGCAAATTTATCTTGTCTTGCACAAGTGCGTGAACTTCTTGAGCAAGGGAAGAAACGGCTTGGTCATTAATCAGACCGTGCTCCTCCGCATCGCCTATATCGTCTATGAAGCCGTATTTTTGTCCTTGATAGAAACGCTCCGCGAAAGCGCCTAAAGAGGCTACAGCATCACCTGGGAGCTGGGTGTTGGATATCGTCAGGGTGCAGTTGACAATCAGGCCATGCTTTGATTCGATTCGAATCGTCTGTGGGCAAGATCATCAGGTAGCTGAACGTATATCATTCCAAGATACGCACCACATCACCCCATGCAAACGTATGCCTCAGCGTGTGGGTAAACTGGGGAGTTTGGCCGAAGAGCCAATCCCACGTCTGTGGGGAGAAGAAGTTAGCAAAAACAAATAAACACAAAGCGGTGACTCACGGAGAGTTCCGCCATTCCCTGCTTGATGAATTCGATATTCTTCACGTCCTCTGATTCTGACACTAGGCAAGGCTGAGTATAAAGGGATTTAGTAACACGGAGCGTGGGTCCGCATAGAGGGGTGAATCACCTCGGAAGAGACGCCGTATTCCGCCTGAAATTGCTCTACAACAGCAGATGTAAAGCTTTCGTGCGTGATAGTAGAGTTATGTCGTTTCAGGTTGCACACTGGCGACCTTACGGAATCGACACCCTTTGTAACAATATTTTCCTAATAGACGAAAATGGCTCATAAGTCTGGATGATCAATCAGGGGAGGCTATGAGGACCTGCATGGAGTAAGATGGCGCACCTTCTGAGGGCGTAAAACATTTCCGAGGGTATCAAGCTCCGTTGAAAGGAGCATCGTCCCATGGTGATATGAGCGCTTGGTGACTATCTTGTATGCAGACCCTGAGACGTAAAGTGAAAGATAAGTTTCAGTTTCGATGGGCATTTGTGGTATATCTCCATGAGAGAAAGAAAGTTCATGCATGAGGCGCGTCCGCGCACATGAGGAGTGGTGCTTTCGGGAGAAGCACTTTCTGAAATGATTAGGAGACTTATCTTGTCCGGTCC
Organism: Agrocybe pediades; assembly: GCA_013053245.1. Classification (NCBI taxonomy): domain Eukaryota; kingdom Fungi; phylum Basidiomycota; class Agaricomycetes; order Agaricales; family Agrocybaceae; genus Agrocybe; species Agrocybe pediades. Next base: position 560,335 of record JAACJL010000016.1, on the reverse strand, counting down.
CACACAAATGTCATTGCGGTCGTTCAAGCGCGCGTTGATCCCCAAAGATTGTACTGCACGAAGAATGACCTTTCCTGTTGCAAATCTATCGAAAGATGCGCGAGGTAGGTGTATTGAAAAGTTTGTATTCCCCAAGTCCTGGTGCCGATTTCATGTCAGTCCCTGTGTTTGTTGTATCGAAAACATCGATATGAGGCATACATGGTATACAGTGCCCCCTCCGCTTCTTCTGCGTAGGAACGGTATACCGGTGGAGGCCAGGGCTGCGAAGTTCACCTCTGTCCATGGATTTTGATTTCTGCCGATGACAACGCATGGAGAATCGCGATAAATAAGTAACAAAGGTGAAGATACAGGTGCGTGACGGAAAAGCCTGTAGATTCCGACCAAGTATGTGTATATTCGTCAGTTTTTATGACCGAGATGCCCGTATGTTGGATCACGTACCAGTCTTCTAGAGTTAGGTTAAAATATGGGTTTGATGATGTAGATATGTAGATATCATGATCTGGTGTTAGACCAGACACAATGCTAGACGAGTTCCGCGTTGTTGATTGTAGTAGTGTACATGGAAAGCAAGATGGCTGAGCATAAGATGACTTTGTATGCCTGGATAGAGAGACGCGACGCAGAGGAGAAAACATGGAAAGTGGTTCAACACAGCAACACCTTCGCCTTGAGGTTTGAAGTGTCTGATTTGCGTGGAACACGCCTAGCGCAGTCCTGGAAGATAATTACGCGTCCCAATAGTAAGAAATAGTAAAAACCAAGAAGATGTCGCTGGTCAACTTGAAAGCCATGGACGGTGGACGCGAGCCGACTGCCTCAGCCGCGAGCTGTGTTCAAAGTAAGGAGGTAAGGTTAGGGTCTATTTTACGTCCCTTGCTCGCCGACGTCGTCGACCTGCCCCATTCTCTCCAAAGCTCTGCCAATATGTCCCTGCGGCCGCTTTTAAATACTACTTTACGGTGTTCGTTGGCTTTCAATACTAGACTGCGTTCCTCTGCTGTGAAGTTCTGCGCGAAACACGTCGCGCCAACTATAACTTCTCGGAGTCTGCACACAACTCGCGTCGCCCGGGATCGTTCATTTACCAACTTACTGGCTGATGACGACCCACCGCCGGTCCAGGTGTCGTCAATCTCGGACGCGGGAATTCAGCTAGCAGATGGGTTGGTGATACCTGGGCCCTCTATCTTCCTGGAAGGCAAAGTGTTTCTGTGGGATGTGCCGCATCCGGACCTGAAATCCAGAAAGGCGGAAGAACGGTGGCAAGGCTGGACGCCAGAACGCTTTGAGATATTTGAAGTAGTGGCACCCCGGCCTGGTAAGTTGCATACTTTATTCGTTGTACCATTGACTTATCATCCAATATTTCTCAGAAATGCTGATTCTCGGTACGGGCAAAACCTTGGTACAACCTCCGCCGTTCTTGAGTAAATATCTGACCGGTTTGGGTATCCAACTGGAAGTACTGGACACGGTACGTTCGACCTGACACTCATGTTTTTATTGTCGCTGACGGTGATGACAGAGGAATGCTTGTTCAACGTATAATATCCTATCTGAAGAAGGGAGACGTGTCGCGGCTGCACTTCTACCTTTCAAACCGTATGCATGGCCTAAATCCTCGATGTCAAAAAAGTAACGATTCTATATAAATTGTGTATGTATGGCCGCCTTGTGCTATCACTGGTATAATGAACGATGCACACGAGATACGCCAATTCGTAATTACTGCCACAAGCAAGTTTAGTCGTCTGCAGGAGCCTTTCGCTTTCCCTTATTGACTGGTGGAGGCTGTTCATATTCTTCGTCGTACAGTGATGGCAATGTGTATGTGATTGCTAGTAAATTGCCTGTTGAGGAGTTCATGAGGTTGAAGAGCGAAATTCAAGTCATGCCCAAGGGACGGAAACAGTCATCCAAAATGATGTATTGATAACTGTAGGCCACATTACATGTGAGATAGACAATATTTGCTTACCGTCTTCATCTTTCGGTTGGAGAAATATAGCTTCCCATCCAGTCAGATTGCACTCTTTTATAGTCTTTGTGGGGTCCAAGATTTCGTATTCCCCTGTTGGCTTTCCCCGCTCTCGCTTCGCTCGGCAGAGCTCAAAGTCGTCCTCTGTTTCCACCTTCAAGTCAGGTGGTGGCTCCATAGCTAGTACGTCTAGAGCGTCGACAGCAACGTCGGATTTCAGCGCGGACAACGTCTCAGATTTCATTTCAGCTATTTTCGTCGAAGGTGGAAGACTTGAAAGCATGATTGTAAGTTTATGCGTTTTGACCTGAATGTGATAAGTTCTGGGAATTCTGGGAGGCTGAAGAGAAGTCAGTTGAATGTTCTGTCTTTTCAACACGATCTCACCATGTTTATGTCGCTGATCTATGGGTCCTGAGGGCGTTTGGTGGAGAATGTCGCGGTGCTGAATGAACAGGAACAAGGGGACGTACGTTAATTACTACACAATTATTTTGCTAAATCAAAACTCCGATTAAATAATTCCCACCTTTACTCGCTTCCTCCCGACCACTACCGTTCGTTGTAATATCGCTACAAGGTCTGTTCAGCGATTCGTTATATTTTCTCTGGGCAGAATACTGAAGATTCTTATCTAGCTTGACCTTTGGGGGTGCACTATCGATGTCTACGGAAGCTACCGCTACAGCTGTGAAGATACCGCCTATGCCGGCGAATATTCCCCACGTCGACGAAGTTGGCGCGACGAGCGGACCGTTGAAGAGTGCAGCCTTCTTCATTGGAGCCTACTGCAAAGAATACAATGGTCAGCTCGCGTTGGGAGCCATGTCCTGAACATAGAGGATTGTTTCTGACGTGGATTCATTGAATGCAGAGGATTTCATGCTTTGCAAGAACGAAAACCGCCAACCTGAACACTGTTTGAAGGAGGGGAGGAAGGTGACACGGTGTGCTATTGACTTGTGCGTTCATATGATCTCTTGAGCCTGGTTCACAGCTAATCAACAACTACCGTTATCTTTGTAGGCTTACCAAAATGCGGGAGAACTGTGGAAAGCAATTCGATGCTCATTGGGAATGTTTGGAGAAGAACAACCATGTGCGTCCTCATTTTAAACCACTACGTGGCTGTCACTTTCTGCTCGGAAGAGACAGCACGCGGTGCTGCATGACATGGAAATCCTGACTGTCTCTGCGTTTAGGAATACTTCTTATGTCGCAAACCCGAACGGACACTAAACTCCTGCATGTTTGACAAGCTTGTGAGTGGGATTTGAATTCTATTTACTTCATTACTTGCGCTATCCAATTCTCTCATTTGATTATATCCCCTTTCTGGTTGTACTGACTGGTTTCAATCATAGGGATTGACGAAAACCATTCCCGGCACACCTGCAGGTCAAACTCCAGTGCACGAAAAGCAAAACCCTATCTACAAGCCTATTCAGAAATAGACTTACACCCTTTGCTTTTTATACGACGCGATTGCAACACGACATGGGCTTGGAGCATCATGAATACCAATAGATGACGACGCTTGTTGTCCTGTACTTCGAAGCAGAGAGAATCTCCAACGAACTTTCATATTTTGCGACGACGTAATCCATTGCCATGCTACTGCGGGTGTCTCAAGATTTGAATAGCTGCAGGCTGATGACCTGCTGGATAAAACCGTCGGGTGCAGGTCGGGTAACAACTCAGTATTGCTTCATCATAATTTTGAATGCACATTCCAAAACAAGGTCATTGACCACCACAAGCATGAGGTGGCCCTAATCTTTTGTGAACTCTATTCTGTGAAGATTGGTGCTCACACTGTCATGCCTTCTACTCATCAACTTCCGATGCTTTATGTACTCTTCATCAAAAAGCACCTTGAACTCCTTAGAAAGGGGCGAGTGTTACCGAATACGGGGAACTTAGGTAAGCATTAGAGGAACTTGGCAAGCAGAGCCAATCAAACGGGCCGAAATGGGCGAAATTATTTCTTCTACTACTCTTGATCGCAAAACGCGCCTCTTGTGCTAGATATAATTCTGGAATGCCATGGCCAGCTCGACTATAAACGAACCATTTGTGCTATCTAGCTACTCCTCTTCTTCTTCGCGTGGAAAGAAGGCTCAAAAATACACCCCGGGTGTCTATGCTTCTGCGTACCAAAGCCAAAAAGCGAACGGGTCAGATGGATATGTGACTGTTGCTGTTCAAGCGGATGGTGTGCATGTTCTTGACGTGAGTAGCAAGAAGTTGTTCTGTTTTTTTATGTATTGATTGGGTTACTTATAGGTTTCGACACTGCATCCTGTGATTTCGCATACGCTCGGCCCATCTACCTCCTTTTCATGTCCACCTTTATCGTGTCCTTCGTCTAGCAACGCTTCGACTACGTATGCGGTTATAGCTTCCTCTCCTGAACTATCCTCTCAAGAGGAGTCTGGTCGGACGTTATGGGTGTGGCGCCATGAGACGCCGGCATCTACACAAAAGACGAAAGAGAGCAAAGTCATAGTGAGTTTTACCTTTTGTGTTGAATCATTTCCCCGGAGTTAACTGAGTAGAAGCAAGCTTTCTGAAGGTCAAACTGCGTATGGACTGTACTCGTGCGCGGAGCTTCCGGATAGGATCGTTCTGCTATCGACGAACGGAGAGCTGGCGCTTGTTCAGGCGGATTCGTTGGAGGTTAAAAGCTCGAGAGGTGCACAGAAGGGGAATGTGCTCTTTGCGAAGTTTGTTGCTGCCGAAGCGACGAGCTTGTCTTCAAAGTCGAATGGAGCAGTTATGGTGTTGGTGGAAAGCGGTTCCGCGAAGAAGACTCAGCTGCGCGTTCTGACTATCGACGAGGCGGACTCAATATCAGAGCAAGAATCAGAGATTCCTATTGAGAGCGATGTAAGTGTGTTATAAGCGTCTATGTGCATCTACTGATTAAGCTTCAGAAAATCTCCAGCGTGTCATGTAGCAATGCAGGAACTCTTGGCGTCTTGAGTGCGTTCCAGTTTTTATATCTTCTTTTGAAAATTCTTATGATGATAAAAATAGCGACCGACGGTTCATGGCACTCATATAATCTGACTAGTAACCTCCCATCAACACTGAACCAAACGTCTCCACCGCTCCACCTCTCTGGGCTTTCATTCCTTTCAGAAAACTCAAGACTCTCTGTTTCCACTCTTGCATTATCCTCATCGCATGTCCTCCTAGCTTCAGTAGCTGCCCATGAAGTCATATTGCTCTTATGGGATCTCCAGTTCTCCGTTTTGCTCGCCTCGCACTCTATTTCTATACCAGCTACATTATCGTCATCGACACTGCACATCGGCCTTCTTCCCGGCTCAGAAACGCACACCACAAAGTCGGCTGCTGCACAAGTAATCGTCGGTCAGGCTATCTTGATCCTCTCCTCCGTGCCAGGAAAGGATGCGGATTCCGGAGACCAGAAAAGTCATTCTGTTGTCTTGGTCGTGCCGTACGTTGTGCCGACAACCTCGACGGTCGCAGCGGCGATGGGGAAAGGAGAGGCAGGGAAGAAGTGGTTGCGTGCGCAGGAGGAGAGTAAAAACCTTACTGCCGAGGAACAAGTCCGTGGCAAGCTGCTTGCGAGTATGCGTACGGCCATGCAAGGTGGCAGACCGCAAGCTGCTGTTGCTGCTTTCATGAAATGGGCACCTAAACCGGAGGAGGAGGTGCGTTCTTCCCATATTTTTCCTCGTGAGAGGTTGTTCATTTAGGGATATAGGCGACAGCGAAGACGTTGGATTATAACTTTGTGAAAGAGGTTTTGAATATCTCTTTGCTTACGGCTTCGGCAGAAGGGAAAGCTGCGCCTGCTACTGCGGCGTATTCGCCTGAAGTTGTCAGGTATTTGTTGGAGAAAAGGCTGATTTGCAGTACGATGGTTTCGGCTCCTGGAGGTTTGTTGGGCGCTCTGCGATTAAGAGACGATTGGGTAAGCTTGTATGCTTGCAATAGTATTGGTGCTATCTCTGATTTCTTTTGGGTAATAGACTTCTATCGAACTCGCATTCGAAAATGTCCTTGATATTTCGGAAGCGGAGATAGTTGATACTCTTCTGACTGTCGTTAGACGTCATAGGTCGACAAAATCTGTCGCAGCTGCTGCCCCGAAAGCAGATGATGCGATGGATGTTGACACTCCTGCGGCTGCGGGCAACACCAACAGCAGTGTCACTGCTTTACCTGTTTTCCTAAATCTCATGGCTACCTACCCGACTTCACACGGACCTCTGTTGCTTGCGCTGAGGAAGTATTTGAAAGATGCGGAAGATGTTACGGTGATCTTGCAAGTGCTTGATGGATGGGTGGTGAAGAAGATGCATGAGGAGGCGAAGTTGTTGCCTACGAAGAAGGATTTGAAGAAGACTGAACAGGGTGTTTGGGTTGTTGTTGGTAGGAAAAGTGATAAAAAGAAGAAGGTGGACGTTCCTTCTCTTGAGAAGGTTGGTTTCTCTTTCCTTTTTTGTGGGTTGGACTGTTTGGCTGATTGGAGTCGTTCTTCTTTTCTTAGATCGTCAATCTTCTTCAAATCATTCTAGATGCGTCATTCTTGTCCCTTCTTCAACATCCACCTGCGCATAAGCTGTTACGGAAACTGCAGAATCAGTTGAACCCCGAAATCACGTTCGGAGCTGTGGTTGAAACTTTACGTGGGCCGTTAGAGCCATTTGCGATTGCGCAGGAGAAGACGGTGAAAGAGTCTTTGATCCCTGCGCAGGAGAGGGAGAGGGAGAGACAGAAGGGTGATTGGAGACAGAGGAGAAAGAATGTTAATGGTGGTGCGGATATTGGGTTGTATAAGTTGGAGGAGCTTGTGTTGTGATTTTGTTGGTGTTGTTGATGTTCTTGAATTGTTATTTTGAATAATTTGGGATGAGGAAGTGATGAGAAAACATTTGTATCTATGAAATTTTGCTATTCTCATTGATAGAACGACGCGTTTTGCACAACTCTCATCGAAAAACGCCACTTTCTTTGGGGGTACGCATGTTTCCCTCGAGGCTCGAGGTAACATTCGACGCTCTGCAAAAAAGGTATTAGGTGCCTGAGCAGAGAGAATCAGATGCTCCCCTCAGGGTTAATTATCAGTTATGGACTTCATTGTGTTAATCTTCTCTGTGTGTTCTCGGACCTTCCATGGACTGATGGACTCTCGAGGAGGCCGTGCCAAGCAGGACTTTTTTCTCGATTCAGGAGTCCAGTCCCGGTTTTCAGCTATACCAAAGTCTGACCGTTGTAGAGCAACTATTTTTCTGCCATAGAGCTTGGTCAACGTAAGAATAGACAAGGCTTTCTGAATCGAAGTTGTGAAGATTGCAGAGGAGACTCGGAGGAAGCCCAGTGGATAACGGAAGCGATTCCCACGAGAGTGATGCAAAGCGTTATATTTATGCGGTCACCTATGTCCGGAAGGGTTGTGTAGCCAGTACCGTTTACTAGCCTTCTCTTCCACACCACCACCATCTCCCGCCGTCATGGCGTCCTCCTCCATCCTCCCTTCTGCGCACATGAAGCGCCTATACCTCCCGCTATACCTACTCTACTCCGTGCCAACGACACTAGCCTACACATGGTCCTTCCAAAATACCCCACAGCAGTGCAAAGATCTTACCATTCAAATACACGGCGATGACGGCGTACCGCCATATAGCGTCCTCATCCTGCCGTTTGGGCCTTCACCTTTGAACGTGGAAGCCAGGCGCAATATCGAGGTTAAATCTCAAGGACAGGACTCGAATATTACGTTCCAATTGAAATACCCGGAGAACTCGAATTTTGTTGCAGTGGTGAGCAATCTTTCTCTCTATCTTTCTGGCTTTGGATTTTCTCTTCTTTATCTTCGCTCTTGCGAGGACCCTTGTTCTTTATTTCCTTTTTTTGTACGCAGACCGACACTTGCTACTCAACGAACGACATCAACCGTAACCAATCTGTCAAGCTACCCAGGAGCAGTCGCAGTCAACTACTTTCACCTTACCCAGAGAATGGTTCATTCGTGACGCACTACACTCCCCATTCCCTTCCTGACGAGCTCTATGGTGCGACATCTGCAGCCCAACCCTATTGTTATCGCGTTCCGACACTATCAGCCACTATGTGGAGCATTCTAGTAACTCTCACTCCTCCCACACAATTGGCGACACTTTCACCCAGAATCGTATTTACGCCTCTCCTCGGGCTACTCATGCAAGCTAGCGAAACTTCGCACCTGGCTTAGAGGACAGGACAACTGTACCCTTATCCTTTAGACGACACTTCGCTTATTCTGCATGGTCTATTTCTCGCGCACCAAAATTGGCCTTTTCCCATTACAGAAGCGGCGTGATTTTCCCGCTCCAGTAATTGTCCCCGTGGCGTCCCACCTTCCATACGTTCCGCGTTACAAGTTCCAGCTTTCCTATGCAGCAGCATGATTTCCCAACACCAGCTCAACACTTCTATTGAAATCCCCTCCCTCCATGCTCCCAACGTCATCGCACACCCCCCGCCACCCTTCATTGACGTTGTGGTCAATCATTTCGTCACTTGTGCTTCCTCGTCACATGTCTAAAGGACACGATGACTTCCCGATCTCCATTACGCTCTTCATATTGCATGATTAGCCAGCTGCGGTTGCTCGAACTGTCATATCAGGTGCTATTTTTACGCCCTCATCCACAACATACGTGAGAAAGGCGGAAAACATAAAGCAGTGTTTAGCCAATCATCGACAATGTGCCCAAGGAGCTATCACAGGTCACTTTGGTCGAGGTTTTGTCCAGAGCCTCATAGCTGCATATGCAAACGCAGTGGAAGTCGATATCGGGACTTTCGCACGTCCTGCTTCCTGCGACTTCCCTGCCGTGTCACGGCTGGCCCAAATTGACTAGTTCAGCGCTCGGGACTCTCAAACTCCTCTCAGTCGGGGATTTCGCTACCACACATAGCTCACTCATAGGCCAAAATTGCCCGTCTGCAATTCAATTCTTCTCGACTGTGTGTATTGTTCGTCGACATGCAAGCACATGCACACCTCGTATACCATCCATCGTCAATCCAATCGTCAAGAAGCTGCACCCCCATCATTGTATGCTTATTATAGAGAAACTTCTCGCAACGGTGTGGGCAACTTTGGACGATGTCGACACCAAGTCACCTTTTTTATCTCCGACTTCGCACATCCTCCTTATCCGGCGGACGGCTTTGGAAGGATTCTGTCGCTTTCGGTTTCAGGCTAGCGCAAAGAGTGCTTTGGCCTTGAAACTGTGTATGGCATACCTACCCGCGGTTGGAGTCTGATCGCGGGAGAAGGTGTGGTTAGGCTCGATAATTGTTGTCGGCGATGGTTGTACGCCGCTCGTGATACCGATAAGGACTCGGACTCTCTTTCACTCGGATTCAGCAATACGACTCGACTTGGTTGAACTTCGTTCTAAATTTCTCTCGTTTTCCGTTTCTCTTCTAACACTGCTTTTTAGCTCTTATTTATATTTATATTTATATTTTTTACGTTCTTTTCCTTCGTATATCATCTTTCGAATTCCAAAGGTGCTGACTTTCTTTTGACTCGTTTTAGGTTAGCGACAGTAAACAATTCGCATCTGGTGGCACCAGCGTTGGGGCCCAAGTGACATCTTCGGATGACGACTCATGTTTCGACACAAAAAACAGTGTATCTCCCATTTGGGCTTTCTCGATAGAACCAGCAAATCTCATCGTTCAATGCTCGGATATGAGAATATGGTGGGATCCGGCCGTCGTGCAAGGGTATGTTTTCACTCATTTCTTCGTCTGCTATGATTCTCATCAAACCCATCACAGAAATCCAGACTTCTTAGGTGTCATACCAGGCGGTCAATCATTTGTGATTCCACAAGGAAAGATCACGCAGGTTCCTTCTCAAGGCACCGGATTCACATACAAACCTTCTGTGCGAGCTGGAACGTACATGTATATCGTCGCCGGCGATAACAGGGGCAACGGAACTGGCGGTGCTTTTGGTACAACTGTTGCTGCTGGCATTAACACCGATAACAGCTGTCTATCGAATAACAGTCCGAGTTCGACACCTGGAAGTCCAGCTGGGGGTAGTTATGCTACTGGCACAAAGTACGTTGCTTGATGTCTGTTTTGAGTATTCAAGCGTTTTCTGATTTTTGCCTATTTGTAGTGGTGCTGGTACTGTTGGTAACACTGGCGGCGCAAGTGGCGGAAGTTCCGGGAAAAGCTCGACCAACATCGGAGCCATCGTTGGCGGTGTTATTGGAGGAGTTGTGTTGTTCATCGTCGCACTTCTCCTATTCTGGTTCTATCGCAGGCGGCAGAAGAAATACAGGAGGACGAAAGAGAGACCTGTGGACCTTCTCAACGCGGAGGACGATGGCGACGACTCACCGGACCACGCAAACGGGCGGACGAGAGCAAACGAGTTACCGGAATATTACCGACCTGAGCCTTTCATGGTTCCTGATCCCACCGCGGACGGTGCCTCGGTGAACGGTGCAGAAGAAGATGGCAGGCGGCCGCTGAGCGGGACAGCGAATAGCTTCTATACGCGCGATGGCACGCCTGAACCTCATTCAGCATCGATGTCAGGCTTCGGGCCTGGGATTGGCGGCTCGTCGGTGGGTGGAGAGAGGAGGAAGGGTGGTGCGCCCCGCCCGATGAGGGCGGTGAATATTATACAGCATGATGATGCAGGACCGAGTTTGCCCAAGGAGAGTGAGGATGAACCGGAGACGATCGAGCTGCCGCCTGCGTATACGGCGGTTGGGAGGACGAAGAGTCCGGAAGGGTCGCCTTCCCCGCCTGTACCAGGAGCTGCTGCTGCTGCTGCTGGGCCGACGGCGGAGCCTCCTGCTGCTGCACAGTGATTTGGAGGGATTGAATGTTTTATCGACGACCGACGGATTACCACGATTGATGTTTGCTACTACTTCACTGTTGCGATTCTGGACCGGTGGATGGTTTTTTGTTGTTTTGCTTTTTTGGTTATATCCCATTTTTTCCGCCCTGCCTTCCCTTGCTTCGCTTCGCTTTCTCTTCCCATTAAGACCATTACCCACCACCGCTATCACCCCATCCTCTTCATCCTCTTCCTCATCCTCCTCATCTTCGTCTTCGTCCACCTACAAGAGCATTTTATCTGTATATCATGGACTTTGTCAGTCAACGGACATTCTTTTCGCACATATTATATCGCATATCACCTCGCAACCTGCCCTTCCCGAGTCAATGATGCACCGTCGATTTTTAGCTTATTCAGACCCACCCTGTCGCCAATGTCAGTCACACTTGCAATATCATCCATTGTCCCAATCGTTTTTTGGTTTTGCGCTATCTGTGCCGCTCACTACATGTGATGGCCCACAATGCGGGAGAAAAATTCTGTAAATTGCCATTCGTGATGAACCTTGGAAGGGAGGAAGGTGTACATCGCAGTAGTCGCACGAAAAGGCGACAAAAGGATGGGAGTTTAGGACGGGAATAACATGTTACCCCTGCCTGCAGCGATACGTCAATCGTTTGTCGCGGTGTTGAAGCAAAAGGCAGTTACCAGATGTCCGTTTCGAACACTTTGATCCACCACGTCCTTATTTCGCACAATCAATAACTCTCTCGCCTCTCCTTCTCCTACCGCAAGTCGATTGACTGTCGTTATTTCATCGTATTGATGTTTGAAGCATTAGACTCTGTCTTCCTTCTTCTTTAACCATTCTCAAGTTTCTTTTCTTTTTTTTTTTTTTTTCATTACACGCATACATATATACTTCACGCGCTGTTTCCGTCCGTCCTTCCATCGCATCCTGTGTCAGATAGTTTATATATTTGCTCTTAATCATATTTGTTGTCCTTGTATATTCACGCTGGTGTTGAACTGGTCGCACGGATGGATGATTCCCGCTGACTGTTGTGTCAGCCAATTATTGACATATAATCTTCAGCCGTTTGGGTTGGACCTCTCGCTCGGTTCCAGGCAACGCTCTCAAAGCACACTAATTTGAAGAAGATAACACATATAGCTGCTGATACAATCGTAAATTCCGTCCACATTATCCTTAAATCATGTTAATCGTTAACTTGGGTACCGCTCCTTCTGCTATACAGGCGCATTCACAGAGGTATTTTGGGTGTCATTAGTCGCTCTTCGGCAGGACAGGAAGGTAGAAAGTCTCGCGAGGAAAGTAGGCTGATGAACACTCTTCTCTGACAGCCTCTTGCTGGAGCTTGCGTTTTGACTTCGATAATCACTGATGCTTGTTGTGTCCGACTCAGGCACGTCGGGCATCGGCTGCTCCTCCCAAAATGTCCCGACACACCATATGACTAGGACGACCACCACAAAGCAGAGAGTCCCTACCAGCGACCGTGTCGCACTGCTCGAATCCTGGAAACACACGAAAGAAAATGCCGCCAAAAAGCAAACCATGCTAATACCAAAATTTGTCAAGACCATGTCGAATGTATAGGGTTGGTTGACTTACCCCCACATGAGGAGCGCGTAAGGCAAGCTATGTAAGATAGCCAGGGTCTCTAGCCCCAGCCCGGGGTGACCGATCTTCCTCAAGGCCCGCTGTAAGGTTCGTGTCAACCACTGTAAGAATATAGAGTTACGGGTACACTGACAACGTATAAACCCTCCAACATGCTATTCCCGGTCCGGTTCTGTCGAATCAAGAGCAGACCAAGGACAATGCTTCCAACGCTCGTCACTACAGACATGTAGCTTAAAATTTGGGCTGGCGATCGATAGGAACCGGCGTCGATATCCACACTTTGAATAGCCAGAAATGCCACGTTCGCGTTCAACATCACTGTAGCCTGTGCAATCATATAACTCGTGTGCATGCAAATCAAAGACCGAAAGCGACACTCACAAACAGGACGAATTCTTGCCACTCGTCGTTCATCTTCCTCACTGACTCCTGCCAAATCGACTTATGTATGATATTGTCAACCGAAGTGTTTTGTAACATTCGTAGGTGGAAGTCAGGAGCGAAGAAGAGGACCATGGACAAGCTCTTGATGAGCCATGTTCGTGAGTGCACTGGTTGACCGTACACCGAGAAATTACGTTCGATGCGGGCATGTGGCTCCCCATGCCAGTCAAGAAACCGGGAATGCACTGGATGGAAGGTTAGTCCGGACGTGAAATAGACCAGAAAACGTATTTACTGAAGGTACACATGATACGAGCTGCTAAAGCGTGAGGAACGGAGTCATGATTAGGGCTCTAGTGACTGAGCTCACCCAAAAGGCTTTTAACCCCGTCATCTTGCGTGCCTATATTTTCTGGAAGAGCAAACATTTGAGCAACACATCTCTTGGATTTTTAACAGCGACACGAAACCCACTATCCATGGTGTTCGTCAAACTCAAAATTTTATGCAAATCATCGAGGGTATAAGGAGCGGTTGAATTTTCCGAGGCCATCCACTCTGTAGTAGATAAGTAAAGTGCCGGTGTGTCTAGGAGGAGAGATCTCTCACCTCCGATATAGTGCAGCGCCGCTCCTCTTAGCTCGGCGATGGTTTCTCTGGTCAAGTTTTTGAGTGTGTGGGGGTATAGTTGAATGTAGAGCCTATTACGGGGGAGAAATGAAAACCATTACAGTGACAAGTATTGATTTACATACCAATATTGAGAATGAATTTCGTGGCCTGAATGATATTGATCCAGAAAAATTCAGATTATATTGAGAGACAAAAAAGGCGAAGCCACCCACGAATATGATTTTGCGTTCGTACCCCTATAACTTCGTACCAACAGATCATATTTTCGGCTTCATAAGGGTCCAAGAAAAATATCGTTCGAGTTGGATGGTGAACAAAATAGTATGTCGTTACCAGCTCTTTGGTTTCTTCATCATGGTACACATCTAGGAATAGGTCACTGTCTTCCGGTATGCGAATGTTATTCCCGGAAATGAAATTCTCGATGATTATGATGTCCTCTTCGACCTGCGACAGTATTTTGGGATCTAGAAGGTCGACCTCGGTGCATATCCTCTGCATACAGTTTAGCTTTTGTCTGTTGAGCAGAGATACAACTGACGTGCCTTTGCCTCGTTGTAGAAGTAACGCGCACCCTCCAGGTGAATGTACCGTGTCCAACCGGTCGGAGGAAGTGGCCTTGCAAAGATGTCTGTTAGAAAGATAGGCAAACAATGTTTTTGAGGCCTCACTTGTCAAAGTTGATGGTCAATGGTTCAATAGTCATCCTCGTTGCTTCTTTTTGTCTGCGAGAAGACTTGCATTGTAGTGCGAACTTTCTCTCGCAAGAACACTCACATCCGTGGCCGTCTTAAATAACGCTGCGTAGATTCCGGCATTACAGGTGTAATTCTGTGATGCTGCAGATATTTCTGAGGAAGAGCCGACTGAGGCGTAGATGGTCGTGTCGTGATATGGAGACTTCTAATCCCTATCTGTTGAGGTGATAAGACTTCCTCCGGCGAGCCGCTGGTGGTGGCATGCACAACATCAGAAAAGGGCTGCTGCGGTCCTGCGGTGCCATGCGCATTGGGACTCGAATATTGGCAAACTGGAGTGGGCGAAGTCGGAGAGCTTGGTTGAACGGTGATGATGTATGGTCCCTCTGCCTCGTTTTTTGACGGAGTATACGGCGAAGTTGGATATTTCGAATCGGCTGTCTTCCTAGACTTATTGCGGGTTGAAATAGCAAGATTATGGGCGGACCTGGATTCCCTCAAGTTCTGAGACAACCAAGACGAATTGCGAGTACCATCGGAGAAAGAATAAAGGGAGAAGGCAACATCATCCAGTGATACAGTTTCTGTGGTCATTTTACTAGTGTCACCACGACTATCATACTCTCCAGAGTTCGCCTTCCGTCTCTGTGTTGTTGCTGATGCATCGGGGTATCTCCCTCCTGAAAGCTTGCGACAAAAAATATACCACAGCACGGAGAGCGTCCCGAAAAGTTTCTTGAGTATTCGAGAGCAAAATACAGCTGGTGATAACAGATGGCGAAGGAAAGCCAGGAGTGGACGTAGTTCAAATGCTCCAGCCATGTCTTCTAAGGACCCGGCCAAAGCTGAACGTTACCGGTAAGTACTACTTACTTTAACTTGTTAACATTAATTTCATGTTGACAGTTGCTTTGATAGACGCGAGGTATTATAGTGGTCACGTGTCACATTAAATGTTTACGCTCCGAACTCTGTCCACAAACTTCAAACTTCTTCAAAGTTAAACTGACCTTGAACCTGAGCCTGTGAAGGTGTTTTAAGTATTACCGCCCTGAACCCTCTGTGCCAGTTCATGGTCCACACCGTTGAACACATCGTTGGATGACCCCTTTGTCAGAAAATGACCCCTTTGCACCAATTCTAGAGACGATACTGTCGGGAACTTGCGACCCAACATGCCCAGTCCGTATTTGCGAGATACCGAAAAAACCGTCCCATTTCAGGCTCGCCACACTGCCCAGAATCTCATTCTCAAGGAAGTGAAACCAGCTCCTTGGTTGCCGAGGAACCTGGCTCTTCTCTGTGACAAATCTATAGAAGAGTTCTTAGATGCAGGAAATAAGTTTGACTCCACACAGATACACAAAGGCGCGCACGGTGGGCCGCCGTTACTGCAGATTACTATGAAGAAGAGATGGAAGATCTTTTGGAAATATTCGGTTCTGAATTAGAATAATCGGTGTGTATACAGTGAAGGGTATGTCTGAGTCCTGACAGAGCTTCACGAGGACGACATTATAAATTCATTCCTATATTTGACAGGCATAAATTAAAGCAGACAATCAACAAAAATGGGCAATAATATGCGGAACGAGGCGACAGGCGACTTTCATAGTACTTCGCCTCGACGCCTGATCCATGCAATGGGGTCCTCAGGAATAACAGGGAACAGCTTGATATCGGGAAACTTGGCCTTGATACGGTCCATGATCCAGTACATCGGCGTAACGTATGTGACGAAGACGTCGAAATCCGTCTCCGACTCTTCGCAGCAGCCGCTGCCTCCAACGATCATGCCTCCAATACGACCCTTCCCATCGACCACGACAGAGCCAGAGTCACCGCATTCAGAAAAGGAGGAATGGAAACCACGATACTGGTCGTAGTTGTAGATCGCCCACTGCTTCGAGACCTTGCCCGTCTCCTCGTCGCGGACGAGGGCGAAGGACCCTGTGGCACGCCCGATGGTGACTTCGCTGGCGCTGGCGCTCTTGATGACCACAAGACAGGGTTCGTCGTGCTCGTCTAGCATGGTGTGTCTGAGCAAGAGTTCTTTGGACATGATGTCGCCCACGGGCAAGAGGCGATGAGGAGGATATTCGAACTTCATTTCAGGATGCGGTTGATTTTGAGAGTACGAAAACATTTTTTCGAGGAAGTCTCCCATTGGGAGCTTGGCGTCTTTAATAATAAAGATTGTGATTAGTGCTAGTAAGTGAGTAGGATATGTCAAATGTATCAGAACGTACCGAGGTCAATGACGTTCCCTCTGAATTGGGTCTCGAACTGGTCTTTGTTGAGTTTGAAGAGAGCCCAATCCTCGATGAAACCTGATTCGTCGACGTTGGGCTCCAACTTGGGTGAGTATATCGTGCGACCGATGATTCTCTGCTCCGGAGTCCCATAATTCTTCTGAACTTGCTCCAGGAACGAAGTGAGAACCTCTATTTCGTTCTCATACTCGGTGACCCTTTTTCTATAGAACACCAACTCGTCTTGAATCGTAGCAGGACTTTTAGGCTTAGGAAAATAACAATTACTACCCTCAACAATCAAGTTGGACGAGTCAATCGCATTCCTCCGGGGCCTGCGGCCCAACTGCTCGTCCTCCAACTCCTGAATCGTCTCGAGATCAAGCCTACGCGAGAGGCGAGATGAGTCAATGCGGGACTGAATGTCTTTGATAAGTCTTGTGAATGCGGTTGTGCTGAGAAGCTGAACATTCTTGTGAGAAGAGGTGGAGGGATCAATAGAATACTCTTGGTTGGTGTTGGAATCTCTCTCGAACAATACGTGGCGGCAGGTCAGACCCAGCATCTCCTCACCCATCTCCATGTACAACGCCATGGTTCCCTCTACTTCAGACATATCCGAGGCGGAAATGGAGAGTCCCAGGGCATGAGTCAGAGGAGTGCGGAGTTTTCTGACAGTCAAATCGATGCCTTCGTCACTGGAGAAGTAGGTGGGTAAACCTTTAGATGGGAGAAGCGGAGCGCCATGTAAAAGTTTGTAGGTGGATGCACGATACTCGACAGTGACATCGTCGATATCCAGATCCTTGAGAAGCATCAGGATGCGCTCAGTCGATCTGTGAATTTGGTCGCCCTGCTCTTCTGCGTGGATAGGGCGGACTCCGATCCATATCACCACCGGTCCCTTGAGCTCATAAATGTCCTCATATGATACGAACCGAGCGACTTCGACAGAAGACCAGTCCACGCCTTCCTCGGTCAGAAAGCTTAGCACCTTGGGAGAAACGTTGTCTTCCCAAACCTCGATGAGCTTGTGCCCGAAGACACCCTTTGCGCGCTTGCGTGCAGGCCAGGTTCCGGGTCGTCCATCGGGAAAGACCCAAGGCCTGGTCAAGATGTCGCTCCTATATATGAGCTTGGGTGGGGTTCCGGATATGCCCTTGTAGTACCACGCTGCTTCGGTAGGGGAGACTCCCATGCATTGCGAAGCGGAAGAGGATGTAGTAGAATTGTTGATAGTGCAGGTACTCATGGTTGAGGTTGATGCAAAGGCGAATGCTGGAGAATTCGAGCAAAGACATGCCCATGATGTCTTTTTGGAACTGAATCATGTACCATCTATTGTGTCTAATGATTAATCTAATCTTACACCATCATGATCCGAGCGCTTAATAGTTTTGCATGGAGGAGGTACTTGGGAGCTACAGCAGCGTTTCACTCACTCATTATACTTGTAGTCCCAAAGATCCATAATATTCTAACACGAGTAATTTATTGAATCTGTAGTTATCAAGAATTAAATGATTACACAACTTTAACACGTCCACAACATTACGAGGTGATTAACTTAAACCAGACGGATGGATGTAGGCACGTGGGTACTTCTCCTTTATACGGTCCATGAGCCAACACATTGGTGTAGCATATGTGACGTCTATAGTGGGCCCAAGTTTGTGTCCGGATCCTCCAGTGAGCATGCCACCGATGCAGCCCATCCCATTGACTATAACAGACCCGGAGTCGCCGCCTTCAGAGAAGTAATTAAAGCCTTTGCCATAGTTGTAGATGGCCCATTCCTTCGAGACTTGACCGGTCACAGAATCGCGAACGAATGAAAAAATCCCGGTTGCACGACCAATGGTGGTTCCTGTTGCGCTACCATTCTTGATTACCAGGAGACATGGTTCGCCGGCTTGGTCTTGCATATTGGGCTTTAATAATGCTTCTTTAGACAGCATGCCTTGGATACGAAGCAGGCCATCCTTTGGATACTTAAATTCTGTTGAGGCATTCTGACGAGGATACATCAGTTGCTGAAAATTTGTCGGCGAATACACTTCAGTGGCGGCTATGGCATGTCACGATCTTGATTAGCAGCTGACTGGAAGAGATAAGATAGAACTTGTACTTCGAAGTTCTATCACGTTCCCTCGGAACGTAGGTTCCTTCAATCGGTCTTCATCGATTTCAAACAGGGCCCAATCCTCGGTAAAGCCTTCTTCACCAACATCGAACTGAAGCTTAGGAGAATAAAGAACCTGACCAATGACTCTCTGCTCCGGAGTCCCATATCCTCTTCTGACATAATCCAATAACTCTTTGCGAGCTTTTTTTATCTTTTCATTCTTGCTCAGCTCATCTTGAAGGCGCTCAAGCTCCTGGATGACCTCGGAATGTGAGACATCGTGTACCGGCTGCCTACTCTCCAGCAACTGGATTTCGCTCGCCTTGGAAGCACATGCAGCATTTGCATTGTCGAAATGGGACTGGACAGCTGGGAGGAGTTCCGAGAAAGCTTTTGTACCAAGGAGCTGAACAGTTTTCCGCGGGGCAGATCTAGAGAAACGGTATTCATTGTTGGATGTGGCGAGTGTCGGAAATAACACGTGGTGGCAAGTGAGTCCCAAGATTTTGTCATCCATTTTGAGATAAAGGCCCATAGTCCCTTGGTTCTCTTGCCTGTCAGAGGCGCAAATACATAGACTGAGAGCATGCGTGAGGGGCTTGCGAAGGAGAGCAGCCTCTTGATCATCATCCTGTAGGAGAACAGGTGGCAGAAGGGGAGGACCTCGTAAACGAATGTGCGTGGACGCTCGATATTCCACGGTGACGTCACAAATATCAAGGGCCTTAAGAAGCTTCAAGATTTTTGTTGTTGAATTGAGGATTTCGCTAGTTAGGCTCCCTGGTGCATGAATAGGCAAGTCCTCAATGGCTATCCAGATGACCACAGGTCCCTTAACCTGGGTCTGCCTGTCGTCGTCGTAGCAGGTAACGAATCTAACCACGTCAACCGAAGACCAGGGTACTCCTTCCTCGTCCAGAATTCGCAGCAGCACAGGGCCGACTTCAACATCCCAAACATCATTAAGCCGAGTTCCGAATACTCCTGTGGCGACCTTAAAACCGCAAGGACCTTCGGACAGTCCTGTGGCCTTCCAAGGTCTATCCAGATGGTCGCTTCGATATATAAGCCTTGGTGGCATCGTGGAAACACCGAAGTAGTAATTAATGGCCTCGTCACTCGACAGGCTCAGTGTAGCAGGATCAAATGGCATTGTCGTGCTGTCGATTGGTTGCTGAGGAATGTGATGTGATGGGAGAGTACGGTAGCACAGTAGAACTTGGAAGTATGCTTGACGTTGCCTTCAATGATACAGAGGTTGGAAAGAGGTTGGTACAAACTGTCAGCCTCCCGCGGCTGGATTGTTGATATATCTATTTTTATGTGCGGTGCGAGCCTCCTTTCTGTTCTATACCTGTACAATTTCGAAATCGACTGGATCGAACTCCAGATACTAGTAGTCTGGAAATATTATATGGCTAGGACGAGCGCCACGAAGCAGAGAGACCCAGCGACGGTGTCGTGCTGCTCGAATCCTGGAAGCAAACAAGAGAGAATACTGCAAAAAGAAAACAATGTTACCAAAGATTGTCAAGACCATGTCGAATGCATAAGGTTGATTGACTTACCCCCACACGAGGAGCGCGGAAGGCAAACTATGTAAGATAGCCAGGGTCTCTAGCCCCAGCCCGGTCTTCTTCAAGGCCCGCTATAAGGTATGTGTCAACCGCTGTAAGAATATAGAATTGCGGGTACACCGACTACGTACAAACTACGTTCGTCTTCAAAGTCACTGTAGCCTTTGCACTGAAGTCAGAGCCACTGCCCAGGATCTCCGAAAGTTCCTCGATGTCTTCCTGATAGTCAGCTGCAGTCACGTCAGAGCCGAGGTGGGAGCGCTCAAAGTCGATGATTCTCGCTTCACCAGAGGGATCTATTATCAAATTTTGCGTACGGAATCGCCATGGCAGATTTGGGCACCGTGAAGCGCCTTTAATGTATTTACGAATCCATTCCTAGATTGACAGTCAGCCGCTGTGTGCTAGAAACAAAAAAAAAAAAAAGAAAACAGCCTACCGCTGCGCTGGAGTCAATTTAGATACTAAACCAACATCCTTCCCTTCTTCCCTTGCTTCTCTGTTGAGAACCGCGAGTGATTTGCCTGCATCATCCATGAGAATGGCCAACACTCCGGTGTCCGTGTCTTCGAATAGGCCATATACGGTTATGATGCCATCGGATATGTTTTGATATGCAATGTGATTGTAAATAGTATGCTCGTGCTTCAGCTCTTGCGTATCCAGATAATGCAAGAAGAATCCGAAGGATTGGGGGCTGATACAGGAGTAGGAAACCCTTTGGTCGAAGACATCTCCCATTTGAAGTTCGTACCCACGTCGCCCATAATCTTATCAGCGTTTCGGCTTGTTTAGTGGGTACAAAGAAGTTCCAGACGGCTAGCAGTTTGAGCGTCTTATCTAATCTGTCAAGTGTAGGCATTACCCAATCGTCCATGGTTTTGCGTACGACATGTGGTAAACTGAATTCGTCTTCACGAGTGGAATGGTGGGATTCGGAACAGTCTCCTGAGCTCGACTCCACGCGGTCGAGGAATCCCCGCAGATGATTCGAGGCAGCGACGTTATCCCATCTGTAACAGCCAGTCCCCCATCCAGTATGAACTCGTCGGAGAAGGCCACAACCACATTCACCAAGGGTACACAGTACGGAGATTTGTGTAAGAACATCAGTTTACACGCCAAGGCTCGACTCTGATTGCCAATGACGCTGTTGTAAGATCTATAGGTCTCCAGTAAGCTTTCGACAATGGTCGGCACTTTGGTGATAACTGGGAAATTGAGTTGAGTTGAACGTATTTCCGGCGTCCAAGGATTCTTCGATAGATCGGTCACAGAGGAGAGCTAGCTTCTTCGTTAACCAAGGCGCTGGTTTAACGTGCTTTATAATGAGGTTGGGAGCGACATGGCGAGCCTGATGCGGTAGAATTTCTTCTGCAGTAGCAAAGCGCGCACTCGGACCGAATGTCACGTCTGGGTCGCAGGAATCTGACAGAATACTGTGCAGGATTGGTGCAAAGGGGTCGTTCTTCGAGAGCGGCATTGCTCAATAAGTAAAGGAATTCCTGTGGAAGGGGACGATGTCGGTCAAGTCGAGGGGCGTTAGGGCACTGGGAAGAGTTATGGCAGCCACTTTTACAGTGTCGCGTTTGTTGTTGTAAATAATGCTGAATGTTGAAACGTTGAGTCTGACCATCCACCACGTGAGGTATTGTCAAGTTGAAAATGATCATTGAATGTCGGCCGCGACTCCCGGAGGAGGGTTCAGGACAATAGCACGGCATCGTAAGTGGTAGCCTGAGGCAGGTCCTAAGGCCCTGGACCAGGCCATGAGCCACACGAAGTCGAATGAAGTCCGCCAAACACAATCGCATGCAGGAATCGGCATCGTTCAACTGTTGGTGGACCGATAACCGCCAGGCCATTACTTAGGCCAAGCTGAAAGCTCTTTGAAATCATCTGACATACAACGGTCAAGCCTCAGTAAAAGAAAGGCGAAATTGGAGGGATGACGCACCTCTCTAGGAGTACAGGGCGACCCTATTCTAAGGGAAACTGAAGGACGGCCGAACGAAATGGTCCATGTCAAATGTGAGGACCATATGTCTCGTTTACCGATTTCATCCTGAAAAACTATCCATCGGTTAGCTGGAATTTCTCAGAGAAAATCGCAAGTTATTCGAGTACCTCTTCGTCCAAGAGCAAATGTTCCTCATCCTACTGTTCAATTGGAGGAATTCTTTGACGCTTTTGAGACAACGTATTTTCATCGGGAGATATCAAACGCCATTTTTTCTGCGTACCGCCAACATAGGTGCTGAATCCTTCCGTATACCTCACGTTATAGATCAGTCGCGAAAAAGGAGAATCCAAGAACACGACCGGGGCCCAAGTCGAGGATGTTGTATTAGCAGGGAACACTAATGGAGAATGGGCGTAAACCGTTCATGCACCGTTCACGGATGGCGCCCATTTCGGAGCTAAAAGAGGACGACATTGTGAGCGCGCGGAGGAAAGAAGTGTCAATGAACCAATTAGCCGATCAACGCTTGTTGACTTTCACCATCAACACTGGGATGTCTTGTACATTCCACACACACTTCTGTGGCTAGGAAACACTCTTTATTATCCAGCCCACCTTCCCCGACTTTCCTTCAACTTTTCGGGATACTTTCAAGATGGAGGACGCGTTAAAAGGACACTGGTACGGGCCTATGCCTGTAAATGGATTCTTCAAAGACTTTATGCAGTTGGAAGAGGAAGATACAAATTCACGACCTCCACCACCTCCAGATGATTACTTCAACTCTATACCTCAAGCCGTTTCTGGAGACAACGAATCCGAGAAAGATTTTTCAAAGGCTTTTGTGAGTATTCCTTAATGCGAGCGCGAGGAATCATTTGACATTTGACCAGGTCGCGCTCGTTGAACGATATCTGTCACTTCCTGCCACAGAGATCGAGTTCGACATAATGCACGACAAAGAGTCACCGAGCAGGCTTTCCCACTTCCAGGACGATCGAATGGTAGTAGACGAAGAGTCGGACCAGCAAATCCTGCAGGAAGACGTACAGGAAGACATCATGACATTCTTCCGTTACGGCCTTTCTTCAGCCTGTGATCCTTTCGAGTCACACCCATTACCTGAGGATATCGACGAAGACGCCATTGAAGATGAAGATGATCCCAATATCTTTAAACCTCGAGGGTCTCGCGATTTCGTTCGGTTCGACTGCCAATGCAATGAATTCTGTCGAGGAGTCCTGTCAGCACGCCTGCAGAGTTGGCTTTCAACTCGACATCGGTTACATGGGTTCATGATATTTGTCGGGGATCCATGGGTGCGGTTTATACGTGCAGATAGATGCGGTGCTGTCTACTCGGAGAGATTTAATTTCAGACAGAATTCGAGGGATCTTCTCGACTTTTATTGGCGTTATACAAAACTATCAACAGAAGCTATTGGCCTGGATCCTACAGTTCGACCTGCCACAAAACTGGAAGCACGTTTAGCAAGGTCACTCCTACCCCAACTCAAGACATTGAGGCCCGAGGACATAGTGGAACCAATCGTGGTTATCACAGTGCCAGACGAGAAGACAAAAGAGAAGCGTGAGGTCATCTCATGTCGCCCACTCGGTCAAGAAACGCCAATCGTCGGACAGGGTACGCGGGCATGGCCAGTATTTGACATGGAGCTACGCCGAGTCGTTTTCTTTAAGGAAACTTGGAGGTCCTCAGAGGACGGTTACGTCAAGGAATGTAGCACTCTATATGCCCTGAATAAAGCAGGAGTGAGGAACGTCCCGAAGCTGATAGCTGGAGGAGACGTCGACATTGATGTATTGATCACCTCCTCGCAACAATATTTCCGTGCGAAGTGGAACGTTTCCGGCCGCGTGTCTTCGCGTGCTCGTGTGCTCAATCGCATGGTGGTGGACTTTGTTGGAAAACCACTGGAATGCTTCTCGTCGACGAAACAGTTTTTACGAGCTGTATATGACGCGTTTATTGGTAAGTGATTTACGTCGTTCATAGGGATCTAATCGTTAATGATTTTGGCAGCTCACTATGACGCTTACATCAAGTGTGGAATCATGCATTGCGATATCAGTCTATCTAATGTCCTCACGGACGCCAACGGGCATGGTTACCTTAATGACTGGGATATGGCAAAGTCGGCATTCAGTAGGAGCAACAAGTATCATCTGGTATGCAGTCTTTTGATTTTCATCTATCTAAACACTCATCTTACGTCTTCCTATGATTTGAACAGGGCACTTGGGAATTCATGTCCGCCAAGCTCCTGCAGGAACCAAAAAAAGTGAACGACATAAACGACGACATCGAATCATTCGTCTACGTCGTGACCTACACCGCCCTTCGTTACACAAAACACAACAGACTCGAAGCATTACCAAAACTCCTGCACACCATATTCGAGAGCCGGGAAACCTTCGACGGAGCAGACTTTGGTGGGGACGGCAAAGTAGCTATGGTTGAACTCCTCCGAGGGTGGGAAGTATCCGACAACAAGCCACTGCAGAAGTGGTTGGAAAATGCCGTTAGCGCGGCTGTGGAGTGGACCCTTCATGACCCTATCGCACTTGATGATATTTCAAACTCGAGAAGGCGCTCATCGACTCGCATAAGAGATAAAGACAAGCCCAAGCCTCGGTTGACGGACCATGAGTATCTTATGGCGCTGTTCGAGGAAGCGTTGTCGGAGGAGAAAAATGGGTCGGCGTGGCCTGCTGATGATGATCATGCTTATGATTATTTGTCCATACCGTCGGTTCTGGTTGGGCATGGGCATGAGCAGCCTGCCAAAGTCGAATTAAATGGCATAGTTAGCACACAGAATAACAGTATGCAGTCATAACATTTAATCCTGTATCAATATATCTGTACTTTTACCCATCGTTGTTAGTTATGATAGAAAGGGTTCACTGGAGGGCGCGTCTTCCTTTGCGTGGATGTGCAACAAGCTTTCTCGACTCCATAATTTTTATAAAACAATTCGATAGCACTATCCTAGAATCCGTTAGATGGGCGCGCTGTATTAGTATTTACATGGAAAGGGTATAATATAGAATGGGTAACATGAGCCTGCTTGCTCGAGTGGCTTAAGACTTCTAGCTTAAAAGTCCACTGACATCGCCACATCGTCTTCATCGTCTTCTTCTCCTTCATCCTCCTCTTCCGTTGAATTCGAAATCTCCGGACTTTCCCTTCTTTCCAAGACGGAAGACAAGTTGTTAAATCCAGGACTCCCAAATCCATTGATGACCCCCAAATGAGCGTCGACAATCGCGTCTACATTATTCGAGTCTTCCCAAATATCCGTCATCCCACTCTGGAAAAACCTGCGTTTGGACAATTTGGGGACCGGTACATCGTAGGACGCATATCCCTCATCACCGGCCGGAATATCGAAGTATTTCCCGGTGATGATGCTCATCCGTTTCCTCTCGGACGACGGGATGTACGGAGGCGGCTGGCTGGGGAATCGCGTGTTGACGCGAGAGCTGGCTGCTGATGCAGATCGACGGCCGCCGAAGGGACTACGTCGCCAGTCGCTTGGGTTGACGCTTGATGCTGAGTCGTCGCTGTCGGATGTTTCTGAGTCGTCTGATTCTGCGAATGAGTCGGAACTTTGTAGGTTGTAGAGGTAGCGGGAGTGTTCTATGGAGATTTTTAAGTTATTATGTTGCTTTGGTTGTGAGGAATGAGGAGACTTACGAGCTAGCTGTTCGTCTAGTTCGTCTTTTGATTGGTCGACTTTTGCGAAGCCTAGATGCCTCCCGAGGCTATCTCGTGGCACGTCTTGCATCTGTACAGAAGGAGGGCCGTCTAACTTTTGTAGCTGCTCCAGAACCACGCGTCTGAAAAAGAAAATGGGAATTAGTCATGGACAAGTCAACTAGATAATTCGCGGTAAAGCAAGTACCTGATGTCATCGATATAACCGTCCTTCACATTCATGTCCTCCATGTTGTTCTCTGGAACTTCCAACCTATAAGTCGGGCCAAACCACTCGAAGTACTGACTCCAAGGCAAGTTGGGGTCAATCTCGTTTTCGATTCCAATCGCACAAGCTGTCTCATAAGTCCATGTCTTTGCCACATTCTTGACGGTATAGCCACCTCCTCCGAGAAGGATTAGAGGCACATTTTGTTGCCTCATAAACTGGACACAGTGTGCATGACCATGCATCGAAAGGTTTAGACAGCCAAGCTTGTCGCCTGCTAGCGAATCAGCCCCACATTGAAGCACCACCACAGATGGTCGGAAGACTTCCATGATTTTTGAAATGATCTATTTTCCAAAATTCTATTAGCAAGAGAACTTCGCATGTTATATACCACTTACCGGATCGAAAACGCTTTGGAACGTCTCGTCCGTTATCCCATCTTTAAGAGGGACATTGACAGAATATCCCTTGCCTTTTCCGGCTCCAATATCTCTATGAGTGCCCGTTCCAGGAAAGAATTCTCCAAATTTATGCAAGCTACATGTCATAACCCGGTCAGTCGTATAAAAAGCCTCTTCAACGCCGTCCCCGTGGTGGCAGTCTATGTCGATATACAATACACGTGGGAAGGTGCGCAGAAGTTCGAGGATGCCGAGAACGATATCGTTAATATAGCAGAAGCCTGCTGCTTCTCTCTTGTGAGCATGATGGAGGCCTCCTGCCCAGTTGATTGCGATGTCCGACGCTCCAGAGGCAATATGTTCCGCTGCACCTTAATATAACGCGTATCCTTGAGATTGAAATCAGGTTACAGTCAAGGAACGAAAACTTACTTATAGATCCTCCTGCTGAGATTGAACAGAACTCGAAGACTCCTTCAAACGCGGGGTTGTCATCTCCTACAAGGACTGATATGCGTCAGTACGCGAACCAATTCCCCTTCAGTTATACCGAGCCATACATCGTGTGCGCTGGTTCGTCATTCTTTCTGCGGTTTCTGGTGTCACGTTCTCTAGGAAATGGATATATTCGTCGGTGTGGAAAACGGTCATGGCTTCTGGGGAGGCGCGTTTTG
The DNA here is from genome assembly GCA_013053245.1 of Agrocybe pediades. Taxonomy (NCBI): domain Eukaryota; kingdom Fungi; phylum Basidiomycota; class Agaricomycetes; order Agaricales; family Agrocybaceae; genus Agrocybe; species Agrocybe pediades. Next base: position 533,199 of record JAACJL010000016.1, on the reverse strand, counting down.
GTCTCTACCACGAATCCATTGATACACGTGTTAGCACGATAGAAGAGTCGAATATTTTGCACTGGAATACTCACTAACACGTTCATCTTGTCCAACATTCCATAAGCCATTGCTAGTTCGTGCGTTATACGCATCCGGTGTGGCTTCATGAGGTGCCCAAGACCATATGTGTACGCGCCCACGTCGGCTGGATTTCCAAGGAGAAGATGTCATCAGCCAAAGGTGGGAAAATGGTACAGCAAACTCATACTTACGATCGTAGAAATACGAAACCTTACGCTTCGACATGTTCGATAGGCTTGAACGTCGTGGTCGGTCTGGTTGGTTGGGATCTACAAGAATCGAGGAGTTCACAATCTTGCTTGCCGAGGCTGTGCCAGCGGATGCAATCTTACATACATGCAGAGATTCGAACGGAGCAGGAGCCGAGTTGCCCGTTTTAACACCGAGTGTGGGGAAGATCTCCATAAATTAACACGCCTTCATTATGGGTACAATGAGTCGGACGAAGAAGGTAAAATCCAATTTATTATCATAGTACATACACGGAATCGTAAGTAATCGGTCGGTGTCTGTATGGCAATCGTCACGAACCATCACCGACAATATCAGCACCTGGCAGCAACCACCGAAAAGTAACGCTCATCCGGACACCGCGTTCTATCCAAGAGCCAGGCGTATTGGAACCAGGCGTTTCGGTGGAAACATAATCTTTCCTCTTCTTGTCAATCCCATGCGTCCAGTCATATCGAGCTTCTTCTGAAAGCACTATGATGGAATTTTCTGGCAAATAGACATCCCACCGCGTTTTGCTGTCGTCTTCCACAGGATTGACTTTATCGAAGCGCATGGAACAACCACTGGAGAAGCTGACCCCGACGATGCCATCCGCATACCGACCCAAAAGGTCAACGTGAGGAGTAATGCCTTCTCCCGGTTGGTACAAATTGATGATGGCCTGTCGTGCTTTTGTAGGATTTGTAGGGAATAGTAAATCGTATGTTTTAGAAGGTATAGCAGGTTTTAGAATGCATGATACCTTGTCGAGAAGTTCATGCAGAATTCTGGGAAACCCCGACGACGATTCGATGGTTGATTCGGTTGAGGGTATGTACCGTCCGAAAAGCATTACTTGGTTGTCTGCAGGCGTGCGGAAGTAAGTTTTCATGCAGAAAGAAACAACCTCTTCTGCTAGATCCTGAGGAAGGACGAGGGTTGGTTGGAAGTAAAGGCCGGGTATTGGAGGAACCGTTCGCAATGCAAGAAAGTCGTCGTCGGTATGATCACCAGGATCAAGTTCCCATTGACTTGCATCGTCGAAAAAGGAATCGACGTCGGAATCGGAGAAGAGAGAATCCTCACCCTCTCCCTCTGAATCATTCTCTTGTTCCAAGCCGGAACTCAATGATACTGGGATTTCAACGCGAAGAGGATGGATTTTCCGCAATTTTGAAGGTGCTGGCGTGTCTCTAGGGACTTCTGCATGTGCGGAACTGTTTGAAGGACTAAGAGTCCTCTTGCGTTTCTGCTGACCGCATCTTCTGCTCGGCCTCAAAATAACGCGCTCTCTTTAGGACAGGAGCTCACCCTATTCCTGCCATGTTCTTCTGGAGTTGGTTCTACGGGCATGGGCGTAACCATCATCTCCTGGTAAACACTTGACGCCGCTCAGATGAAAACATTAGGATACAAGAGAGTGAAAGGAGGATGCGACTAAATTTCGAAATAGCAAAATTACCTAAATAATCCGGCATTTCAATAACCGAACGTTGCCGGCCGCCGGTGCGTCTCCTGCAGAATAACATTCCGTCTTTCTTAAATAGCACCATGCACTGTACAACTTGCGAATTCCCCTCCAAAGCTCATGACAATGGCCATAGATAACTCCTTTGACATCTCACACATCGCAGGAAATGCCTCCGACGATATCAAGCAACTCATCGGGAATCCTCATGCATTTCTCTCAGGCTACAGGAATACGGCCAATTCGCCAGCACGTTTCGGAGAATCTATCCAGAAGAGGCTGAGAGTGACAGAAATATCTATAATAAAGAAGGCAGAAGAGGAGAAGAAGACTGAAGGTCGAGTCGTTGTAGAGTTAGAAGTTGGGGAAGGTATGGACATTTGACAAGATTCAAGGCGTCGTGGTCTGATGCAGGTTCTTTTATCCGATAGATATGCTGAACGGCGGAGGCAATATTCACGGTGGATGCTCAGCCTACCTAGTGGATGTGTGGGTGCAACACCTCAGTAACTTGCTATCAACAGACTGAAGTTACAGACAGATGCTCTACTCTCGCCCTCATAGCCCTCGGCATCGCCAATACAGGAGAACTTAGCCCCAGTGTCTCCCAATCTCTTAATATTGTATATCACTCACCTGCAAAGCTGTAAGGACTCTTCTTTATTCTCTGTCATAACCTCTGACAGTGTGCTCTTGCAGTGGGGACAAGCTACGATTAGTGAATACGACCCTTACACTGGGCGCTAGAGCTCTTTCTGCTAGAACGGAGGTATTTCTTTTTCATTCGAAGACTTGAGAATCCGTAATTAACGTGCATGTTAGATATGGAACGTAACGCATCATAGACTCGTTGTCTCTGGGACACATATCAAGATGAATCCATCCCCGGCTCCTAGATCCAATCTTTAGTGTCTCGACTCTATAATTCATTATTGCACCTATTTAACTTGGAGAACAGGAAACTTGCTGCTGGACAGCCGATATTCTCTCAGAAAGTCGCAAATCTAACCCGATCGTTTTCTTTGATTTGTTTCAATGCCGATCTCCAATGTTGATTCCTGCTCTGATGCACATTATTGACCTCAAAAATACTAGGCTGGGACTCATCGCCAGCACTTGCTTTATCTCGAATCTCGATGCATCGTCAACTACTGAACGTCCTTCTTTGCATGTCTACCGCGACCTCTCGTGGCTAATGGGCAAGGACAAAATGATATTCCCTGCTTGCCCGCAGTCATGATTCATCGACTTGACTTGCGAGGCAATTTGTCTTGTCAGTCTTGCGAAACTTTCTAACACTTACTCAGTGCACACACAAGTTGCAAACCATGATTCACACACTTGCTCTTCACTATTGTTTGTTGGTACGTACCTCAATCACGTGGTACATTCTTACTGATTCTTGCGCACACTCGGACCTTTCTATTTGAACAATGGACGGATTACCAGAACAATGACACGCGTTTTTCTTGACTATAGACTACAGACCACCGTGAGCCTTTCGAACGAATTTCTTCCCTTCTTCGTCTCCACATATATCGTCCGCTATCCTGACTTGCCATGCCCCTTCCAACCGACCATCCTTTTCACCGCACCCTGCAGAATTTGCTAGATGCGACCTACTCTCCAGATCTACATGCATCAGAGCTCGTGCCACCACCTGTGGCGTATGATCCCACATTCTTCCCTCAATACCACGTAGCACCAAACCTTCTGCTAAAAACTATCAAACCAGCTCCGTGGATAACGAAAAAGCTGGCGCTTTTGTGCGACGCTTCCATAGAAGAACATATTCAGGCCGGGAACAACTTCAGTGTCCATGGCTTTCCAGAGCAATCTGAGGCGGACGATGAATTTGACAGGGCTTTTCACGCAGCAGAATATTATAACGGCACTATAGGGAAGCGGTGTCGCTTTCTGTCCGCAAAACTTGTTTTCTGCCCAAACATCTCGCCATGGCTCTCATTCATATCCCCAAATGCCCCTGATTGTCCGGGTCTGTATGGTTCATTTCGATTGGAAAGTGGAGTCACAGTCACAGGAGGAATTAATGCTGAGAGACCTTCGCCCGGCGTCCCATGGATTCCGAAACGCATACGGAAACGCCTTGCGGATTGGGTTCTACCTACAATTGCCCGCTTGGATCGTGACATAGAGCTTGCAACTTGGGATTTCTTCGCCCTCACAGACCAATCAATTAACATCTTGAAGAAAATGGGGCCTACTACTGGCAGCTTCCAGTGGCGTACCCCTTTGACGAAAGGTTTCGCTCCCAAGGACCTACCAGAACGGCCTGCCGATTCATCAATCATCAACTTGTTCCTTCCACAGGACTTGGAGAACTCGGAGATGAAGAAGCCCGAAAGTCACTCAGGACAGCCAAAGACCTCGACTGTTACCGGATATGACAACGATCACTTCTTTACGGTTCATAAGAAAGTTGTCATACCACCTCAGCGGGGGCATAGCAGGGAAACGCGGTACCGACCAGATGCAGCGCACTTCATTCAAGCGGTATGTCAGTCTCCCGTTTTTCCGTTAAAATCGTATTAAACGACCTCGAACAGGCCTGGTTTCGCTCTGTCCTAGATGACACGACATTTATTATATTTAACTGTGGCAAGTACGAGAGGATAGGCATTCGTCATCGTGCTACGCAGACATTGTTTCTCTCAGACCTCATCGACCCTGCCCGTACACATGAATACGGAAAGATCCACCTTGGATTACATCTAGCAATTCTAAAGGATTGCATAGATCGTGTCAATATTCCTGGACCATATTCTATGGATGGTGAAGCGTCGATGGGTCCGGCTCTTGTGACTCATGACAAACCTTCCCCTCCCAGTTCTACAGGAAGCAAACGACGTGCGGAATCTGTCCAGCCCGAAGAAAACAATCGTTCGAAGCGACCGAAAATCACTCATCCTAAGGAAGATAAGGAGGTATGTCCTTTTTTCTCTCAATATTTGTCGTACGCTCACACGGAGACAGATATTTGCGGAAGAAATCAGCAAACGAGAGATAATTTGTCTTTTCTTACGCTACGATACCTATCACTCTCCTTCACCCAACTCGTTTATTCGCATCGAGTCCTCATGCGTTCAAAGGCATTTTCAGCACCCCTTCCCACGACCAAAACGAAAAGCAACATACACCGCGGCATCATATATGACTGTGTCCATCCACGATGTCGAGATCGGTCGAGGAGCTTCAGGCGTTGTATACGGAGTGCATGTTGAAGTTCATACTCAGTCTGGAGAGAAACTTGCACAGGACATGGTCTTGAAACTCGCCATGTATGACGGTGATAGGGAGAAGATGTTGCAAGAATATTCAGCCTATCAACACCTCGCGCGTGCTGGCGTAACCGATGGCATTGTACCTGTGCACGGTCTATTTGAGGATGTGGAGACGGGCATGTTGGTTATGTTGATGGACGATGCAGGAAAGTCACTGATGAATATTTACATCGAGGAGGCAGGTGAACGTGGGGAGGATCTTTTGGGTCCGTGGGGTGAACCGATAGTGCTAAGCTTGACAACTAGGCAAAGGTTTGTTGCTAGTCATGTGTGAGGATTCATTATACTAACAAGGCATTCAGGGACGATTTCGTCCGAGCCCTGGATCTCATACACGGAGCGCATATCTTACACGACGACATTCGCTTGGAGAATCTGGCGATCGACTCACAGGGAAACAGCAAGATTATCGACTTCGATCTGGGTGTATACGACCCAAGCAGGCCTCGTTATTATTATGTTCGGGAAAAACAGAATTTATTAACTGTCTTAGATCCTCGTTCCGCATACGATGAATCTAGCCCAGAACCTGGGGCTAAGTCAGACTCATAAAAAGGCGGAAACGCGTGGCGGCGACGGATGGATGAGACGACGGGAATGGGAGGCGGACTCTTTTGGCAGGGAGTTTTCTGCACCAACCACACCTCGTTCTTCGTGGCTCGAATAACGTTAGCTTACGTTCCGGGTTAACTATTTTCTTTTAATCCTAACGTGGTAGACCTAGCTCTCATGGACGCCATCGAATCGAATATCAATCTGTGATTTATAGCATACTAATTAATCGTTTTCAATCACATTAATTTTGGCTTTGTTGGCTTTTTGACTTGCTTTCATGTTGTTTAAATTCGTGCTCACATTCAGAGTCGGACTTAGATATGAAGCCCTGCTCAACGGAAGTTGACCTGATCTCAACTCTTGAGTCCGGAGGAGGCGTTAGCATTGAAGATAGCCCACGGGGAAGATTTATCCAGACGGCATGTTGCAATCTAATTGCAAGAACTGACAAGCACAGCAAACATGATTTTCATTAAACTTCAAAACCCCACAAAACCTTCCCATCTCTCGGGCTTCTCCTTAGGTGAAATCTATCGCTTCCTTTAATTTAGTTCTCCCTATGTAGCTTTTACCGCACCAGCTGCGTAATGATATTACTATTTGTGTCAACAAATTTGCGGTTCACCTCAAAGTCCCAGAATGTTTTGCCATTGGGCAAAGGGACCTGCATAACACCGAAGCGTGGAGGAGAGCCCATGTCGTGCACCTACATAAATACATGAGCAAAATTTCTCGTCTCCAATGTTCCCTGATACTCACCGCAACACAATTCTTGAGGAATGGCGCACCCAACAAGTCCTCCTCCAAACCCATACTGTCGCGCGACTGAATAGTTCCTTCGATCCAGTCATCACTGCTAGACTCCGCGGCTGCGAGATCGTATATATCGTCTGGTGCAATCCAGATAGGACACTTGCCGACCGAAATTCCGAATTCAGGAATCTTATCAAGTGGAATATCCCTCTTGAGATACCACTTGCCGTTCTCCTCTTTCCGGTACTGAGGGTCAATCTTTTCGTATAGACGTTTACACACATCCGGCAAGATCAAGGCCTGGGAGGCTCCCGTGTCGGCAATGCCTACGTTATCGTCGTGTTGAATGACTTCGTCCCCAACGTAAAACGTCGGGGACCAAAAGGCCCAAAAGCCATTTTGCCTATCAGTAGGGATTTCGGGTCTGATTAATCCTGGCCTAGCCATCAGTCCATTATACCAGAGTGGGCTTTTGTACTTTTCTCGAAGAGTAGCCAACTGTGTAGGTCCCGACCGGAGCCACATGAAGCCTTGACCGCGAAGGCTGTTCGGATCGGTATCAGAGGGGACCTTGATGGTGAAAGCACGAAGTACGTTGGCCAACTCCTTGCCCTCCTCGTCTGTGGCTAGGAAGCTATTCTGAATGAGCGATGGACCCGCGTCATAGGGGAGGACTCGGAGTGTCTCGAGGGATAGACCAAGAAGACCACACTGACGAAATTTGGGTGTCGTTTCCACGTTACCGCCGTGCACCTCTGCAATGCCAATGACTTGTCGAGGAACTTGTAAAGTTTGTCGGCCTGCGATGTCCCCGATCCTCACTTCGGCTTCAACGACAAACGATGAGGCAAAGAATTTGTCGCCGTAGGTCACAATGAATGTTGGTCTGTCTACTTTATCGATTCTATGCTCCTTGGACCAATCTTTACGGTCGCCGAGCCACGGAAGTTTATTGGGCCTGACCTTTACATGACAAGTTTGCAATTAATCGCTATTATTGTCAGGTAAGGTGACTGCACCAATTGAAGAATACACGCACCCAGAAATCTCCACTCCCAGTGTCGATAACCAGCTGAACATCCTGCTTGTAGCAGACGTGCGATGATCCAATCCTAGCGTCGATGGTGTACTCTCCGTCTGTTACTCGGGTCACCTTGATTGGGGCTGGAAGGCCCGCAGCCATTTTCGAGTGCTAATGTTTGACCGTGCAAAGCAGGTTGCGATCCGTCTATAGATTGTGGTCAGGATAACCAAAGGACAACCACAAAAGCACGATAAGCGCTACCTATCACGCGAACTTCCAACGGACACGGGAAAATCCCAGTCCCTTTCGGGCCTCCTGTGGCCAGGTACCGGGAGCTGTACTACTGACCATGGGACATGCATCAAAAGAAGAAAAATAGGGCATATAGTAAGTATCGACATCATAGGTACATATGTACGAACTCGAGGTACATAGCATGAAGTATGAGGTCGTCGTTAAATTCGCACAGTATAATGATCGAGACAAGCTAGACCTGCTTGAACAGCATAACGGGCCTTTTCTGCAATCAAATCATTCGGTATTTTCGAGCTACCCCAGAAGAATATATGGGCATTGTTGATGGAGCATGGTGGAACCTCGTGCGACAAGATTCTGAAGACTGGGCGTCGAGTCGCTGCCTATTTCAAAACACACAAGTTCGCTCTTCGCAGTTACTGTTCTTCATTCTTGACATTGACTCCGCATTCTCTTCCTTTGCAGAGATAAATTCACGAAACCGTTGGCTAAAATGCACGACGATGGTGTGCTACACGGCAACCTTGACCAATCGCACCTCCTGATGAACGTGAGGGGGGATATATCGTGGATTGGTGGTCGTGAGATTCGAGGCGGGGATACAGAAGAACCTGTCAATGAAGGTGAAGATGAACCTGCTTCAAGCAAAGGGTCCCAGAAAAAGAAAGAGATGGGGAATGTTTTGAGGTGGACGACCGTGTGGTCTAAGCCGAAAGGAAAGTTGACTCGCAAGACGAACTAAATACCGTGTAGTCAATATCCTCATAAGTATTCAAAGATTTCCCTTTTATCTAAGAAGATACGAGAAAGGAAAAATCGACTAGACTGGTTACGCTGCAGCTTGTTCGACAATTCGGCTCGCTGTTCAAGATTGTTTGGCATCCTTCCAGAAGCGAGATTTGAAGATGGAAATCTTGCAAGATCGTGATTAACACCTCCTTCAGCCCAAGGAATTTCAAGACCATTCTTATTCCGTTGGATTAAACGAATAGGGCTGATCTCCGTCGTACCAAAGCTAACTTGGCCTAGGTACTTAGGGGACAGAAAGAGAAGGAAGAACGAGACAACAGAGAAACTACCCCACCACAAGGTGCCCTGCAAACGGCGTTTCCGTGTCGGGCTGACCGGGGAGGGGATCGCTTCGGGCGTACCTCGGCAGTGCAAAAGGGACCTCGGGGGAGTTAGGGGATAAAGTAGTTAGGTCTGCATGGGTTCCACCCAATAGACAATAATTGACACAAAAAAAAAAAAAGGGCTGATCTCCACACCAATTTTCTCCAACAGACCACGAATGAACGCTACAAAAAGCTGTGTCACAACGCGTAAAGGTAGACTTTAATTGATTAATACTCACCTGGTCTCGTCTAGGAATACTTCAACAAATCTTCCCAAAGATCGTCATCATTTTGCTCTTTAGAAAAGTCAAGAGTCAACGCCTTCTTGTTGTTTCCCATTCGACCTAGAAGGAAAACCATTTCTGGCACCAGATCTCGTTCCTGGCATTCTTTGTAGGCCTGCAGTAAACAAAAGAATTGGTTAAGAAAAACTTAAAAGGAAGCAAGTCAAATTGAAAACCACCTTTTCGAGATTATAGGAACTACTAGCTCGCAGGAAATCAATCAACCTTGCAGTTGCGAACTCGGCATACATCTCGACCTAAGATCACAGAACTTAGACCAGATTCGAAGGAAAGCAGACAATCAGGCACTTACTTGACGATCAGTGAATTCCGTTACCAGTTGGGCATCCCTATGCATAAGCGCATCGAGGTAAAGGAAAAGATAGTACGGCCGTTGCTGCAGCTGTTGAACACCCTTGCCAATCTATAAGGAAAGAATGAGTAAATTCAAAAACTGTAGATCAATGTTTGCAAGAAAACGACATACTGGGATAGAATGAACATTATCCACCAACAGCTTGATAGCATCACTCTCAACTTCGTTCAAATCGGAAGAGGCTCTCCGTTTCTCCATCAGCTCATGGTCAAATTCTATCAGTAATAGCACTTGATCTTGAACATCCGTAAACAGATTTGGTCGACAGACGGAGATAATATGGTAGAGCTTTTCCATATTGACGATTGGCGGTATATCTTTGAAGGAGAAATTAGTAGAGTTCTGCGTTGGGAGAAAAATAAGCTTACAGCCCGGCAAGACATTCCATAAGAATAGTCGAGCCTCCGCCAGATGAGATCGTTGAGGAAGTAGAAGCTGAATTGTCCAATTCTGCTTTCACAGCAACGATGACGGCTGAAACGTCATATATTTCTTGTGGCCATTCCTTGATAGTTTTCAGGAGCATCTGCGGCCAGTTTGGTCAAGGCAAAATAAAAAGAAAGAAGCATGCCACGTACTTGTCTGTCATGTATCAAAAAGTGCGCTAGGATCATCTCGTATATGACATGATCTAAACGCGGGTTCTCCTTTGGAACATAAGGTATGATGGCCTTCAGAGCCACATTTAGTTTGGCGCAGCAAAATATGAGACATATCAAACTAACATGAAGTTGTTTGCGTTCTGCGTAAGTGAATATCCAATGCTCCCATTTCGCTCCATCGCGGCCACAAACTTTAGGGCATAACTGTGCAGCTCGAGCGTAGTCACCTAAAATACATTATCCATTAGTCTCTTCTCCGAAGGGATTGGGTGAATAGAGCAGATGTTTACCTTCTTGTACGAGATGCTCGATGAACTTCTGACCAATCGTCCTTGAATCAAGGTGCACCTTCCTATTAGCGTCTGCTGCAACAAGCGATGCCGAGGGCAACGAGGGCGAGAGTAGTGCATTTGTTTGTAGCATCAGTTGCTTGATAACAAGCTACTGAGGTGCTGCCAGTTAGACTCATACATCAAGTAGGTAGGCTGAGCATTTGCCGTGAATATTGTCTCCCTCCTTCAAGTTCAAAGTCGCGGCATTTTTGGCAAGGCAATGAGGTCCAGCACGAAGGACAGCCAGTCCCTTCATTGCATCAGACAGGAGCGCAGGGGCATGTAGCAGTGCATTAAAGCTCTATGCCAGTAAAGAGGGCTGGTGGTGACGTTGTGGTTAGAAATTGGAATATCAATCATGTCCGAAGGCTAATCGATACGCGAAAGTGCCTGCCCTGGCGTGAAAGCACGTGACTATCCCCTGTACACGGAGTCGACTTGCTTTAATTTGCTAAGACCTCCTCCAGCCTCTAGAGTTGAGATCGGGTAAGGCAAGTTAAGGTCCGTTGAGCAAGGCTTCATATGCTGATATCTTCGTCCGAGTCCGACTTTCACTGTGAACATGAATGTAAACAATAATATGAAAGCCAGTCAATATAGTAAGCCGAAATCTACGTGATTGAAAGCGATTAATTAGTGTGCTATAAATCACAGATTGATATTCGATTCGATGGCGTCCATGAGAGCTAGGTCTACCACGTTAGCATTTAAAAAATAGTTAACCCGGAACGTAAGCTAACGTTATTCGAGCCACGAAGAACGAGGTGTGGATGGTGCAGAAAACTCCCTGCCAAAAAAGAGTCCACCTCCCATTCCCGTCGTCTCACCCATCCGTCTCCGCGACGCCTTTCCGTCTTTTTATGAGTCTGATCATGACTCAGCCCCAGGCGGGGTACCATATGCGGAACGAGGATCTAAGGCAGTTAATAAAATCTGTTTTTCCCGACCATAATAATAACGAGGCCTGCTTGGGTCGTATACACCCAGATCGAAATCGATGATCTTGCCGTTTCCCTCAGAGTCGATCGTCAAATTCTCCAAGCGAATGTCGTCGTGTAAAATATGCGCTTCGTGTATGCGATCAAGTGACCGGACAAAATCTTCCCTGAGTTCATTGTCAATATGACACACTGTGCTGGGTGATACATGGGTAGCAGCAAACCTTTGCTTTTTTGTCAAGCCGAGCAATATCGGTTCATTCGCCGGGGTCAGAAGATCCTTCCCGCGTTCACTTGTCTCCTCAGCGTAGATTTTCATTAGTGACTTTCCTGCATTCTCCATCAGCATAAGCAGCATTCCCGTCTCCACGTCCTCAAAGAGACCATGCACAGCTACGATGCCGTCGGTCACATCAGCGCGCGCGAGGTGCTGGTACGCTGAATATTCTTGCAACATCTTCTCCCTGGTGCGAGGATACAAGGCAAACTTCACAATCATTTCCTGTGCGAGCTTCTCTCCGGATTGGGTATGGATTTCAACATGCGCTCGGTATACAGTACCCGAAGCTCCTCGACCGATTTCGATATCGTTAAGGGACATCGTCATATATGATGACGCGGTGTATGCGGCTTTCCTTTTGGGTCGCGGAAAGGGATGCTGAAAATGTTTCTGAACGCATGAGGACTCGATACGGATAAGCGAGCTGGGTGAAGAAGAGCAATAGTGTAGGTAATGCAAGAAAAAAAAAGCTATCTCTCGTTTGTTTATTTCTTCCGCAAATATCTAACTCCGTGTGAGCATGCGACACATATTGAGAGAAAAGTGGGCAGACCTCCTTATCTTCTTCGGGATGCTTTCGTTTCTGTAGCTTCGAACGATGACTTTCTTCGGGTGGGACGGAGTCCGCACGTCGTTTGGTTCCTGTAGAACTAGGAGGGGATGGTTTGTCCTGGGTATCAAGAGCCGGACCCGTCGGTGTTCCATCACCTATAGGAGATGGTTCAGAACTATTGACGCGATCTATGCAATCCTTTAGAATCGCCAGATGTAATCCAACGTGAATCTTTCCGTATTCATGTGTACGGGCTGGGTCGATGAGGTCCGAGAGAAATAACGTCTGCGTAGCACGATGACGAATGCCTATCCTCTCATACCTGCCACAGTTGAATATAATAAAGGTTGAGTCATCTGCTACCGAGCGAAACCAGGCCTGTCCGATTCCTTCGTTCAATACGGTGAGAGAAAAAATGGGGAGTGACCTACCGCCTCAATGAAATGTCCCGGCTCTGGTCGATACCGCCTTTCTCTGCCATGAGCCCGGCGAGGTGGTATAACCACTTTCTTATCTGCGGTAAAAAAGCACTCGTTGTCATCTTTAGCGCCAGTGCAGAAGGTGTCTCGCTGTCCTGTGTGAGCATTAGGCTTTTTCGGCTCCGAGACTTTCATGTTGAGTGGAAAGAGCAAGTCAACGATAGACGAATCTGCAGGGCGTTTTGGTAAATCCTTGGGAGTGAAACCTTTAGTCGAACAGGTCCGCCACTGGAAGCGCGTAGACCCCATTTTCTTGAGGATGTTGATCGACTGGTCCGTGAGGGCAAAGAAATCCCAGCTCGCAAGGTCAGTGGTCACTGCCACGGTCTAAGCGAGCAATTGTAGGTTGAACCCAATCCGGAAACGTTTCCCATATGCGCCTTGGAATTCGCGGGACGGTGGGCGAAGGTCTTTCGGCATTGATTCCTGGAGTGACTGTAACCCCACATTCCAATCTAAAGAGTCCATGCGGGCTAGTAATATCAGGGACAACTGGGGTAAGGAACAAGAGCCACCATCGCATGTTCGGGCAAAAAATAAGTTTCGCGGCCAAAAAGCGACACTGTTTCCCTAAAGTGTCGTTATAATATTCTGCTGAATGAGAAGAATTGTCGACTTGAGGATGCACGTCAGATTGCTCCGCGAAGTTCTGGGGATTGAAGTCGTACCCGGCCTGAAGATGCTCTTCTATCGAAGTGTCGCAAAGAAGTGCCAACTTCTCTGTTATCCACGGAGCCGGTTTGACATTCTTCAGAAGAAGGTTTTGCGCTAAGTGGTACTGATCGAAGGCTTCAGGGTCGTATGCAACAGGCGGGGGCAAGGACTTTGCTGGATACAGCTCTGAAGAGTAGGTCGCATTCAGCAGAGTCTGCAGAGTATGGTGGAAAGGATGGTCGGCAGGAAGGGGCATGGCAATTGACAGGTGAAGGGAACTGCAGATTCAACCGACGATGTATGTGGACAAGGAGGCAGAGGAAATTGCTCGGAAGAGCTGACGGTGATGTGTGGCCTGTAGTTAAGAAATGCGCGTCCCATTGTTCTGGTAATCAGGTCCAATTGTTCAAATTGAAAGGTCCGAGTGTACTCAAGGATCATAACATTGTTAGGTCGAATCTCCAGTACCACGTGCTTCACCGCTAGGGCAGGCATCTTCGCGTCTGACGGGCGTCAGGACATAATTATATCCTAACCCAACTACAACGTCACCTGGGCTCATGTCTGAGGCAATGAAAGGGAGATGGATAGGACCTATGCCGGCCCAGCAGTTCATGGACTCATTTTTTGACTCCACCAACCCAACTTGCGAGAAACCAGGAGGCATTGCCAAGAAATGGAAAACACATTTCAAATCACTAGGGACCTACGCTGATGCAAGTGAAATGTGCAGCCATATAGTGAGCTCTGCTTCTTCTACCTGTCGCTCACGACGGTTGCTTATCAGTATGCTCAGCGAGAGTTGATCACCGAGTCAGAAGCAATTCCTGGCTTCAAAATATCGCAAGTTGGGACAGAATCCGACGCAGGTGGATATTCGCTGGGCAAGACTACTCTCACATTGTTCTCAGAGGAAGATATCCCGCACACAACGACACCGTCTTCGCCAGTTGAATTCATGCAACTTTGCGTCACAACTAAATTAAGCAAGCAGAAGTTGAAGCAGGACAGATGTCCCGAAGCCAATGATCACAAGGAATGCTGCGATATTTCTTTTGGTTTGGAGGATCGTAGAAAGGGTTGTGCCCTTTGCAGGGACGAACTGGTTACGCATGCAAAGACCTTACTTAACTATCAATATCGCACTCACGTATTCATCATCCACATGGCGGACCCTCACGCTAGCTTCATTCGCTTCGATCGAGACGGCGCTATAGTCTCGGCTCGGTTCAACTATAGGGGGCATGGCGATCTCCTCCTGGAGTTCCTGTGGAGGTTTTCAAGCGCGACGAGCGAGGCAAGAAGGAGAGATCCCACTGTGACGCGAGCCACGGCTGCTGAAGCTGCCCTTGCGCAAGAGAAACTCGCCAGATGGGTTAGGAAGGATGGACAACTGGTTTATAAACTTGTAATCCAAGACCAGGCGTTAGGTGGGACCACCGAGAGGAAGAAGATGGAAGTCTTGGTTTGCGATTCGGTCTCTCGGCCTTCGTCCGTGACGGGGAGGGCTACCAAAGGTTATATCGGCTATGACCGTGAATCAGATAAAGTCGTTTTCGTGAAGGAATCCTGGCGATCGTCAGAACCTGCTGTGCAGAAGGAGACCGACACCTTACGCGCCATTAGTTCGGTTGGCATTACAGAATTTGTTCCTATCCTTCTCTGCGGCGATGACCTCGAAGGACGATGGCAGTCAACCATTACCGCGGAATACTCGCAGAAAAAATGGAACACACAAGGCCAATCTAAGGGAAGCCAATGACTGGGACCAAGCGAGGACTGTGGAAGCCATTGAATCAGGACCGCATCGAGATTTACCCACTGTGAGTTGACCCCTAATACTTATCTGGTGACCTTCTAACCCTCATCCACTCTAGGGTACATGGCGTTTCATGTCGTCGTCTCTTCTGGCCGCACCAGCAAAGTTTCATATGTTGCAGGACGACATTGAATCCTTCTTTTGGGTCACGGTTTTCATTTCCCTGTGCTTCCTCCCAAACAGCTGGACAAGCAAAGTGAAAGTTGTCATGGAAGCCGTGTTCGATGAGGCGCGTTGGGATTTCGATCCCACTGTTCCGGTAGGCGGCACTGGGAAGTTTGGCTACGTTAAATCCTTCTATCCTCTCGGTATGCCGTTCAGAGTACAGGGTAACCAACCCTTAACGGAGTTTATCGCACGATACCGGGGTTTGGTGAAGTCGCTATACTCTTTGGAAGGAGATATTCGTAACGATGTGCTATTCGAGACCACGGAGAGGGATATGGAACGAGAAGTCTACTCCGCATTAAAAAGGAGGGTCGAATCGATACCTTTGTGTACTCATGCGGTTCTGGAAGACTTATTCGTTGAAATCTTGGCCGCTGATGGCTGGCCTATCAGCGACTCAGCCCACGATTATTTCCAGGAGGCTCTGCAGAAATCTGCTGAAAAGAGGAAAGCTGAGGCGATGCAGGATTATCTAGATGAGTTCGGCGAATTTCCAGGTAACAGGAAAAAGCGCCTAGCACGACAAAGGTGTAAAGGTCTAGCGGCACGGGAGGCTCAGAAAGGAGAGAAGAACAACCGACTGGCAATTATCCTTCGTGCCGGGCGTCATTGCTCCGCCAGAATTACCGCGACTTTGAAGGAGCCTTCGACCAAGTAGTTGACATGCTTGCCGGCGGAGACTATATCCACGGCGGATGCTCAGCCTACCTAGTTGATGTATGAAACCCCTCAGTCATTTGTTATCAAGCGACTGAGTATCCTCTTGGTCCTTGGGGTGAACCGATAGTCCTAGGCTTGACAAAAAGCAAAGGTTCGTTGCTAGTCATAATCATGTATGAGGATTCATTATACTAACAAGGCCTTCAGGTACGATTTTGCCCGAGCCCTGGATCTCATACACGGAGCGCAGATCTGGGTGTATACGACCCAAGCAGGCCACGTAATCGTTATCTTCTAGAGAAAAGGACTTTACTAACTGTCTTAGATCCTCGTACGGCATACGAGGAATCTGGCCCGGAACCTGGGGGTAAGTTATGAGACAGTGTCGGGGAAACCGGTAACGGATGGGTGAGGAATGGGGCTGGACTTTGTGGCAGGGAAAATCAGGTTCACGATCTGAATCTATAACCACCTTTTGCGATACTGCGAGTATGCTTCTTCGAACGAAATTTAGTAATACTACTTCTTCTTGGCTTCCTTCTCTTCAAATTTCCATGGTACTTGTATATTTACAAATTTACTCGTAACTCGACAGTTCCAAACCCATACAATTTTCCTTACTGATGAGTGCTCTGAGCCGGTATATATAATAGAACTGAGACGCTGGGCACTAATCTTGACAGTGTTTTAAAGTGCATCCACATTCTCAGAAGTCCAGCCAGCTTAAACATTCGATTGCGCGTTCACAGCCATATTCTGCGAAGATCGTGTTTGCCGCGACGTCAAAATTGGTAGCCGGAACGAATCTCCAATGGATTGTATCATGCTTTGGGAGTCATCTGGGGGCAAGGGATAGGGCTGGGGAGGAACACGCTCATCCCAGTTCGTGCGAATGCAAAAAGCAATCAGGCAAGCGACCACCAGGAAGGAGGATCCCACTGTAATGCGGGTCGACAGACTGGAGGTCTTAAAACAAAGTGATGCAAATGCAGCAAGGAATGCAAGCATCCTGAATGTTTAACAGTATCAGACAAGTCATGCACAGGAGCGAACGGATGGGAAAGGCCTACCCCCACATAAGTAGAGCATATGGTAAGGTGAAAAGGATTGCGAGAACCTCCATTCCCAATCCCGATACACGGTGACGACGCAACACCATATATTGCTACACAAACAAGACCCAAGTAGTCAGAAAAATAGCGAGAAAATAGTAATAGAAGAAAAGGTGACTGAACTATCTCATAGTCTGAGTCGCTGGCCTTAATCTTGTGCTCCCTGCCCAGAAGCAATCCTAGGAGGATGCTTCCAACACTTGCAACAATAGAGAGATAGCTCAGAACCTGAGCTGGCAATCGATGCGGATCGCCTGAATTATTATTATCGACACTTTGAATAGCCAGAAAAGCAACATTGGCATTCAGCACGACGGTTCCCTACTATACTTGAGCAATCTGCTTGCACCCATTGAGGAGTCTGGACTCAGGATGACTCACGAACAATATAATCTGCTCCCATTCTCCATTCATTCTTTGTGTGAAGTCTTGGAACATAAATCGGCGTGTGACCCCATCGACCGACATGTTTTGGAGTGTCCTCAGGTGGAAGTCGGGGGCATAAAACAGTAAGGGCGAAACAGTCTTAACAAGCCATTTGCGGGCATAAATTGGAGTGCCGTAGACGGAGAATGTACCCTCGAGGCGCGAGTGGGCTTCCCCGTGAAAATTCAGAAACCGTTCACGATCTGATGGAGTAAGGAGTTAGCGTACTTTCAGACTCAGCCCGACAACAACTTACTGATCACAAACATCAATCGGCCTGATGATTATGTGTACACACAGCATCAAAATTCAGTGGCACAACTCAAGGAAAAATAAACCAAATGATCCAGCGTACCGAGAAGGCTGGCGGTCCCTGCGTCGTGGACATCGATGTTCTCTGTAAAGTCGTTAAGTAGCTTTTTGCGGATGAATGCATTACGAGAGATCCTTGCCGCTCATGTGATCAGTCAAGCTTAGGACCCTATAAAGCTCATCTAAAGAATACGGCGCATTCGAACTAGAGCTGGTCGTTGAATCTGATTGTTCGTGTTGACAACGACTGCCAATATGTTATATTATCAGGGATGCGCACCTCCGATAAAATGTAATATAATGCCTCTAAGCCTTTGGACATGCCTGTTTTCCATGTGGAGTGCATGTGGGTGAAGTAAAACAAAGTACCTGCACGCAAGTTAGTCACAAACCCGCATAAAGAGGCGCTAGTGCGGTACCAATACTGTGCTTCAATTTCGTGTCCTATCAACCAGATAGATATTAGACAGCGAGCAAAATAAATGAATAGTATCGTCCCAGGCGAAAGCACATACCGATGTGGCATTCCGACTGAGCACCAGGAACCTGGCACCACGCATCAAGGTCTTCCGCTTCATATTCGTCCAAAAAAAAGACTTTGTGCATTTCATGATCGACGAGGTAATAGCCCGTGTATGGCGAGCTCAGTCCGTCGTCGTAATAGTTTATCACGAGGTTCCACTGTGGTCGAATGACTAAGCCAACTTCAGATATAAAATCTTCTATAATGGTCAAGTGGGCTTCGAGTTGCGTGAGTATATTGTGTCGAAAGATGTCAGATTCCGTCCAAACTTTCTGTTGAGACATCCACTGATAGTAAATAAGAGTGACGGTGGAGAGATGATGGAAATCAACTTACAATAGTCCCCCCTGCCCTCATGAAGTATCGAGCGCCTTCTGGATGAACGTATCTTGTCCAGTTCGCCGGAGGTGTAGGCCTGATTGGCCAAGACATCAGCAGGTAGATTTCTTTGTATGAATGAATGGACTCACTTATTGTAAGATCTTTCCAAGGCCGGGAGCGTCACTTGCTTTATTTGATCTTTTCTAGACACATAAGCGGGGGACAACTTAGCATACACATATGCGCGGATAGGATGGATTCCATACATGCGAGGCTTGTCAGTGTATCTTCTTGAAGACATCGGCATGACAGGTACCAAGTCTCTTCTAGACAGACGGTTTGCCAGGAACAAACGAGAACTATTCATTTGTATCTGTACGCCGTCTATAGGCTGAGGGGAGGTGGCTCTACTGTTCGTATCCGATTCAGCACGCAACGTCGCTGTGTCGGGATCATCTGCCTTGGGCGCCGGCTTTTGGTACGCATCGGCGGTAGCCTTGTAGCCAATGCCTAACTTCGAGAGCAAGGCCGCAATCGCTTTCAAAACAGATGCGATGCTGCGCAGACAAAGCTTCTTCATTCGCTGCAGCAAGAAGCCAAGGAGGCAGCGAAGGAGTCGCGGGATTCGAGTGTTTTGGGACATTTTGGGCGTGTTTAGGAGACACGTATGAGGGGGAAAGGTAAAGGGACGTGGTGAACCTGGAAATATGCACTGTGGTCGCTATTTGGGTGCACTGCTAGCAAAGCTTCCATCTGAAGGCAGTGTGTGTGCTTAGAATAAACACGTCAAATAGTGTTCTCGCCGGAAAACAAAGACTTCCAACTACAAGGCAAATTCCTAATAAACTGGGACAGCAGGTGAACTATCGATTGTCCGACCTTTCTTGACCTGTATAAACCTGGAACTTTTGAAAACCTCGATAGACTCTCCTCGTCTGTGGTGTCCAAAAGGTGTCGTTCATCCTCGCTGAGGGCTCGGTAGGGTCCGAGTTATACTTGAACTCAACGCAGAAGTATAGGTGTATGGAGATCGGAGGGTTGGACCACGGGTCGGCTCGAATCAAGTGGCAAGCACCAAGTTGTCCCAAACTATGAGGCCATTTTCGGAGTATGAAATATGACCGACAACCACGCCGAGCAGCCTCGAGCAGCTCGCCTTTGAAAATAAGTATGAGCACCGGACTCTTCGCCGGCCCTCCCTTTAGCTAGTCTCTTTCCCATCCGTTGATCTTTGGTCTAAGATCTAACAAAGGAAAGAGGTCATATACCGCCAATTTTTGTCTTGTCTTGTCCCTCGGAGATGTCCCTCGATGTAACGCCTTGACAATGAAACGATGTAAACTCGTGTGAGTTCGTGAGTGAAAGGTGAGACGAGCGGAATCGTCTCGAGGTTCTAAGCTGAGGTGTGTGGGTGAGTGTAGGTAGTAGGTGGTGTGTAGAGGCAATAAAGACGAAATAAAATGATTTGAGACGATGGGGACGACGTATGAGCGTTACTAGCGCATTGTGAACGATGGTGAGCAGTATAGACTCGTGCTATTCGATTGCTGGGAGGTTGCTGGGGAGCTACAGGAGGGTATACTAGGTATAAATGTAATTCTACCTATTTACTCTGTAGCCTGATTCTAGGTAAAGAAAAAATATGAAACATTGAAAAATCGTACCACAGTATCTAGGAGACGAATATTAGACCCTGTGGCAATGTATTTCTAGAGAGAAAAGCGGAAATGAAAAGAAAAGCGAAGGATTACAAGAATGATGCGACCAGAAAATGACAAAGTCGAGATAGCGTGATCTCCGTTTGGCACTAGCTCTATGAGGCGTTGCCCATCACCACTAGCTGTGATCCGCGTCAAGGTACGCGCTGGGGTGTCGTAAATCCGATTAGATTGCTCGCTTACGAGCGCAGCCGTGGAGGGAACCTCACAACAACAAGGTTAAAAACAAACAACCTGATACTACAACAGCAACCAAGCTGCGTCGGGTTCGTCGTGTTGTAAATTGGGCGCTGTACTTGGGATTGCCACTTTGCTGACGTGAATTTTAAACCTAGAAAAAATTAATGCGTACTAGATAGTCTACATGGGGGTATAGAAAAAAAGT
Organism: Agrocybe pediades; assembly: GCA_013053245.1. Taxonomy (NCBI): domain Eukaryota; kingdom Fungi; phylum Basidiomycota; class Agaricomycetes; order Agaricales; family Agrocybaceae; genus Agrocybe; species Agrocybe pediades. The sequence continues at coordinate 512,509 of JAACJL010000016.1, read as the reverse complement.
TGAGAATACATGTACGTGCGAGAAGATAATGTCGACTTTATAAAGGCTCCTCAACTCCAGTTTATTGACCTTCGGCGCTCTTATGGCAAACAGGGCACCCATGACTGATTCGAGCTTTGATCATAGATTCCCTAACAGGCCATGCGTCAATGAAGTTTGTTGAGAAAAAAGTAGAAAAAGACGCACATGGCTATGCTCCCACTGATACCGCGTGATGACGAGCCGGTGATGGAGGAAAGGAACGGGTCTGGAGTTTGAAGCGGCAAGTTTTCTGCGCCGTCTACGCAGGAAGCGTGTACGACGTGTCGACAGAGAAAGAGGAGCGTCAGAGATGTGGTGTCGTGCAGCGTCCGCGAGCATATTTTGCATACGCTTGTGGCTGAATTAACGCGGATAATCAGAAAAAGAAGAAAGAAAAAGATAAGATCTTCCAAAAAAACTTACGAGAAAGGAAAAATCCACTAGACTGGTTGCGCTGCAGCTTGCTCGACAATTCGGCACTATCGCCGTTCAAGATCGTCTGACATCCTTCCAGAAGCGAGATTTGAAGATGGAAATCTTGCAAGATTTTGATCAACGCCTCCTTCAGTCCAGGAATTTCAAGACCATTCTTTATCCGTCGGATTAAACGAATAGGGCTGATCTCCACACCGATATTCTCCAATAGACCACGAATGAATGCTACAAAAGGTTGTGTCACGACGTGTAAAAGTCGACTCCAAATAATCAATACGTACCTGGCCTCGTCTCGGAATACTTCAACAAATCTTCCCAAAGATCATCATCGTTTTGCTCCTTGGCAAAGTCAATGGCTCTATGCACATCTCCCAATCGTTCGATGATGAGTGTCAACGCCTTCTTGTTGTTTCCCATTCGACCTAGAAGGAAAACCATTTCTGGCACTAGATCTCGTTCCTGGCATTCTTTGTAGGCCTGCAGCCAAAAAAAAAAAAAAAAGGTTAAGGAAGCACTTGAAAGGAAGCAAGTCGAATTGAAATCACCTTTTCGAGATTATAGGAACTACTAGCTCGCAGGAAATCAATCAACCTTGCAGTTGCGAACTCGGCATACATCTCGACCTAAACAGACCAGAAAGTCAGACCAGTGTCGAAGAAAAACCAATAGCCTAGCACTTACTTGAAGATCAGCAAATTCCGTTACCAGCTGAGCATCCTTATGCATAAGCGCATCGAGGTAAAGGAAAAGATAGTACGGCCGTCGCTGCAGCTGTTGAACAACCTTGCCAATCTATAAGGAAATGAATTTAATAAATCCAAAAACTCTAGGTCAATGTCTGCAAGAAAATGACATACTGGGATAGAATGGACATTATCAACCAGCAGCTTGATAGCATCACTCTCAACTTCGTTCAAATCAGAAGAGGCTCTCCGTTTCTCCATCAGCTCATGGTCAAATTCTATCAGTAATAGCACTTGATCTTGAACGTCCGTAAAGAGATGATTGTCACGGATCAGGTCGAACACGTTCGGTCGACGAAGACGGAGATAATATGGTAGAGCCTTTCCATATTGGCGATTGGCGGTATATCTTAGAAGGAGATATCAGTAGAGTCCTGCGTTGCGAGGAAAATAAGCTTACAACTCGGCAAGACATTCCATAAGAATAGTCGAGCCTCCGCCAGATGAGATAGTTGATGAAGTAGAAGCTGAATTGTCCAATTCTGCTTTCACAGCAACGATGACAGCGGAGACATCATATATTTCCCGTGGCCATTCTTTGATAGTTTTCAGGAGCATCTGCAACGGGTTTGGTCAAGACAAAATAGATAGAAAGAAAGAAGCATGTCACATACTTGTCTGTCATGTATCAAAAAGTGGACTAGGATCATCTCGTATATGACATGATCTAATCGTGGGTTCTCCTTTGGAACATAAGGTATGATAGCCTTCAGAGCCACATTAGTTAGACGCAGCAAAATATGAGACAAATCAAACTTACATGAAGTTGTTTGCGTTCTGCATAAGTGAATATCCAATGTTCCCATTTGGCTCCATCGCGACCACAAACTTTAGGACATAACTGCGCAGCTCGAACGTAGTCACCTGGATTGTATTATTCCATCAGTCTCTTTCAAGAAACGTTGGATGAATAGAGCAGATACTTACCTTCTTGTACGAGATGCTCGATGAATTTCTGGCCAATCGTCCTCGAATCAAGGTGCACCTTTCTATTAGCGTCTGCTGCAGCAAGCGCAGCGACTCCAGTAGCTGCCTCCTCTGCCTCCAATTTTTCAACCTCCGTCAACGCTTCCTCATAACGACCCTTCTCCACCAACCACTCCACATGATCCCGTCTATCTCGCGGCATAACGCGCACCAAATCTCTCGGGCTCAAAACCACATACGACCGATCAGCATCGTGCGCTAAAGGATCGTCTGAGCTCGCAACCTCGACAATCGAGTAGTCGTTACAGCCCCATCTCTCATAGTCCATGATTGTCAGCGCATCAGACGCCAGTTCCTCCCCTGCCCGTGATATGATTCGCATTTCTGGTCTTTCCGCTTGCTTCCGTGCTTGTCGCCTGCGGTCATCCGTCATTTCGTCTGTATCATCGAAAGTTTCAGGAGGTGTGTAAGCGACAATCAGGAATGAAGTAAGAGTTTGTTTCTGAGTGATTTTAGGCCCGTCTTGTTTCAACGATGGTGGAAGGCCGTCAATGAGGTCCAATGACGGTACAGGTGTGGGGTGTGGTACTATTCCTGCAACCATACAGTCGAGCTTGAAGACAGCCGTAACTTCAACGTGCAGTGAAGGAGCTCCAGGTGCACCCGGGATGCTATTCGGACGCGTGCGTATGCGAGCAACCTTGATAAAATCCGCCCAGGCAATCAACAACGTTGAGTCATCTTGCCAATGGAGAGTGCATTTGAAAAGATCGGCGCGTGGACTGTCTTTCCCTCTATCAATGTACGCTACGCGTTGCTGTGCCGAGTTGTCATAGATTTTGACACCCTAATTAAACATGCCAATATCGCGTCAGAAAGAAAAAAAACTATCACGCTGTTTAAAAAAAGGAACTAACGAGGTCATTAGCCCAGGCAATAAATCTTCCTCTCCACCGGACCTGCCATATCGGACCTTCGTTCGAATGGATCGTAGTCTCCTTATGACCTAGCCAACCCTTCTCGCGCAAGACCAAGGCTCCAGATAGACCTCCGCAGACGAACGCTCTAGTGCCCTTCTTTGCAAAATTAGGTTCCATCGCAACAGTGCGCATAGGTCGCTTCATATCAAAGGAATAGTGCTCAGGTGTCGACAGCGAATGGACGACGACCTGTCCTAAGCGACACGATCTGTAAATGCAGTCGACATTCCCAACATAAAATGTAGCTGACCGTCAATGGACGCTGTCGCCACAAAGTCGGCCGTGGCATCGAGCGAAATATCAACCACGGAGGCGAGATGCGGTTTGTACGACTTTATTCGATTGCCGGACAAGTCGAGGATGTGTATAATCCCTGCATGGGTTCCTAAAGCCTGTATCGTGTTCAGCGACGCGTTTGCGTATCATAAAGTGGTTTATACCATTATTTTATTCGAGACAGCCAAAGCAGATGCCGAGTCCTTCTTGAATAGATCAGGTATAGCACCTGTGATCCTGGAATATTTCAAGGCCGGTTCTTCCTCCTCGTACTCTTCCTCATCATCGTCTTCCTCCTCTTCGCCTTCGTCTGGGGATCCCGCAGAGCCTTCTTCTTCCTCGCTTTCCTCACTCTGAGCATCCACATGATTCTCCTCGTCAGAAAACTCTGTCATCGGTGTCGGACTGTCGGATAGTCGGACAGTTGTCTCTACTTTCTCTTCCGAATGTACACCATTTCCTTCCTTCTTGTGGGGCGGCGTGCTGCCCGAGGCATCCGACGTAGACATTTGAGCCTACCCCTAGCAGCTCGTGTAGACGTCAAATACAGGCGCAAGTCGTTTATAACCTCGTGGTAGTAGTGAGCATCAAGGCCAGGTCTTAGTACGGTAAGCAGGTACGGCTGGAGCAAGCCCCTTACGAGCATCCTGGGAGACAATTCCCATTTACAGACAATACATCATGTCGTCACCTCGTCACCACCTTTCGAAAGTTAGCGCTCCTGCCGGAAATTCAGAAAGTATAGTAGCCGTTTCTGTCCAAGACAACCATCTTCTCTAGTATGCAGGAAGTATACCAGGAGGCCGGGGTATGAACTCTTTCAATTAGAAAATACTCTATCAGAGAGGCGGTATAAAGGTATACGTAGTTTAAAACCATCAATCCCATAAATTACAAACTTGAGAGCCGCAAAACCCTCTAATTTAATGGAATATCAACCGTATCACCAACATCATCTTCAGCAGAATCGTCCAGCGAAATTCTGCTCATCGATATTTCCTTCTCCATCGGTGGTGGCGCCGGTACCTCAATGTTAGCAGGGTTGATGATGGCCGACTGTCTGTTCTCGTTCTTGGTGGCGGCAGGTTTCTCTTTAGAAGGTGGTGGAGGCGAGGGTGTGGTAGAAGCGCGAGCTTCTTCCGCATCGCCTTCGCGAGTGGCTTCTGCAGCAGCAGCACCTCCTTGAGGTGTCGCAACCGTAGTCGCCGAAGGTGTCGCTGGCGGGAATTTGAATTCTCTGTTCATGCTACCCATCCTACTCTTCCTGTTCTCCTGCTTCGTGCTTGAGGTCGCAGAGCCTGCACTTGTCGTTCTCTCGAGTCGCACCGTCTCGGTATCTGGATCTTCTTCCCTCTCTTCTAAAGTAGGCTCGAACTGTCTCGACTTGCTCTCAGAAGGTGGTTGGTTGACAAATGCGGAAGCGGGGCCGGGGGATGCTTCCGACCTGGAAGGGGGAGGCATTGACGAACGATATGATGCAGGATTAGGTCGGTTGTTGGGGGGTGGGCTTGCAGGAGAGAATGGTAAAGAAGCTTGAGACATGGACTGTGGTCGATTGAATGTAGATGTAGCCGGAGTTGTCGAAGTTGCTCCTAGATAGAAAGAAGCGATAGGAACCATCCTATTGCATCGAAAGTAAGTACAAAGAGTCATCCACGAAGAAGCTTCGCGCACCTTTTGTTGGCATGACAAGCCAGAATCCAATGAGGTTGCACAACAGGTATGCTAAGCTGCAGCGCCCTCTGATACGCAACGCCTGGTGCTCCACTAGAGTTTCCTGCTGCACTCGCGCCTGTAGGTGTTGCAGCAGGTGTGGTACAAACGAAATGCGAAGTATCAATTTGTATCGAATCCGTCCACTTGGCGCCCATCTCCCTGAGAGCAAGTTTCGCATTTTCCAACAAGACGGGGTCTTGGACATTCCCAAAGCAAACGCAAATCCCAGAGGTATCCGACATCGTATGCGTCCTAACACGGAGGACATTTGAGGGGAAAGTACCCGCAGTCGTCCGTAGAATAAGCTGGAAGGTGTACTCTGTGTCAATATCCATTCCTGAGTGTTTTGTCGAAGTGTTTGTCAAAGGGGACGGTACAGCGGAAAGACGTTCTCCGTTCCTGTATATGTCGAGAGATCGAAGTTTTGCCTTGGCTAGCTTAATTGGTGGCCACTCCAGAGTCACGGATGTTTGGGTGATATTGCGAACCTGCAATTGCCATGAAACACAAATTCGATGCGCGAAGTAAAGTTACTCACTGTAAGCTTAGGGGCTTCAGGCGTCTCCTGACCAAACTCCTTCAAGATATCATCTTGCAGATTCCAGAACTCATTCTCGCGTTTCTTCTCTTCGGCGTGATTCTGATGAACCGCAATGTTCACGATGGATCCAGTAGTTGCGCCAGGCGGTAAAAGGATGGAAGGAAACTCTATTAAATGAGCTCGTTCTCCTAGAAGAATCTAGCACCGGCCAATTCAGCTTTCGGTCGCGGACATGAAAATACTAGCAACATACTGCCATTCCCGCATCTATAGAGCCAGTGTACTTGAGTAAAGTGGCGATTAAAGAGCGTGACTGACGTACCGAGCTTGCCCACTGTAAACGTAAAGCTATCTGGAGACTTGTGGATAGACATTTAGAGGAGATAGTAGATATGGGTATAACGGAACGGATGACGGGTTACTGCAGTGTTCGAGCTAGTGGTACCGCGTCAGATCAATGACTTCAAAGTCTTGTTCCCACGGTCACATATGTACAAGTCTGTTGTAGTTCGTAATTGAATTTGATACTGTTCAACAACAACACAAGTGCAGAGCCCTCAACGCCTTGCCACAAATCCTTACGAGGATGTCTGAGGCAATGCTGGGAAGATGGGTCGGGCCTATGCCCGTTCAACAGTTTATGGACTCATTTTTCAATGCCACCAACCCGTCACAGCAGAAACCAGACAGCAGTGCCAAGAATTGGAAAGGGCATTTCAAATATATCGGGACTTTCTCTGATGTAAGTGAGATGTGCAGTCACATAGTAAGCCTTTCTCTCATTCGTTCTTCACGAACGCTACTTATGAGGATGTTCAGCAAAGGTGGATCACTACTTCAGAAGCAACTCCCGGGATGAAAGTATTACGAGCCGCCCCGCGGTCCAATGTTTCACAGAAAAGCACTACTCTCGCATTGATCTCCAATGAAGATCCCCTTCATGTTGATTCCATGCAGCTCTGTATCACAACCAAGTTGTGCAAACCGAAATTGCAAGAGGACAAATGCTCCAAAGACGACAAGCACAAGGAATACTGCGACGTTGCTTTTGGCTTGGAGAATGGTAAAAAGGGTTGTTCACGTTGCAGGGACGAACTGGTTTCGCAAGCAAAAATACTCCTTAGCCAATACCGGACTCATGCATTCATCATTCAAATGGTGGGCCCTTACGCTAGACTCATTCGATTCGATCGAGATGGCGCTATCGTTTCCGCCCACTTCAACTATAAGGAGGACGGGGATTTACTCCTAGAATTTCTTTGGAGATACTCAAATGCAAGCGAGGCGACGAGGGGAAGAGATCCCACTGTCTTCCGAGCAACAGCTGCTGAAGCTTCCCTTGCCAAAGAAAAGCTGGCTGGCTGGGTTAGAAAGGGTTCCGACAACTGGTCGGTTTATAAACTCATCATCCAGGACGGCGATTCAAGCAGGACCGATGAGAGGAGGAAGATGGAAGTTCTGGTTTGGGTGCCAGTCTCTTGGCCGTTGTCCGTGACTGGGAGAGCTACTAGAGGCTATGTCGGCTATGATCCTGAAGCAGACAGAGTCGTTTTCGTGAAGGACTCCTGGCGCTCTACAGACCCTGCCATGCAAAAGGAGACCGACACGTTACGCGTTATTAACTCAGCTGGCATAACGGAAGGCGTTCCTGTCCTTCTCTGTGGCGATGACTTGGAAGGACGATGGCAGTCGACCGTAACTGCTGAATACTCGCAAGAAAAATGGAACGTGGGTGGAGATTGCGAGGGAAGCCATCGTGTCCACACGCGGTTCGTAACGGACAAAGTGGGAAGGGCTGTAGAGAAGTTCAAGGCCTCAAAAGACTTTCTCAAAGCTGTTTACGACGCCTATCGCGGTATGATCCATTAATCCTCTCTACTTCATTCTCTGATTTTCTTTCCCTAGCTCATAGAGCGGTTTACGAGAAGTGCCGAATCTTACACTGTGACGTCAGTGTGGGCAATATTCTTGTCACTGCAGATGGCAAAGGATTTCTGAATGACTGGGACCAAGCGAGGAACGTGGAATATCTTGTGACAGGACCACAGCGCAATTTTCATACAGTAAGTCTATCCTGTTCAGTATTAACTCCACCTCCTGAATTTCCCTTTATTTAGGGTACATGGCGTTTCATGTCTACAAATCTTCTGCTAAGACCTGAAAAGGTCCACGGTGTACAAGACGATATTGAATCATTCTTCTGGGTGACGGCTTACACGATTCTATGTTTCCTCAAACACAATTGGACGAGCAAGGTGAAACTCGTTATGGAAACCGTATACGACGAGTGTCGGGATAATATCTGCCCCGGCGCAGTAACAGGAGGGACAGGAAAATTGAACCACCTCACCTATTTCTTTCCTCTCGACACTCCGCTGGTGGTGCCACACAACAAGCCTTTGACGGATTTTTTCGAGCGCTGTCGATGTTTGATCTACTCACAACATTTTGCCGAGTCAAACGTGCGCGATAAAGTGGAGTTCAAGACGACGGCAAGGGATATGGAAAAAGATGTTGATTTGGCTCTCAAAGATATGGCCCACCCTACCGTCTTGCCCTTGGCCACGCATGCAGCGCTGGAAGCAGTCTTTGTGGAAGTACTGGCAGCTGATGGTTGGCCTACCGATGATCGGGCGCATAATTACTACAAGAGCGCTGTACGGAATGTCGAGAAGAGGAAAGCGAACGCGTTGCAGGATGCCGAGCCTGTGTTCCCAGAATCACCAGACAAAAGACAGAAGTCGGAAGAAGTTTGTGCCCAAGAACCTGGCACCCCGAAGGCTCGCAAAGTTGGAGAACAGGCAACTATTCGTGAAGGATATCGTCGCCCTTCCTGACTCTCTGCGGCTTCCTTGCAATTCTCAACCTTGACGATGCCTTTTGGATCTGAATTACCCTCGTAGTGGTGGTTTATCGCTCCTCCTTAGGTACTTCTTTCGTTATCCGAATCGTTGACACCTTTCGATGTCACTGAATTTTGTTTTTTCTAGCTCACAAAGCAGTCTATACGACGAATCTCACAATGTGACGTCAGTCTTCATAACATACTTATTTACTGAGGACAGGGAGGCTTTTCTAAACGACTGGGCATCGCTGTAAATGTCCATGAGATTCGGTCAGGACCACGTCAATTAGTCCGTTCGGTATGTCAATTCCTCAATTCAACCCAATCCCCCACCCTCGCAGTGTTAATCCATTATCTTTGCAGGGTTCATGGCTTCATATGCTTGCCACTCTCCTTCAGCGCCCTAGGAAATTGCACACTCTGCAACTCTGCAAGACGAAATATAGTGTCTTTCTATTGGGTTATCTTTCACATTGTTCTTCGGTATATGGCCCACAATTATCGGAGTTCCATCGAAGAGAACCATCGACTTTGTTTTTAAACAGAGCGCAAGATATCGACAGTATCAGTCGTGGCACTGGGGAAAGCACACACCTTAATGGTTCTGTTTTCTCTCGTTATCCTTTCGCAATACACAATGACCTCGGCGTCGGAACTCGTAGCAGTGCGCCTACCTGCTAGGCACCTGAGCCACCTACAGCCTGTCACGTCGGACTTCTGCTCGGCTGGGGAGTCAACCGTAGCAGCGAACTATGTAGCATCAGATTCAGATCAGTACTCTTCTGGCGTTTCAACTCGAATGTGGTATTGCCTGTTACAATCGGGCTGCAATTGATATTAAACTTTCATTGACATATAAGAACAAGAAAAGGAGATTTTTCTTTACTCGGAATGATGGACCACTGGAGCAAGTGCTGCGAGGATAGTGCCTATAGCCAAGAAGAATGAATGAAATTTGGTCGTTTTCCGGACGACAATGGTCATGATAAGAGTCCGAGGTGAAGACGCAGCGAAATAAGCTTAGAACCGTTGTAGTGATTAATTTCAAACATTCCACACAAGCTCTTGAAGGGCGACGATAGCAGCGCAGCGTGCTTTGACAGGACTCCGCATTACGAAGACTAGACCATCCAATGTTCCATTGATTTCAACCAGACTGTCCGACGACATACGCATAAACACTACCCGGATGGTATGAAAGATCCGTGCAACACAATATAAAATACAATGTACAATTATGTACAATCGAATATCCTCCGATTCAACAGCCGATTTCAAGGTTTTGCCTGTCCAGACAATTTCTGCTTCTGCTTCTTGGACGCTTTCGATTTCGATTTCTTCTTGAGCGCCTCATAGCCCACACCCACATCTCTAAGTTTAAACGCCTTGATGGCCATCTCTGCCGCGATGTACTTCACCTCCTCCTGACTAGGCTTGCCCCTCCAAACCTCTGTAACCTTCACTTTCTCCTTTTCATCCACCAAAATAGTGCAAGTGATATTGCCCTTGCTCCGCTCCATGGCATATTCGATACTCTTCCCATGCTTCTGAGCCCACAACGACAGTCGAGAAACAGGATGGAGAATATCAACATCATCCTTGACGATGTGTTCGAGCAATGGCATAATACCCAACGTCGTCAAAACTCGCTGCACGACGGGGAAGGATCCCTCCGAGTCGAGAAACACCGCGCCGATGATACTCTCAATCATATCGCTGAAGAATTTCGGTGCCTGAAGGCGGGTAAGAGCTGCCCATGGGAATACCGTTCCAGTCATAAGGCTCTCCTCAATCTCGTCCTTCCTCTTCCGATAGCGAGTGAAAGTATTCAGCTGGTCCTCCAACACCTTGGGATTCGAATGCAGAAGGCACTTCCACAAATTAATCTCCTGGTTATCATTCGACAGTCCTATCCTGCCATTCGCATCAGGCTGGGGCATGACCGCCTCGACAGATTTATGCGTCTTCAAACAAATGTAGGAAAGGATATGCCCATTGACCACGGCCGACTTCCGGAGATGCATATGCCCCGGACTGTAATTCTTCCCTGGCGCATGGTACAAGTAATTTGTGACAACCATGTCAAGCACCGAGTCTCCGAGGAACTCCATTCGCTCATAGGACGGGGCCCGAATATCACTCTGGTAGCTGCCGTGGGTCAAAGCTTCTATCAGCAGAAGTTTGCGCTTGAAGGTATACCCGAGCATGCTCTCCACGTCGCCCAGCTGAGGTGGCAAATGCGCGGTCTCTTCATCTGTGAGCTTTTCAACGCGCGAGAGCACCTGCTCGACGCGAACTGCGAGAGGTTCCCACTTGAGTCCTAGGCTGAAGAACTTGATGCACTCGTAGCCGAACGAGAAGCCGCCATGAAGGAAAGCTGCGCCGATGACTGACTCGACGACATCGGCCAACACTAGACGAAACGAGGACCCATGAATTCAATGCTATAAATGAAAGCAAAAACAAGCGCATACCTTTCGTCGACAACTGTTGATCTTTCTTTGACTTCTTCTTCCCAATCTGACGTTCTTTACTCTGCTCCTGTGAGGCCGCAGTGGCCGTTGGACTTTCTTCAACCGTGGGGGAAGGCGTTTGATCATTTGACCCTCCCTGCACAGTAAAGTATTTCGGCTTCCACTTTTTCCCTAGCATAATATCTTTTCACCGGTATGTCAGATTCACTTCAATACATAACATAAACAAGGTTCAATCCCCACTTACCCCTTATGATCCATCTATAAAGCCCTCTCGATATATCTTCCTTCGCCAGTCGCACGTTGGACACGGCATGATCCTTTTTCCTTGTGAGATACCCCTCGTGCCAGAGTGGGTATTCGGCAAGGAGCTGGATGCCCACCATAAATTTCACAACAGTGTCTCCCAAGGTTTCCATTCGTTGATAATTCAATCTTTCCCCGGATGACGGTGCCGTGATAGCAGTCGTAAGTAAAGAAATTGATATGTCTTTGAGAGGGGTGGAGCTAAAGAGATTCTTGCGCAGCGAGTTGGCTGTGGATGACATAGAAAGAGATCGGAGGACCGAAGGCAGCAAGAAGGCATATTCCGTGTCTTCCGGCGACAAAAGAACAACACCGGAGAATCGTGGTAGGAGATGAACTAATGGAGGCGGCTCAGAAAGATATTCACGATTTACTGGCACGGTCGGAATCATGAAATTGGTTCTGGGAGGGAATGCTTGGACAACCAACACAGGATACGTGACTTCAACGTCTCCAAAGTGTTTACCATATCGCAGTTTTAACTCTTCTTCCTCTTCCTCTAACAAAGGCTCGTGCCTCCACCGAACGAATTTGAATGGTCTTCCCATGCCGACGTGCCTATGTATCAATGTGAGGTCTGACGGATGACGGAATTTCTCTCCAAATTCTTCGGCTTTCACCATGAGGTGATGGGGATAGCGTTCAGGTTCCTCTGCCTGGACGCTAGCCAGCCATGATCGGCGGACATCCCAATCAGTCTCGACATCGTCAACAGGGAGGAACAGGTATGAGAAATCCAGATTATCCCACTCCATGCGCGTATTATTCAGACCCCAGAAAATCCGCCTAGTGAACTTCTTGGCTTTCAGTAGAAGCTCCTCGCTTAGGAGTTGTCTGCCAACATTCAAAACGCTTGTTCTGACAACAGGTAGACCTGTTCGATAGAGTTTCGGCCCTTCGTCCAAGTCAAGCGAGATGACTTCGGATTTCATAAACATATACAGCGGTGGTAAACCTTCCAAAGTTACTTCAGAGCATTGCCAAGAATCGTCAATGGGATCCTCCGGTGCCCATGGGTCGACACTCATGGTGATTTTGGCGAAACCCGACCTCTTTTCGACATCAGCCAACATAGACTTGACTTCTTCTTCTAGCTCCGGTTCGACAACGCTGGTAATAGGTAGCAAATTGTCGTTTAGGAGTCCGGCATCGTATAAGCATTTGTAAGCCTTGAAAGCTACATGACGATATGCAGATATTTTGGACTTGTAAATCCTGTCGACGGTGAATTGTCGTTCGGGGAGGGGTAAAGACCGAGGCAAAGTAACGCGCGAACCATAAGGGCCAGCATAAGCGGCTTGAGGACGAAGGGCCTCTGCGAGTGCATGCCATCCTTCGGGGAACTCAGGCGGATCAATATCATATAAGGGCGTGTTATCTGCGTGTGTAGTATTCGGAATAACTGCGCAGAAATGTGATAGATGCGAAATTGCGGAATGAAGGGTGAGAAGGGCTCTTCATGAGGTTATCAAAGTCAGATTCAATGCGAGAACATAAATATATTGAATACGCACCCAGTTGACTCGACACATAGGATCATATCGTCGTCTTCTTCTTCCTCCTCTTCATCGCAGTCGAATAGATCATCTGGAATTGACGATGTTGTTCTTGAAGGATCATTGTACAAAGCAATCATTTGCTGTTCTAGACTTTCCCACTTGGCAACATCCTTTTGTTGCTTATTACCCTCCTCGAACATGAGAGTAAATGTGCTTTGCCTCTTCCTTGCACGCCCACGGCTTTGAGCCCAGCTCGCCATATTAGGGGGAGGGTCCCATCGAATAACACTGCAACACGCTTGTATATCAATGCCTTCTTCTGCAACCGAGGTCGAAACAATCAAGTTCTTCTCCCCAGCTTTGAATTCCGAGATGACTTGCTCCTGTGCATCCTTGACCATAGTACGTGTGATGTCCATCATGGAATGCCGAAAAGAGCTGTCGGAGGAGCCTAAAAGCGTGCCTACTTCGAAGACGTCCTTTGTTTTAGGGTGATGCCTGAGCAGCTCGGCCAATGCGATTACAGCATCGCGTCGCTGAACAAAAATAATGCTACTGTATGCTTCTCCCCTTGACTCCACTTCCGCCTTTTCCATAAGGAGGCACTCTATCAGAGCACGCGTCTTGTCCGAGCAATCGTCGCCGATATCGTCTGCATAGTACGAGACTGGCGAAACTTGCACCTTCTGGAGGGTATCAAGGAGGTATACCTTTTCCGTACGCCTCCAAGTGGTCATCATCGTGTCGTATGGATTGGCGGCTTGTTTTGCGCGTTGAATGACACTCCACACGAACCAATCCGCCGCCCAAGGTCCAAGGTCATGGCATATATCCGTGGCAGCGCGTTCGAAATCCCTTAAGCCCTTGTGCGTAAAAGAATTCTCCTTCTGGATAACTTTCGACAGCTTCTGGTCAACCCTTCCATACTCGAAGGATCCATATCTGACTTTTTTGAGCTGCTCCCTGAGTGAAATGACATATGGGTCGTTCTCGATATTGAGAGTCTGGATCACCGCTGACAAGGATGCCAAATTCGTGGAGAAGTCCTCGTCGGGTGGATTGTATAAAAGATGCTTGAAGATTGGGCGATGGACATATTTCGCTAACTCTGCTCGGTTCCTACGAGGAGCACGGATTGTGCTGTCTAAATTGCTTTCTATCTTCCTGTTGATGTCAATCAGTCATGCAACAAAAAAAATGCAGGTAGGGCTAACTGACTCGAAAGCCTTGATAACATTGCCTCCGTATATAGGACTCGCGGTCAAGCCCAATACCATGGGTCTAACGGGTCCATCAGAATTATCTTCTGTCCGAGGCGGTAAAGCGAAATAAAATTCCATCATAATCCGATTATAGGGGTGGTTGTCGACGGCGTGGTGGGCTTCATCGAAAATGAGGAGACTGATATCGTTGCCCAAAGATATGTATCCATGGCGTAAAGCGTCGAGAAATACTTGTGGCGTCGAAATCATGACCCGATGGGTACGAAGCACTCTCTCCCACAAATTAGCATCTTTCCACTGATCTGGCTCGTTGGATCCGGACACAATTCCAACGGAGACCGGCAAATAACTCTTGATAACATTTTTCTGTTGCTCACAAAGGGCAACAGTAGGCGCAAAGAACCACGAAATCTAAGGGTTATGTTATGAATGTTATGAAATCACTGAGACTCGCTGGTCAAAGGGGATCTTATAGTACCTTCTTTGGTTCCCTCTCCATCTCATGCTTCATCCTCAACACGGCGATCAACGTCTTCCCAGACCCAGTATCAAGAGCAATGATTATATTCCTGCGCATGCTTTCATCAAGCATTTCTTGCTGGTACCCTCTTGTGGCAGGCATTGCTGACGGGGTGGCGGTGGCTTCATCGACGTTGTTCTCCATAATGGTAAAGGTTCAATCTTGGGCGTGAGGTGGCAAGAATGTAAAGAGTCTCTTATCAAGTTGACATTTGAGCGCTTATCCTTTGATCTAGTGTAGGTCAGGTGAATAGATGATGGCTCAGCTGTGCGTACTCACGGTTTATACAAAGGACGATCGAAACAAAAGGCATTATTGTCCAAGCCCTCCCTTGTGAGAGTAATGATCCAATTTCATTGTTCGCCATAATTTGGGTATGTTATGAAAGCCATAGGAGAGCGGCCTTTCTTTAAGTTCCTCTGCACATTGATTGCATCGACCAAAAGAGTCCTGAGGTTTCTCGGCCAACCACCTAACGCCCTCCAATGGTTCAACTCGGCGTTTTAGGGGGGAATTTCATCATGGAAACATTCAAAGGGTATTATGTTCGGAATCCGACATGAAAAGTGGTGTATACAGGTGTTGAGTAGCGTTTTGTGCTAGCTCCGAGTGCTCAGACACAGTTACAGATTGGTTGTGACTCGTGACAAGGTCTCGCGGCTCAGCCGGATGACAGTCTGTGACAAGTCCCGACCGGCGGACGCCACAAATAACCTGGTCACGTAAAGAAACTAAATATAGACTGCAGCTGACTGCAGTCTTCTGGTCGCTATGTACTCGAGAAAAGAAGAAGAAAGGACTCAAGTTACCTCTGGTAGTCCATATATAGCTGGCTATTGCCCTAACCATGCGCTCATAATCTTGAGTTTGTTTAATGAATCCGTATTGGGCAATAGAATAGCAAGTAGCTTCAAGCAAATGTA
Organism: Agrocybe pediades; assembly: GCA_013053245.1. NCBI lineage: Eukaryota > Fungi > Basidiomycota > Agaricomycetes > Agaricales > Agrocybaceae > Agrocybe > Agrocybe pediades. The sequence goes on along the minus strand of JAACJL010000016.1, from coordinate 497,080 downwards.
CATGAGATTCGTAAGGTGAGTAGCATCAGTTGGGGAAACTTGAAATATGTTACTCTGTGAATGTGATAGGGCCTTAACGGGCAGGCGCTGAGAATCTACACGCACGTTACTGATTCTCTATCACGCTTTGTTTGAAGGTTCCTTATCGAACTGCGAGATCCCTGTCGCTGAGTCCTGACGTAGAAACGTGGAGTTAATATACAAGATGATCACCTGTGATAGGCTAATACGTCTTCTCCTCGCTTACCCGCGAAGAGGCCTTAAGCTGGCTCAATCAATTGTCGAGACGTTTCAGAGGAAAAGCAACCACTCGGAGTCGAGGGCCGTTAATATCGTGCCATATAGTACGAAATCCTCAGGTTAGAGTTGTATGCCGGCTGTAAAAGAGCTTCTAGAGGAATATCTGACAATGCTGTTAATTACTTACTGACTAACAGACCTATTGCATGGGAATAAAATAATAGATTGGTTTAGCGTCTCCAAGCGGCGCAGGGAAGAATAATTGTAGCTAGGGTAAAGCAGTGACCAGGTGGTATGTCTAATGACGATGAACAAGCTTTCTCACGAGCAACAGATTGAGAATGAGACTATAGCCTTGTGAGAACGTACATATCTTGTCATTAATATGGTCCGGATATTTAAATCATGCTTTTTTCCAGTCAACAACATTCCTGACCGTGAAGCCGCACTCCAAGGGGGATGATTTTTTGTTTGGAATCATCGCCCGACGTATCAATACCAGAAGCATTAATCGCTTTTCTCCTCTTCTCCGCCGTATTACATACCCGGCTTGGGTTCAAATTTAGAATCTGAAGTCTTGTGGTATGCATGACGCTACTCACCCGTGACACATCAACGGGTGCAGCAATCGTTCTGGTCAAAAACTGTGTAGGTTTGTTGGGACCTTGATCAGACGGCTCCGCGAGAAAGCATAAAAATCCCAGCAGATTGGCCCCCTTCTCAAGTTTTTTTGGGCGCTGTGGGGAGAGAAATCTATAACTAGACTAACCCACCTGTCTGATGACTTTGGAAGGGCGTATCACCGACCTGCAAATCCGTAGCATCCAAGGCTGAGAATTGAGATATGCAATCACGTATTAATAAACGCCCGGACACATGGCAAAGGCGTGTCGTCTTGGATTAACCTTCTCTGCCATTAAGTTACAGGATCATGTCATGTTGAGAACGATCGGACAGGCTTCCGGCGTACCTTTCCGTTTCTGTTGCTGTCAGCCTCTATGTCAACGTACAGTAGCCGCACTAATAAAAAGCGCAAACTCCCATATACTTACCTGACTATACAGATACATTGCCACGCAAGATTATTTTTGGTCATCCCATCAAACGCCAGTCTTGGATCGTGGCACAGAGATGCTTGACGCTGCTTAGCAGCTATTAGCCACATAAATATGTTGATAAGAACTGCAAATCGCCGGAGAATACACAGGCGAGTGGGTTTCATGAACAAAAACAGGGTGAATTCTGATTCGACGATATTATAATTAAATCAAAGTTTCATTGTTGGTGGGACATAAAACGAGGGTACGCACAATTTCTGTACTGGTTAGGCCTGCGCGACCTAGAGAAGATTTTGTCGTTGCATGTCTTTTACTGATATCTAGTAGCAATCTACCCGAAGGCCTCGTGTTCACTTTTGGGACTCGGCTGGCCAGAAATCCATGAAGCAATTCCCAAGGTATGATCCAGTCTCCACGCCGGTGTATTGACAGAACACCATGTTATGAGCGAGTCCCACGTCCAAGTAAGCCTGCAAGACCTTGTAACACGATGATTTCAGCCATGACCGAACCGCAGTACCGCGTTCTGAGCGCAGGTCAGACGATGTGGTGCTTGGTTGATCTCCTGGGTCACCGGGACTTCTCTATGTGAGACATAGTTTCAGAATGAGATATAATAGCTAGCTAAAGTTGCTGTCGTGTATAAATTTCCAGCCAATTTCTGAAGAGAACTGACGTAGTTCCATCATTCATATCCGTAGTAGCCCGCCGCTGAAGCGCTGAAGTCTAGATGATGGCAAGTATTCGATACGTATTACGCTCGTAAGCGCACGCAGTCAGGTAGAGAGCCAGCCACACCGAATTGAACTATGAATTGCCAACCGGCTGCGTCATTGGGAAGAAAGGTATGAAGAGGAAGAGTAAGGCAATTAATAGGGGAATAACATTCAACAGTCGTCGTCTGAGCTTGAATTTCTACCTAACTTGTACTTAACGACGTGTTAGCAGACCGAGTTAGCTAAGGACTTAAATATTCTCACGGACATGGCACGCCCTTGTTTGTTTCTAAGCCGGGGTAATAACTTGAGGTTGCTCTCATCGTCACTGGTCTTTCCTCGTCATCGTTCACTTCCTCGTCGACATCCTCCCACAATGGCCACACCATCGGAAAATATCGCAGCACAGCTCATATACGCGCCCAATGTGCTGGCTAATTCATCACTGAGCACGACAAAGTTCTTGTCGGCTTGCTTCGCCGGAGCTGCTGCAGGGATACTTGGCCTTGAGAACTGGGCTGGGTTCATCCTCTTCCTCGCTTCGACTCTTCTTACAGGAGGCTTTCTGCACGCTGTTAACTGCAAGGGGAAGCCATCGAAGTACTTCCAAGGAGGCGTGTTGGAGCTTCTGAACCCAGGGCAGGATAATGCATTTACGTTTGTGCTTGTATGGACTCTGTTCTACGGTATGCACCCCCTTCATTTTGCTTTCTTCTATGTTCGAGCTGGAGCTGAAACTCTCTTGTGCGCTAGGCGTTGTACACGGTGAGTACCATAGTGGTATAACTTTACTTTTTTTACTTGGCTCCCATTATAACCAATCTTAATGCATAACACCCCTTTTCCGCCTTCCACACCCGGTGCAGGTCATTTTATGTTCTGACCCTCGGATTTAATGCATTCATTCACTTCTTTTGGCGCTGAACGAAAATATACACCATACTGACTACTTTTATTTTTCGTCTGGCACAGTATATGATTGATTCTCTTTACTTGTGTCCAGTCACAAGGCGCTGAAATTCGATCACTGCGGATGATCGGGTGTATTCCCCTTCCCAGCGTATTCATTTTGCCATGGCCAAGTCAGGTCGAGGCTGTCTGTTTGTCTCTGAGGCGTCGATGTTTATTCATATTACTTCTTATCTCGCTCTGTGATTAGTCTGCTATTATTTCTGTATTCTATCATGTGAGTGTACAATCTTTTCCTTCCAGACCTTTGGTGCGTTTTGCTTGAATGCGGAATACCATCGTGACGATGTACCCACCAAAGAAGTCAGGCTTACATACTCTGTCTTCATTTTTAGGACTTACATATACCATTCATCCTAAACATGGAGCATTGCAGATTCCTCGTCGCCAAGATAGGAGAAACAGTGTGCCTGTTATGTAATCCTCAAAAAATTCACAGCAAGTACGCTCAGGGCCCAGGCTACATGTAGCAACAGCAGCGTCGACGTGGACAACGAGGAGCCTGAAACGGCGTGGAAGAAGTTACCTATTCAGGACACTACAAGGTCCATTAATGAACCTTCCTACAGCTTGTACCTTGATCTGTGGTCGCAATTGTCTGCAAGGCCTCAGTTAATTTTTGGGCGAATGATCCAGCTAAGAGGAACGTTAGCATCTTTTCCGAGTTAACGATATATCAGTTTGACCGAGTGTAGAAACTATTGGGGCGGCCTCTAGTGCCTATCGGCGTTCTATGACTGTCGCCTGTCCATGTCAACACGGACAGTTTTTAACATTATCGTCATCGACAACATTGGGTAATCGCAGATAATCACATCGATAGCGCACATAAGCACGTATCTTGGGAGTTCCATGTCGGTGCTAATGTCGGCAGAATTATCCTTCCTCGATGGATGCTGACAGTCTCTTTTGTCCATACATATAGAAAAACTTCATCTGGCCGGATCAAAACAAAAGAAGTCATGCTGCAATGACTTTAAAGGTAGGGCAGGAAACATTCTGAAAACGATAGGGCTCGCAAGGACATGCCGCGTTTCTCAGGACCTGTTTAGACCAGCTGCGTCGCCCACGAACATGTCCGAGTTGAGCCCCGAGTGCTTAACTATCTCGTGAGCAGCGATATTGGAGCAATATATTCGGGAATCGGGGCAGACTCAGTGTCGAGAAAGACGTTAACGTTAGTGGACGTGTCTGGAAGGTCGTAAAGGAATCGGGAGTGATATTGTACGGGATCTTGTTGAGGATCGCGATCTGAGATTGTAGCATACCTCGTGGCTGCAGACCACGCGATAACCACCATCACACGTGGAAAGAGTGGCAGTGCTTTGCTGCTTTGCTGCTTAGTTGCATCAGTCCTCACACTGACAGGCCGCACGCTTTGCCGGTTCAGAGGCCCTGATAAAGCGGAATAGCGGTGTCCACTTATTCCTGCATTTCCTAGCTTTCCCTTCTTCTCTCATCACTTTCCCAAATCCATGTCTTCGTCCAACGGTGTATACGCCCTGATCCAATACGGCGACGATCCTTTCCGTCATAGGTTCGTCGACCACGAATCGCGCCCAGCATTCACAATGTCAGTACCTCTTTAATTTCATCGTGCTCTCTGATACTTATCTCTTTAATCGCAGAGAAGAGGTATGACCATCGCGCTCGCTGCTCGACCCCCACTCACCAACGTCCTCGGCGCGGCGCGTCTTCTATCACCTGCAGGTTGACCGCACCCCCAATGTCATCTTGCGCTTGACACGCGAACTGGAATGGTCTCAGCAGCACCCAAGTATCATGGGTCCTGATAACTCGTACTTTTACATGGGACCAGAGAACGCCCCAGGCTATGTCGTCTACGGAAACGGCCGCATCAATATTGGCATGCCATTTTTCTTGAGGAAAGGAAAGCGCCCGGAGGGCCTGTGAGTTGTGCCACTTTGCTTCCCACCACCGCGCCACTGCGGGTCCTGCTAACCCTTTGATCATCTCAATTTTCTCCCACTTCCACTCATGCTTCATAACGTCTCGCGCTTTACGGAGAGAATGACCTTGCTGATCATTGCAAATTTTTTCTTTAATTATAGGTCTCGTTATTTTAGGTGCCAGAACGGCAGGGACTACAAATGGAAAATTGGTTCGCATCGCATGGAGGTCAGTCTCCTGTTACTTGCTCGGCTGCAGTTTTCCTGTTTCATTCCCCCGTTGAACGCCAGCCTTTTATCTGACTTTTTTGTCTTCTTTCATTTCGTAGTGCATGGATGGTCGGAATTTACTTGCGGTTTGGGAAGTCAGCACACCGGACAAGGAATACTACGCAAAGCTTATCATCCAACCCAGAGCCATGCCTTTAATAACTGAAATTGTCACGGCCCTAATCGTGAATCGCATCGCACTTGCTTTGGGCTGGTAGTTTTCGAAACCGAACCCTTACGACAAACATGAATATTTCACGACCCATAATCCACACCCCATATATCCTCTGTATGTATTCTACGCAGATTCTGTAGCCTTATTCTTTCTCGTCTTATTTCTAAACATCGCCCTACTCTTTGTCTCGCCGTCATTAATACAATTTCTTAGCATGATGTTTCTGCTTTATTTATTCCAAAGCACCTGCTCGCTTTTAACATCATTCTTGCAATGGATCATTTTCTAAACTCGTTTCCTTTGTCTATACATTTTCATTTTTCAAGAAGGTTCACTCATCACTCGTCAAACCTAATCATTTCTATTGCCACTCTGACCTGTACCTCGTCTCATTCCCTCCCACACGTGGCTGTCTAGTCTCCACAGCGGTCGCTCTCGACCCTTCCCCTTCCCTCCACCAGCACAGCATCTCCACTCAAACACAACCACTTCTCAGTCTTCTTCTTTACGAATCTCCTCCTGCAGCTCTATCAACCTCGACCACTCTGGCTCGTCTTCGAATTCGCGCGTGCGACCGATAAATGTCCGCACTATGCTGCGAGCCTGCAATCTCCACTTGTACCCCTCCACCCGCGGCCCGAAGTTCCTCAAGATATCAACGATGTCTTCCACCTCTGCCACGGCCTCCCGCCATTTCTCGGGGTCTGTATCCCCCTTTTCGAGGCCAGCACCGACGCCAGCTCTATAAGCGTCCATATACGCCTTGATAGCATCCTCCCATCGCCTCTGCCACGACAGCAAGCGCCCATAAGCACGGAAAATACGACGAGAGGAAAGGCGGGGCAGAATCGTGCGTTCGAAGAGGTTGAGAACGTTCCTGTACAGGCCGTGGCCTTCGTTGGGGTTCTGCGCGGCCACAGCCCCGTCTTCCGCCGCTGCTTCCTGGTCTGGCAAGGCCCTGGTGACCGCGTCGACTAGGCGATCGAGTACGTCTTCATCACAGGCCAACGATCCCGCCTTGTCCCCGGTCTGCTCTACGATCCGCCCGAGTGCGCGGCAGGATTCCTGCAACTCGCCAACGTCCATAGCTACGATCATGTAATTGTACCACATTCTCCAATTCTCATAGCTGTATTTTAGCCCCTGCTTAAGCGCGCGGAATGCGAGTAGTTTATTTTCGAATGGGACGGCGTTGGATGGGCCGTTGACTTGCAAGTCGCCTGAGCTATCGACCTACCGATCGGGAAGAAGGGAAGGAGTTAGGTCAAAGAAAGAATAGGATTCGTAATAACCAGTCTTACCGGCTTTGACGACGATGCGGTCTCATCCTTCTCCTCTTGCTCGTCCTCGGCATCCTGTTTCTTTTGCCCGTTCACCGTGCCTATGCGGAGGTACATACTGGCCAGGTTGTTCCAGCTCTCGCCGTCCTCCTCATCAATCGCGACGCATCGTGAAAAGGCATCCCTCGCTTCCTCCCACTGCTCAACTCTCATACAAGCACAGCCGAGAATGAACCAAGAACGAGTCAAAAGGGGATTAATTTTAACAGCCCGTTTCAGACATTCAATAGCTTCGAGGTACTTTCCCCGTGCGAAATAATACCCGCCTAGAGAGCGCATAGCACGCCCCGAGGACTCGTTGGACAGCTTCCAAGCGTGGTTATAATGGTCGACTGCGTTCTCAGGATCTAGGTCGCCGAGAAGGCACCACAATTTCGCCTCCCGGGTGGCGTCCTGCAATGCCTTGTACGGCGTAGATGTGGATTTAGCACGCGATATTACGGCGTCTGCCTCTTGCTTCCTCCCCTCCAACAAGTCGCGGACGACAGCAATGCCTTTCTCGGGCTGTTCCAATGCTCCATAGCAGCTGACGACGTTCTCCCACATCTCCAGACGTTCGAATATTTCGAGGGCAGATTTCACCACACCAATGCTGAGGTACCTCTGGGCCAATTCTTTCTCCATGTCCCACCTGCTTGGAAGAGGGAATGCATGGAAGTACAGCAACCGTTCAGAGGTCGTCGAATCCGAGGTCGGCATCTGTTCTATTAATGCCTGCAGCTGTAGCGTGGATCGTTCCACGGTGCGTGTGCGCGTTGATTCTAGACGAGAACGCAGCAGCAAGGCCATAGTATGGATTGACCAATTTCTGGGGTGGGAAATGACGCGCGATACGTACGGGGACATTTGCTCTGAGGTGAGGCCGTGTAATGGGGATGTATTTCGAACATTGAGGCATAACGATAATAGTATACATTGATCGAGGGGATGGAGGGGCGGTTGTGACGAAGGGTCAATATGGCTCAGGCTAGAGCGCGACCCTGCAACCTTGGAAGAAGTGAATTGTGTTTGTTCGAGTAATGTGTCGTCGTTCAAAGCGAGTGTTTCTGGGATATTCTTGTCCAGATTGCCTTCCCCCTTTGACAATGAAACTGGATCTTCTCCCGAGCCATCTAAATGACTTTCGGCTAATAGCACGAGTTGGCTGAGTTCTGTCTGCTGGAATTTTGTCCGCCGTCCGAGTGCACCGGTAAGTTCATATTCCAATCCCGTGGACCTCGATGCTTTGATAAAATATTCCGAGGCTTGTTTGTCGCGAGATAGGGTATGATCCAGCAATCCCAACTCCAAGTACAACCGGCCTAGCAGGTCAGGTTCCCTTGCTATCGTCGTTGCGAGTGCTTCAACCGACGTCCTGTAGTCATCTGAAACTGCCACCGGTTCGTCAAGGACATGCTGGCGCACCATCTCCACGCGTAACCTCCACCACGGTATTGATTCGATATGATTGAATGGCAACGAAACGAGGAGTTGGGAAACTCTGAGGAAAATAGGCACCTTCGCGAGGTGATACGCTGGTTCGCCACCAAATGCCAGCTCCGAAATAGCCTTAGCGTGTAGGGCTTCTTCTGTCCAAGGCTCCTTGGGTGATGTTTCCTGGGAATGCACTGCCAATACCTCCAGTGGGGTGACATCGAGGTCAGGGCCAGTCCAATTAGCCTGAACGAACGCGTGCAGACACGCGATAGCAATGCTGAGTCGTTCCAATTCCTCTGCAGCCCTGTCTTCTCCTGTAAATGTCGAAATGTCCCATAAATCTTGGAGAGGTAGATTTAAATCGTTGGATATTGGTTTGAACAGTGTACGCGCCCTTTCTGATGTCAGGACATCTCGAAACCGACATTCCACCACTAATTTTGCAAGATCGGCTGCCGAACTTGAGGACTCGGGTATTTGAGAGTCCCATGCACCTCTGAGAAGGGATTTTTCGACCAAAGATAGATGTTCAAGGGCCATGGTAGCGGAGATTTGTTGCAGGCGTACTAGTGCCCGTTGACTAGAAACTGGTTAATGCACTAATCAATTACTGACTTTTTCAGGCACGTGCTCTTCATCTTATCAATCATTTCTCAGAAAGGGAATTTCTCATTAGCGGATGACAAACTGACGCTGTAGTCGTCATCCCCTTTAGGAATTCGTATGTGCGAAAAAGACCGGCATGAAGAAAGGATTCATAATGCGTTTCTGCGTTTCTGCCTCCTGCCATTAGTCATAGCACGTCTGGACGCTTACTGCATTTGTCTAGCGCTTTTTATTCACAACTTGCGAAGTCCTTCCTCCTCCGGCCAAGCCCAACCCCACAAAGACCAAGTAATGCTGAGCTCGTTATTCCACCTGTGGCGACACCTACAACGCATGACAGATGCGGAATGTCGGAACCTGGTTCGCAAAAACACATGGATAGAGGTAGTCTTGAAGTTCAGTGTCCGGAGCCGCGAAACACTCACGAAATACTCGGTCATCGTTATCATTGGGTCCCGTGGTCAATAAGGCAACAGGCATTCCTCGCAATTTCGCCGATATTAGGTATTATTTCCGTGGCGTCCTGTGCGGTGCCAATCCCTTTTGGAAATCCATCCTATCATCTTGAGCTCTTTCGTCATTTTTTCTCGCGACCTGAAGTACTTATGTCGTTCATGCTCGCCGCCCGGAACATGAACACGAAAACCAGTCATCCGTTCTCCACTTTTGGAGTCTAGACTTTAAACCGTGTCTTCTCGTCGCTCGTAATAGCCACTGGTCGAAGACAAGAACATCTCATCTGAAGCAATGAAGAGTACGTATGCTCCTCACCAGCCTATCGGACCGAACTGATCCCGTAAGTTGATAGTGCATTAACTATATTTGGCAAATGTGCCACCTCGAAGACGCTCGTAACTCAAACCTAAAGTCCTCTAAGAAATACAAGCACCTGAGGATCCAAGCGTGAGTGCATGAAGGAAGTTGTCGTATCGCCTGGGCGCTGTTCTTGGAGTCTCGACTTCCTACTGAACCGTTGAGCCACAAACTCGGAGCGGCTGGCTCGTTTGTCGACAGCTCGACTAATTATGAGGCTAATGTCGTCGGCTGATAAGGTCGTCATTGCACTAATGGGCTAAAGTAGATGATACCCAAAACTGCTCAAATGATCATGGATGGATGACTTCTCCTGATTTCTCCCGACATGAGTAGTCCGATATGGGTGCGAGACTCTCATCATAATGTTTCCTTGCTGCACAGTGCAGTGCACATTCCACTTTTAGACATGTCAACTTGTCCATCAAGTTATACATAGACTAAATCAATAAGTTCTTCTGCTTTGAAGCAACTAACTGGCTCGGAGCTTGTACGACACTTCATATGCCCATCTATGTTATGTATGACAGATCCCGCTGTCTGTATGCCTCATGGTGGTAATATAGAGCCCGGGTGAAAGCTGATATCTGCAGAAAACAACATTACTAATACTAGTCAATGAGTCCGATTGAATCTCCGTAGACCTCGACGTTTACTTACACACACTCAGATTGGCGCTGCCATCCATCGGCGTGAGATCACCTTAATTCGTTCTTCTATACATCCGATAGATAGGTCGACAAAAAGCTACGGGGACCTAATTAGCGGCGCCGTATGTTCAAAATGAGAAAGATTTGGTCAGGTGTTATACTCACCTGATTACCTTGATGCGCTGATCCACCGAGAAGACTTGGATATCGCGTATCTCGATACCTGTTGCACCTCCAAAAATCAAATAGGTACTTGGCGATCGTCGAAGAAGAGGTAAGTATAGCTCTTTGTCGACGGGAGGAACTGCTCAAGGCCTAACAGCGCTTTCGTAATGTTTGTATGTAATCTTTCGTACTTCTCAACCGCTGCAGTTGCAGTCAATTTATTTTTAGCTCATAGTGGCACCCACCGTCCCGCAGCGGATTTTTGAAATTGGTGGATAAGTACGGCGGCCTAGCGGAGTATCTAGACCTCAGTTAATTGACGACTGGAGATAAAAATGCCCTTGAATTACTGAGTAAGAGACTGTACATATGTATTATTTTCAACGCCGTATGATATCACTTGATAGTCATTCAATCAATAAGAAAATAAGAAGACCTATCTTCACGCACGGAATAGAAAAACATGCGCGTCGGTTTCGGTCTCTGCGGACCAGCTGACTCTTCGGTGTGGTCTAGTACCTATGGTGGATACAAAAATCGTACTTCTGGCCCTGCCACCCTGGTCCGGATACCCCACCTCTCTGGGACCTAACAGAAGCGCGTAATTGGAGCGTGGTGGACGGTCAGGAACCGGTAGGAGCAGCCTGAGAGCAGCAAACCTATCCGTCCAAGGTCTACAGCCGCTGTAATGAGCTGTGATGAGGCTAGCGGAGACTGTCAACCCAACCTTCTCCTGCTCAATGCACGTCTGCATCATTTAGATGCGGAGCTAGATCTACCAGGTAGCTTATCATCTCGCCATGTTAAGTCAGACATAAATAATTGTATGTTGTCGTGTGTGCTTTTGGTCGAAGTCAGAATACGGAAGGCAGGAGAGAATTTTGAAAGGAGAGGACAGAGTCAGCCGTAGGGTCGTCCCGGTTGGCCGGTTCTTTGGGCGTTTAAAGAAAACCAGCCGGCACATATAGTCACATGACTGCATTTGACGGGGAAAACCAAAAAAGGTAAAGTCATTAGCGTCGCGTTCAGCTCTCTCTGTCTGCAAGCTCTTAGCTCTCTGCATCTCCTTTTTCAGTTTTGTTAATGCTTGCTTAAATGTCTGAACCTGCTCCTCGTCTCAGCACCGCATTTGACTACTCAAATCTTAGGCTACACACAGACGGCACTCGCGTCTGGCAAAAGTCTAAGAACCATAGGCCACGCATTATTGGAAATGTCGTTCAAGACGCGAGGTCTAATTGGATAGCAAAGGATGCAGGTGGTTCTGCAAAGGTCCCGACACAGAGGAAGAAAAAGGCCGATGGGACTGAAGAAGAAGAAGATGAAGATGAGGAAAAGTTCGAAGGCTCAGATGAAGAAGACGGGGAAGGCAGTGTTGAGGAAGATGCAGGCAAAGGCAAAGACAAGGAGCAGTCTGAAGAGGACAATGACGGAGACGAAGATATCGAACAAACAGTTGGCAAGAGAAAGCGAAAATCCAACAGTCATATCATACGGAAAGCAAAAAAGCAGAAATATCTCAACGAATTCGATTATTTAGCTCCGTTTGATCCACCGTCCTCGAATGCTGCTAGTTCCAACCCATCCGGTTTACCTGAGCCTTCTTCAGTACGTAGCACTGGCCTCATATCTCATTATTCACGTGTTAAATGCGATATATTCTTTTCTTCAGGACCTCTTGAACGTGATCCACAGATTTGCATCAGAATTCTACCATGAGCGTGGGCAGCTCTTGAACATTTCGCGTCAATACAGAATAGAGAAGAGAAAGCGGGAACTCCGAAGGCGTGGTCTTCTGAGCAAATCAGACGACAATGGCAATGACGCGGTTGCATCGGATTCTGCGTCGAATGCCTCCGACGCGGAGGCGGACGAACAAGCGAGTGAGAGCTCATCAGAAGGCGAGAGCAGTGGAGAGGATGACGATGAAGAAACGCAGAATCCGACTCCAGGTGGCCCGGAGCAGGAGGACACTGAGAAAGTCGATAAAGCGAGTTCACATGACAAACGCAGCAAAGGAAAAGGGAAAGAAAAAGCAAAAGAACAAGGAAGACCGAAGTCGAGACGCACAGGGAGAAGGAAGCTTAAACGTGACGAAAACATGTACATCGACATGTACAAGATGTTTGACGGTTCTGCTATGATGGCACTAGGTTTGCATCTATCCATATGTTTCGAGAAGTCGTTAAACTCATAATCATTTTTCGAAGGTATGCTCGTACAAGAACAGATTGCGTACATGCTCAATCCAGACATGCCCGACGACTGGAAGGAGGAGGTGCAGAAAGTGTACGGCACAGGAGTACCCAATGCGCGACAATCACACGATTCCTCAGACGAGCAGGACGAAAATGGCGAACAAAGCGATGATGGAGAAGAACCAGACCCAGACGTCGAAAGAGAAGCTACAACGCCAGAGCCCAGAGATCCACTTCCTGCGCACGCCAGCGACACATGAGGTCCGCGAATCTCCGTGACAAAAGACCGCCTTTCCATTTGACAGACGACAAGTATCCTTTATTCTTCCAGACTGGAGCTGTCACACCTATCATGCTCGGATCATCATCCTGGACGTAGTTGCTCATCGCTGCGGACCGCCAACTCCGAGCTTTCATCTCTGGAGGAACATCCGAATGATCCTGTCCAATCATCGAATCTTCTTGTGTTGGTACGAATTATTCCTCAAGAGACCAACGACGCGCTTCCTTTCGCTGGTCCTGTGGACAGGTGTTTCGAATCTCTATCTTGTAGGCAAAACCAGACTCTTGGTTACACTGTGGGCTTGAGGCAATTTGTGCATGCTGCGCCGCATTGCTAACTCATGTAGCATACGTACTGCCCGTACACTTGTTGTTACATTGCTTGAAGTGCGTTCACATGCAGCGCCCCCTAAAATGTCGTGTGAATCATTTCCTGTAATGTAAAATATGTATTAAGATGCTAATGGACACAAAAGAAGGATATGCAATCAAGACGAGGTTTTCTTGCTCTCTGCTAGCAACTTCAGAGTTTCGGAGGTTGTAGGTATCGAAGGACTGAAGTCAGGTGGTAGAGTTCCGTCATCCCAGCTTCGCATAATGTTGGCTCCGAGAATACCCATTCGATGGGCAGGGAAGATTTTGAGGCGTTCGAGACGACGTTCTCGAAGCTTGTTCTTTGGTAACATGCCTGACACTGCGTGTCGGATAATCTGCGCGAGAGAAGGGGTTCATGTCAGGAATACGACAGTCTGTGACGAGTAAATGTTACGCACCTCGTCTGGGTTCTTCTCCATCATAGCCTCGTATGGTGTCTCTTTCAAACCACCAGGGAACATAGAATGCTTCCTGAACAACAGTTGCTCTGACTTCCTCCCTGTTACTTTGACTTTCCGCGAGTTTGTAACGATGACATAGTCTCCGCAGTCAACTGTTATAGAGATATGAGATAAACGAAGACCCGGAACCCGAGCAGAACTCACCACTAGGGTCATATATAGGTTTGTGCTTGCCCATTAACACTAAAGCTATCCTCTCGGCCAGTTTACCAAGGACACGGTCGCTGGCATCGACATGGTGCCACACGCGGGCGTAGGCAAGCGCAGTCTATATGTAAAGCTCAGAAGACACCCATAGCGAGCAAGAAAACACGTACATTGCCAACAGACTGGGACATGGCTTGGGGAACGGTGCAGATGTTGCCGGCGAGAACGTTTTTCTGTTTCCGGCGCGCTGGAAAAAGTTTCCCACGAAAATACTATGTCCGCTCTGACTGCCTGAAATGGTTCAACACAACATTCACCTCTACGCCGCGGTTCAACGTTCATTCATCATGTCTTCCACTTTTACGCGTCCAGGACGCTTGCTTGGTCCCTAAAGAAGAGACTACGAGAAGTACCAGTATATTCTAAGCCTCCTCTGGCTTTGCGAAAATACTACGCGCGGGTCATTGCCAACCGAGATGTGGCTGTATCCCCCTTTCTGTCTGCAGGTCCCCAGTTCAGCTTCTGTACGATTTCATTCATAAAAAAATGCTCTATTCTTGCTTTGGTCAACTACTCCTTTCTTTTCCCTGAAGATAAGCAAGAGATTGCTCGACTTGTCCCAATCTGATGGTACACCTTGTGGCTGCGATATAGCTACGGCTACTTTCAGCAAGCTGGGTACGTGTGCAGATACTAGCGTACCAAAGCAGAGGTACACGGATTTCGTTGACATTCGTGGCACGCTTCGGTTTGTTCTTCGCGTCTTAGATTAATCGCGCCATCTCCTGTCTTTCACAGAGACTCTATATTATAACTATGACGCCGTAATGAAGTCTGCCATTCACACACATGTTTTCTTGGGACTAGCGCACTATCCTCTTTTCCTCCAGCTATACTCCGATCTGGTTCGAATGGAGTTGTCTGTGGCTACCGTGTAACAATGGTCTCCTTTTTACACGGTTTACTCGGGAATATCCAGTCCTTCCTCTGTGGCGTTACGCGTAGGTGTCGTGTTTCGACTCCTCATCATCCTCCGAAGTCTACGCCAGAAGACATCGCAACAGCATGGACAAAGTACGGCGCAATGTTCTCGGACATGTGCATGATCTAGTATGTCATCCCACTCTCTAGTAAAAGGCTGTGGCTTGCTTCCGTACATGCAAGCCAGAGCTCTCACTCTCTGATTACGGAAAGATATTTACGTCTTTTGGGGTAAGTATCATTCTCGAAGCAGGGGTCGTCATTTCTACTGCTCCGCGCGAAGATGGATGGCATGCATAAGTGCCCAGATACCATCAAACTCTATACCGTGGATGCGCGTGTGCTGTGCCGGCTTTACCTAGCCAACGCGCTGGTCTCCTGCTGAGATTCCGCCTGCCTTCGAAATCAGCGACAAGACGACTATCGCGTGAAATTCGACCTCCTTCTTTCTTGCTCTTCGATCCCTCACGGACGGCTATTCTCGGGGAATTTATGATCCTGGTTATGTCCCGGTCATTGCTGGCTGTTAATTCGTCTTCCGCAACGACTACGAAACCCAATGGGAATTTCTTAGTGCGGGGAACTCTCGGCATATCTTCTTCGTCCTCAAGCCATACCGCGATCGGCAATTCACTTTTCATTGATACTGTCAATCTATTTCTGCCTCCTACATATGCTGTGGAAGGTTGTGTGGAAAGGCTTCGAATTTTTTACCCCTTAACCGAACAGAGAAAACAGGAAAATCTGTCTGTCTTATCAAAGCAAGTGGAGGAGCTGTGTCGCAGATGATCAAAGGCGAGAAGGGGTGATGCTACCCATGTTTACTCCATCTGTTGGACTTTTCCTTAGTTCTCAAGATTGTTCGTTCTCAGAATAGGATAGCACCCATGAACAGGAAATCGTATCCAGCACCAAGGTACTTCACACCACATGAACACGTCTTTCGGAGATTTGACACTCTTCGACCGATGGCCATTGGCAGCCCCTAGATGGAAATCGTCAACGAGAAGTTGGAAGATGATTCCGGAAACCCCTCAATCTCACTACAGCAGCAGGCAGCTGACCCCTTTCATTTACATCCTATTGGCTGTGCACTGCGGATTTGCGGGGTTGTCTCGACCAGTGGCAGGCCAGAAACCACTTTGCGTTCCCTTCGACCCCCACACAATGAAAAAATAGATGATAAGAACTGCGCGTCTGTCTGCGCCGCCCTCGGTCAGGTCCCATTCCCGAACGTGCTCTGCACTTCGAACCTTCTGGTTCCTGAGCTTCTCGACCGGACGGCCAGCCAGGCAGAAGACCCAAATTTCACCAAGGTTATAAACAAACCTACATAGAAGGACAGACAGACAGAAGGACGAACGCGCCACAAGTTTACCGGATTTTCCTGTCCGTGTACCAAGAATAAAATTTCGGCAATTGACGAAGGTTTGAGCAGCCACATTCTCCAGACAGGGCTGGTGTGGTCTTCCATGCATATGACGCGCGGCTGAGCGGCGACGAAACCACCGCCGGGGGAAAGCGATGTAACGGTACAAAGCCGAAGGCAACTTGGCGCACTGTCGACATTACAAACATGGAAAAGTTTTCCTTTCTATCTCTTTGTCGATGCTGGCTGTGAGTGGATCGAAAACATATCTGGAAGTCGTTCTTACTAATAACTTTTCCACATCAGTCTTTCATTAAGACCTAGGTACCGCAACACATCAAATAATCTTTCCTACGGACACCCCCCACCACCACACACATGTCGTGCCAGTATGCCCGTTACCCGTACCCCGTACCTGCCATGGTCGCTACGAGACATGCCATATTCTATAATTTGCCATCGGTCAGAAAAACGTGGCGGAGACGATCAGAAAACCTTTCGCGCCCATCCGAGCAGTATGAACTACAGCAACGCCAAAGAAAAAAATTCACATTGTAACCAACGCGCCACGGGAACTCGAGTCAAAAGCATGAGAAGAGAACTTTGAACGATCAACCTCGCTCCACATAAACTTAACCATAAAACACATTCATTCACTTGACTTGAAAGGAGGCCAGTGTCGTTCGACGATTGAACTTTAATTCGAGTAAGTCAAAAACCTTTCCTTTGGGTTGATGCATTTGAATGACATTGAAACTGATACTGATAAATAGGTGAATACGAATCTCATACTGAAAAGAAAAGAACCTCGAACACGCAATATTTCTATTGTAACTCCTGCCCAGGACTACTCCCTAAACGGGTTTGCGGCGTCTGCTGATACATACTTTCACTATCCGTGCTCCTCCACTGCACAGCGTTCTCGTGATTCCTTCACCCAGGGCCCGCCATGTTCTATCCAATCCAAGCTTCTCGCGACGCCATCGAAGTTCGAACTCGGGTGTGGGGAAATTGTACATAATTTGAAGCATGGGCTTCGTTCGCTAAAGGCTGCAGGCAGTGCTGGTGCTTGAATTCTTCGTAGATTTCAAATGTTATTTGACCTGCCTCGTGGCTGGATAGCGGTGCTCTACTCTGCTTCAAGCTTCGAACTTCGAGTCCCAAGAATACTTGCTCTAGAATTATGTCAGTTTTCCTTCTCTGCGTAACATTGGGTTAGCACCACTGAAAAGTTCAGCAAGGTGATTGGATATGAATGCCATTTTGCCTCTTTCTATGAATTTCGAAAAACAAGTCATTGGACAGAGCGAATGGAATGTGAACGTTGACAAAGATGGACTTCGAATTTCATTTTCAGATTATTTTCTTCCTTACAAAATCTCTTGATTTCACAAATTAGAAAACAAAACGTTAATATCAAATATCAAAAATACTACATAATACAAAACGAATTAACAAATATAACAAAAGATAGTATTACAATTCGCATACTACTCGTACACCGCCTACATTATCCAACCTGGCAACTGGCAACACAAACGCATAGCGAAAACCTCAACACAACCCAAATCCCCTGCCTATCGCGCTTCTAAAGGCGGCAAGAACTCCGGCACCTCTCCCAACTGGAACTTCTCGCCCTTGAACGCTTCCAGACTCGACTTGGGGAGCAAATCCACATATCCATCTTTCAGAAGCGCATCGTACGGCGTCGAGATCCTCGCGTATTTCCCCAAGAGCGCAGCGAAATCTAACGCGCCTGATGACGAAGTCGCAGTGGCCGACTTCATCTCGGCGGAGACGGAGGATGCTATAGGTGCGAATGCGGATGTGGTTGTGGTAGTAGCAGGTGTAGCGGTAGTTTGTGTGGGTTGTGTGGGTTGTGCAGGTTGTCCGAAGGCACTCGTTGTTGCGTTCGTTGGCGCGCCGAAGACAGAAGGAGAGGATGTACCACCGAATACTGCATTTTGCTGAGGCGGAGCGGGTTGCCCAAAAGATGGCTGGCCGAATGCAGACGCTGTCGTTCCTGTGCTAGCAAGACCACCAAACGCTGACGTAGGCGCAGGTCCCGAAATCGCATTATTCGTGTTCGTGTTTCCAAACGCGGATGCAAGCGCAGCATTCGTGCTGCCAAACACCGAAGTAGGCGCTGCCGGAGCCGCGGAATTGTTGAACGCAGACGACGTCGAAGCAAAAGCCGACGGTGTTTGTGTTTGAGTTTGGGGCTGGCCAAACGCAGACGGTGCGCCAAATACCGACCCAGAAGGGTTAGTCGCAGTCGCTGGGGTACCAAATGCACTTGTAGTAGTAGTGGTACCCGCAGGCGCTCCGAAGGCGCTTGTCGTGGCAGGTTGGCCAAATGCACTTGTGGTCGTATTCGTTGCTACTGGCTGCCCAAACGCACCAGTTGTTGTCGAGTTCGCGGGTTGTCCGAATGCAGGCTGTCCAAACGCACTCGTGGTCGTCGCAGGCTGTCCAAATGCACTCGTAGTTGCCGCTGGCTGTCCAAATGCACTTGTAGTCGTCGAAGGTTGCCCAAACACGCTCGTAGTGGCTGGCTGTCCGAATACACTTGTAGGCTTTGAAGGTTGCCCGAACACACTAGTAGATGCAGGTACGGGTTGTCCAAATGCACCGGTGGTAGGAGCTTGTGGGGCTGGCTGTCCGAATGCTGGTTGGCCAAACACTGAACCACCTGAAGGAGCTGACTGGGCAATTGCTGAGAAAGCAGAAGGCTTGTTGGCAAACGCCGAAAAGGCGCCTCCACCGCTGCCGCTAGTTGAACTACCTCCAGTGTTGCCGAATGCTGAAGGACCAGATCCACTAAAGGCGCTGAAGGCTCCTGACGCTGGTTTTATGACGGATGAAGAAGGGTTTTGAGCAGCCTGCCCGAACGATGATTGTCCAAAGGCTGATGTGGGTGCTGTGGTCTGTCCGAAAGCAGAAGTGGTCGCGGGGGTGGATGCTTGTCCAAAAACAGATGTGGTTCGTGGCTGACCAAACGCAGAAGTTCCCGCTTGAGAGAAAGCAGAAGGTTGACCGAAAGCACTTGTTGTTGCTGGTGTAGATGTTTGGCCAAACACGGACTGCCCAAAGGCTGGTGTAGTTGTTGGTTTCCCAAACACCGAAGTGCCTGTGTTGTTTCCAAATGCTGATGTCGATCCAAATGCAGATCGAGAAGCCCGCGTTTCCAGGTCGGACTTTATTTTGAGAAGGACAGGATGGCTGGTATGTTTTAGCGATTCAACGAACAATTCCTGAGTTTTTGCGCTAGCATCCTGGGAAATCGAAATTAAGTGCAAAACACAACATCATAGGAGCGACATGATTTACTGTATAGAAAGCAGTTGCTGCAGCTGTCTGGTTCGTTTCATATGTGACCTAAAAGTATCGTCAAATCGCGTGTGCAACTCAAACAACTGCTCGCACATACATATTCGTTCCATTTGCCGTTCTTCGACGCTTCCCATGCTTTCACGCGTAGTTCCTCCGCCGACTCTTCAAATCCCTTCAGAAGAGTAGGTTCATATTTCGCTGGACCGTAAGACGAGAGTGGCCATATAGGTTTATTCTCGGGCATAAGGTCCATTTTTATATTCGAACCACTGAAGAGGTTGTGATTAGCTTGGACACAGCCAGTCAAGTCAGCAAACAGCCCTACTTGTATGGCGCTTTGTCCTCGTCTCTCTCTTCTGTCGTTTCTAGTAAAAAAATATCAGGACGGCACGGAAGTCCATTATGAAGAGCAATACTGACTGGCCGAGCTCGCGTTGTTCCTAGGGTGCTCATTTCGACAGTTGTCGCCAAATCGACAGTTTCCTCTGAGAAAGAATTGACAAACTGCCTACGGAGTTTCTTGTCAGTCAATTTAAGAGTAAACTTGGCGTTGGCGGGTACTCACCATACTGCGTGTAACGAGTTGAAGGTTGCAGATCATCAAGTCAATACTGAAGTGGTTTCGATGACATAATCTTAATTACCCTATCACGTGTACCCATCTCTCGATGAGTGCGCTCTCTACTACTAGACTCTGCGCGCTTCTTCCTCCTTGCTCACTACGCTGCTGCTACAAAATCCTGCTCTAAACGCCTCGCAGACCTCCTGATCCTACGACTCTTTCCACTGAAACTCAGTGCTCGCAATACACGTCTTTCTGACAAGCACTTGTCGAGATGAAGTCAGAGGAACAAGCTACACCAGCTCCGGCTACTCCTGCGCCCCCTTCAGCACCACAAACTCCCGTACAGACATATACTGCAACATGGGCCTCTACGCGTACGTAAACCACCTCAAAACGAAACAATTCACATTGTACCGTTCCACAAAAATCATTTGACAAACGTTCAGCAGATCCAGTCCTTCAACAACAACAGCAACAAGCGCAAGCAGCCCAGACACCGCAACAGCAAACACAACAACAACAGCCTGCTCAAATCCCTGCGTAAACGCCTTGTCCATCTCTGAGACGACGCGTCTTTGTTGAAATTATGTTCTCCTGCATTCTAGGGCATCACCATACTATCAACCTTACACCTCACATTACCCCCAGGCGGCCTATGCCACGCATTACCAACCCTACGCACCAGCTGTGGCAGCGCAGCAGACGACTACTCCTGCCAGACCGGCGGTAACAACTCCGTACCAAACGAGCACCTATAGTCTAAGCACCACGACCGCTGCAAACACTGCTGCTAATGCGGCCACCGCTACGAGTAGTACAGGGATGGACACAGCGGACATCGCCACGCTGAACGACGCACTCGGGAGCGCAGGTGTTGATCTCAGGGTACGTTAATTCAAAAGTCAGATTCATAAACCTCATTTCATGTTTGGTTGTTCAGGCCGAAGAAGAATCCCTTCAACGAACTCACGACAGCCACCAAGCCTACCGATCCTACGAAGACCGAACACGCAAACAGCCTCCGAAACCCGCCTTCGACACCCGTATCCTCGGCACGACAATGCGCACTATCGGTACGAACCACAAAGTGACTCGAATACCCGAAGAATCCGTTAACTACCTCGCACTGGCACTGCGTGCGAGGCTGCAGGACCTAATAACAGGCATGATTGCTGCATCGCATCATCGGACGGACACGCAGTTCGACCGGCCTGCGTCCCTCTATGAAGACGGGTCGCCGATGTGGAGTATCGTCGTTCGAAGCGATGTGGCAAAGCAGCTGGCAGTGCTAGAACGAGTTGAACGAGAGGAAGAGATGCGGGTGCGCAAGGAGCGGAAAGAGCGCGCGGAGATGACAGCTGCACATACCGCCGCGCTCGCTGCACAGGCGAACGGGATGGCAGCTCAAAACGCCGAAGTGACGGACGAGACGGCAGATGGCACGGCGAAGAAGAAGAGAAAGAAAGATGGGCCTGGTGTCACAGCACGCAACATGTCGGAAGATGTGAGGAAGAAGATGTCGAATGCTGTAGCCACGCAAGCAGCTGGTCTCGGAGGCAAATATTCATGGATGACAGCTGCAAGTTCTACGCCTACGCCTAAGCCAAAGACGGCTCCTGTATCTGCTGCTCCTTCACCTGCAGCAGCGACATCTCCAGCTACCACTACGACTCCTGTAGCTACCACGACTACAGCTACCACTACGACCGCTACTACAACTACGACTACTAGCTCGTGGGCTAGACCGTATGTCTCTACGAAAAAACCTGTAGGAGGCACCAAGGACGCCAACGTGAAGGAGGAAGAAGATACGAGGGTTACCGTGACGATGCGAGATGCCATGTTCGTAATCGAAAAGGAAAGAGGGCACGGAGGAGGACGAGGTGCTGCTCGTGGTTGGGTGTAATCTTAAATGTTCTATTCTTTTGCCGAGGGTATGTATGAATACTAGTGACGGACTTGGGTTTTTATCTTTTCTTTTTTTAACTTCACTCGTGGTCGCAGTTCATCTCGTAACATGTATTTTTTCATCACCGTTTATTGGACCTAAAAAGGCAGGAGTTTGCCCAAAAATAGAAAATGCGTCTGTAAGTCTGTGCCTATGGATCGATGTTCTACGGATGTCTATCGACCTCCTGCTGGTCGTTCCCTGACTTCTGTCCAATATTTTCTGGTCTTGAGCTTGAGATTTTGACGCGGAAGTGCCGGCCCTAACATAGGAGCACGTGGTGTTACCTCTATTATTAGACTATAGAAATCTATAACGTTGATTCTTGAATGTGCTGTCAGGCGATCTGCAACCCTCTCGTAACACATAATATGATAATATGGTGCGTGTTCGTCGACTCCAAGTCTATTTCTAAGTCTCCTGAGTTGAAACTACATAGGTAGTTTGCCAATTCTTTCTCAGGGGGAACTGTCGATTTGGCGAGCGATGTCGAAAAGAACACCCTATGAGCAGCAACCCGACCTCAGTGTTGTCCTCCACGAGTTAGTTTTGCTCTTTTAGCTGACTTTTGTACCGTTCTGAAAACTTTGATTGTCAGAGCCAACAGAAGGAAGAGAGTCAAGAGACGAGGACGAGGATGCCGTGCCACTCCCCAGCCCACCCATCTCTCAGGCCAAGATTTCTGAGGAAATGGAAGGGAAATGGGTGGGTCCTATGCCCGCCCAACAGTTCATAGACTCGTTTTTCGATTCCAACAATCCACCTCGCGAGAAACTAGACGGATATGTGAGGAATTGGAAGACACATTCCAAATCTGTAGGGACTTTTTCCGATGCGACTGAAATGTGCAATCGAGTAGTGAGTTTTTCTCTCCTTCATCCTTTTTGATTGCTGCTTATGAAACTGTTCAGCAAGGGCTGATTACCACGTCAGAAGCAGCTCCAGGCATGAAAGTATATCGGGTTCTACCTCAGTACAACGCCATAGACTATTCACCGAGCGAGACCACCCTCGCCTTGTACGCCGATGGAGATCCTCTTCACCTCGAATCCATGCAACTTTGCATCACGACAAAGTTAAGCACGCCGCCAAAGCAGAAACAGAAACAGAATGAACATTCCAATGGTGACGACTCTCATAAGGAATACTGCGAGATTTCTGCCGATTTGGAGGACGGTACAGAAGGCTGCGCGCTCTGCAAAGATGAATTGGTCTCGCACGCAAAAGCACTGCTGAACTACCAACACCGCACTCATGTGTTTATCGTTCACATGGTGGATCCTTACGCTAGACTCATTCGATTCGATCGAGATGGGGCTATTGTTTCAGCGCGGTTCGACTATCGGGAGCACGGCGAAATACTTCTGGAGTTCCTGTGGAAGTTTTCTAACGCGACGAGCGAGGCTAGAGGGAGAGATCCCACTGTGAGGCGAGCCACGGTCGAGGAAGCAGCTCTTGCGAGAGAGAAGCTTGCCAAATGGTTCAAGTATCATAAACGACCGGTGTACAAACTGCTCATCCGAGACAAAGAGTTGGGTGGTTCGACCGAAAGGAAGAAGATGGAAGTGCTGGTCTTCTCTCCCGTCTTTCGACAACTGTCTCTTGTTGGCGGCGCGACGAAAGGTTATGTTGGCTACGATCCCGGCACAGACAAGATCGTTTTCGTGAAGGATGCCTGGCGGTCCGTTGACCCTTCTATGATCAAGGAGACCAACACTTTGCGCGCGATTAATTCTGCTGGCATAACTAAAGGAGTTCCGGTCCTTCTCTGTGGCGATGATTTGGAAGGACGATGGCAGTCAACCATTACTGCGGAATACTCGCAGAAAGAATGGAATATAGGAGGTCATTTCAAGGGAATCGGTCGCCGCATACAAACGCGGTTCGTAACGGACAAGGTGGGAAGGTCTATAGAGAAATTCAAAGCTTCGAAAGACTTTCTCAAAGCTCTTTTCGATGCCTTCCGTGGTACGATTCATTGTTCCTCTATGTTTCATTCTCATATCATTGTTTGGGTAGCTCATAAGGTTGTTTACGACAAGTGCCAAATCCTACATTGCGACATCAGTGTGGGCAATATTCTTGTCACAGCCGATGGCAAAGGATTTCTCAACAACTGGGAACAAGCGAGGAGCATAGAAAATATTGTGTCAGGACCGCATCGCGATTTTCGTTCGGTAAGTTGATCCCACCCATTATTCATTCGTCTGTCTGTCTGACTCATTACCTGCGCTTAGGGTACATGGCGGTTCATGTCTGCATCCCTCCTGTTAAGACCTAAAAAGATTCATACCTTGCAAGATGATATCGAATCGTTCTTCTGGGTACCGGCCTTCATGATTCTGTGTTTCCTCAAGCACAACTGGACAAGCCAGAAGAAGCTCATCATGGAGAGTGTATACGACGAGTGTCAGAGCAACGTCCGTACCGATGGCATCGTTCTAGGAGGCACGGGGAAGTTCAATCACCTCGCTTATTTTCTTCCTGTCAACGATCCATTAGTGGTGCAAGGCAACAAACCCTTGACCGTTTTCTTCGAGAGGTGTCGACGTCTGGTTCTCGCCCAACATCTTGCCGAATCAGGCGTACGTGCCAGCGAACTCAAGTTCAAGACGACCGAAAGGGACTTTGAAAGAGATGTTTATCGGGCCCTTCGGGATAAGGCCCCCTCCAACCCCTTGACCAGTCATGCAGCCTTTGAAGCAGCTTTTGTCGAAGCCTTGGCTGCTGACGGCTGGCCTGTCAACGATTCAGCCCAAGGTTACGCAGAGGAAGCGGTGCAGACATCTGCCGGCAAAAAGAGGAAAGCGGACGAGATGCAGGATTATTCAGATGAGAAGTCGAAAAAATACCAGGGCAGAAGGACTTGAATTAAAGGCATGGCACAACCTCTGTCCCAATGCACAGAGGCATGGAGTCCCCGAGCGCTCCGAACTGAAGTCAAAATAGAGGAGCAACCTACCAGTGCAGTCTGCCGTTCATTCTGAGCGCCAGTTGGAAGAATTCCAGCCTGAGGAAAGGCTCCGGCACGCTCTCTGTCCTCGGAAAGTACTATCGACTTCTGGAGGCTCAAGAAGCTGCAGATGTCAAAATCAAAGTAAAAGAAGAAGAGTAACCGACCGCCGTCAATGCTTTTCCCGATGGTCCAACTTATGGCAATAGCTACGAAAACAAAGGCTCGCGTCAAGCCGCATTTTAGTTTGTCGATAGCTTTTGTGCATTTTTTGTACCTTCTCTATGCTTCTACAGACCTGTTTCTGCTATTGGCTCTCTTACTTCAATTTTTTCCAGGCCTGGTGGCTATCGTGCCTTCGTTTTCTTGCATCGTGTACTTTTTTTCTGTAGTGCCCCCTTATAAGGTATGAGTATGCCCAAAAATGGAATACGCAATAATCTCCAGGATGCAAAATACAGCTTTAAAATTCTAGAAACGATAGGATACACAGATGACACATAAACAGCCCTTTATATTCTACTTTCGCAGTTCTCCGCGTCTTCGTCGTTCGATATAGGAATGACCGTCGTTGCCATCATCACCACCGAAAATCCGAATTCCAAATTCCGAAAATCCATACGTGGGGAACCACCAACAAGCGAAAAGACAAAAAAGAAGGCAGGGGAACAGTGGGAGGCAGTGGGCACCAAAATGCAAGAAAGAGCGTGTATATCATCATAGCTGTACTACGTTTTTCAGAACCGCGTATTCTGCATTGATGATGCTGCTCGTAGCAGCACCGATGGACACGTTGTTGGCGAGCACGACGAACTTGATGTCCAGGACCTGGCACTGCCTGACTCTGCCCACCGAAACGCCCGCTCCGTCCTGGTAATACCTGTCCAATCTAGGCTGAGGCCGATCCGGTTCTTCATGGACCACGATCGCATGTCGGGGTGCGGACGGGCATCCAAGAGCTTGCGCATCAGGAGTGAACGCCGCGAGAGCCTCGCGGACTTGCTGGGGCGACGGCGGAGGACGGTTGGCAAAGCGCACGGAGACGCACTCGGTGTGGCCGTCGATGACGGGTACGCGATTGCACGAAGCGGACACGCGGAGCGGGTGCTTCGCGTGCATGTCGAACGATTTGACGCCGCTGTCGTTCGCGCTCACCCCGCCGAGGATCTTGAGCGTCTCCCACTCGATCTTCTCCTCCTCACCGCCGATGTACGGGATGATGTTGTCCAGGATGTCCAAGCTCGGCACGCCCGGGTAGCCTGCGCCAGAAATGGCTTGCATCGTCGTCACTATCGCGGACTCGATGGGCCCGAAGGCTTTTTCCATCGCTGCGAGAGGGATAACGTAGCCGGTTGTGGAGCAGTTCGCGTTGGTGACGATGAATCCTTTTTTCAGGGGTGGCGAAAAGAGGGCTTGTTGTTGGGGGATGATGGACAGATGCGAGGTGTTGACGAGGGGAACGATGAGAGGGACGTTGGGATCTCTTCTAAAGTTCTTCGCATTGGAGAAGACAGCGAGATCTGCTGCCCTGAAGGCCTCCTCTTCAAAATGCAAGGTATCAGATATAAAAAGTCCGAGGTTCAGATTAAAAAAGGAGGACTACGCACCAATTTCTCCTGCTACATCCGCATCCAGACCCGAGAAGACGATCTTGCAGTCCTTGAAATGCACTGGATTGCACTCCTGCACGACGACGTTCCTGACAGAATGAGGGATCGGCGTGCTCTGCTTCCAGTTGACAGCCGTTCTGTACTCCTTGCCTGCGCTTCTGGGCGAAGCACCAAGAGCATGAATAGTAAACCAAGGATGTGCCGAGAGGAGAGTAATGAACCTCTGTCCTACAGTGCCTGTCGCACCGAGGACACCAACGGGAATGGGCTGAGATGGATGCTGCATGCCTGTACGCGAGTGCTTTGGAGTAAATGAAGATTTCTGGAAAGAATGAGGATCGTCAGTTACCACGATCGTCTTGGGCGACACAGAAACAAAGGCCCTGCTCGTTGTCGCGCCCGACATGAGGCGGCCGTGGTGAAGGTTCAAACTTGAGCCTGAGCTCGGGCACTTACGAGAGTAATTTAGATCTATCCACACACGTGATCCTCCGCGCTTATCAGATTATTTGTGAGCGCCTAGCAGAAACGAATTTTTTGACGCTATTCGTCTTTTGAGTGAGTGCACTGTAGAAGTCAATGAGGGAGAGAGTAGAGGATGGAAGGGAGAAACAAAGAACTTAGGAGCCACTCGAGTCATTTTAGTTGCTTCCGCGTCAATATTTCGGGTGTTCCAACCCCGAAGATACTTCGGACGTAAGTCCGCCCCCAATGGATCAAAGTTCTACTCATCCCTCCTCCTTCTGCACATCAATAACCTCCAAAAAATTGCACTATCAATGTATCATCATGGGCTGTCTGGGGCGAGATCATATTCGAACTCGCTGCATGAGTGTCTCGTAGGATTGTCGTGGTTAAAGCAGCGTTTTCTGGACCAAGTGTAGTCTGCTGACGCTCTAAAAAGCATGGTGCGCGAAAGTTTGGGTTGCAGAATTATACGTTTAGAGGCGAGCTTAGAAAACTAAATGCCACCTCTACTAAGTTTCGTTCGAAGACGCAGGAGTTACCTGACGCGGAACAGAGCTCCGGAGGGTAGTATTCCTGTGTTCTTAGAAAGTTTAACAAGTCGGGTAGAACGACGACCTGTGTGAACCGTGGATGACTTGGTGAAAACATATGGGGTTTAACGGAGTCATACAAATTTTATGCGCTTCGGCCTTTTCTCGACGAGTGAAATAGATTGCTCGTTCCATATCCTCTTTGGTGGACTTGAGGTCAGCATCATAGCTAGAATTGCATCGGCCTTCAGCCGCGTCCATGAAATTTGATACAAATACTTAGGTGCTACTACGTTCGCGAAACGACAGAATTAATCCGATTCTACATAGTTCGGTGCGTAGGGTCGGTTCTCGATCCGAGCGCTATTTCGACGTGTTCCACCCATTGGCAGAAGGCTTGACGAGCCAATATTAGAATCACTATCGTGGACGGAGGTCTTGGACCTTTTCTTTCGAGGCGCTTTCTCGGTAGGCACTTGCAAGGTGGAGTCATAGATTTCGTCCTCAGCTTTCCGTTTTCCTGGAAATATATCACCGGCATCGGTGACTGTCACAGACTCCACTGCATCTACGGACGCGTCATTTTCCGTAGGCCAATCTCCATTAAAAGCTTTGGCAAATAACGCCTCCATCTTATCATGACTGGCAAGAGGTGATTCTTCGATTCTCGCGAGCGCCATTTTGTATACTGCTTGCTCTTCATTTGGGATTGGCGATGAAGCCGTTGAGATAGCCCGGCGTAGCTTCAATTCACCCATGTCATGATCAGTTGTTTTGATACGAGCCAAGTGATGTATTGATGATACTCACAGTGCTTTTTACCTTCCTCCTAATTTCGTCCAGGAAATGACAATGACTTAAGACAAGATTCCCAGCATCTTCCAAAAATTCGGTGAGCGACCGGTTATTCTCGATCCAGATGAGACCTCGATCGTGGATACCTCTATCGAGGTAACCCTTTTTGCCGGTACCACCAATGACAACCTCATCACCGATGGCAGTGTTGTCGGCGTAAACGTATTTGATGCTCTTATCGACCGCATGAGTGTGATTGTTGGGTATGTAGCGAAGGGAAACATAAAGGACGACCCAGAAGAAAGACTCTATGTCGTCCTGTAAGGTGTGAAATTTCCCAGGGTGCTGAAGGAGGAGGATAGACATGAACGCCCATGAGCCCTGCAAATCAATTAATAAAAATCAAATTTAACAGCTGGGAAGCATCAAAATAGTGAATTACCGAACGAGACGCCTGAAGTGCTCCAGCCTCTATCTCTTCAATGGTTCTCGCCAGGTCCCAGTCGTTTAGAATGCCACGTCCATCCTCAGTAATGAGTATGTTAAAAAGATGAACGTCACGATGTAAGATTCCGCATTTCTCGAAGACATTCTTATGAGCTAAATGGACGGAATTCAGCCACGGCAAATGATTAGATCGGGAAAGCTTGAACAGTACCTAAGAAGGCGTCATAGATAGCCTTGAAACAGACCTTCGACGAATCAAAATTCTGAATGGGTGATCCGACCTTGTCTGTCGCAAAGCGGATATGTTTCTTGGGACAATCTTTAGGACGCCCCCCTATATTCCAAGAGGCTTGTGCGTATTTGGTAGTGACGGTAGTTTGCCACTCTCCGTCCAGGTCATCGCCCCCAAGGAAGACAGGTACACCTTCGGTTATGCCGCCATTCAAGTTGATGTCTTTGAGGATTTCTGATTCCTTCCGTATTCCAGGATCAGTCGCACGCCATGAGTCCTTCACAAATACAATCTTCTCTGACGACTGGTCATAGGCAGGCATGGTTCGCGTCGCCCTTCCGACAACGCATTGGGGGTCTACAATAGCAGTCCACACGAGAACTTCCTTCACCTGCGTTTTGTCCGCCCTTGGCCTTTTCTGAGGTTTATCTTCACGTTCTTTGCCCTTATCTCGCATGCTTCTTGCATTATTGCTCTCCTCCCAGTTCAACACCTTGATCTTATATACCGCTCGATCCTGGCCTGGTTTGGGTTTCCATTTTTCCAGCATCTGTTTGGCGAGGATAGCCTCTTCCGCCGTAGCCTTCTTCACAGTGGGATCCGATCCTCTCATTTCGGCGCTAGCGTTTGAGAGCCTCCAAAGGAACTCGCAAAGCCAATCCCCTTCCTTCCTGTACTCGAAATGAGCGGACACGACAGCTCCGTCACGGTCGAAACGGATGAGTCTAGCGTACGGATCGCCCATATAAACTGCGAAGAAATGGGTACGGTGCTGTTGGCTAAGCACCAATCTTGCATAGGTAGCCAGCTGACCTCGGCACTTTCTGCGTTGCTCTGAAGTAGGCTCAAAATCAATCGCGCTTGTTTCTCCATTGCGCTTGCGACGTTGCACGTAATCGCCAGGGTCTGAAAAAGGGTCAACGGCAGGCTTCTGAACTTCTTCGCCCTTTGGAGTCTTCGATTTTCTTTTTGGCTTCAATTCGAACACCGAGACCATGATATCGAGTTGAGTCTTCCCTTCGCTTTCGTCCATGGAATTGGAATATATAGCAAAGTCGGGCTTGTTCTTCATATCGACGGGGGCTTTGCGGTCGGAGTTCTGGGAGGTGTTGACAATCTTCAAGGTAGACATCGCTTCTGACTTGACCAATCGATCCAACTGTTGATAATAGACCGAATAAAGGGTAAGGCTACAGACGATCTGCTACACGAGTAAGGAAACCAGGACGTACCACATCTGTATACATTTCCGTCTCGATGGTATAAGAAGGCATGCCTTCAAATGTTTTCTTCCAATCGCTACTTTGTGCCGGTTTTTCCGTGTCAACTTCCCCTAGAAACTCGTCTAGAAATAGCTGAATTGGCATGGGCCCTATCCATCTTCCTTGCATCTCTGTGGCCATGACCTCGAAAATGTCTTTGTGAGGTCCCATGCCGCCGAGATTAGAGCCCTGCAAACTATGCTTCCTGGGAGAGCTGCCCGTGCCTTTGACGGACCTTTTTGCTGGATTCGCTCGAGATCCGATTGGATTCGACTGAGCGTGAGATTTGTTGACCGTTTCGCTGCGTATGTCGCCCGTTGAAAGGGGGCGAGGATCTGGGGTGGAAGGCATGGCAGGACGTGTAAGAGGAATAGAGGGTACTGAGTGACGCCCGGGCTCTCGTGTGCTTCCTTCTGCTTCTGGTCTTAGTGAGTCCAAGCCGATGAACAATGCAGAAGTAACCGTACCATCCATACTATCGTCCTCTTTGCCTTCTTCTCCTTCTGGGTCTTCGTCAGATTCGACATCACTCATATCTCCTTCACTCGATATTGCTGGGCCTTCGTATATGGAAGGCTGGCGACTATAGATTTCCTCTTCTTGATCAAGGTCATCAACGTCCGAGTCTGCATAAGAATAAGAGCGGGGGGAAGACATGAGTGCGGGATCAGTTAACCTGTATGGTTGAAAAGTCCTGGTGGTTTGGGGCTTTATATAGCAGGAGAATAACGTGTCATTTCAAGACCAAGGTCATGACCAAACGCTAGATTCCGAGACTACCACCTTCCAAATTTTCAGATATTCCCAGGTTCGACCAGATGGCAGATACGCGCGGGCACGAGGCATGGGCTATTGTCAAGACCGACAGAATCCAGAACATAGCACATGTGAGTCAATGATTAGTTCGCCTCTGATAAGCTTCTATCTGGCAGGACGCTAGGGTACCTCTCGTAAGTACCTCCGAGTCCAGGTAAGGATGACAGAACAATAGAGGTCTTGTAGGCAACTTGTAGGATCAAGATTCTTGAGGATTTTGGTTTCTCAGATTCGTTTAAGTGTGACGGTAACGCTTATCACGCTAGTTACAGAAGAAGACTGAAGTTGGACAATAGAAACTCAGATTCGTGGGGATGTTTTATTGTACTGCTATGAAAGACGAGGCTATTGGACGTCCCAAGGAGCTGCATTTGACGTTGACACTATAGATCATTGCAGCGAGCCCATAGGCAGCTGAGAACAAAATCCGAACAATCCGCAAAATACTCCAGCATTCAAGAAAAACTATGTATTTCAGATACGAAAGCATGAAATTAAGGAAGTAAGAGATCTTAATAACATGAAGATTTCTTCAGTGACATTTAACGCCTCTTCACACGTTTGTAATTCACCGGCGTTTCCATCGACGAGGGCTCCGAGAAAGACATGGAAAGTGGGGCAAAGTGACCTGGCTCAGTATGATCGGCAGTAGGATGCTCTTCTAATCTCGGAGCCTCCTGACCACTACGTTTTTGGGTAGGAGCCTTGCGGGGTCTTTCCCTGTCCTGCGAATACTCTTCTAACCCTTCTAGATAATCCTCCATCGCATCTGCTTTCCGCTTTTCAGCAGATTTTTGGGCCGCTTCCTCCAAATAATCATGAGCCGAGTCATTGACGGGCCAGCCGTCAGCAGCCAAGGCCTGGACAAATAAGTCTTCCAAGGCCGCATGACTGCACAAGGGGATCGAGTTGACCTCCTTTTTAAGGGAGAAATAGACCTCCCGTTCCATATCTCGTGCGTTTGTTTTGAATCGGATGCTGCGGCGCACCCTTCCTTCGAAAGAATATAGCGAATTCATCAAAGTCCAACACTGTTCGAGGAATTCGGTCAAAGGTTCGTTGTCCTGTACTTCAAGTGGGAGACCGAGAGGATAGAAAGACGTAATGTGACACAACTTCCCGGTGCCTCCCATAAGGGAAGCAGAATGGATACCACTCTGAGCTTCATCGAAAACGGTCTCCACAACGATCTTCAGATGGCTTGTCAGATTGTTGGGTAGGAAGCATAGAATCGTGTAAACCGTAACCCAGAAGAACGATTCGATGTCGTCCTGCAACATATGAAATTTGGCGGGTCTAGCCAAAAGATACGAGGACATGAAACGCCATGTACCCTGCATTGTTTGGTTAGAGGGTCATGAGAAGTTACGGGGGCAACTTACAGTGCGAAAATCTCGTTGAGGTCCTGATTCGATGTCTTCTAGGGACCTCGCTAGATCCCAGTCGTTGAGGAATCCTTTGCCATCTGCCGCGACAAGAATATTGGCTACACTGACGTCACAGTGTAGGATGTTGCATTTGTTATAAACGACCTTATGAGCTAGAAATGTATAAATAAATAAAATAAGTTGAGAGAGATAAGCAAGTCATACCGAGAAAGGCATCATAAACAACTTTCAGAAAGTCTTTGGAAGACTTGAAGTCCTCCATAGGAGTTCCAACCTTGTCCGTCGCAAATCGGGTATGAATTCGGCGGTGCCCACCTCGTTCTCGCCCTAAGTTCCATTTCTCATGCGAGTAGTCCGCGGTATGGGTTGACTGCCAACGTCCTTCCAAATCATCACCGCAGAGGAGGACAGGAACTCCTTCTGTGATGCCGGCCGAATTGATACAACGTAAAGTGTCGGTCTCCTTTACAATAGAAGGGTCAGTAGACCTCCAGGAGTCCTTCACGAAGACAATCTCGTCTGAATCAGGATGATAGCCCACATAACCTCTGGTGGCTCTTCCAGTCACGGAAGACGGTCGAGAGACTGGTGCACAAACCAGGACTTCCATCTTCTTCCTTTGATCAGTAGCAGCCGAGTCCTGGATGACAAGTTTGTGTACGGGTCGATCACGGCGATCCTTCGCAATCCATCTGGTCAGCTTCTCTTTGGCAAGGGCCTCTTCAGCAACCGTGGCTCGTACGACAGTGGGATCTCTCCCCCTCGTCTCTTCGCTTGCGTTTGAATACCTCCAGAGAAACTCGAGGAGTACGTCCCCGTGCTCCCTATAGTTGAAGTTAGCGGAGACAATAGCCCCATCTCGGTCGAATCGAATGAGTCGAGCATAAGGGTCCACCATGTGGACCATGAATACGTGAGTGCGATGTTGATAGTTGAGCAGTGTCTTCGCATGAGAGACTACTTCGTTTCTGCAGCGCGAGCAGCCCTTTTCGCCATCCTCGAAGCCAAAAGAGATTTTGCAGTACTCTTTATGCCTCTCGCGTTTGGAACGCTTTACCTCTTTCGGATTCTGCTTTGCCAACTTGGTCAAGATGCAAAGCTGCATGGATTCGCGCTGGGAACACGGAGTTGTCGCGTGAATTAAATCATCCTCGGAGAACAGCGCGAGGGTTGTCCTGCTTCGACAATAACCCTTTCCATTGGGCACCTCCCAAGCTCTTAATACTTTCATGCCAGGAAGTGCGCCTGATTCGGTTACCAGGGCTCGCTGATGATACAATGAGCGACGATTCGCGAAGAATATAACTGAAAGCAACCCACTATGCGATCGCACATTTCACTTGCGTCAGAGAACGTCCCGACAGATTTGAAATGTTCTTTCCAATTCTTGGCACTTGCCCCTGGTTTGTCGCAAGGTGGGTTGGTGAACTCCAAAAACGAGTCCATAAATTGTTGAACGGGCATAGGTCCTACCCATCTCCCTTCCATTGCCTCTGACATTGTCGTATGTATGGGACGCTGAGGACTCTACGCTTGCAGCGCTAGTAATTAGGGGTGGGCGTGACGTTCTAGTTGAATTTGAATCATTCTTGATTCCAACGCCAACCAATACGCGAAAGCGCCGGCCCTAACATGCGGCACGTGGTGTCATTTGGCACGAACGCGACAACGCGAATCCACATTCCTCCTTGAAGTTGAACGCCAGCTCTATCGTCAACTCACGTGCTGCATTGAAATTTGCTGGCGACCGCAATAAATCATAACATGAAATAGCACTCTTCATACTACTTAATTACACCATGCTGAGAAGATGTTCAAAGGCTGAATATTGAATCTTCAATGCGATACTCTCTTCCCCCTACTATGGCGCTACAACGTAAACAACTCCTATGTTCACAATTGCATTTCGACTTCTCCCATCTTGTGCCCTCCGCCACGGTCGCCAGTGATTCGTCGAAAAAAATACTATTTAGGGTTTAGCATTTGGGCCTTTGAAATCCTTTTTTCTGCCAGGTGATTATCATCCTTGCAACGCAGGCACAGCATCCCGCATCGCGTTTGCTTTCTTCTTCTCAGCAGATTTCCGTAC
This sequence comes from Agrocybe pediades, assembly GCA_013053245.1. NCBI lineage: Eukaryota > Fungi > Basidiomycota > Agaricomycetes > Agaricales > Agrocybaceae > Agrocybe > Agrocybe pediades. Next base: position 462,503 of record JAACJL010000016.1, on the reverse strand, counting down.
CGCGCTCTTGAAATAATTGTGAGCTCTATCATTTTCAGGCCAACCCTCGGCTGCCAGTGCTTCGACAAAGACAGCTTCTAGCGCTGCATGGGTAGACAACGGCACTAGGGCAGAGTCTGCAACATCCTTAAGAGCCAAAGAAATGTCTCTTTCCATATCCCTGGGCGTTGTCTTGAATTTCACTTTCTTCCGCACGTTTGTTTCGGTAAATTGTTGAGAAACGATCAAACAGCAAGCGTGGTCGAAAAAATCCGTCAAAGGCTTGTTGCGAGGCACTTCTAGTGGAGTAGCGAGAGGAGAAAAGCAAGTGAGATGGCCGAGTTTGCCCGTGCCTCCCGTTACAGCGTCGAGACGGGTATTATTCCGACACTCGTCGTATACGGCTTCCATAATTAGCGTCACATGGCTTGTCCAATTGTGTTTGAGGAAACATAGAATCGTGTAGGCCGTCACCCAGAAGAACGATTCGATGTCGTCTTGTAAGCCGTGGACCTTTTGAGGTCTTAACAGAAGATTTGTAGACATGAAACGCCATGTACCCTGACTGAGGTGAGACCAGAGGTAAAGCCAATAATGAAGGATACACTTACCGTACGAAAAGCGCGATGCGGTCCTGAGACAAGATATTCCACGTTCCTCGCTTGGTCCCAGTCATTTAGAAATCCTTTGCCATCTGCAGTGACCAGAATGTTGCCTACACTGACGTCACAGTGTAGGATTTGGCATTTCTCGTAAACAGCTTTATGAGCTAGGGAAAGGAAATAAGAAAATGAAGTAAAGAGGGTTGATGGATCATACCGCGATAGGCATCGTAAACAGCTTTGAGAAAGTCTTTTGAGGTCTTGAACTTCTCCACAGGTTTTCCCACCTTGTCCGTTACGAACCGTATGTGGACGCGATGACTTTCCTCGCAGTCTCCTCCCACGTTCCAATTCTCTTGCGAGTAATCCGCAGTTACGGTCGACTGCCATCGTCCTTCCAAGTCATCGCCACAGAGAAGGACAGGAACACCCTCCGTTATGCCAGCCGAGTTAATGGCACGTAACGTGTCGGTCTCCTTTTGCATAGTAGGATCTGTCGAACGCCAGGAGTCCTTCACGAAAACGACTCTGTCTGATTCGGGATCATAGCCGATATAACCTTTGGTAGCTCTCCCAGTCACGGACAACGGCCAAGAGGCTGGTACCCAAACCAGAACTTCCATCTTCCTCCTCTCATCGGTCCTGCTTGAATCGCGGTCCTGGATGACGAGTTTATAAACCGACCAGATGCCAGAAACCTTTCTAACCCACCCAGCCAACTTCTCTTTGGCAAGGGCGGCTTCAGCAACGGTTGCTCGGAAAACAGTGGGATCTCTTCCCCTCGTCTCCTCGCTCGCATTTGAATATCTCCAAAGAAACTCTAGGAGTAAATCTCCCTCCTCCCTATAATGAAAGCGGGCGGAAACGATAGCCCCATCTCGGTCGAATCGAATGAGTCTAGCGTAAGGGTCCACCATTTGAATGACGAATGCATGAGTCCGATGTTGGTAAAGGAGTACTTTTGCTTGTGAAACCAGTTCGTCCCTGCAACGTGCACAACCCTTTCTACCATTCTCCAAGCCGAAAAGAACGTCGCAGTATTCCTTGTGCTTGTCGTCTTTGGAGCGTTTCTCCTCCTGCAACTCCTGCTTGCTCAACTTGGTTGTGATACAAAGTTGCATGGATTCGAGGAGTAGAGGATCTTCATCGGACAGCAAAGCGAGAGTAGTGCGTTTCTGCACGTAACCTACTTCTTTGGCCTGTGGTGCGACTCGTAATACTTTCATCCCGGGAGTTGCGCCTGATGTGCTGATCAACCGTTGCTAAACAGCCTCATAAGCACCATTCTAAAAAGGTGAAAGAGAGATAAAAGGCTCACTATGTGACCGCACATTTCATTTGCATCAGAGAGGGTTTCGAGTGATTTGAAATGTGCTTTCCAATTCTTGGCACTGCCGTCTGGTTTCTGGTGTGATAGGTTGGTGGGCCCGAAAAATGAGTCCATAAATGGTTGAATAGGCATAGGTCCTACCCATCTCCCATCCATTGTTTCGGACATCTTTTCGGGAGTAGTTCAAGGTCAAATTATTGAGAAGCCTACGCACCACAATAACCGACGCCAAAACGCCGGCCCTAATTTCGACGTGTCGTAAATCAATTGACGCGCTGCGGGCGCGTTTGTCATACTTACTGTGTTTGTGATGCGAATGTCTGAACATATATCAAACGCAAACGTACCTTTGAGCCTTCTCGGGGTTGAGTAAAACTTGGCTGGGTCTAAGAGAGCTGAAACCATTCAAGAGAAGATTGCAGTGTGTTGGGTCCTTATTGGAGAAAAGTCGTAGCGCCGGTTGGGCAGGTGATACTGTCAGTACTGAGCTTGGAACTGGTCCTTCAGGCAGAGTGATATATATCGTAAAATATTATTATCAAGTTTTAAGACATCCACGCTAGACTAAGTTCAAGCACCGTCAGAATCTTTGTGATCGGGGATTGATTAGCACGTACTAATTACTTGAATATTTGTCGAGCGACTTCGTCTCGTCGTTGTTTTGCTAATTGAATGCAATCCTCCAACACATCCTTCTGGACCTCGTGCCCATCCACCTCCGCTCTGATAAGAGCAGATCCTACTTGGGAAACAGCCACGATTTCTCCATCATCTCCTGCGATAACGGAGAGCGACGACTCTAGCAACGGCTCCTCGAATGATGTTGGGTCGGCGAGAACATATTTTCTATTCGAGAAAAGATGAAGAATGAATACAGTAGGGGCTGAAAGTCACGCACGAGTCGAATATACCAAACGAAGCGCTAAGTGGTATGCTTGAGGAAAGTTGTAATGGAACCCGAGGTGCCGTCCGTGAGCATAGAGTTTTCTGTGTCTCTTCGTTATAGATCGCTTGCGGAAGAGTGGCTTTAAAAGTAGGTGTGGTGTCGGCAACGCGTAAATATTATGGAAACAGCGAACGTACTATTTTTCAACGCAGCCACCATAGCGAGCAGGGTGGCGTCGAACGCGTTTCCATCGTAGTTTATGCATGTCGCGTCGACGTAAATTACCCAAACAGCCTTTCCAGGATGGATGACCAGGCTAGAAAGTGGTAGAAAATTTGACCTATAACGGAAACATGAGTATCTGCAGCACTTTTGGACAACGGAATAGACAAACGCTACAAGTGCCTGGTTCAACCTATCCGACAATACTTGAGCTTCCTCCGAAGGTGGTCCAGGTTTGAACTTTGGTGAACACATTGCAGGGAGATCCAAGTTCGGCACTATCGTTCAACGCGGTTCAGCTTCAGTCCTACGCAAGCGCGGCATGAAAGAACAGACATATAAAACATACCTAAGAAGCCTTCGTTATCTTTATCCAGCTCCGGTTCAGCGACCTCAGCCTTCACACCACAGACCACCGTCGTCGCTCCCATTCTGACAAGTGCTGAGCCTTCCGCGGTTGATATCGAACCTACGCTTTCCAGATCACAGCACGAGTCAGAATCGTTCATCAACCTCGAGGAAAAGGACAAATTATCCCTCACCAACGTTAACAGAAACGTCTCTAAAAGCATCAAAGGCACGTCCATCTGGCCGGACGTCTTCCGCGATGTATCGTTCGAGATAAAGCCTGGGATGCAGCCTTTGGAAAACTGCTGCTTTTAGCGCATCCTGCTCTTCTTGAGAGAGGTGATTTAGGGTCTGGTTGTCTAGAGGTTTCGGCGGTGGTGTATCGAGAACTTTTACAGAAGCCATTATGGAGGAAAGGACAGATAAAGGTGTTGCAGACCAAGTCGCGATCAATCACTCAGCGGCCCGGTAGTGAGCGTATACAGAAATCAAGAATTTCGCCACATTTTCCGTTTTAATTTTTGAAAACCACGAACATCGATTTTGATTTCGTTCATTTTATTTTCTTAGGAGAAATAAAGCTTTATTAATACGAATACAATACGCTAACTAGAAGAAACATGAAACGTAAACCTGAGAAATAATTTGGGAAGCACCACGACAGTACAGCAGTAAGAAAATGAATAGGGAGATTACTATCGTATCGTAAACTTCGAAACCGAGCGGCGAAAGGAGAAAAGAGAGACAGATGGCCACAGTGAGATTGACGAGCGAGCCAGCGTCTCGACATGTCGAAAGAACCCATGGAAGCACAATCAGATCAACATAGCGCCCGGGGCCTAATCTCCACAGAAACGTTTACATGCCTCCGCGGCTGCTCCCACCGTTTTGCTGTCGCTTTGCCGCCTCGTAAGCCTTGATCATGTCCATCATCTTTCCTGCTCCTCCGCAGTTTTCGGGAAGCCACTCGCCGTTATTGACGCACAGAATCTTCATTCGCTCATGGTACTCCAAATCGGGCAGCAACTTCGGGGTGATGAGGAAGTACTGCGTGCTGTCAGGCTTGCAAGTAACGTTGACCATGGAGTTGTGTACGACACGCTCCGCGCGCTGGTCCATTCCCTGCGAAGTAAAGTAAAAAGGGAAATGTTAGCGTAAGAACGTTGACCGAGACATTTCCTGAAGATCTATTTTAAAATAAACGAACCTGGTTAATCTCATCGACAAGCGAGAACGGTGCGCGGGCTTCTTCCGTCAAACTCATAAGGTATAAAATTGTCGTGAGGGATCGTTCCTAGGAAATGAATGAAACGTGAGCGGCGATGTACGAGCTAAAAGAGACACTCTAGGCGGGACATGGGAAACGGCTCTCGAGATGTCGGGTTTACCGTCCTCCGCCATCGACGAACTTTGGCTCAATTCAAACGCGCGCCATGTGGCAATCCGCACACTCAAAATACAGAGACAGAAACAGGGGCAGATGAAGGAGAAACAACTTACGCCACCAGATTGTCGATGCGCAGTGAGGAGTTGCAGTTTCTCACTGTCACGGAATTTCACGAGAATATCAATCGCCCATTTGTCGTAATCCTCGTTCTCACTGATTCGGATTTCGCCAGCACATCCAATGCCTACAAAAACACGATGATTCAATGTCAAGGAACATGGCTTTGGCCAGAAAAAAGAAGAAAAGACTCACGATCGAAAGCCGCAGAGAATTTCTGACCGATGCTGGAAACGAGTTCGCGCAGAGCAGGTTCCCAGTTGTCCTAAAGAAAGCCAACAGAATCGTGTCTTTAGCATTCAATCCCGCGAGAAGTACAGCGGTTCGAGCCTACCCGAGCATTTTTGATATTCTTAGCGATTTTCTCCTCTTCCTTTTTGCGTTGGGCAAGGGTCGCTTCAAGTTGCTCAATCTAAAGAAAACAACCAAAGAATCAGAAAGGTCGGTTAGAGAATATCAGAAACACCAAACTCACGTCGCGCTTTCGCTTCTCGTACTGCTCGACAACGCCGGGGTTAGCACCAAGATTCATCTCCAAGTTGGCTCGTTGAGTTTCCAATTCAGCCCGCAGTTCATCAGACGACCTCTTCTCTATGGTTTCATCATCCGGCAGAGGGTGACCTTGCGCTTGCGCATCCTTCACCCTCTGGTTGTAGTCACACGTTGCGTCTTCGATCTTCTCGTAGGCCTCTCGAACCTTGTCGGGGACTTCTTTGAGCGCAGTTCGGGTTCGTGCGAGGATTTCCACCGTAACTTCTTTGCATTGATTGTACTCCTCATGAACTGAAAGAAAGAGAAGGTGATAAGAGAAAGTAAAGAAATCAATTTACAACGGAAAAGATTACCTGCATTGCATTGCTGTGTTACCTGGTTGAGCCTTACATTCTTCGTAGCAGATAGCTGCTCCAAAGCTTGCTTGTTCGCATTGATCTGCAGATACCTCAATCCCGCTTTCGTGCATTGCTCTTGTTCGTCGATGATAGCTTGCGCAAGATCCTATGAACCAATTCATCAGAGTAGGTTCCTTCCACAACCGGTGCGAACTTACAAGATATTCTTTTGCTATCTTGGCACGCCTTTGGTTGATCTTCCTGAGCTGTTCCTCCAATTCTTTCTTCCGTTTCTCGGGAGGGGGCTTTGATTTCAAATCCTTGAGCGATTTGATCATGGCAGCTGAAAAATTGGTTTGGAAAACTAGCACATCGCTATCAAACGTTCGATACCCATACCTAGGCTTGACTCCATTTTAGATAACAATTTCTGCTGCTCTGTAATTTCTTGTCTACGCTTCTTGATAGCAGCCTTGGTATAAAATAAGCCACTCCGTCATTCAACAGACTATTTGAGTGACTTCACGTACCACTCGTTCATTGAAATCCTTCAAGTCTTTGTCGAGTTCATTTTGTTTCCCCTGAAGCTCGTTCTTCTGACTGTCGATCATGTCGATCCGCATCTTGCAGTTCTTGATAATCTCATCGACCTTACGCTTTGCCTCAGGATCAACTGTAAGATTCAGTGAAGGGATTAAAGTGAGCATGGTACCGTATTGCTGAAGTGATTGAATGACCATACCCATTGGAACAGTGAATGCTCTTGCGGGATTGAGGTCCCTCGTCATGTTATTTATGGCCCTTTTACCGTATCTCGAACGAGTCACGGCATTGCTGGTTCTTCCGTTGACGAATGTAGCCCCTCCGCCATAGCTGGCAACCGGCCGCGCCACGTAGCCCATTGCAGTATTGATATTGTTTTCACTGATTTCTTTGAGGGAAATAGCCACGCGATGGAGACCAACCTCTCGCATTAAGAACCACCGCATTTCAGGGGGGCATTCTACGTAGTCGATGGCATATCCGTCGAATCCCAATTGTTGCATCTATGGAAATATGTTCAGAACGTAGAACCATCGGATATGACTAAAGACAGACAGACCTCTTCATCAGACATTGGGGGAGGTAAAATATCGTCGGGGTTGATAGGTCTGAACCATGTATTGATCTTCTTTCCTTTACCCAATACTTGATCATCGTTGATGTGTTTATTGAGCGTATCGCAGTCTTCTTGGCATAGGGTAACGAATGTCTATGAAGTTCAAAAGGAGTTTTATTACTTTGTTTGCTTCCATGGATAGTACTCTACGTACCTTCAATTGATTGAAGCTGAAACAAGACTCGACTGCATCTGTGTATTTGCGGTTATTGATGTCCAGCCGCATGATAGGAGTTTCGAAAACGTCCATCTTGAACAGACTTCTGTTGTTCCGAAGCCATTCTATAGCTTCGCAAGTTGTCGGGTCCATGCTCCTGACCTTGGCCAACTTTTGGTTATCGACATTGTTCAACTTGACCATCCTTTAATTGCGCGATACACATATGTTTAGCACAGTTTCAATCGTTAAATCTAACGGCGAAACTTACTCTTTTTCGGCACCTTCGAGCTCAACGACTAATCGAGCTCTTTGATTGGTAAGATCCCTCATTTCCTCATTATATGTCGTCCTTCTATTAGTGTATGCCTGGTTATTAACTTGGAGCTGGGCCTGTTGGCCAAAAGATATGTCAGTAAAATAAATGGCAACGGCAATATAACATGTCGTACAAGTTCAGCGCGTAACTGCGTATCGACCTCTGGATCAGGAACGGGCGCGTCTTGAATGTTCTTTCTTTCTTTCACAATTTTATGCTCGAGGTTCGCTATTTGATCTTGACGGGACCGTTCCGTCTTCTTCAGGTCCGATAATTCATCCATGACCCTTTCCGCAGAGGCAGCCTATAACTAAAAGATTAGAACAGGGACAAAGATATGACCTTCGGACACTTGCCAAACCATTCGAGTCCGTGTCTTTCTTTTCGAGATTTTTAAATTTATGCTGAGTAGACTTCTTCAATCGATCCCTTTCTTCCTCTGCGTCCTTCAAGTCGCTATCAAGTTTTCTGGAATGACAATGAGACATCGCCGTTGATAGTCAAATGTTTCGCTTACTTGATTAAGTCCACAACAGGTTTATTCTTCTCTTTCAATTTGGTCAATTTCTTAAGCAGCTTGCGCTGAGTGCGCTTGAGTCGAGCATAATGCACACGGATTTCTCTGTATTCGGCAACTGGAATGAGGACTTCCAACAAGTGTATCTGGTTGTCCGTTTAGATCGAAGATGAAAGAATCCGTAACATGACGCACTTCAAATTGAATCCGTTCGCGCTCAAGATAGCGTTGGACGTCTCGTTCGATACCTTCATTACGTTCTATCATCTGGCGCAAAGAGTTTTCTTCGTCTTTAATTTTCTAAGAATAACATGTAAGCTATGAATTCGGTTACGTTAGTAGTAGAAAATGCACCTGCTGGATCAGACGGAGATCGCTGCCTGCACTAATAAGCGTCTTATGCCATCTGGTCAAATTTTCATCGCCAGCTGCGCGCTGAGTTTCTTTAAGCAGATCATAGGGAGACATTGCAGCAAATTCAGACACTCGGTCTTGGGGAAGGAAGGAACTAGAAAGCATATAAGTCACTTGGAAGAACGAAATCATCAATGCAATCAGCATACCATAAGTTCCCAACTTGAACGTTGAGTTCGCCAACTTTGTTCGTTACCTCCTTTCCGGATGCCGATGCCCCATTTATGGTAAAAGTCGAGCCCTTGACGTTCGCTGTCAGAACTCTACGAATAACAATATTGCGCTTGTTATTTGGGGCTTTCAGTTCTATCTCAATGGAACCACTTGAGGCGCCGTGTTTGACATAGGAGTGCAACTCAGTGGCACGGCCGAGAATCTGCAAAATGTTCAGCAGCGTTTCCCTCTCAAAAGACAAAAAAGAACCAACACTCGGGGAAAAATTCAGACCAAGTGCAATGGCACAAGATATACTACTCTTCCCGGTACCGTTTGGCCCGATAATCATGTTGAGATAAGGTCCTGGTCTGAATTCGACAGCATCGTATGTAACAAAATTTTGCAGTTTGATGCGAACGATGGATCCAGGAATGTATCTAGATATGTCGTGAGCATGCATCACTTAAGAGTGGGAGATACACTCACCCATCCTCTCCACGGGGTAAGGTCTTGACCCTCGGCAGGTCTTCGTTATTGTCTTCATGACTGCCACTTCCGCTGGGTGCAGAGTCACCTTCGCCGTTTGTGCGTCTACGTTTAGAGCCTCGTGGACTCCCATTCTCTTCAGTATCCTCCTCGTTATTGCCTGTTTCAGCACGCGCATCTTCCCCTTGGACCGCTGCATGTTCTGTTTCGTCTTCTTCAATGCGAGCGCGTGTCTTTCCTTTGTTTTTCTCTTCTTTGACTTTGACTTTCTCAGACTTGACTCGGACATTCTCGCTCGACTCGAGCGGCGCAGTGGCTCGACGCGCCATTATAACGATGTTGTGTTGAACAAGGGAGTGAAGTGGAAAGAGACGCGTCGTAAATGTAAATTCTAATGTCGCGCGTTCATAGTGCGTTTAGGGCCGGCAATCACGTTCTGAAAGGGAAGTTGAAGAGATCCCAGAAAGGAAGCCCGACATATCTACTATCTCCGTGCAGTGCAGTGCCTGCCAATCGCGAGCAAGGACCAGGTACGACATGAATGACCAGGTATGTCGTAACTTTGAGGATATTCGAGAGGCTAATCCCTACCTTGACTTGCATAACAGATCAGTTAGGCTTTCCATTGGATTTGGAAAGCTTAAGGCATCGGTTGAAGCTTAAAACCGGTCTATTGTTCTGTCAAACTCGGAGTGCGTCCCTTATAATTCTCGCAGGAGGGAAAAACTCATATTTTTCCGTTCAGGATGCACCAACAACTTTCTTTTACTCGTAGCGTTTCCGCAGCTCAGGATGACTCTGAACTGGTAGATCAGCTCAATGCTCTTCTTTCAGCTTTGAACATTCCCATTACCTTATTAGCTCCCAGAGAACTCACGCCTGGTCTACTAATTATGATTCTCGAGCAAGTTATGGGCCAGGCTCTCCCATACTTCGACAAGAATAAACAAACAAAAAATACCACGGAGTCCAAAGTAAACAACATGAAGCTCTTCCTCGGTGTGCTGGAGACGGATATTCTGAAGGTGGACGTTGGCCTCAGCCATATAGATCCGCTAAGACTAGCCAACGGGGGACGGGAAGAAACATCTTACATTGCCGAGCTATTATGCTGGATGGGGCAACAAAGGAACTTGTTCAAACCGAAAGCAAAAGTAAAGGCCAAACCGAAAGCCACGGGAGAGCGAAAAGGAAAGAAATCATCAACCCCATCCGAACGGACGGCTGTCTTCAATCCTCGACTTTCTCCTAAATCTCAGCTTGACTTGGACGCCGAATCACTCTTCCAAGCAGGATCATCCAGTTCGCAGCCACCTCATCACCTATTCTCTCCCTTTATCAAGAACACAGAGGAAGAATCCATCACCAGCTTGGATTCTCGGAATTATAGCGAAACCCACATAGACGACGAGGACGACTATCTAGACGACATGTCGAATATCTTGGATGCTTTACCCCCGTTTACCAAGCCCTCATCCCCGCCTAGATGCATACATGAAATCCCTTCAGCGTCGCTGCTCATGTCGGAGGATATACACGAGAGTGATCTACCCACTCACAGCAACATGGGTCACTCTAATTACGGTCATTCTTCCAACGTTAGCCAGTCGACAATCCTTCGTGACCTTCCTTTGGACAGGAGCCGACCCGCAATCCGATATACTGGCTACATCGAACCAGCTGACGAAGAATTCGAACTAGCATCTTTTGAACACAGCAGGTCCATATCGATGGATAATTCATACAATCAAGTAAGATTACCGATTATTTCTCTGTTGCGCATAGTTGGCTTATATCCCGAGCATAGACCACGCAGCGGTCCGTCAGGCTTGACGACATCCAAGAGCAATGTGCACGCACCCGCGACCTTTTAGAGGAACGCGCAAGATTATTGAGTCAGCTAGCAGAATTGAAGAGGGTCCGCCGTCGATAAGAGCACCCCGCCAGTAGGACTATGCCTACCCTGACATTTCGACAACCATATCACGGACAATATGATGCCGTTCATCCTTTCGTATGTCCGATATTCTGCAGCCGTGATATTGAGCATGTTGCTCAGCGCCTATCCTCCACCTGAAGCCATGTCGACCTGTTTCTGGTGACCGCGACCACACCGCGACCTCCCGATGTCTCATCATACAAGCCGAAAACTGCTCCAAGACACTTGTCAGTTTTTACAATTCGCGAATTTCCTCGTCGTCGAAGTCATTACCCAACACGTTTTGAGGACATGACCCAATGTCATGCGGTCCTACTTCACAGTAGAACAGGGTTTAATGATGTGCAAGAAGCTCCAAATCGTCATACAAGTCGGACGCAGCCACAGCGAAGGCTTTAACTCTGCACTATTCGCGACTACTAGGTCGTCGTGCAAGGCGTCGCACAATCAGTAATGGAGTTGTGGTGGCTCGATGTATTTCTGCATCGCAGAGCTTTATTATCTCTTGGAGCCTAAACCACAGCCGTGATGTCGAGACCACCAAAAGGCAAATCGAACCTGAAATTTATATCGCTCTCGAGGAAGCCCGATTCGACAATCATGCAGCTATGGAAGCATTATGCTTCAGTCAGTTGGAGGCCGTAGGAAATGACTCTTCTCATTTCTTCGATGATGCAGCACGAAAAGCCGACGAAAAGAGGAAAGCGGATGGGGTGGAGGTTTAGTCGAGTGAGGAAAGACCGTCGGACAAGACAGGGCGATCTGTTAAGGCTCAAGCCCGGAAATCTGAATGCGGTGTTTCATGAATCATCACAATGAATAATTTTATTGGTTACAGTAATCTAATTGCAAGAAATTTTAAATGCCCCTCTGCCCGATATCACACCTCAATCCCAAGAGGGTTCAAGAGGCGGCTCCGCATTTTTCACCAAGTTGACCACATACTCGTTGAACCATGAACCAGCCTCCGGAGCAGGGACATGAGACACCTCGCTGACACAAGTCTCGTCGAACCTGGCAGAGCTGCGGTCAGAAGTGCCGTCGGATTCACCTCCTGGCTTCACCCAGACGATGGCATCGACATTGGGATTGTTGAGGATCGCCTGGTCGGCAGTAGGGCGTATACCGAAACCTGCGTTCTTGACGTTGCACCATTGACCCCACTCTGTACGGATACCGCCTCGCCCGGACCTTGCTTGATCGACGATGAAGTGGGCTGGATAGCCCGCAGCTTCGAGATGAGGAGTGAGAGAGTTAACGTAGTGGTATTCGTCCCAACTGTTTGAGAATTCGGTGAAGGGTTCGCGAACGGCAGAGATATACTGATTGTAGTTGGAGACGTTAATGGCGACACCGCGGGCTTTGGCGTTAGGATTGAACTTTTTGGCGTCCTGCAGGACATCTGCGAAAAGTTTGGCAGAAGGAGCAAGGTTCTCGTCCCAACCGAGCCAGCCTCCGTTGGCTCCGTCGAGGTAAACCGCGATGTTGGGGTTTTGTAATTTGGCGATAGCGTATGCAATGCCCTCTTTATGAACTGGCGCAGCCTTAGCACACGATTTGAGAGCCATGTTGGTGACGAGGTTGCCTGTAGAGTCGGGCTCGATAAGCACGACAAAGCTGATACGTTTCGCATCTTCAGTGCTGAGTTCCTCGGCGATCCCTGCATCGAAGACTTAATATCTGGCAAAAGTGAACGTTTCAAAAAAGGGATACGCACTGTCGATGAAAGCTTTGTATTTGTTGAGGCCATCTTTCTCCAAGTCGAATTCACCGGCCGATGCTCCGGCGGAGCAGTCGCGATTGGGCAAGTTATAAACAACGAGTTGAAGGATGTGTGGCTCCGACGAGGCCTCTTGCGCACCGAGAGTATCCGCAATCAAGCTTTTGATGCCAGCAACCTGTCGAAAAGGACGTGTTACTCAACAGTTTGATATCCAGAAAGAAAGTAGGACCGACATCGTCAGAGGCCGAAATCCACGAGAAAGTAGGAGTTTTCGCCACGGTTCTCGTTTGTGCAGCACCTAGGTCGTCGCCTGCTTGCACAAAATACTGCACTGTCTCTTGGAGCTTCCCAGCATAAACCTTGTTGGCAAAGGCTACTTTGCCGATATACGGGTTGGCATCTTCAGTCCTTCCAACGGGCCTGCCGGTCAAACAGAGGACGGATACGGGGGTCAAGGAAATGGCAAGAGATAGAGCTTGGAGGTACTTCATCGTGGTGTAAGAATTAAGTGAGGCACCACAAACTGCGAACCAGCAGGCTTTTATGGGGTCTTCCTGCTATACTGCCCAGATATCGCAAGGTAAATTGTCGGTGACATCTTCCCCTACTGACGTAGCGTAAGGTTGGGCTCTCTGCTCAGGTAGTAAAGACGATTTGAACGCCGCGGAACCTGCATTACACCACCTCTGCCTGAATATCTGTCGGGCTGCGTGGCTTGGGGATTATACTGTTGCCGGTCGTGGTGGTATTTCTCCGAGACGAGCCTCGTAAAGTGATGTTGCCATAAAGTTGTGAGCGTTGGCGAGCTTGCAGCCTTTCGGCGCAGCAACAACTTCCAAAGACGAATATTGGGTGACAGAGCTTGGAAATGCAACTTCGAGTACCAAAAAAAAATCTTGAAAGACGTTGCTTGAAAGTACCACAGGCTTCCAATAGAGGCCCCAGTAGTTTAGCGCAGCCTGGGACATGCGAAACAAGAATGCTGAATCTGGAGTGGAAAACGTCGCGATACTCGGTTGGGTTCCGCTAGAGAGATCGCACGGGATAATATTCGGAAGAACCACACGAGTGCGAATCTTGGCAGAATGCGTCTGCATATCGTCTAAGGAAAAGTCGAAGAGCCTTTAAGCCTTGCACATAAACCATGGTAGTAAGATGACGTCTGTAGCGCTATCTTCCAACCATAAATTGGTGGAGATCCAAGTAAATGATCGGCCACCAATGGTTTACCCAGGCAACGCCATTCCTGGTCTTGTCTACTAGCCGCTGGCGGACTTGTAGGAATTCCATTTGGCTCTGTTGCACACGGTGCAATTTATGAGTACGTGTCAAGTACGTGTAACGCCAAATTTCTCATTTTTTGGAGTGCCGAGTGTTGGTAATGGTTAATGTGTCATATCATCGCTGAATCGATGAAGGTCCTTAAATGCATCACTTCGACTGGTTGCTTTCTGCATAAGCCGGTGCCTGTGCTTCCTATTAGTTACTGTCGAATTTTATAGATATGAAATCCGTACAAGTATCATCACAACCTTGAATCCATATGGAAATCGTCGTGCACTTTCTTGATCGCTTGCTTTTGCCAGCCGTTGCACTTTTGCGCGTTTACCGTGCACTTGAAGCTTCAACTATCTGTTTATTTGAGTAGAAGTCGCAATGAGACTGTCCTATCCAGTCTTTGCTTGTCTTCGTCGTAGAGCACGCGGAAGATGATTAGCTAGAGCTTGAGGATAGAAGGTAAGATAGCCCGAGAAGTGATATCGCAGCCCAGGAATGTTGGCAATCCGAATTGGTTTGGATGTTGCTAAGCATTAGCAGAGAGAGCTATTTGCGCAGAAAGTCTTTTGAGCTTTAACTAGCCCAGAATTAGAAGAAGTTGCGCACCTAACGAATGCAGCACTCGGTGCGCGATGCGCGTCGACCGAGGGCCCAGCGCAAGTCAAGCAAAAGGAGGATTTATACGGGTTCCAGTGTAATAGACCATCTTGGCTTCGGAGGACTGTAAGACGGATACTTCTCGTAGCGAGAGCGGTTTATTTATTGAGCAATGTGCTTTAAGTTTCCAAGTTCTGCTCGCGCATGATTCGACTGCACGTGCCGAGACGTTAGGGGAGGCAGTTACGCGTCATTGTTGGCTTGAATAATATTGACAATTTGAATTTCAACTACAACATCACAATCACCCCTAATTACTGGATCATCGTCCTCAACTGCCTGTCCTCATCCTCACCTATCCCAAGAGGAATGTCTGAGGGAATAAAGAGAAATGGGTAGGGCCTATGCCTGTGCAGCAGTTTATGGACTCGTTTTTCGACTCCACCAAAGCTACTTGCGACAAGCCAGAGGATGGTGCCAAGAATTGGCAAACGCATTTCAAATCCCTCGGTACTTTCACCAGTGGGATCGATATTTGCAGTAGTATAGTGAGTTACTTTTATCTTGCGTCCCGCGTTAAGGCTTGCTTAAGATGATATGTCAGCGAGAACTTATCACCAAGTCAGGCGCAGTCCCTGGCATGAAAGTATTACAAGCTTGGGAAGAGCCAAATGTGACCCAAAGCAAGACGACTCTCGCGTTGTTCTCCAATGAAGATCTGCTTGACGCGACCACTCCACGCTCGCAGCTAGAATCCATGCAACTTTGCATCACGATCAAGTTGACGAAGCAAAAGCCGAGCGAGGGAAAGCTTTCCAAAAGGGACGAGCACAAGCAATACTGCAACGTATCTTTTGGCTTCAAGGATGGTAAAAAGGGCTGTCATCGCTGTAGGGATGAACTGTTATCGCATGCGAAGACCCTCCTCAACCATCAACATCGGACTCACGCGTTCATGATCCACATAGCCGATCCACATGCCAGACTCATTCGGTTTGACCGAGACGGTGCCATTGTTTCCCAACGGTTCAATTATAGGGAGCATGGGGGCCTGCTCGAGTTCCTGTGGAGATATTCTACCTCAAGTGAGGAAGCTAGGGGGAAAGATCCAACCGTCACACGGGCCACAGCTACGGAAGCAGCCCTTGCGAACGAGAAGCTTGCGAGGTGGAATCACAAGAACCACAATGACCGACCTGTATATAAACTCACAGTTCAAGACCAGAAGCCGAGTGGAAGCGATGAGAGGAAGAAGATGGAAGTCCTGGTATCGACACCCGTGGCTCGGCCATCGTCCGTCACTGGGAGAGCTACCAAAGGCTACGTGGGTTATGATCTTGGATCAGGCAACTTGGTCTTCGTGAAGGATTCCTGGCGATCCACCGATCCTTCTATGGTAAAGGAGAGCGACACTTTGCGTACCATCAACTCGGCAGGCATAACTGAAGGGGTTCCGGTTATACTCTGCGGCGACGACTTGGAAGGACGTTGGCAGTCAACCTATACGACAGAATACTCGCATGGAATATGGAATCTTGAGCAACAGCGAAGTGGTGACCGTCGAATCCATACTCGCTTCGTGACAGACAAAGTAGGAACACCGCTAGAGGACTTTAGAACCTCTAAAGACTTTCTCAAAGCTTTTTACGACGCCTTTCTCGGTATGTTCTCCCGATTTCGGCCCATTTTATTATCTTATTTTCCTTTCTCAGTCCATGAGACTGTATACCAAAAATGCAATATTTTTCACTGTGACATCAACCTGGGCAATATTCTTGTTACGGCAAATGGTAAAGGATTCCTCAACGATTGGGACTTGGCGAGGACCGTGGAAGACATAGAATCAGGACCAGAGCGTACTTTCAGAACAGTAAGCTAGTCTCGCAGCTAAAGTACTGGATTTTCTGACGTCTTACCTTTGCCTAGGGTACATGGCGTTTTATGTCTGCATACGTCATGGCACGACCCAAAAAATATCACGCGTTGCAGGATGACATAGAGTCCTTTTATTGGGTGGCGGCGTTTATCATCATGTTCTTTCTCAACAACAACTGGACTCAAGAGTACCTGAAGTCTGTTGCGGAAAGTGTCTTTGACGAGCGTACCGTTGGTCTCCGTAAAGATGGTGAAGTTATCGGAGGGCCAGGAAAAATTAGCAATGTCATGTTCTCCGCTCCTATCAGCCATCTTCCACTTCGAGTGCATGACAACCAACCCTTGACGCGGTTCATTCTGCAAGGTCGGCCTCTCATTTCCTCGCAGTATGATCGCGAAGCAACTGTCCGCGACGATTTCGTCATGAAGACAACGGAAAGGGACATGGAACGAGACATTTATTTCGCCATCAAGGAAAGGGCTAGCTCGGACCCCCTACGCAATCACGAAGCGTTCAAGTCACTACTCATTGAAACCCTGCAAAGCGAAGGATGGCCTACAAATGATTCCGCTCATGATTATCTCAAGGATGTGGAGAGGAAAGGCGTGGCAAAAAGAAAAGCGGACGAGCTGGATGATAGATACAGTACTGTCCATTACCGAGACGGACACAGGATGGGCGTAAAATGTAAGGTTAAGAAAGGAAAAGAGAAAATGACGAGGATGAATGCGCGGTCAAAAGATTATTTGAGTATCTAATAAGATAAGATAAGTATGCCCTAGTCATGTGCGTCTTCGTTAGGGCAGGCATACTCGCGTCGTAATTGGTGTTGAAATAATATTGACAAATTGTATTTCAACTACAACGTCACAACCGCCCCTAATCACTCGATCATCGTCCTCGCCTATCCCGACGAGAATGTCTGAGGCAATGAAACAGAAATGGGTAGGACCTATGCCCCTCCAGGATTTTATGGACTCATTCTTGGACTCCACCAACGATGCTCCCCCAAAACCAGACGGTAGTGCCCAGAATTGGCAAACACATTTCAAATCCATTGGGACTTTCTCTAATGGGACTGAAATGTGCGTTCACATTGTGTGTACCTTTCATTTTGCTCCCTGCTCGAATAATTGCTCATGATGGTATATTTCAGCAACAACTGATCGCCGAATCAGGAGCAGTACCTGGCATGAAAGTACTACAAGCTTGGGATGACTATGGCGGGAATGGGAATGGACATGCGCAAAGCAAGACAACTCTCGCGCTATTCTCCAACGAAGAGTTGCTTTACGCGACGACTCCACGAACGCAGCTTGAATCTATGGAACTTTGCATCACAACCAAGGTCACGACGCAGAAACTAAAGAAGAAGAGAAAACGTTCAACAATCGATCTACACCAAGGATATTGCAAAAAGTCTCTCGGTCTTGAGGATGGTAAAAAGGGTTGTGCGCGCTGCAGGGCAGAACTGGTCTCGCTTGCGAAGACACTCCTTACCTATCAACATCGGACTCATGTGTTCCTAGTCCATATGACCGACCCGTACGCGAGACTCATTCGATTTGATCGAGACGGCGCTATCGTTTCCGAACGATTTGACTACAGGGAGCACGGGAACCTACTTCTGGAGTTCCTCTGGAGATATTCTACCTCAAGCAAGGAAACCAGGGGAAGCGATCCCACAGTTACTCTAGCCACAGCTTCTGAGGCAGCTACTGCGAAGGAGAAGCTCGCGAGGTGGAACTCGAAGGGTCGCGATGATCGATTGGTCTATAAACTTATCATACAAGATCAGAAGTCCAGTGGGTCGGAGAGGAAGAAGATGGAAGTGCTGGTTTGGGGTCCTGTCTCTTTGTCGTTGTCTGCATCTGGGAGGGGTACCAAAGGTTACGCCGCTTATGATCCTGACTCAGACAGGATCGTGTTCGTTAAGGACTCCTGGCGGTCGACTGAACCTTCCATTGTAAAGGAGACTGACACCCTACGCTCTATCAATGCGGCAGGTATGACCGATAGAGTTCCCGTCCTCCTCTGTGGTGACGACCTGGATGGACGCTGGCAGTCGACCGTCACTGCAAAATACTCGCAGCAGAAGTGGAATGTAGGAAAGGTGCGCTGGGACGACTATCGAATCCATACGCGATTCGCAACGGACAAAGTCGGACGACCTGTGGAGCAGTTTAAAACCTCCAAAAACTTTCTTACAGCTGTTTATGACGCTTTCCGAGGTATGTCCCATTGCATTAGCTTTATTTTCATTCTCTCATGTTTCCTAGCCCATAAAGCTGTCTACGAACAATGCTCAATTCTTCACTGCGACATCAGCCTGAGCAATATCCTTGTCACGGCAGATGGGAAAGGATTTCTCAATGACTGGGATCTAGCGAGGACGCTAGAAGACATTGAGTCTGGGCCTGAGCGTTCTTTCCGCACGGTAAGTTCGTTTTTATCTTTTGGAAGCATGCTCTGACTCCCTATTGAAGGGTACTTGGCGTTTCATGTCGACTGACCTTCTGTTGGCACCCAGAAAATTCCATACGATCCACGACGACCTCGAATCGTTCTTTTGGGTTTCTGCATTTACGATTATGTGCTTCTTGCACAATAATTGGACCGGAAACGTGCTGAAGGATATCGTTGAAATTGTATTTGACGAGTGTCGCAGTGGCCATCGCCTAGATGGGCAAGTTATAGGAGGAATATCGAAGACGAGTTACATCAGGTCCTCAACTTATCTTGCAGACCAACCCCTTGAACTATGCGACAATTACCCCTTGACAAACTTTATCCGACAATGTCGCCGTTTGGTTCTATCAAACCTCTATTTGATCGAAAGCGTACGGCGCGAAACTGCTTCCAAGATGCCAGCCAGGGAACGGGAACGAGATATCTACCACGCTCTCAAGGATAAGGCCGACTCTACTCCCTTGTGGAATCATTCAGCCATGGAAGCCGTATTCATTGAAGCCCTCGAAGAAGGGGGTTGGCCTACCAATGATTCTGCCTATGATTACTTCACCGCGGCAGTAAAACAGGCCGCTGAAAAGAAGAAGACAGAAGAGATGGAGGATGAACCAAGTGAAGAAGAACTTTCAGGCAGGGAATCGGACGAGTTGACCACATCCGTTCATGAGGCGCCTCGTCGCTCTGATCGCCTTTCTGCAGCTTCCCCCAGTGCGAAAAAGCCCATTATATTCCGACGCCGCGTAAAGAGGAGGTAGAACTTGATTCGTAGATCGTGTGTCCCTTCCTTTTCGTTATCGGACTGTCGTGGCTCCTTTCTTATAAGTATCCGGCGCCGTACCGTCCACATTCCAGTCTCTGTAATTGCATCACTTTTAATTGCGTTTTGATCTGATTGCGACTCGTTATACACATTTTGTACGATACCGTTCCTGGTCTTCCTCTCCTCACCAATGATTCATGAAACAAACGTCGGTGGAGCATGTTTACCAACCTATAGCCCACCTTTAACTTGCGAACTAAATTGCCAACCTCGAGAAGTATTGGACAAAGCCCTGTACAAAACCTACAAAGTTCTCTATTCTATTACTCCTGTTCATTGTTCTGTTATCGGCATCTGATATGTAGCAGTACTTGTGATATAAGTACTGGTACAAGATACAGCGCAGACGTAGAAGCGAGAGCCATGGGAAAAACAAAACAAGAGCATCATTCTGATCCCTTTTGTTACCAGCTTATGCCATTGAACCTGAGAAAATATTGAAAATGGAAAGATCATCTCCCGTCCTTTCAAGAACAGCAACTGATAATCTGAGCCTCGTGTTCGTAAACACCTTGTTTCTTGAAGTCCCGACACGACCGTGACAGTACACTCTCCGGACGTATACCTTCGCATCCCACTTATGCCCCCCCTGACAAGTGGTACATTGTCGCATGCAAGCTCAGAGGGTTGTAGTCCTCAGCCATGGATAGAGTCCGAGCCGGGAGAACCAGATGACTCTATGATGGGAGACGCCAGCGCCCATCCATCTCCAGGAGTCTCGGATTTCGACCTACAGCTAAGAGACAACTCGAGTAGTCCTCATCATTTGTCAGAGATTGAATCGGAACTTGGAGAACGAGATCGTCCTATTCTGACTGGCACCCTCCGAGCAGACCCTGGACTCGATGGACAAAGCTTGCCAGTGAATGGATCCAGTCACGGTCTCTCACCACCCTTTGCTCTTGCCAGCCCGCGGGATCCAGAATCGAATTCATTACATGCTCAACCAACTTCTCCCGAACGGCGACCACCGATGATCAAAGGCTCTGGAAGCTCTCCCGCTGTCTATACTGTGCAAGGAGGCTCGGGTCGTAAACCATTGAAGGGTAACCCTAAAATTTTCCTCGAAATGGCTGAAGAGCTCAAAGGGAGGTGGATTGGTCCTATGCCTGTCGCGGATTTTCTGGACGATTTCCTAAGTACGGACTACATCACCGCGGCAAGGCCAGAACAAAGCGTGAACTGGAAGACAGCGTTCAAAGGGATGAAAAGGCATCGCATAGAGCGCCTGATGTATGAGGATATAGTACGTTCTCGCTCTTTATCGAGCTCTTCATCGTTTCGATCATTCTCTTGGAACAGATAAAACGAGTGGAAAATTCAAATGCACTGATGTCCACAATGAAGATCGTTCAAACTGCCGACAATTCAGATCGCAACAGCAACCCCGACAAGAAAAATAAGCCTGACCTAGGCATATACCCCTTTTCCATGAAAAAATCCGATGGGCCGACTCAGTTCGATATCATGGTATCAGCCTTCGAGGTGAAAAATGCGAGGAAAGACAGGAAGTCTTCTATAGACCCATTCTCAGACGACGGCAAGGCGGACGCAGCGGATTTTGCGTTCGAGCCTGATGCCGTTGAGCGAAAAGAAAGCAGGGGCCAACTCGCCACATATGCGAGAATGGTACTCAACCGTCAACATTTGACCCATTTCTTTATGGTTTTTATAGGCCATCCTTTCGCCAGGCTCATTCGTTTCGATCGTGATGGAGCTGTAGTCTCCTCTAGTTTTAACTATCTGCAACAAGGACAATTGCTATGCGAGTTCCTGTGGAGGCTCTCAAACATTAACGAGGAGATGAGAGGATTGGATCCCTCGGCAACGCTAGCTACGACGGAAGAGGCCACTCTAGCTAAAGAGAAATTGGCGAAATGGAAACCCAAAGATGGCATAGAACAACCAGTCTATAAGCTCACCATCCCAGAGGCGGAAGATGAATCCCAAGACAAGAAAGCGGAGCAAGGACCTGAACGCATTTCCCAGCTGCCGACTCCTGCAAGCCGAACGATGAAGGTTCTCGTCTGGGCACCGCTGGAAGAGCCCCAGTGTGTCGTTGGAAGAGCAACGCGGGCCTTGCCAGCCTATGACCCCTCGTCAGAACAGGTTGTCTTTGTGAAGGACGCCTGGCGTTATACCGATGAAGGGATGACAAAGGAAACGGAAATCATCCAGAATATCAACAACAACGGCGTAACGGACGGCGTACCTGTCCTCCTGTGCGGCGACGACTTGGAGGGAGTGTATCAAACTACTGTCACTATAGAATATGCGAAACGACCATGGAATATTGGCGGAAGACCCGAGGCCAGTCCCAAGAAACACATTCGCTTTGCCACAGACAAGGTCGGACGACCGCTGACAGACTTTGAGTCATCCAAAGAATTTTTGCAGGCCGTTAATGACGCGTTCAAAGGTAAAATATTTTCCTTGCGGCGGATTTAATGTTCAATCTTCTTCGGGGTTGCTGAATTCTAGTCCATCTAGCTCACAAATCTGTGTACGCAAAATGCAAAATTTTACACCGTGACGTTAGTATACATAACATACTCATTACCGAGGACGGGCGTGGCTTTCTAAACGACTGGGACCAGGCGAGAACCGTAGAAGATATACAATCCGGACCACGTCGGTCACGTCGTTCGGTAGGTCAAATTCAACCTTTAAACCGTTGCCATCAATTGTGACACAGATTACCCTACAGGCAACGTGGCTTTACATGTCTGTGCCCCTCCTTCAGCGTCCTAGTAAATTCCACACCTTACAAGACGATATCGAATCTTTCTTCTGGGTCATCCTAGACGTGGTTATCCGATATATACCCCACAACTACACGGGTCACAAGGGCTTGCAGAGCGACTACAACATCATATTCAAGGATCACAAGCGCATCAATGGTGTACGTGATGAAGGAGGTGACGGAAAGATATCATACCTCAATCGTAGGGTTTTTGACGAACCCAGCCTGAAATCAGTCGATAACGAGATGCTCGACAACTTTCTCGAAAAGGCAGCTGATATGTTGTGGCGTTATCACAAAGTTGTGGATGAAATCCGGAACCAGGTAACAGAGACCAGGCCTAAGGTAGACAACAAAGAGCGAGCGGTATACGAAGTTATCTTGACGGATGAAAATGTCGAGCGGTGCCATCTCAGCAGTCATCACGCTATGGAAGCGCTGTTTTCGGAAGCTTTGAAAGCTGAAGGCTGGCCCACAGGCGATGCATCTCGTGATGCTTTTGAGGTTGAGAAGAAATCTTTGGGTAAGAGGAAAGCAAGATATTATGAGGAGGAGGATGAAGATGATGATGAGGAGGAGGACGAAGATAGTGATGATGAGGACGAAGAGGATGATGAAGATGAAGTAGATGACGACGATGAAGATGACGACGATGATCCCTCGGAGGCAGAGCGTCGAACGAAAAGGCCCAAGACATCATCAGCCAGGGCTTCTGGCCCCCACCGTGCGCGAGGTCGTGGGATACATACCAAGGCATCCAAAGGAGAACGTAAATCTGCTCGAATTGCGAAGATGTACCTCCGCAACGCGTTAGACTATGAATAATGTATAACTTTATACAATTCTATTCCTGACATTGGAACTATCACTTACACTGCTGTGAAGGTGCGGAGATGGTCGTCCGTTGCATCCAAGACATGATTTTATGTTAGATCACTAAATTCTAAGACTACAATATCCATTCTTACAATTTGGAGAGGAAGGTACCAAGGAACATCGGAGGTGGGTATACAGCAAGGCCTATCTATAGTAACGTGTATCAAATCGGTTTAAAAGGTGCCCATCACCTAGACATAATCAAGCCTTTCGTTCTCTATATCATATATCGCACCCTTCACAGCTATCTGCCGACCCTCTAACGGAAGGGTAGTCAAAAAGGCGCGGACGTTCGCCATTTGCTGCACGACATTCGCTTTGATAACAGTCTGAAGCGGTGTTCCAGGCGTGACGAGAGAGTTCGCAAGTCGCTGCAAGGGCTCCAACCACTTCAGAAGGTGAGGGTGCAGGCCAGGCGGGTCGCCTTTAGCCGTATCAAAACATGCCTTGACGCCTCCACAGTGAGTGTGCCCGACGACGATGATTTCCTTCACGGATGGGAGATTGAGTACGAAGGCGACGCAGGCTGCTGTGTTGGGATCTGATGCGGAAAATTGGCTGGAAAATATGGATATGCGTCAGAGTCTCTGAAGGAAATGCTATGCTGGGTCGAGGAGACTCACTTCGCGACGTTTCTCTGTACGAAAATTTCCGTTCCAGGGATGACATTGGTTTCGGCTACCCTTGCGTCGGAGCATCCGATCCACAGGATCTATCAGGAACAGAGAGTTAGCTATGAGGGATGGCCAGGGAAGAAAACATAGGACTAACGGTTGGTCGTTGGTCAATGGACTTGAACTCGACAGCGTCCATCTTTCAGGCAGGTGCTAGCTGACTTTCTAAGAGAGGGTGGTTCCAGAAACATACACATATCATATCTAGATTTAAGTCATAGGTGGGTGCCGAATAGTGATCCAGAAATAAGTTCATTATCTCTGATATAGGACAGTCCTTCACACATCTATGCTCATATTGACCAAAGAGAAGGGGCTGTAACTGGATGATTGGGCGGTATTTCAGGAGTTAATGATTCGTCATGTTTCAGCTGACAACACTTGGTCCGGGAATTGGTCGCCTGAACGTGAAGATATCCCAAGACGTTTGTTGCCGTGTATTGGGGTTCGGTAAACGGACACGATAGAGCATGTATATATCATATTGTGATAGGCAGGTAGTTTAACCTGCACATCTGAACGGGTTTAACGGGGTTTTCTGTATGATATTCACGCGTCCACGCCGTTGAGCAATTTCATATGGAAGCATCGAGTTTCTTGGGCAGATGTGAGAAGCACGGATGAGCAGCCGTGAATTATTCGGACAGACACCTTCCTGAAGATGGAGTTGACCAAGAAAAACCGACATTGGGGTTTGAAGAAGGGAAATGGCGTCTGAATATTGGATATTGGATATTGGTTTTGCCGAAAGTCACAAGAATATCATGGAAGCGATAGCAATAAGAAGTCATTTGCTCCAGACACGAAGGCAGAGGAATGTTTATGATGAAAGAATTGAGTCATCCAAAATCATGCCGCAAGCAAGCTGCACACAGGCCGTTAACACGATAACACTTGTTCAGCGTGGCCGACCAGTCGACCGCGCCAGACAAGCATCCGCAAACGGGGAGGCTCTCGACGACATTCTTCCTGGGAATGCAATACATAAAGGTGACGAATAGGGCGTCCATAAGCCAGAGCTATGGTTAGAGGACATGTATGGTCGTCTCTCAGAACAGCATTCGGGTGCATAGTGTCGTCGTGCGCACGTCAGACAATGGATTCTATGACACCAATGCAATCGAAGCATGACGGCACAGCCACCATTGAAACATATCTATACCTGACTCGACCTGATTGCAGGACCAAACAGGACTCTCGCAGTTGGCAAGGAATCGTCAACCTGCGAAAAAGACTTCTGCTTCCCGTATGTCTTTTCCCCCCGGCATTCGAAGTCCTAAAACTTTGTTTGCTCCGATCAAGTATCCAACACATGTCCCGATATTGCCACATGAGTACTTCAAGAACGTTTCCTTCTGAGAGACAACTCGAGTGCGTTCATAGGCATATATTGCCCCTCTGAGATTTTGTTAAGCTGGAGTTCTCGAGGCATTATCAAGTCCATAACGGCGACTCGAACAAGATGTATGGTTTGAAGAGTTGTCCAATGAAAGTGAGAGGCTGAGAACCGACAACGTTCAACCTCGCTGGCCAGCAAGGTTCTAAGAAAACCGAAAAATATCTTCAATCGATCTTCCGTTGGTGCAGGTACACAATGCTGTAAAGACTTCGGCGCCAATCTAGCCTGAGAATCCATGTACGCCCACACTGTTTCCCTGGTCCGGCCAAGGTGACATGGCTCCACGAATGAATGACTCAATTCGTGCCCGTTCCGTTGTTATCGGCCGTAGTCTGGGAAACCTGATAAAACACCAGGGTTGGTTGCTTGATTTGCGTGGTGGATCTTCCTTTCCCAATCCACCATCCAGACCGAAATTCATGAACGCCGAAGACTCCTTGCCACCGTTGTTGGGTGACGGCCATGGAAAGTATCGCGTCCACATCGTCGGAAACAGCGGTATGTTGCGTGTTCATAATCATAAACCAGAGAAATGGGACGTTTGAGTGAATGTCGACCGCTTGCAGGTTCAGGAAAGGTAGGCGGGTCTCCGTTAGAAGGAACGCGTATGCTGCATGTCACCTTAGAGCACGACGGCCACTGCGCTGGCAAAAATTCTGAACCTCCCGTGCATTTCGATGGACCGAATCATGTGGCAGCCTGGCTGGGTCCAAACGCCGACTGAAGAGTTCCAGGCAAAACTGCGAAAACAGCTGGATCAAGCGTCGGGAAGTTGGATTGTAGAGGGCAATTATGAAAGCGTGGGAGGTTTGATGGCCTTGGAGGAGTCCACAGATGTCATATGTGAGTTTTTCGCGGTTACGCTGGTGCTGGATTCGAAAGACGCGTTTACACCAGGGTTGGATCCTCCTTTGATGCTCTACTTTCCTCGCTTGATCCTGCGCACGTTCATGCGTCTCTTCAGACTGAAAGAGCCTTGTAGTCCCGGTTGCTTCGAGAAACCCAGCGAGGTGTTCTTTTCGAAAGATAGCATCATTTGGTGGTGCATTAGTCACCACTGGACGATGAAAAGACGATGCAAGGCTAGGATGGAGAAGATAGGGATAGAAACTGGGTCGGATGTCGAGCGGCGAAGAATGAGGAGACTGGGAGGCTGGGGTTCCTCTGTAAAGCGTTGGTTGTTCGACGTCGAGACCATGGTCCAGTCCAAAAATTCAGAGAGCAGGAAAGCAATTTAAATTCTAGGTCCAGGAGAGCCAGCAGTCGCAGGAGTGCGGTAGACGGCCTACTATACATTGGTTTCATCCAACTGTTAGAATACAGTTTCTTAGCACACGTTTCTGAATTTGAACGTACTTTAGGAGTATTAAACATGAGATTTAGAGAATCCAAGCGTTTCTTAAGCGCCGATGAGCCCAAGCTTTTGTTCAAGGTTATCTCTGTCACTGTATTAGTCGGCGAAGATGGAGGTCGGTTGCAAGGACAAGGCGGCAACTGCCGGGCCCTTGTTGGCGTTGAGGCGTTGAGGCCTGAGGACCGTACGAGCATCGCGTACATGCTTTGATCTACGACCACGACGACGACAGGAGCTGGAATTTGGACAAGTTCAAGCGTTCTTCGCCATAGTTGCAAGTTAGCTCGACCTTTAGTACACAATTTCAGCATGCCACAGGGAGCAAGAATAGGCTCAACCCTCGACGCCGACATAACGATCCCGACTCTATCGAATGAACAATTCCATGTATAAAGGAGCATGAAAAAATATTAGGACCGCAGTAAAGGTGGTTCCCGGTGTTTCCTCGTCTTTAGGTCGAATTCCTGAAGGCAGTTGGAAATTACTGGCTCAAAGTTCTATTTACCGACGCTGTATGTTTCAAATTGGACTCTCCTGATAAGACAAGAACCCTAATTCCGTTATTGCATAGGCGTACATAACGCCTTATCAAGCGCTGGGCATTATCCAGCGTTATCAATT
Source organism: Agrocybe pediades (assembly GCA_013053245.1). Taxonomy (NCBI): domain Eukaryota; kingdom Fungi; phylum Basidiomycota; class Agaricomycetes; order Agaricales; family Agrocybaceae; genus Agrocybe; species Agrocybe pediades. The sequence continues at coordinate 435,225 of JAACJL010000016.1, read as the reverse complement.
ATCGGCGACGCGGTAGCTGTTCCAGGCTGTTCCTTTGCTTAGCCCCTACCCACCGACTCCGAAAAGTCAGGTCCCGCTTGTCAAAATTTAAGTTCTGCTATCTTTGCACTTATCTTTTGTGTGCAGTGCCTTGATAGGATGATATCTACGTATTATCCACCTGTCGCATGCCAATTTGTCGTCTATCAAGCGGTTTATCTCCCGTGGGAGGCCCTTGGGGAAATGCCAGCTCGTTGCTTTAAATACCCGCGTACAAGAATGGTCGTGGTGAAACGGTGCTCCTCCTTGACTCCATCCCCGGGCTATCTTGTTCGCTTCAGGCGTAACTTCCACTCCAATGTCCTTACCCACCACGAGTCAACCCCAGGCCATCGAGCCTCCATCACTGCCATCGTCGAGCTCCGGACTTTCACCACTGAAGGCACGGGTCAGGAAGGTGAAGCGGAGACTTACAACGCGTGATGGGTGGATAGGCGACTACGACTATACATGGTAAATGGCTTCCATCGGTCACCTCTTCTACTTCCTCTAACGTTCTCATCACAGGTTATGTACACCGAGACTACCTTTCACGAAACAAGACCGGCGTGCACCACCGTTCTACGCCCTAGACGATGAACTGCCACTTGTCCTCGCAATCTCCAGCGGGTTGCAACACTCTCTTGCTATGCTCGCGGGCCTCATCACACCTCCAATCATCTTTGCTTCTGCCCTCAATCTAGACGCGGCGACGTCTTCTTATATGATTTCTGCATCTCTCATCGGCTGTGGTACGTTAAGTTTATCTGCTAACGTAGTCTTGTCAGCTAATTCCATACTCAGGCATCATGAGTCTGGTACAAATGTCACGGATACACCTTTTCAAGGGCTACTACCTTGGAACTGGACTTATTACTGTTGTTGGAACGAGTTTTGCTACATTATCAACTGCTAATGCTGTTAGTGGATCTCTTCTATTCACCTCGCTTTCTTCTTCCTGGTTAAATAATTTTCCTTAGATCTTCGACGCCATGTACCGAGATGGAACATGTCCTTCAATAACTAACGCAGATGGGTCCATAAGCCGAGGTCCTTGCCCAGATGCATATGGAATGGTTCTCGGTGAGTCTCCACCGCTTTTCGCAAGTCGGCACGTAACACTTACTAATTTTTCATCTTATCTCTCCAGGCACATCGCTCGTATGCTCATTCCTCGAGATATTCATGTCTTTCTGCTCTCCGAAGATCTTGAAGAGGATCTTCCCGCCTTTGGTCACCGGCACGGTCATCTTATTAATCGGTTCTTCTCTTATCGGAAGCTCAGGAATTGCGAACTGGGGTGGAGGCTCGAACAATTGTTCAGGACGTCCTGAAACTGGAATCTTTGCACTGTGTCCTACCATTTTCGCTCCTAGACCACTTCCGTATGTCATTTCCTCCTCTGTATGCAGTTCTTGATTTCACTAAACCTGTTTATTGTAGATGGGGTTCGCCAGAGTTTATCGGCCTTGGATTCCTCTCTTTCATCACCATCATCCTCACGGAAATGTTCGGCTCGCCATTCATGAAGAACATCAGTATCATCGTCGGTTTACTCGTCGGCTGCATCGTTGCTGGCGCCGCAGGTTACATGGATGATTCTACAATCAAGAGTGCACCCGCTATCACTTTCTTATGGGTCAAGACCTTCAAAATTAACGTATACCCACCCGCCATCCTACCAATGTTAGCCGTGTATGGTAAGCCACCCTCCACTTCTTACACTTGAAGAACCACAAACTAATTGGATCTTCTTTTACCTCCTCACAGTCTCCCTTGCAATGGAAGCCATCGGCGACATCACCGCCTCCGCCGAAGTCTCGCGACAAGCCGTCGTCGGGGACGTCTTCGACTCTCGCATCCAAGGCGGAATCCTCGGCGACGGAATCAGCGGCTTCATCTCCGCCCTCTTCACCGTCACACCCCTGTCCACCTTCGCACAGAACAACGGCGTGATCGCCATCACCCGATGCGCGAACCGCGGCGCCGGGCGCTGGTGCTGCTTCTTTCTCATCCTCTTCGGCGTGCTGGGCAAGCTTTCCGGAGTGTTCCTCGCCATACCCAACCCTGTCCTCGGTGGAGTGACGACGTTCCTGTTCGCGAACGTGGCTTCGTCCGGTGTGCGTGTGCTCTCGCATATCAGGTGGACGAGGAGGGACCGGTTTATCCTCAGTGCGGCGTTGGCGTTTGGGCTGGGCAATCTGTTGAAACCGGGCATTTTCGAGCATTTGTTTGATGGTGTGGAAAATCCGAATAAGGGCCTGGAGGGGTTGTTTGATTCGATTACGATCATCTTGAGCACACCTTGTGAGTTTTGCATATTATGTCTGCGTGATTTTTTTTGACTTGGACTGATTTATTACATCAACAGTCCTGTCTGCTGGTGTCGTGGCTGCACTTCTCAACCTCATTCTACCTCAAGAGGCTCCAGAACCTACTATTCAAGATGACGCTTCAGCAGAAGTCGTCGACGTTGAGTCTCAAGACGACCCGGAAAAGAAACCTCTATAGTTATACATTTGAACTTCGCTTTGTTGATATACCTAGTACTACCTGTCTTTCTATCCCTTTATACCTAATTACCCTGTAACTATATTCGCTGTGCCATATCTTTGAAAAACGGCGCTCACACCTCCATTGTCTTAATTCGGACCGACCTGCATCTTCGTTAACATCAACATTCTTCGCCCAGCGCCGCTCGACTTTGAAGGCACCTGAAATGGCCGACAGCTGACATGGTATCTTTGCAACGAATCGAAATCTAAACACCGGTGTTTAATTGCGTCCTTGAAAGTTTTCAAGATTACATAAAGAATTAAGATGCTAGCTAGCTATGCATTCCGACTGGTAATCCTATCTTATTTTACTGCTTTACATGACAGGACGAGGTCTCGTAGTCCGAGACGATTGGTGCGCTGTAGTAACTCGAGAGTCGAAACGATGTTTTTCCTGCTTCACAGTACTTTGACTCGCTGAAATAGTCATGAGAAGAGCCATTGGGTGGCCACCCGTCGGCCGCTAGTCAGAATCTTTCACATTTACATACAAAAAATACACGGGACTACAAGTAAGTGCCAGGCAATAAAATACAATGATAAAATGCCGAACGAAATGGAATAATTATAACCTAATCGCAAAAAGAAAAAAAGCCAAACGCATAAATCAAGGTCAGCAGTCAAATGAGTCTCAGCACTCAGTCAGTCATGAATGCAAGACCATCCCATCCTCTTCCTCTTCCTCTGCCTCCTCCAAATCGCCATCATTAGACCTCCCACCTCTCGCCATGACTCCGCCCAAATCATGGCCCTCATACCCATTAAACAACCTCCAATGCATATCAACCGTAGCATCCACACCCAGATACTCATCCCACCCTTCCGGGAGGAAGAACCTTCTCTTCTGCGAAGACGCTCTAGCAGGGTCGATCCCACATGTATAATGCGCGTAAGGTATCGGTCTTTCATACCCAACCAACGTCACGTGCCGTGACATTGTCGTCTGAAAGTAGGCACATATTGCCGGAGAAACAATGGAAGAAAGATATCAGCAGTTTGGAAAGTTTTGGACAGAAACGGCTCCGTTTGACGTAGCTAGTATGATACAAGAAATGTAACTACCAAGTTTTAGAAAGGGAAACGCAGAAATTGAAAGAGAAATAGGCAAAACCAAAATTCACGCTATAATAGCCTTCTAAGCGGTCATCCACAAATTGTACTGAGTGATATAGTCATTTATGCAGTTAGGGAAGGAGTAAGTATTCGAGTAATAATACATATGTACCATTTACACCATTTAACGGCTATTGGACATGGTAGGAGCACGACATATGCATGCCCAACCACTCAACACAAGGTTCACATAGTCCAGACCGTATTTTATCAATTGCTCTCTATAGAATTAACTAATATTTACAAAAATGGTATCGCCGTGATCGCCTCATCCAGCCGGACGTCACAAACGGGGCCATTTTCACCCAAAGAAGAAGTTACTCCCGCTAAACGACGTTTTCAGCAAAATTATTGAACCATTACCCGATTGGGACGCTGTCACAGACGTCACGTGACGTTGGTTGGGTATGAAAGACCGATACCTTACTCTGTGTCGGAAACCTATATTTAGCATGATCAGGCTATTCAGGCTATTCCGGCCACGGCTACATGATTATCAAAGAACAGGCTGTAGTTAACCTGATCAGGACCGGCATCGGTCTGGTCAGACTGTGTCGGCAACTGAACAGCCTCGCCTGATCAGGCAAACCTTGCCCTGATCAAGAAGTCTTATCCTAAAAAGGTCGTCTACTTACTGTTTTTTCCCTTGCCGTTCATTCGCAACTCAACGACTTTTGTAAAATATAATATTATTACCAATATTGAATACATGAAAATCTATCTTACAATACTACAGTTACTAGTACTCACCTCCTGTAAGCCATGTTGAAGTCTTGGATACTAGGGATGGATATATTATTAGCAAATGGTCCTGAGCACATAGTGATAACCATACCAGTAGAGTCAAGAACCCACTTCATCCAAAAGCCACGTAACTCGCGGAACAGTCTGTTAGAAAAGAGAAGTTAGCAATGGACAGGACTAAGGCGAACCAATTAAGTGTAGACAAACGACGTACCAAGTTCCAGGATGTGTTGGACTCACAGCAGCGACTGCACGGGCCCACGTCCAAAGAAAGCTTTGCGAGCATATGGGCACAAGTGAGAAGATGGGGAATAGCCTAGATATGCTGGCTTGATGAAGAGAGAGCGAGGCGATGTGGAGGGGTAGTTAAAATGCCCATGTACAGTGGGACATGGTGGAACGGAGGAAAGAATGCGAAGTTCAAGGATGAGCTGGCAAGGGATAAGTCCGCAAGCGGAGTTTGAAACGACTTAGCACATTATTAGATTGCGTGCAGATACAGTTGACCTTCTCATAATGCATATGCTACTAATGCATAATTCTCGTAATGCATTGGATTGGGGTGGTCACCGACTCGGTGCCCAGCCAAATTCATCAATTTTTGCATAACGCATAATGCATAGGGTTGTCCGGCAGATTTTGGCGGGTTATGCATTATTACGGGCGGAGTTTCGTTGGTAAATGGGGCGGATTGGGTGATTGACGATGGGTCAAATTATCAGGTAGTGTCAAAGTTTGGTGCTAGAATTGACAAATTGTAGATTTGTGAGAAATTTGTCCTTAATTTCCGAATGAATGCGCATAAACTTACTGTTTTTGGTGATGTACTGCTTACTTAAAGTCACAGAGTCACATATGTGACATGTACCATAGTGCATAAATGTCATAATGCATTAGAAAAGGACGGGCACCGACGTTATGCATTATGAGATGGTCGACTGTACAGATTTCTGAAGCACCTTCCGTGTTTTCAACTTTACAGATGGGCTTGATTGAGGGAGCATGGACCCCTGGTAGGACTCAGAGCTTCAAGCCGTTGAGGCGTAGCTGATCCAGCGAGTTTACCTACCGTGCCAGTCAAAAATGGTCCAATATACTTAGATAAGAACGAGCCGGCAGTCGCTCCCCGGCTGATCAGACGTTGATGACATAATACTTTCCCCGCTGATCAGGGCTGCCCGAACAGATCAGACATCACGCCAGCTGAACAGCACGGCACTACCGGAACAACGACTGATCAGGGAAAATGCTGGCCTGATAAGGCTAGAGCCTGATCAGGCTATTTAGCTATTTCCGACATGGCTCTTCCGGGATGTCAACTTCTAATATCACCTCCTTCAATGCCACTACATTCTCATGATCGATTTCCCTGTTTAACTTTACTTCGTGTCAGATATTTGAGCCAGCACATTAGGACAATAACTTACTGCTATCTCACGAATTGCACTCTGGCTTAATATGGTGTAAGTGACGACCTCTCCTTCTTTGTCGGGCTTGAACTTCTTGATAGCGTACAAATTGGTAGGGTTCTCCAGGCTTTGTGCTTTATAGACCCTTCCATATGTTCCAGAGGATATGAACCCTAGTATGTCATATTTCGACGACACCGACCGGTGGTTTTGGTTCCATTTATTGCGGTAGATTTGCATAGGATCTTGCTGGAGAGCTTTTGCCGACCGTTCATCGAGCATCTTGGATATTTCGCGTACACCAGTACATGGACAAGATGACAGTCCCAGCTGCGAGAGTCAAGCAAGACTGCTCAGTGTTCAAAGTGTATAAGAACTTGGAAGAGCGAAGATGGATAGGTGCACGAGCTAATAGTGTTAGTGGCAGATTAGGAGGCAGTCTTCACGTGGGAATAGATTAGGGCAGGTATTCTCGTGTCGTGGCCATTCACGACGCGCGGGTCCGTCGTCATTTTTTATCGAGTTTAAATAATTATTTACTCAAGTCCAATGTCGTTATCCAGAGCTGAAAAACTCATGACACGTTTGTCATTGCCCGCTGGCACGCGCATCTGCTCACGTTCGAAGAACGGAGCCGTGGATGCTATGATGCAGCAAGAAATCTCATTTATGAGATCCAAATCCGCTGGACAGTCCATTGGACTGTCCGGAGCGCGTGACCCTGTGTGACCACCCTTGCTGCCCCGGCATTCCCGGCTCTCCCCTCCCGACGCGCCCGCCGTAACCATTGTACGCGCTGCCTGTTGAAGTACCGCCTTCATCATCGTCGACGTCTCGCTCTGTGGCATCCGTTGAAGTCAAGGTCTTTTAAGACTTTGGTAAAGCAGGACTACAGCACACAGATAGTATGTACGGTAGGTGAGGGCGAGCAGCCTGGCGTGTTTGCTGCCCCGGCATTCCCGGCTATCCTCCCGGCTCCTTCGTGACCTCGCACCATAGCCATTATACTCGTTGTTCGCCCCGCCTTCATCATACACCGCCATCACGCTCTGTGCACTAAATGCGTCTAAGCCCAACGATATTAGATTCTTTCTCTGTACCTCTCTGTACGGTAGGTATGATACTGGTGAGGGCGAGCGGCCGGCGCGACAAGTCAGCGACCGTGTGAAATTTCTGGCCGTTGGGCGGTCTCGCGCCAGACAATTCGCACGCTGGACGCTTGTTGGTGGTGACTAAGCGCGGGCCGCACCGCCATTGTCACGCGTATGCACCATATTAATCCGTCGGACAGTCCATAGACGGTCCATTGGACTGTCCGCCGGGATTCGTTCTCACAAATGAGATGCCCTCTGATGCAGTGTCCCGCGGACCCGTAAGCACAAACCGCATTATTCAGCAACTGTAAGGAGAGCCTTGTTATCTGAGACAAGAGCTACGAATATACGGGAGCACAGCATAGTATCGGTCAATCATTCTTTCCTTCTCCCGAGTTTTTCAGCCTCTCAAGGATAACCAAATTTTTTCGTCGCCCACCCTCCTCTCCCTTATTATATTTTACTTTATTTTATTTTTTTAAATAGTTGTTAGGAAGAGCAGTACCTCAGCTCAATAGTGTCAATGTTATTCTGTTTTTTCTGCGGATCGCGCCACGCGAACAGCGGACGCGATCCCCGACCACCTACACGCATGTGCTATAAGGTCACGTCAAAAGCTCAAATCGTCATTTTTTAAGTTACAGAACTACCACCTGAGGTCACTTTGCTGTAAGTATTTGATTCCAAGGTTTCTAACAGATTATGCCTCAAAGAAGGGGGCTGGGAAAGCGGGGCATAGGTGATTTTCTAATCCTTCGCAATTATCTTTGTTATAATCAGGGTCATAAGTACAAACTATCCCAAAAACTGGCATACGAGTACGAGTTTGTATCATTCTTCATCCTCCTCTTCAGCATCCTGTGCTCTAGGATACCTCGTGGCCTGCAGCACAAGTGTGCCGTAATATAATATTTTCAACAACCCGAACAACGATACCCCGGAGCCCAGTTTCACGATAAAGTTGAACAAGGGTAAGTGGGACAACAGATCCACGATGAGGCGCGCGAAGCCCAAAAATGCGCTGATTTTGTAGGTACCAGCGAATGTGCCTGACCGCTTGTTCATTACTAGTTGAAGGACTTGCCCGCACATCAGCAAAGGTTCCATACTGAAGTCTCGAAAAGATCGGACGGCTCTGCCCCAGGAAGATAGGCCTGATTCATGTGGTGGTGTCCTGGGGTTGATGATGTAGGAATTCTTGTTATCGGCCAGAGTCAAAATCGCCCTGAGGAAAGCAAGTATCATACGAAGGCTGGACTCAACATACTGTGATATTCAATTATTTATCACTCACAAATAAGATTTCCCTCCAAGAAACTTTTGATTCGACCCTTCTGCTTGCTCTCTCCGCATGTGTGGCGTCCATAAATCGAATGGAAATCGGAATTAATATCCAGATCGTCTTGATTCTCGCTTTGGTTATAGCTTTCAGCATTAAGGGAGTCCCCGTCTCTGCGACACTTGCCATGAACATTGACAAAGTCAGCGGCCACAAACTTGAAGACGATGCAATGGCATCGAGAATGGCCTCCGTAATAAACCGAATGAAGCATGCGGCGGCTATGAATGCCGTTCCGATGACTGAAATGCCGACAGTGGACTGCCCTGCTCGGAAATACCAGTAGTGTACGTTTAATAACGTCTCGAGAGAAAGTAAAATGACCCTAGGATAAGATTTAGCGTCTGTAATACTACCTGAATTGCTTCACTAACTCAGATGAAAAGAGAAAGTATCCGAGAATTGGATGTCGATTTTTGTAAGGCTTGTATCCGTGAGCGGCTTCTGAATGTTATGTGAGTGCACTGTTGCATTCAGATAACAAACGGAGATACAATTACATACGGGTAAATTCCGCCAAAGATTGTTGAATCTTCAAAGTTTCTTCGTCGCTAGTCATATCGTATGTTCGAAGTTGCCCGTTCTTTGCAAAGGGGTACCCTAAGATCTTTTTACCTGGGGGTATACCACTGAAAAAGATAGTCCACGTAAGGCTGAGAATCTCATCGTCCGAGCCTAAGAGGAGAGCAATGAAATTCGAAGGACGCGAAAAGAAAATTGCGCAGCTCACCTTCGGCAGCTCCGTTGGCACAACGTTCTCGATCCACTGGGACTGGGATGAGGTCCAGTGGACCCCACAAATTTTGGACCTTCATATAAGGCGCGTAAAACCACTCGGAAGTATTCTTGCTTTCATTCTCTGATGTTTTCTGTGGACTGCGCTGGATCATGACTTCATGATTCCCATTGGCTCTGTAAGTACGTCTGCAAAAGCGCCAATCTGCCCTTTCAGCTGACAAACCAAGCCTTTTGAGCTCCCCAATGCCACACTAATATTAAGTGGTCGGTCAGCCAGGTTACAGGAACTTTCAGCTTTGAAGACGTACTGCAGTCTCTGCCAATTTCGCATGAGCTTGCTCATAAGCAGTTCAATTTAGAGGTTTGGTCATGTCCACGACTCCCAAATGTGTTCTGAACGCGCAGGAAATTAGTCAATATGCCCGAAATTCACTTAAACTCCGTACCTTGTTATGATATAAGGATGTGCTCTGTGCGCAGCCTTACCCTGCGTGCTGACGTATGGGCGATTTTCCGCGAAGACGATCTTCCACATTTCTTTGGCATATTCTTCCTGATCTATTTTCCCTAAAGCTAAAAGAGAGGCGAGTTCGGATTTTTTCTCCTCCCGTTGTCCGAGTCCTAACTTCCTCATCACTGGAGAAAGGACACCGAGGTTTGCGCGTCGTTCGACTGTTTTCCGACCACGGTTATATACTTAAGCAAATAATCTGTTCGGTCATATCCATCTGTTAGGTCTAACAAACAGACGAATATAAACAGAGGACAGAAGTCGGCGCCAGCAGTGAGTCGTATTCGTGCAATGCCATTTGGAAGGGCTACATACAGGCCTTGGAAATATACATTAGTATCTCGACTCTTGACTCGGGACCATGATTTAGGTGCAGTGCGCCCTGGAAATAAACATTCCATCCACCCGCTCGCGGGCCCCTTACTATAGACGTGAGCATGGCTGAGTATCGAAGTAATGCTACCATAAAAATGGAGGTTATACTCGAACACGGGAATCATAAGTATCGATGAAGCTCCTACTGCTCATAAATTCCAAACCCGAACGACCAATGTTAGAGTAAGGCCCCAAGAAAGAACTGGCAGGACCATACCCAATTTTTCAGCCACCAGAACAAGGGTAGGAACAGATCTATCAAGTAAATGAAGTCGGTCGGTGATTCATTGGAGAAATCTTAGTGGGTCGTGCACCAGAGATGGCCATACCTGCTAACGGTTGGCGCGGGTATAAAATCATGTAGCCAAGCTCGAGCCGGTCCACATAATATGACAGTGAGTAAGATCCAGAAGGAGAGACCGATTTGGAGATTATAAAGGTTTTTGAAGACGCAGAAAGAGAAACAGAATCTGTGTTGGATGCTGATGGCGAAGATGTTGAAGGAGAAACGGACCATGAGGATGAAGCCAACGAAGAAGCAGTAAAAGTACGAGTTTATCGTACCATATATTACACCACCCACTCTCCTGCGAATTGGCTTCAGAATCCATGGGTACCGCTAGGCGATCTTCAAAAACCTTGCGTCAACCAGCATCAGGCTATCGGAAAATCCAGTATTAAGGAGTACCCATTGATGAATGGGCAAAAGGGTTCGTCACGCTCCGGGCTAACAGTATTTCCATTGCTCGAGCTTTTATTGGACGTTTACACGGAAGACAGATAACCTTATAACCATTGGACATACATAGGGTACTTGGAATAGAAATATTGTAGCTGACAAGTAGGAGTTGTGGTTATGAAAACCAACCAAGGTCCAGTCTCGGCCACGTTGTCTACAGCTCATACGGGAAGTGCCCACTAGGTGTGAGGAAGCTGTGCGATAGCGTCATCGATTGCTTTCAAAAGGTCTTGATAGCTGGGCTTGGCATAAAGGCCGGAGTAGAAGTCGTCTATGAGCAATTTCGACAAGGACTCGATGAAACGGGAAATCCTGTCGTTAATGAGGCCGCGGCGTCGAAGTATCTGATAAATTTCATCTGAGTCCTTGAAGAAAGAAGCCAAGGCTGGCGACCTGTTTGTACGCCATATAGCAATTTCGCGATAGCTTACTTGACCATATGATGTCCTGAAAACGGATAGGATTGTACCGTATTCTCCTTTTATCTCTCTTTTAAGCACTGGGTCCGTGTTCTCGCTGACAAGCACCCAAAGCCTGGATACGGCTGCACGCCACAGACAGTAAGATATTGACCATATGAATGACTGAACATCGTGAGTTGCAGAACGCTGGACTCGTCCATCACGGGAACTGGGAAGAGCATCCAAGATCTCCAGCGCCAAGAATTGCACGTTTCCCTGTGTTGCGGATTCAAATGTAGTCAATTTAACGAAGGAATTTGGAGAAGCGGAAGCACATTACTACTCACGCTTATAGCTAATCCCCGCCTAATGTCGTCCTGGTCGGTATTTCTAAACCGTATATGAGTCTGGAACTGGAACTCTAAGCCTCCTTTGGCCAATACGATTCGAGCTCTTCGTCTGTCCTCTGCTGTGGCGATGGGAACCTTTCTCATCGATATCTTGTCTAGCGTGGGAAACCGAGCTACGTCCAGGTCCGCCAGGTAGCCCCAGACACCATCTCCACGATCATCAGGGTGCTCGCGTAAGAGTATATTGCCGGGATTGATGTCCCGGTGAAGGATTTGTTGTTCCTCCCACAATGCCCGGCCAGCTGCGCGACACATAATCATTCTCTTCCGTCAGCAAACCATATGGGTGAACCAATAGCTACGTACCGTCGATAGCGCTCTTAAGGCCTCTGAACAACTCCTCGTCATCTTCATACTCCCAAAGCGGCCTCCCTACATCGAGAAGAAAGAGGCGATGCAGAACAGCAGCGTAATTATCATCCAATACTGGCTCCATTAAGGTGTGTGTGGTAATGAGGGAGTCTGAGCCAGGGATTTTGACATCGCCCCCGTAGAGCATCCTCACCAGACCTTTTGGGTACGGTTGGCGCACATAGGAGTACAGCTTCGACTCCGCTGTCCGGGAACTGTTGCGCCAGGACGACTTCAACACATAAACTGACCCGCATAGGTACGTTGCGCCCGTGTTGTCCATCTTATATTCACGAACTTTGAAAACGTACGTCCCTCGGCCAAAAATCGTCAGCGGAACCCATAGAGGAGGCCCTATTGTGCACCATTTACGGACGCCTCCGGAATCGTCGACATGAGAAATTATGTGGGAGGGATATACGACATGCCTGCCCAGCAGGCGTGCAGCCTCGCTGTCCGGCAATTTCTCCGAACAAGGATCCAATCCCAGTTGCTCGATAGACAGGTTGAAGGACAAACTGCGGATAACGCGCACCAGTAACTCGATTTGGTTGAACATGTCAAACGGTGGGGAAATGAGAATTTTTTGGCGGTCAACAATGCTGACGGATAAAGTCGTCCCGCATATGAGTATGCCGACTGAGAAAAGCATGAGTGGTCTTGAGGACATATGACAGCGAGCATAGTCTGCACACTGCACTATAAGCGGTTTGGCTGGTCCATTGTTTCGCTCATTGATTTGCGGTCCATGCGCGTTGAGAAGTTTAACGTCGCCGAAAAAATCAACGTTTCTCCATAGGAGGGGAGTTCTGCCGGGGTCCAGGGTTGAGTCCCACGCGGTGATATCTGGTTTCAATGCAGGAACTGGGTCGTGGGTTCCTGGCTCATTGAACTGAATCTCCTTGCCGGAGAAACTGATGAATCGAGGCTGCTTCATACTCTCCTCATAGAAGTTGCCTATGTGGTTAAAGATTGTCTCCTGAAATGAGTGGATACTTGCATAAGCGACTATAAGAGTTATACTTGATCATACACATACCAATGGTCGATACATCTGAGTTTCAAAGGAAGCCTCCTTGGTCACCGTACTTCCAGGAGCAACGACCTTCGCCAGCTCTTCGCGGGGCAGACTCTGTGCTTGAGTCACAATTGTCTTCACCTCGCTAATGGCTGACCACAGTGAGGAGCTCTCCACCAGCGATGCTGTACACTTGTCGACAAAATCATCCGGAACGTGCGCAATGGGAAGAATTTGAAAGACCTCTGGACTGTTATAGAAAACACGTCCACGGAGAGCGTCCTTGATAAGGTTCCTACGACCGGTCGTCAGACGAATAATTTCGTTGTTTATGAAATTTGGTCGGAGGGGAGACGGTATGTCATCGTCGTTAACGTCAACGACATCAGGTTCGGGTGTTGTAATGACAGGATCATCGCCGGCGACGTCACGTGTATCGGTCATTTTGGAAGATAAGCCGGTTAAAAATAAAGCAAGCTGGGGACTTGGAGAAATTGGACGGTGGATCTTTCCGTGTAGACCAAGCGCCAGGCTGATGGTAGGTGAGATGGAGACGGGGGATTCACTAAGATTCTTGGACTGCTCTTAATAGATAAAGAGGAGTCACTAAGACAGGCTTCAGAGCAGTTAAAAAGAGTCCTAATCCGATCCTAATCTAGGCCAAAATCGAAGAGGTAAATTGGGTACACGCGTTCCATGACGGTTCGACGGCGGTAAAAGGTTTTGGTGTTGCAAGACATCCATTGAGTCAAGTCAGACTCACTTGATCTTAAAAGGGAAAGGAAGAGAGCAATCTTCTCCGAGATGTGTCCTCAATCTTAGGTGTAGTGATGCGAAATAGAAATGACTGATATTACAAAATGCAAGGCGCGGAGAGACCTACTTGGCACGTAGCCAAAGAATATTTATTATTACTCTTTCTCTTAAAAAAACCAGCAAGTTCGTATGCTCATGTTTGCACACTTCCTTTTCTATCCTTTCTTTTGTTGTTCTCCGCCTCTTTTATTGTCCTTCAACTTGGCTCAATGCTTGGACCTTGCGATACTATCATGTATAAATGTGCTGTTCTTTCATTGCATATGCTTCCCGCATCTCTCTAGACCTCCTACACCGTGATCACTCATTTTTCAATTTCACTTTCTCTGCACTCCCGCCCTTCTCCAGCATTTTCGAGTATCCTACTTGCCTTCTCTGTGGGTGACTCCTTCCCTGTATTATTTCTGTGCCTACCAACCAATAAAACCTCTACTATTATTTTCAGGTGCTGTACACCCTTCTCTTACTTACCCTTTCTTCATTCTGGGGCCGAAGCGAAGCGAGGCATAAAGCCTTGTTATAGTTTATTTAATCTCCGCCACCCGGGGCAATTTTCTAGACAGAGAAACAGGGTCTCAGCATTTCACTTCTCAGAAAACCGTTTCCATGAATGATATGCAAATTGCTGCACTCTCATCAGGTTCTACCATATCGAACGCTCTTTATTCAGGGAGTAGCACCATCATGTCGGAAATACACACACGCGAAGTCGGCATAGACCCTAAGTTACTCAGGGGACGCGTCAGTCTGAATTGCGAAAACGTCTACGCACAATTACGGATCAACGAAATGGATGCGCACAGAGGCCTGGTGGAAAGATGTGGAACTTCACTGCGGTCCGAGCCAGCGCTTATCAGCACATTCAACACTTTGAAGAATCTCGCACACTGGGCTGAGACACGTTGTCCTCATGATGAGGACGGTGAAATGGGGGGCATTTCAGGAAGCCTCTATTACGAAGACGAGGATAGCTCCCAGTGCGAGGGAGTCGCCTGTGAAATGTTGGTACGTCGTGGCTTTATACCTAAACTTGACAGGATGTTTCTTGATGTTTCTTGTATAGGTGGACGTCTTTAACTACATTGCCAAATTTGAATCAGGCGAAGGAGGAGCACCACATCGGCTTTTCACATGTCTATCCCCGAAGACGCTAGACATTGAGCTGCCTCCGTACGGACCCTCCAACAGGCCATCAGTAGTCCTTACACCCGCAAACACATCCTTTACTGCTCCTACTTGGCACGATTGCGACGCACTCGGCGAACTAAAATGTGCTAACAGGAAGAATCCATATGAAGAATCGATTACCGAGATCATTCTACACGCAGCGGATAGTGCCAGGTTGCATATGGCGTGCAGGCCATTCATGTTATTCTCTGTTTGCTTGCTGGTGTGCGGAACAAGGATGTGCGTAGGAATCGTAGACCGCCAGAGCGCTTCGTTTTCGCCAGACTTCGACATGCTCGAAAAACCGGAGGAACTGGTTCTCATCATTCGCAGTCTTACGCATGATTTGGCTTTGCACGATCTGGGGTTTGACCCGACTGTCCAGAAGATGGACGAGACACAAACCTTGCGCTTGGGCCTAACAGAGAAGCCGTCCTACCCAACCCATATCATTTCACATATTGATCCTTCAGGACCACGCGTTCGCAGGTGGTGTACAACGGGTCCGCCGCTCTGGGTGTCTGCTGAACTCCTTGGGCACGGGCCGTACATCTTCAGGGTGCGGGAATATTTCGAGGACGGGGAAGGCGGTAATGAAGCTTATTTGGACACGAAGTCCATGCTCCTCAAATCATACTGGTACGACAGGTCAATGGGAGCGGAGGAGACATCATTATATACTCGCCTACAGGACACGTACCCCGACGGACTGGCCAGAATTTTATACGGAGGCGAAGTCGTTGTTCCTGGAACGGCAATCCCAATTACTATGGGCACCTCGAACTCGAATTTCTCGCTCGTTTTGGGTCGAGTGATTTTCAAAGAAGTAGGCCGCCCACTGTGGGAATATCAGAACGAGGAAGAATTACTCCGAGGATTGAAAAGCGCAGTCACTGGTAAACCATATCAGATTCCTCTAGTTGACGGCATGGCTAATTTCAGACGTCAATTCAGCCCACCAAGAGCTCTGTTCACGTGGCATTATTCATCGAGATATCAACCCTGCTAGCATCTTCCTCTTCGAAAATGATAATCACCCACCTGACTTGCTTGGTTTCTTGCTCGACCTAGGGCATGCTTGCCTTAAGAAACCGACAACGGAGAATGCCAAGTTTTCTGCGTTGGAGATACTGGAGGCCATCTCCATCTCCCCCGCTACACCAAGGTTCACTCACACTACTCCCACGCATGACATACAATCATTCATTTGGACTACTTCCTACACTCTCTTGCGCTTGGCCCAGACAAAATTACAGCACTTATTAATGGTTGAAACCACGGACGAGAATCCCAGAAATGATATTGAGACCGACTACGATTGTATCCACTCCATCTTCACGAGCGCGTACTCCACAACAGACTACAAACAAATCGTCACCTGGAGGACCTACAGATCACCTGCGCTAGCCTGTTTCTTCAAGAACTCGAGAGCGTACAGCATCCTGCGCAGCAGAGGCCTCATCAGCGAGACAATGTCACAGTTCATGAAGTCCTTATCGAAGTTAGTCGAAGATGACTTCTACTCCGACGTCCCCGCTACGCCTACTCATGAGCAGCTCCTGGAGTCCCTGGACATCGCAATTGCACGATTTTCTGCAGTATGAATTAGCGCGGAGAGTTACATAGATTTATGCCCACTTTTACTTTGGTAGGCAATTGCGACTTAAGATAGCGAAGAAATGCACCATAAAAACGGAGACAAATATATGAGTACCACACTTATTGCGTCCATAAAGTTCGCAACAGAAGAACTCATATGTGGAATATCTAAGGGGAGTGGGTACGACTTATCTGGTAAATATTGCCCCTTTTCCTAGGTGAGTCACGTGTCACTCCTAGACGGAGAAGACTTTGACCATTGAGCCGAAGACAAGTATTCTAATTCTCTCTTCTTAACCACTGTCACCCTTTCCTAAGAGGTGTCCCACTCTCTCAATGTCGAAACGAAAATAGGCTTACTTCTACGACTGTACGTTTCCTCGAACATTTTACTGCTTTCAAGGCCTGACCGATACATTGCAGCGGATGTCGGGGCATACACATATGGGTTGGGACACCCCATGAAACCTCACCGGATACGTGTTACGCACGACCTGGTTACTGCGTATGGGATGTTGGACAAAATGCACATTCTTGTGAGTTTACGTTACTGTTCTTCATTGGATTCGAGGCTGAAGTCCTGCACGCAGAGAGCCAAGCGCGCAACGCCGGAAGTTATGAGCTCCTTCCATACAGATGAATACGTCCACTTCCTACAGAACGTTACGCCTGAGACAGCAGAGAGAATGACTTTCCATGGGACACGATGTGCGTCCATTTGACTTGTTGACTTGGCCCAGTATGCTGATTTACCATGCTACAGTCCTCGTAGGAGAAGATAGCCCAGCTTTTGAGGGGGGTATTTGAGTTCTGCTCGATATCAGCAGGAGGATCCATCGGTATGTTGTCTGCCATTCATCTGGGAACCGAATTTCACTCGTTATCTAGGCGCAGCACGGAAAATAACTTCGGGTGCTGCCGATATCGCAATAAATTGGGCGGGAGGTTTACATCATGCCAAAAAGCGCGAAGCATCCGGGTTTTGCTACATCAACGACATCGTTCTTGGGATCCTCGAACTCCTCAGATCATACCCAAGGGTCCTGTACATCGACATTGACTGCCACCATGGAGACGGTGTCGAAGAAGCTTTCTATACCAGCAATCGCGTTATGACGTGCAGTTTTCATAAATTTGGAGAATATTTCCCTGGTACTGGAACACAGGAAGATAGAGGGCGAGGAAAAGGAAAGGGATACGCTGTCAACGTACCGTTGAAGGATGGAATTACGGATGAATCATATAAAAGTGTTTTTCAGCCGGTACGTCATACGTTTTCTACAAACTTTCGTTGTAAATCTCATTTTTTCCTTACATAGGTGATTTCAAAGATCCTCGAGACATTCCGTCCCTCGGCGGTCGTATTGCAGTGTGGCTCAGACTCGCTAGCTGGAGATAAATTGGGATGTTTCAATTTGACGATGAAAGGGCACGCTGCATGTGTACAGTTCATGCGCAAACAGAACATTCCACTTATCCTTTTAGGAGGTGGTGGATATACCGTCAAGAACGTCGCTCGTACATGGGCCTTCGAAACTGCCTGCGCGCTTGGTATTGAAGACGACATCGACCTAAACTTGCCTTGGAATCAATATTTCGAGTGGTTCGGCCCTCGTTATAGGCTGGAAGTAGCGGAGAATAATATGGAGGATTTGAACGTGAAAGATGGGTCGTTGGAGAGAGTCAGGTTCGTCCAAGTCTTTCGATTGGAACTTTCATATGCTGAAAGTCTGTGTTTGTTCAGAGAGAAAGCGTTAGAGCAATTACGGAATCTCATTCCTGCACCGTCTGTGCAAATGCAAGATGTTCCTCGAGAAAGCTTACAACATCATCTTGGGTTTGCAAAAGATGACGAGACAGCACCGCGAGACGAGCTAGACGAAGAACTTGCAAGTAAGCACCCCAATATACCTTTTTCCACCATCAATCATATTAATCGTCTAACCTACCTACAGAACACGTTCGATATGTCTACAACCTCCAAGAACCCGACTCATCCACAGACGAATCCTCCTCATCCTCCGAATCTGAATCAGAAGACGAGTCCTCGTCCTCCATCAGCTGGCGCATGCAAAATCGTGTCAACGGGCGTCGGGCAAGCCGCTCGCCCATGCCCCCCACTTCCAACCGCAGCCGCACGAGCTCAAAGAAACAACGCATGAGCCTTCTGACTGGCCAATACTTTAGCATATAATACATCACCACCTGCAAACCGTCCGTACCAGCATATCCATGAGCGTTCTGAAATCGCTCATCTACCAGCTCCTCAACGGACTCGTTTATCTGCACTCGTGTCACATACTGCATCGCGACCTCAAGCCTGCCAACATCCTAATAACTTCCGATGGCGTTTTCAAGATAGGCGATTTAGGATTAGCACGTCTGATCTATGAACCTCTTCAACCTCTGTACGCCGGTGACAAGGTGGTCGTCACCATCTGGTACCGGGCCCCCGAATTGCTGTTGGGTGCGAAGCAATACACTACGGCTGTTGATTGCTGGGCGGTTGGCTGCGTCATGGCCGAGTTATTAAGTCTCCGACCGATATTCAAAGGAGAGGAAGCAAAGCTCGATTCAAAGAAAACCATGCCATTTCAACGAGACCAGTTACTCAAAATCTTCGAGGTTTTGGGTACGCCAGATGGTAAATTTCTTTCGCCTTCTGTAAGTTGTCAATTACTGACAAAACTAGAAAAAGATTGGCCTGGCGTTGTCACCATGCCCGAATTCTATAACATGTCCCGTCTTGACTAGTTCGTACAATGACTGTATACTTTGGGCGATTTACTTATGTCTTTTTAGTTTCCCGGACCAGTTGACTCAGTGGTGCATTCAGCGAGTCAGGAAAGATGCGCTGGCAGACGTCAACGACCTTCTTGCCAAACTGTTCACCTATGATCCCGAGTCGAGACTAACCGCGAATGACGCCTTGCATCATCACCACTGGTTCCAGTCAGGAACGAAGCCTACAACTTGCCCAGATGCATATGGAATAGTTCTCGGTGAGTCTGCACCGCTTTTCGCAAGTCGGCACGTAAACCTTACTGATTTATTCATTATTCCTATCTCTCCAGGCTCATTCCTCGAGATATTCATATCTTTCTGTTCTCCGAAGATCTTGAAGAGAATCTTCCCGCCTTTGGTCACCGGCACCGTCATCTTGTTAATCGGCTCTTCTCTTATCGGAAGCTCAGGAATTGCGAACTGGGGTGGAGGCTCAAACAACTGTTCAGGACGTCCTGAGACTGGAATCTTTGCGTTGTGTCCTACCATTTTCGCTCCTAGGCCACTCCCGTATGTCATTAATTCCTTTTCTGTGTACAAGCCTTGAGTTCATTAAACCTGTTTATTGCAGATGGGGTTCGCCAGAGTTCATCGGTCTTGGATTCCTCTCTTTTATCACCATCATCCTCACGGAAATGTTCGGCTCGCCATTCATGAAGAACATCAGTATCATCGTCGGTTTGCTCGTCGGTTGCATCGTCGCTGGCGCCGCAGGTTACACAGACGACTCTACAATCAAGAGTGCACCCGCTATCACTTTCTTATGGGTCAAGGCCTTCAAAATCAACGTATACCCACCTGCCATCCTACCAATGTTAGCCGTGTATGGTAAGCCACCCTCCACTTCTTACACTTGAAGAACCACAAACTAAATGAATCTTCCTCCACCTCCTTACAGTCTCCCTTGCAATGGAAGCCGCAAGCTCTCCGGGGTGTTCCTCGCCATACCCAACCCGGTCATCGGGGGAGTGGCGACGTTCCTGTTCGCGAACGTGGCTTCGTCCGGTGTGCGTGTGCTCGCGCATATCAGGTGGACGAGGAGGGACCGGTTTATCCTCAGTGCGGCGTTGGCGTTTGGGCTGGGCAATCTGTTGAAGCCAGGCATTTTCGAGCATTTGTTTGATGGTGTGAAAAATCCGAATAAGGGCCTGGAGGGGTTGTTTGATTCGATTACGATCATCTTGAGCACGCCTTGTGAGTTTTACTTTTTCTATCTTCGTGTTTTTTTTTGAGCTGTACTCATTTGTTACATCAACAGTCCCGTCTGCTGGTGTCGTGGCTGCACTTCTCAATCTCATCCTACCTCAAGATGCTCCAGAACCTACTATTCAAGATGACGCATCAGCAGAAGTCGTCGACGTTGAGTCTCAAGACGACCCGGAAAAGAAACCTCTATAGTTATACATTTGAACTTCGCTTTCTTGATATACCTAGTGCTACCTGTCTTTCTATCCCTTTAAACCTAATTACCCTGTAACTATATTCGCTGTGCCATATCTTTGAAAAACGGCGCTCACCTCTCTACTGTCTTAATTCGTGGTCCTGTCCTTGGACCCTGGACCGACCTCCATTGTCTTAATTCGGACCGACCTGCATCTTCGTTAACATCAACATTCTTCGCCCAGCGCCGCTCGACTTTGAAGGCACCTGAAATGGCCGACAGCTGACATGGTATCTTTGCAACGAATCGAAATCTAAACACCGGTGTTTAATTGCGTCCTTGAAAGTTTTCAAGATTACATAAAGAATTAAGATGCTAGCTAGCTATGCATTCCGACTGGTAATCCTATCTTATTTTACTGCTTTACATGACAGGACGAGGTCTCGTAGTCCGAGACGATTGGTGTGCTGTAGTAACTCGAGAGTCGAGAAGAAGTTTTCCTGCTTCACAAGCGGCGCCTGCGCAGTTTGATTGAGGAATCACTCTCTTTACCCTCATCTTCCGCTTTAGTACTTGACTCGCTGAAATAGTCATGAGAAGAGTCATTGGGTGGCCACCCGTTGACCACTAGAATTTCGGCAAATAATGATCCTACGGGTTCATGACTGGCCAAGGGACTCGAAGGGATCTGGGTTCTGAGGGCGGAGTAAAGCTGTCGCTCCCAATCCCTGCGCCGGGCAGACGGTGTCTCGGGGAGACTTATGCGTACATCTCGTTCGAATTCAAGGTACGCAATAAGCAACATCCTGAATCGCTCGTAAAAACGGGACATTGGTGGATTGTTGGATACGATGAGAGTCCTGGGGTAACAGAAACTTGAGAGATGACTTAACTTTCCCAAACCCCCTATACGGCGGCCAACACTTCCAGAACGGTATTCGTCAAAGATCACTTTTATCACTGTCGTTAGATCTGAAGTGTAACTGCTGTGTAGGAAGCGAATGATAGTATATGTCACGACCCAAAAGAACGATTCGATGTCATCTTGGAGGGTGTGGACTTTGTCAGGTCTTCCCACAAGACAAGCGGACATGAATCGCCATGTGCCCTAGATGCGTCAAGGGTTAAAGCGTTTGCAAAAGATATGGTATCGGCTTACTGCGCGAAAGGTTCTCTCCGGCCCTGTTTCAATAGCTTCTATCGCCCTTGCTAGATCCCAGTCATTGAGGAATCCCTTTCCGTCTGTGTCAACAAGTATATTGCCCAGACTGACGTCGCAATGCAAGATGTTGCACTTCTCGTAAACATCCCTGTGAGCTACGGAATCGTCATTGAAAAGATAAATTACACTGAATGGTAAACCATACCGCGAAAAGCATTGTAAACGGCTTTGAGAAAGTCTTTGGAGTTCTCGAACTCCTCCAGAGGTGTTCCCACCTTGTCGGTGGCGAAGCGCGTATGGGTCCGCCGACTACACCTCCGTTGGTTTCCTACGCTCCACTTTCCCTGTAAGTATCTTGCACTAACGGTCGACTGCCATACTCCTTCCAAGTCATCGCCACAAAGCAGGACCGGGACGCGTTCTGTTATGCCAGCCGAATTGATGGTGCGCAAGGTATCGGTCTCCTTTTCCATGACAGGTTCAGTCGAACGCCAAGAGTCCTTCACGAAAACGACCTTGTCTGAGCAAGCGTCATAACCAATATAACCTCTAGTAGCGTTCCCTGCCACTGACGTCGGTTGAGCAACAGGAGCCCAGACCAGAACCTCCATCTTCCTCCTCTCCAGTACAGTGCTCCTGTCGAAATCTTGGTCCTGGATGATAAGTTTATAAACTGGCCAATCATTTCCATCCTCCTGGATCCATTTGGAGAGCTTCTCCTTTGCTAAAACGGTTTCAACGGCCGTCGCTCGACTGACTGTGGGGTCTCTCCCTTTCGTCTCCTCATTCGACCTCGAAAACCGCCACAGGAACGCCAAAAGCAGGTCCCCGCGCTGGCTATAATCGAAAGGCGCAGAAACGACAGCACCTCCTCGATCGAATCGAATGAACCTAGCATGAGTGCCCGCCATCTGAATCATGAATACGTGAGTCCGATGTTGATGGTTAAGAATCGTTTTCGCGTATGAGAGCAGCTCGTCCATGCAGCGCGCGCAGTCTTTTCCGCGGGCGTCTTCTAATGCAAAAGGAGCTTGGCAATGTTCTTCATGATCATCCTTTTCAACACTTGTACCATGAGAGCTGGTGCCTGAATCTGAGACAGGAGTCATCCTCAGCGCCATTTTCTTGCCTCCTCGGTTTTGTCAATTTGGCTGTGATGCAGAGCTGCATAGAGTGAAGCCGAGAGCTTAGTGTCGTAGCGCGAGGTAAATCTTCATCTGAGAATAATGCGAGAGTAGTCTGCCCGCTTTGATGATGTCCTTTCGCGCTGGGTTCTTCCCAAGCTTGTGATACGCTCATGCCATGAAGTGCTCCTGATGTGGTGATTAATTCTCGCTGAATATCCTCATGAGAATCGTTCACGAATCGATAAGAAAAGCGACAGTAACTCACAATACGACTGCACAACTCACTTGCATCATAGCAAGTCCCGAGGGTTCCAAAATGTGTTTGCCAACTCTTGGAACTACTGTCTAGCTGCTCGCAAAGACTCGGAGGGCTGGTGAAGTCAAAAAACGACACCATAAACTGCTGGATAGGCAGAGGGCCCGTCCAGTTTTCATGCACTCGGGAAGACATCTTCTAGGATGGGTCGACCATGAAACGTACTGTGACCAAGTGGTGAATACAAAAGTGCCGTCGAATGCCGCCTAGGTTGTATCGGTCTGAAACTAACAGTGTAAAGTTCCCGAAATGGCATGATTGAACAGAAAGCTCGGATCGACCACATTCGTCAGAATCTTTCACATTTACATACAAAAAATACACAGGACTACAAGTAAGTGCCAGGCAATAAAATACAATGATAAAATGCCGAACGAAAGGGAATAATTATAACCTAATCGCAAAAAAGAAAAAAGAAAAGCCAAACGCACAAATCAAGGTCAGCAGTCAAATCTCAGCACTCAGTCAGTCATGAATCCAAAACCATCCCATCCTCTTCCTCCTCCTCCGCTTCCTCCAAATCACCATCATTAGACCTCCCACCTCTCGCCATAACTCCGCCCAAATCATGGCCTCCATACTCATTAAACAACCTCGAATGCATATCAACCGTAGCATCCACACCCAAATACTCATCCCATCCTTCCGGGAGGAAGAACCTTCTCTTTTGCGAAGACGCTCGAGCAGGATCGATCCCACACGTATAATGCGCGTACTCTGGCTCTTCCGGGATGTCAAAGTATTGGCCAGTCAGAAGGCTCATGCGCTGTTTCTTTGAGCTTGTGCGGCTGCGGTTGGAAGTGGGGGGCATGGGCGAGCGGCTTGCCCGACGTCCGTTCACACGATTCTGCATGCGCCAGCTGATGGACGATGTGCCGTCGTCTTCTGATTCAGATTCGGAGGATGAGGAGGATTCGTCTGTGGTTGAGTCGGGTTCTTGGAGGTTATACACATATCGAACGTGTTCTGCGAGTAGATTAGACTATCAGCATGACTGATGGTGGAAAGAGGTATGTTAAGGTGCTTACTTGCAAGTTCTTCGTCGAGCTCGTCCCGTGGCGCTGTCTCGTCGTCTTTTGAAAAACCAAGATGATGTTGTAAGCTTTCTCGAGGAACATCTTGCATTTGCACGGACGGTGCAGGAATGAGATTTCGTAATTGCTCTAACGCTTTCTCTCTGAACAAACACAGACTTTCAGCACACGCAAGTTCGCATAGAAAAACTTCTACGAACCTGACTCTCTCCAACGACCCATCTTTCACGTTCAAATCCTCCATATTATTCTCCGCTACTTCCAGCCTATAACGAGGGCCGAACCACTCGAAATATTGATTCCAAGGCAAGTTTAGGTCGATGTCGTCTTCAATACCAAGCGCGCAGGCAGTTTCGAAGGCCCATGTACGAGCGACGTTCTTGACGGTATATCCACCACCTCCTAAAAGGATAAGTGGAATGTTCTGTTTGCGCATGAACTGTACACATGCAGCGTGCCCTTTCATCGTCAAATTGAAACATCCCAATTTATCTCCAGCTAGCGAGTCTGAGCCACACTGCAATACGACCGCCGAGGGACGGAATGTCTCGAGGATCTTTGAAATCACCTATGTAAGGAAAAAATGAGATTTACAACGAAAGTTTGTAGAAAACGTATGACGTACCGGCTGAAAAACACTTTTATATGATTCATCCGTAATTCCATCCTTCAACGGTACGTTGACAGCGTATCCCTTTCCTTTTCCTCGCCCTCTATCTTCCTGTGTTCCAGTACCAGGGAAATATTCTCCAAATTTATGAAAACTGCACGTCATAACGCGATTGCTGGTATAGAAAGCTTCTTCGACACCGTCTCCATGGTGGCAGTCAATGTCGATGTACAGGACCCTTGGGTATGATCTGAGGAGTTCGAGGATCCCAAGAACGATGTCGTTGATGTAGCAAAACCCGGATGCTTCGCGCTTTTTGGCATGATGTAAACCTCCCGCCCAATTTATTGCGATATCGGCAGCACCCGAAGTTATTTTCCGTGCTGCGCCTAGATAACGAGTGAAATTTGGTCCCCAAATGAATGTAAGACAACGTACCGATGGATCCTCCAGCTGATATCGAGCAGAACTCAAATACCCCCTCAAAAGCTGGATTGTCTTCTCCTACGAGGACTGTAGCATGGTAAATCAGCATTCTGGGCCAAGTCAACAAGTCAAATGGACGCACATCGTGTCCCATGGAAAGTCATTCTCTCCGCTGTCTCAGGCGTAACGTTCTGTAGAAAATGGACGTATTCATCTGTATGGAAGGAGCTCATAACTTCCGGCGTTGCGCGCTTGGCTCTCTGTGTACACGACTTCAGTTTCGAATCAAACGAGAACAGCAGCGTAGACTCACCAGAACGTGCATTTTGTCCAGCATCCCATACGCGGTAACCAAGTCGTGCGTAACACGTATCCGATGAGGTTTCATGGGGTGTCCCAACCCATATGTGTATGCCCCGACATCCGCTGCAATGTATCGGTCAGGCCTTGAAAGCAGTAAAATGTTCGAGGAAACGTACAGTCGTAGAAGTATGCTACTTTTCGTTTCGACATCGAGAGAGCGGGACACCTCTTGGGAAAGGGTGGTAGCGGTTAGGAAGAGAGAATTAGAATCTTTGTCTTCGGCTCAATGGTCAAAGTCTTCTCTGTCTATGAGTGGCACGTGACTCACCTAGGAAAAGGGGCAATATTAAGGTAGCGGAAACTCCGGATAACCGTCAGACCGCCTGCCAGTTGAGGAAGGTTGGCAAATGTGCCAAAACAACGTCTGGCCGGCCAGATTTGAACGTCTGGCATGGCAACTTAGGCACGTGAAGTTGACGCGTTAGGCAACATCGTCCAAATAACACTTTACGCACCCCCCAACTTACCGTACACTGTCTCCTACAATCATCTGCGAATAAGAATGTACTCGTCAATCAATCACGCTGCCAAACCACGCATGTCGAGTAAGCCCTTACGCGCGTAGTGCACCCATCACCACCTCCCGAGTACCGTTTTACTCTAATGGCCTACTCTAATGGCCTCGAATAACCCAGCACTCCTCGCTGCCTCTCCATGGCCGCGAATAACCTAGTACTCGCAGGTGCATAATTGGCTACTCCCTGCCTGTACGCAAGTGAGTACTGCTTTACTCCCTTGACGGTGATTCTGAGTAATATATCACTCGCAGGCCTCATTGACCTGCATAATTAATTACTCGCCGCTCTTTCACACCGTGAATAATATATCACTCTCAGGTGTCGTTGACCTGCATAAATAATTACTCGCCGCCCTTATGCAGGCGAGTACCATTTTACTCTCTTGGCCGTGAATAATACATCACTCTCAGGCCTCATTGACCTGCATAATTAATTACTCGCCGCTCTTTCACACCGTGAATAATATATCACTCTCAAGTGTCGTTGCCCTGCATAAATAATTACTCGCCGCCCTTATGCAGGCGAGTACGATTTTACTCTCTTGGCCGTGAATAATACATCACTCTCAGGTGTGTTGACCTGCATAAATAATTACACGTCAAGCAGGCGAGTACCGTTTTACTCTCATAGCTGTGAATACACAGGTGCATAATTGCTTACTCCCCCGCCTGGCGTCAAGTGAGTACCATTTTACTCTCTTGGCCGTCAGAGGTATCGGATCTACCCCGTTCCACTCAATAACTTCGTAGCCAGCGTCTACTGCTTGTTGACTCGAATCCGATGTGATTTCAGGGTCGCCGGACTTGTCGCGATAGGATTTGGCCTTATAGCCACAGGATGCGGCGGGGAGGGCAGATAGGTCTATGTTGGTAACGTATGGGTCCTGGCTCTTCACCAATAGACATTGTTGAACGGACGTGGGGGTGGTGTGGCCCTTGGCCTGGAGCTGAGACCTGTGCTTGTCCCTTCGATGGCAGTGGCGAAGATCGGGCTCTGATTCATCCTGTCGGGACCGTTTGGATGATTGAGGACATTCATGATTCACCACCCAAGCCTGAGCGGCGCTTGACCCCAGCGACTTTGAGAGATGTCCCACCTGCAGCCAACCTAACGCCAGCAACCTTGACAGCGGGCGCCAACCCAAGACGACCGTCTCCTCGCTTGAATGCAGAGCGTAGAAGGTGCTTCATGTAGGGGCGAGATATTTCTTCATGGCATGTCAAAGGTCGAACGGACTCGGGTTGGAATTGGGTTGGAAATAAGGCTTTGTGGAAGGACGAGGAGGTAATGGTGCCATAATGATTGGTTGATAGAGATAAAAGCTAGCAAAGGGGCAGTCAAGGGTTAGTTGATGTATTTTGAACAGCCTCAGGCTAAGGAAAGAGCCGAAGACTGAAGAAAGAGCCGAAGGGCAACATGAACGACGCCCAGAAGTTCTGAGTGTTGAATGTGAGATGGCCTGACCAACAGCGAGACAAACGACAAGAACAACCACCGCCCAGTTCTGAGCAAATGGCGACTCACTGCCGCCCGACTGCCGCCCAGTTCTGAGCAATGGCAAGGGGAATGATGAGAAAGACCGCCGCCCAGTTCTGAGCTAATGGCGAGACGTTTCGGACCAACAGTGAGAGCGAGCGCCAACGATGAGAACAAGTAGGAGCAGCTAGTAGCAGCCAGCGAGAAAAAGAGCACGCCAAACGAGAACGCCGCCAACGAGAACGAAAGACAAAGAACGACGCGCGCCAAACGAGAACGCCGCCAACGAGAACGGAAACGAAAGACAAAGAGCCCCCTGCAGATGGCAAGGAGATCCATGTAGCAAGGAGGACTCGGACGGAAGAGGACGGTGACAGACGCCGGCGGGGAACAGGCCTCACCGAGTTATGAAAAAGGCGAGTTACGAAGCGGGTTTTTTGGCGAAGAGAGGTGACGTCGGGTGTAGGAAAGAAAGGAGCACCCTTCAAACTTCTTCGGTGGCTGACAGCTGTCTTGACCGAGCGAGATCGAGGCTGGACCAGTACTAAGTAGGAGGCGTCACCTACATCGTCGCGTCGCGTCACCTACGTCACCTGGCACCTAATCAGGCCCAAATATAGCCTCTCCGACGAGTCCTTCTTGCCCCCCTACGTCCTTCGAAGGTTTTCTCGGCGGTTTCTTGCCTCCTCCATCTCTTTCTTGTCGAACGTCGAACCTAGCCGCCTCCCCCCGTTACGCGTCGTCGTCGATTGCTCGGTCAGCAGGCTAAGAGAGGGCGGTGCAAGTCAAGTGGAGCAAAGAAAGGTAACGTTCAAACTTAGGTAACGTTTGAAGTTTGAACGACTATATACAATTGAAATAGCAGTATACAGGACCCTATGTTTCAAATTTGAAGCCAATCAGGGCAGAAATGAGCTCAGTAGAGCGGTTGCATGATTGTTAAGGAGGAGGAGGAGGAGGGGGTGGTTGCTGGATTGACAACTTCCAGGCTACCTATGACCCTGGAAGTCTCTGGATAGTCTTAAAGTATTTAAAAATGTTGTTTGGGCCATTCAGTTTTATTCGAAACCATTCAGAACAAGTCTCAGAATAAATAATCCGAATTTCCGTTGATTTTCGGGCTATTGTCCCAGCGCAAGACAACGGGCCAACCAAACATTTCGATATTAGAGGTGTGGGGTACTATATTATAGGAAGGCTTGCCGTTCAAATTTCAGAAGCAACGGTGCAGAAATTCGATCAGAAAGACGAAATCATTCTTGAGGGAGGAGGGAAAGAAAGGAAAGTGTAATAACACGGTAAATTCACATTCGTTCGTTACAAAACTTTCAATATAGCTTTTCCTCACTACTATACGTCGTAATACATAATCGTTCGCGAAGAAATCCGTCAATAAATGGCCAAGTTAATAAATAATCTGAACTTCCATCGAATTAATTCGAATTTCGAACGCAGAGGAACGGCTGGACGTAGCTTTTCGCAAACGGGCGTAGTTAACATCCCATAATGCAAGGACGGGCTGTCAAAAAAGCTAAGAGAACGAATGCAAATTGAAAGTCAGGAGAGCGAAGTCAACTTTGAGGCAAGTTGAGAGGTAGGAAAGACTGTAGCACATTCAATATTGGATGGATTTGGACGAGATTTTGCAGAAGACATGTCTCATATAGTAAGAGTCAATATATGTATTCGCTTTTTCACTACATAAGTACAGAGATGTCAAGTCAGAGACATGTACAACAGTGTGAATAAATAAATACTCACCTGTGTACGGCCAGCGAGTAACCTATTATCCAGGTGGTGGCGGTAGGAGAGTAATCGATTATTCACGGCCATGAGAGTAAATAAATACTCACCTGTGTATGGCAGCATATAACCTATTATGCAGGTCAGCGATATTCTAAGAGTAACAAGTTATTCGCAAGAATGTGAATAACCAAATACTCACCTGCGTACGGCCAGCGAGTAACCTATTATGCAGGTCAGCGATATTCTAAGAGTAACAAGTTATTCGCAACTCGCAAGAATGTGAATAAATAAATACTCACCTGTGTGTGACCAGCGAGTAACCTATTATCCAGGTGGTGGCGGTAGGAGAGTAACCGATTATTCACGGCCATGAGAGTAAATAAATACTCACCTGTGTACGGCCAGCGAGTAACCTGTTAAGCGGTACCAGGAGGACCGAGGTCAACCCGTATGCCGCTTGACCACAGGACACATCCCGCGAGTAATGTACTATTCACGGCCAAGAGAGTAAGGGGGTACTCACATCTGTGAACAGGGAGCAAGTACATTATTATTCACAGATGACTGCGGAGGTGTACGGTACATTTTGGGTACATTGGCGTGCGTAAAGTGTTATTTGGACGATGTTGCCTAACGCGTCAACTTCACGTGCCTAAGTTGCCATGCCAGACGTTCAAATCTGGCCGGCCAGACGTTGTTTTGGCACATTTGCCAACCTTCCACAACTGGCAGGCGGTTGGCTTGCTGTCCCGGAAACTCATACCCAACCACTATCACGTGACTCAGGTGACAGCGTTCCAATGTGGTCAATTTCTACAAAATGTTTTTTTAACAGTTTCTTGTCCATTTGGGTAATATCTATCCGCGTATATATCCTCCTTTGGCTTTTCTGATTCCAACCGTACCATTTTTTCTCAAATTGACCGGCCCGTTAAATTAATTTTGACTTGATAAGATTACATGGCTGGAAGTCACGTCATATAGCTCCAAAATCTTGTTGAGGGAGCAATTGCCAGCAGTAAACATGTCCAATAATATTTGGAGTCTCAGAATGCATGTACAGTCATTCAGGTCTTATTTTTCATGCCCCAATCCTGAAGAAAGAACCATTTCGCAGTTGCATGAAGCACTCTTATGCCTTAATCCTTGTCAAATTTTGATGTTTCGTCAAAATCTCTCCCACATTTTGGTTTCAGCCTCTCAAACTTTACCGAAGTATATACTGTACATTTTATAAGATAAGTACGTAGATAGAGTTGAGGAGGATGTGCCGTATCCTCCTCAACGGAGCTTCCAATGTTTCTCCGAGAGCACATTACCCGTTTGAAATGTGCAAGTCACGGCACGTGATAGTGGTTGGGTATGAGTTTCCGCTACCTTACCAGATTCGTCTATTCCTATTTCTCAAGATCCTCTGAACCAGGGTCCTCGACTCTTGTGCTTGTGTGGCAGATACAGCCAATATATGTATGCCAATTGCCCTACTCAGGTAGCAGGCCAGTTACTGAGCATTTTTGGACGAGGCACGACTAGACCTACGTTTTGTCCAGGTGCAGCGCCCTGCCCTAAACGCGGGAACGGTCGCGAGCAATCGTTATCTCTGACATACGCTTCTATCATATCCTTTGACGTCTGCGCGGTGCCCAACTCAGTTGATGACCTGACTCTTATGTTGCTGTATGGACGTAATGTCCTACCCAAATTATTGCTGCCAGAACGAGATGATTGATTCAGTCTACCTTGCACTTTGTGGCTTATGCTGGCAACTGGCAACCTCCACGATAATAGTATCTGTGCAATATACACAACAAC
The DNA here is from genome assembly GCA_013053245.1 of Agrocybe pediades. Taxonomy (NCBI): domain Eukaryota; kingdom Fungi; phylum Basidiomycota; class Agaricomycetes; order Agaricales; family Agrocybaceae; genus Agrocybe; species Agrocybe pediades. The sequence continues at coordinate 404,073 of JAACJL010000016.1, read as the reverse complement.
TTGTTCAACCGAACCTATTCTTTGACCTCTCTGTGTCCAGTCCAATCACCGTTGCTTCTTCTGGGTAGTTATTGACGACGCTGCACTCTCTCTGTGTTATCCACCAGGAGAAAGGGGAAACAGCACCTTCCTACTTGACTTCAACACCTGACAAGTCCCTCACTCTCCCGTCGGGTCCTCGTTTAAATTTCCAAACCATAGTATATCCCTCCCTCTTTTCGTCTTCTTCCGTGATTTCTTCTTGCCCCGGGAATTCTAAATTCCAGATGCCGCGCAGCCTAATGGCTTCTTCATTTGTGCCATCCGTCCATCCCTCAGATTCCAGTTGTTCCTTCACGTCATCCAACAATCTCGCGTCGAACCTATCCCCGACCCAATCCCCCTGCGTCAAGTTAAAATAGTCGCCGCTGAGCATCGCACAAGAGTCATCTTGCGACCATCCTATCCTTCCCAACAAAACATCGCCTAATCCCGGTGATGCGAACGGACAGGTGTCTCCATGATAACTGAGAATCGCATTTCCCCGCTGCATGTATCCGGAAGGAATGCCATTCGAACGAACATATATCTTCTTGTCGAGGTTACGCAAAACCCACGTGCGGTCAATCGGGTACTGGTCAGTGGCGTCTGTAGTCCACTGAACTTTTGCCCTGCGTTGGTCGGCATACTCATTAGGTTCGATATCTGCAAAAGAATCTCCTCCGTCTCCCTCCAAGACGCTCTTGGGCCACTCGTGCGCATAATCTCCTATCAACATGATACGGTCCCCTGCCCATGACCCGTTCCCTTTTTTGGGCTTCTCGTAGTCTGCGGGTGCATTGGCGGGCACCGCGATGGCAGCGATGATCTCAGCCGTATCAACTGTCCCGAAGAATTCTCCCATTTTCCCCAAGCAAGTCGTGGATTGCCCGCGATCGATATTCACGTAGAACCAGTACTGACCCATCTTTGTTCGGTTTGACTGGTCAGTGCTGAATATGAGGTTTGGACGGTTGGTCTAGTTGGCGGCTGCGATGGGTTGTGGACGTGAAGAGTGAGTGGATGTATTGGTTAACGATTTTTATTGAAACATCAGGTCTGAAGTTTGCACCAGGCAAAGCTGGAGAAAACCGAGACTTCCCACATACGTCACCTTGGCCGAGGTCATGCCGGAACAAGTAAAGAAGGGAGCTACCCATAATTATATCAAGTCTAAGCAAAGCATCCCCGGTATCACGAAAAGAGACTCGCAATAGATACAGTGCTACTGGCAAATGCGACAGGACTATGTTTTGTATGATTCATTCTAGCCAAACCATCTTATAACCCTCTCTGCTTTCATCTTCCTCGTTGATATCTTCTTTCTCGTCAACATACTTCCAGAGGCCTCGCGTCCTTATGGCTTCCTCGTTCGTGACATCTGTCCATCCCTCCGCTTCCATTTGGTCCTTCACTTCGTCGAACACCCTTGCGTCAAACCTATCTCCAACCCAGCCTCCTTGAGTCAAGGCGTAATCTTCGCCGTGCTCCATCGCGCAAGAGGGATCTTGTGACCATCCTATTTTTCCCACCAACACGCTTCCTAGTCCCGGTGCTGAAAAGGGACCCACGCTTTTGTAGTAACGGAGAGTTCTGCCATCCCTCCCTACTGTAGGAATACCGTCGGAACGAACATAAACCTTCTTGTCGAGATTGCGCAAAACCCAAGGGCGGTCAGTTGGATATTGATCATTGAACTTCAAGACCCATTCCGAATCCATCTCGCCCACCATGTGTGTTAAGGCGTATTCATATGGAGTGGTACCTCGAAAGCAATCGTCGCGTTCGTCCTCCAAGACGCGTTGTGGCCACTCCTCGGTATAATCTCCAATAACCATTATGCGGTCCCCAGCCCACGACCCGTTCCCAGTCTCTGGTTTCTTGTAATCCAAAGAGGCGTTGGCCGGTACCGAGATGGCAGCAATGAGGCGGGCAGGATCTTTCGCGAAGAAGAACTCTCCCATCTTCCACCAGGTATCCGTGCTTTCTCCTCTATCGATATTGACGCAGTACCAAGATTGACCCATCGTTGCTCAGCGCTTTCTGGTTAAGAGGTGGGTTATGGATATTGGTTTGTTTGGTGAGGGGGATGGAGGTTTTTTTTTCTCGTGACGCGAACTATTTATTGTGCGCTTGGTTAGGGCAGGACTTTTGTCGTCGGGGTTGTTTAAACGTGGCTGCGAAGTCCGAGTAGTAGGTAACCGAGCTCGTTGAAACATCATCAAAACAAATTTTACAAAGCAGACATTAGTTTAATTCTACTCAATTCCAAAAGACACATGGTTATTCAGCGTGCAAACCAGACCTGTAGGCTGTAAGACGATTATCATTGAACACCATATCAGTGCGTGCTCTCTAGTTTATAACGCCTCTCGACACCGCCGTTGTCCACAAAGCACACGAAGGAAAGTGGTCGTCTAGTTGATCTCTACCTTGTTGCCCGCGGCTTGCCAAATTTCTCGAACCTTCTTGGCCTCTTTCTCTGTATCGTCGATCCACGGACTAGCTGGCTTCGACAACTCGTCCTCTACATCTTCAAGCAGTCTCACGTCTACCCTATCACCAACCCACTCACCCCGCGTCAAGCTTGCTGCTTCCCTCCACGCCACGGAGCAAGATGGATTTTGAGACCACCCCATCTTCGTGACTAAGACACTTCCAAGTCCAGGAATAGCAAATAGACCAGGCTCCTCATCATACTTCAAGACCTTTGACGAACCATCCTCAGAGTCTTTCTCTGTTGGAATTCCGACATTCGAGCGGATATATATATTTTTTGTCGAGGTTCCGAAGCACCCACGTCTTATCCTCTGGGTAGTGAGGGTCAGGACGTTGACTCGGAAGCGGTGGGATATAGGCTGGCTCGTGTTTTGCGTTGTTGAGAAACTTGAAGTCTTGAGGGTCTTCCAGAGATTTTGTGGACCAGCAGCCTGAGGTGACCTCCGCCGGGATATTGTTAGGCCACTGCGTCGTGTCGCTGCCGATGCAAAGGATTCGGTCGCCTGCCCATGTTCCAGCGCCCTTTTCCAACTTTTTGAGGCTCAACCAAGGTAATTTAGCTGGAACCGCGATGCTGTCTACAATGCGGATTGCATCGACTCCGAAGATAAAGTCCTTCATCTCGCGCATACATCCAGCCTCTTGACACTTGTCGATGTTGACGAACCACCAGAACTGACCCATGGATAGTTTAAGGAAGATCCCTGGAATTTTGGGGCTAAGGTGGAGGATAGGAGCGGATAGCCAATAACGTTCTGAAATCGAAAACCTCGCGGGTTAAATAATTACAACGTTCTTTTCTCTGGAGACCGTTGTCCCCGTTTGGTCTGCCAGGACCACACAATGGAGGTCTCTTGTTACCTATGTCTTTTGCAGTCCCAACTCGCCTATTTTGATGTAGCCGAGTCTATTGAACATTTATTGATGATTGTACCGTGATTGCTCGGCGAGGGTCGTGCTATTTTTAACACCGTCGCCCCTGCAATTGTATGTGCACTTTCCATGAGTTACTTCTTGTTCTAAATGCCAAAATGCAGAAAGCACATGCGAAGCTTTGTCGGCGCCGTTGCGCATAACCTGCCATTTAGAGACCTATATCCATAAATGGAAGTCATCCTTCCTACTTTGGTTAATGTCGTACCTGCCCTAATGCTTACCGGAATCTTCAAGAATTCGTTGTCATGCTTTCAATGGAGCAGTACTTCCCGAGTTTGGGCTCTGAGCTTCTCGATATTCAAGCGCAAGATCCATGTGCGACAAGTTTTTGGTAACTATTTTAAACTCGCTCAAATACTACAAGTGCCAGTGGGTGAGTAAGTTTGGAGTAAGTATACCACTTCAAAGACGCCCGACCCCGGTTCAAGGTGCCAGTGGACGTCAATGCTGCGAGAGACGGTAGACTTGCACGCAAAGCTATACGGTTGCTATACGGTACTGCATTATGAGCTGCCTAATCTGCCAATTCGGTTTCGTTCAAGGCTTCATCCTCGTGGTCGGTTTCGCCTTCAGCATCCAACTCAGAGTCTGTTTCTCCTTCAGCATCTTCGTAATCTTCATAATCCTCATGGTCCGTCTCTCCTTCTGCATCTTGCTCGCTGTCGTAATCGTGCTGCAACTGATTGTCGATATCCTCGGGATAGGACGCCACTCGTTCTGTTGGCTCATTATGGTTGAGGTGGTCTCGTTTCTGGGTTACGGCTAGAACAGCAGTCAGCCTCTTTCCTAGAAGAATTCTTGGAGAAGGGGACATGACGAGTTTTCGGTACTGTTGCAGTGGCAAAGGGCTGCGAGTAGATGAAGAAAAAAAAGGGACGTGCGACAATTCACAGAGTTGCGTGGTGGTTTTATATGAGGAGTGGATTATGCTCGGCTACGCAATTATATACCTATGTACCCCAATTTTTATGGGTACATATGACCACCACGTATTGTTGCCATGTTTTATAGTTTTTCTTAGTTTGGATCGGTCTCTGTGAGAGGTGGACGATGCGCCTACTCAGAAAGCTTTCTCCGATGAACCGACTTGCCTTTGTCCAGCATTGGTCATTCTGGCTATGAATTGATGATCATAAGCAAGTTCACTGGTATTGACAACTCTGGCAGTATAGCCTCTCTTTCAACCGTAGCATTACCTCGATTCTCACACACTCATGTGCAAGCCCGCGAACATTCAATTTGAAATGGCCGCCACCTCTTCCGAATCGATCTCTTCGCTGCCTCTTCGTTGTGGTTGAGTAGAAAGCTAATCCCATGGGAGCACTACATCGGCTCAACCAGCCACGCATGAGGATCAGGAGTTGTCCGATGCATCATGGTGCTGAGGTTTTGTCGTTCGTTTCAAGTTCGCCGCACTGACAACCGTTTGGAAGCGTGTCGACGACGCATCACCCAGCTATGCTTCCGAGTAAAGATAGAAATTTGATTTCCAAGGCCTGTAACCCTTCAAATGTGGCATCTCGCACGAACACGACTTGGGTGAAACAATGAGAGCCTATTGGGTATATGACGGCCGGAAAACAGCCGAACAACGCGCCCATATATTAGATCACGTGCTAGAGGCAGGGAATGTTGTGAGAAATGGACAAATAATAGTTTGGACCTCTTTCCTCTCTACCGCCATGGTCGCCACAAGTCCATACCAATGCCTGACGCTGTCGCTGCTCATACTTCCGCCACTGCTTCTGACGACCTACTTTATGGCAGCGTTTCCGAGTCCACCAGCGCCGGTGTTCATCAATCCATCTCTAGCTAGTTTACCGCCAACCGCGAAGTCCTGGTCCATTTATCCTGAGGATTACTATCCAGGAGGTGGTTATGCTCCTTTACCCAGCGGAAAGGTGTGTATAGGGTTTACCACAGCGCTGGAATGCGACTCACGCTGCTTAAACTATCATGTTTCTAGGTTCGGTATTGGCTCATGGGACCAGAGAAGGGGAAAAAGGTTCGTAACCAGGTTCTATGCAATTATTTTCTGCCACAGGCTTTCTTACCAATGAAATAGGTGATCTTGATACACGGTCTTTCGATCCCAGCAATCATTTGGAAGGATGTCGCCCCTACTTTGGCTGCGCGTGGTTATCGCGTTTTGGTTTATGGTCCGTAAATCCTTCCCGCTCAGGGTCCATGTTCTCATGTGCTACTCTACAGATCTATACGGCAGGGGATACTCTGATGCTCCTCTTACGACGTATTCTACCAATTTGTATACGACGCAGCTCGCACTCTTGATGCAGTACCTCAGGTGGGAAAAGGCCAATATTGTTGGTGTATCGATGGTTTGTTCAGAGCCTTTAATTCTTGATATACTGTTCTAACTCGAGCTTTAGGGTGGAGCAATCGCTGCTGCCTTTACAGCACAATATCCTTATCTCGTTGACGATGGAGTTGCCCTCATCGCATCCGCAGGGCTTATGGAGGTCAGTTTATTTCTACCGATAGCGGTCCTACGTGTCTGATCTGTTGCGCTTCCCCGTCTATTCCTTATCCGTGCACTCTATCTTTGTTTGTTCCCATGATCATACTTTGGTTTTACTCGGGTTTTCCTCGACGATGTCATGGGAATCTCAGTCAAGTGACATTTCCCGCACTGCTAAATTCATGTCATCCCCTCTGGTTCAAATGTTAACTGCTAGCAAACCTGTCCAAGTGCGTTGATCGTTTCTGAATAAAGCTATTTTTGTCCTCATACTTAAACATTTGTAGATGTACCTCCAGCGTCTTACGAATCAATCTGCCTCTCCAGATCAGGCACCCAGCAATCCTATCCTCGATGTAAGGCTGCCCATTTTGCAATCAATCCATTCTACTCATGTTGACAACTGCTATAGATTGTACGCATCCAATCAGCGCATCTACCAGGGTACAATAATGCACTCTCGTCATCGTTGCGGGACGGGCCGATCCGCGGAGAAATCAATTCCTTCCGTTCACCAGGCTTTGAGAACAAGAGGGTATTGGTGTTACATGTAAGTTGTCCTTTTCTCATTCGACAACGTATGTCCCTAATGTTCATTTTCAGGGCACGAAAGACCGTACTGTTAATCCTAAGTATGCTTCGCAGATCACTGCGCTTCTACCACAAAGTTCAAAGAAGAAGCTCATCACTATCGACGGCGCCGGCCATGACCTCAGCGTGAGCCATGGACTCGAGGTGTCCGAGGCTCTCTTGGACTTGTTGGATGGCTCTTCTTGGAAAACCCTATCATAGACAGTCCGTTTACCTTTGGATTCCTACCGCCACATATCCCATGCACCCCTTTGGATGCCTCACATTTCAGACTTTTCTCATCGGACCGAGCACCCTGTCGCGTTCAGCCTTAACGGACATGCACCACACAAGCTTCTGTATGCAGGCTTTCATCTTCACCCATCTTCACCAACAAGCATTTTACGCCATTCCACTGCCATTTACCATAATTGATATACGTCACCTACGCATACCCCCTAATAGTCCGCCTCGACCAATCGCTTTCTCAGCCATCTTCACCGCGTCATATCTTTTTCGCCATGGTGCTTTCCCTGTACTCCTTCCTTCAGCAGCCAGGCGACATGCGCTTCCCAATGTCGACCCCTCATCGTCATAATCTGGACTGTTATCATTATTTACCCCATCTAAGCATTTTATCCTACTGTGACATTAGCTCTACCATACCCTCCTCTTCTTCACCGTCCATGGACCGGGGCGATAGGAAACAAACCGGCGCCATGTCACACTTCTCATGTTGACTCAGGAGGCTTTGGGAAGGATAATGACTGTTCAATCATGGATGTCTCTTTACGTTTACTTGACATCTTAGCGTTCCGTTTCGCTTCTCGTTTTGTTGTACGTTTACTCGCTATGTATGTTTTGCAATGTGTACTTTTTTGCATAAATTTTGTCACGACTAATATCTAGGCATCATGCTATCCGATGTTGAAGCTTCGGTAATGTCGTTCACTCAATAACGTCTTACAGCCTTGTTTTTCCTCGACAGGTGTAATTCGGTTCGAACTTCGAAGACCTAGCAACCAGCGCTGCAAATTCATGGCATGTTCATGACATTCCGTCAAGAACGGTTTCCGACTTTAACGCAGGGCGAATCTAAAATAAGGTGCCATTGCGGGTGTAAGTCTGACTATTTCACACAATTTTGTTTGCGCTTGGGCATGCTTACTCTATTTTGCCATCCTGTAGTGCATACAACCATTCGCGAAGAAAACACGGCCATGCGCCCTCTCCAACGAGCTGGACTACATATTATGGGCAAAGACAACGACTCCAAAATGTCCAAATTCAAGTTCTTTCGCGGCACCGACTAAGGATCCGATACTCACACGTCGTGTCCTAGTCACCAGTTGGCAGTATCCCGAGATGGACAGCGCTCAAATTTTTCATGCGTATAAATATTCAAGTGACTGGCAAGTGAACCTGCGCGTTACAATTCTCCCGAAATTTCTTGTTGTGAGCCATGATGGCGGATACCTCCCTTCAACGCGAGCCACTTCTCAAGCTGGATCCTGGGCGTCCTACTCCAAAGATCAGGAAGCCACGAAGCGCCACCTATAGACTATCTTGCAAGGCCTTAGCATTTCTCGCTTTAGCTCTTCTGGGATACCTCGGAACGTCGCTAGCACGATATCTGCCCTTCGTACCGCACAGCGACATGTACTACAGAACCAGGGACAAGACTAGCCCGGATGAAGTTATCAAGTCCTTCATAGCGGAAGACGAGACCTTTGATATCTTGGCTACGGTTTGGATACGAGATGATGATGTGTACACCTACGAACCGCCGGGCTCAAATGCAGGGATAGAAGGCAGTCCCTCGAAAGTGTTGCGGGAAAGAGCCATCTTTTTGGGCACTGTTTTTCGCACAGTCAAGTTATCAGATAAAGGACTTGAGACCCGTGTGCCACTCCAGATACCTACTGCGATATTGTAAGTCTTGTTCTCTCATTGGCTCTGAACTGTTTCCGAATCTCACTGACATGTTTTCTTTGAAGTAAAAAGCCAGAACTGACGCACACCGATTTGCGTGCGTCTTTCGTGCTCGTACCGAACGAACCTTCTGCAATCACCCGCATCACGAACTATTCTAGTTGGATACCTGTGGATGCCATGCATCCTCCGACTGTGTATCCTCCGTACGTCGTATTTTCTCTTCTAGTCTTTGATATTCTCTTATTGTTCCGCGGTACAGACACGGCTTTAAACCTTGCATAATAGACTGGGCGATAAACGCCTATGGGACCTTTGTTCCTCTCCTAACCTTCAACAATATCAAACCTCGGTGTCCTTTCCCCGGTGGTGAAGAAGGAAGTCAGGACTCGGACAAACGGGAGGAGAAAAAATCCGAACTCGCCTCTCTTTTAGCTCTAGGGAAAATAGATCAGGACGAATATGCCAAAGAGATGTGGAAGATCGTCTTCGCGGAAAATCGCCCATACCTCAGAACGCAGGGTAAGCCTGCGCACAGAGCACATCCTTATATCATAACGAGGTACGCAGTCGAAGAGAATGGGGGTATATTGACTAATTTCCTGCGCGTTCAGAACACTTTTGGGTGTCGTAGATATGACTAAACCTTTAAATCGAACTGCTTATGAGCAAGCTCATGCAAAATTGGCAGAGACTGCAGTACGTCTTCAAAGCTGAAAGGTCCTGTAACCTGCCTGACCGACCACTAAAATATTAGTGCGGCCTTGGGGAGCTCAAAAGGCTTGGTTTGTCAGCTGAAAGGGCAGATTGGCGCTTTTGCAGACGTACTTACAGAGCCAATGGGAATCATGAAGTCATGATCCAGCGCAGTCCACAGAAACCATCAGAGAATGAAAGCAAGAATGCTTCCGAATGGTTTTACGCGCCTTATATGAAGGTCCAAAATCTGTGGGGTCCACGGGACCTCATCCCAGTCCCAGTGGATCGAGAACGTTGTGCCAACGGAGCTGCCGAAGGTGAGCTGCGCACCCTCATTTTCTTTTTGCGTCCTTCGAATTTCATTGCTCTCCTCTTAGGTTCGGACAATGAGATTCTCAACCTTACGTGGACTATCGTTTTCAGTGGTATACCCCCAGGTAAAAAGATCTTAGGGTACCCCTTTGCAACGAAGGGGCAACTTCCGACATACGATATGACTAGCGACGAAGAAACTTTGAAGATTCAACAATCTTTGGCAAAATTTACCCGTATGTCATTGTATCTCTGTTCGTTATCTTAATGTAACAGTGCACTCACATGACATTTAGAGGCTGCTCACGGATACAAGCCTTACAAAAATCGACATCCAATTCTTGGATACTTCCTCTTTTCATCTGAGTCAGTGAAGCAACTCAGGTAGTACTACAGACGCTAAACCTGATCCTAGGGTCATTTTACTTGCTCTCGAGACGTTATTGAACGCACATTACTGGTATTTCCGGGCAGGGCAGTCCACTGTCGGCATTTCAGCCATCGGAACGGCATTCATAGCCGCCACATGCTTCATTCGGTATATTACGGAGGCCATTCTCGACGCCATTGCATCGTCTTCAAGTTTCTGGCCGCTAACTTTGTCAATGTTCATGGCAAGTGTCGCAGAGACGGGAACTCCCTTAATGCTGAAGGCTATAAGCAAAGCGAGAATCAAGACGATCTGGATATTAATCCCGATTTCCATTCGATTTATGGACGCCACACATGCGGAGAGAGCAAGCAGAAGGGTCGAATCAAAAGTTTCTTGGAAGGAAATCTTATTTGTGAGTGATAAATAATTGAATATCACAGGATGTTGAGTCCAGCCTTCGTATGATAGATACTTGCTTTCTTCAGGGCGATTTTGACCCTAGCCGACCACAAGAATTTCTACATCATTAACCCCAGGACACTACCACGTGAATCAGGCCTATCTTCCTGGGGCAGAGCCGCCCGATCTTTTCGAGACTTCAGTGTGGAACCTTTGCTGATGTGCGGGCAAGTCCTTCAACTAGTAATGAACAAGCAGTCGGGCACATTCGCTGGTACCTACAAAATCAGCGCATTTTTGGGCTTCGCACGCCTCATCGTGGATCTGTTCTCCCACTTACCCTTGTTCAAATTTATTGTGGGACTGGGCTCCTGGGTATCGTTGTTCGGGTTATTGCAAATATTATATTACGGTACGCTTGTGCTGCAGGCCATGAGGTATCCCAAAGCACAGGATGCTGAAGAAGAGGATGACAAATAATACAGACTCGTACTTGTATGCCAGTTTTGGGGATAATTTACACTTAATACGCAGAGATGGCGGTTCTTCTGTAAGACTGTAACTTAAATTGAACTTAAAATGAGGACGGACCCCGCGCGTCGTGAATCGCCACAACACGAGAATACCTGCCCTAATCTATTCCCACGTGAAGACTGCCTCCTAATTTGTCACGATTAGCAACTCGTGCACCTCTCCATCTCCGTCTTGCCAGCTCTTATACTCTGAACACCAAGCAGTCTCGCTTGACTCTCACAGCTGGGACTGACATCTTGGCCATGTACTGGTGTACGCGAAATATCCAAGATGCTCGATGAACGGTCGGCAAAAGCTCTCCAGCAAGATCCTATGCAAATTTACCGCAATAAATGGAACCAAAACCACCGGTCGGTGTCGTCGAAATATGATATACTAGGGTTCATATCCTCTGGGACATATGGAAGGGTCTATAAAGCGCAAAGCCTGGAGACCCCTACCAATTTGTACGCTATCAAGAAGTTCAAGCCCGACAAAGAAGGAGAGGTCGTCACTTACACCGGGTTAAGCCAGAGTGCAATTCGTGAGATAGCAGTAAGTTATCATCCTAATATGCTGGCTGACATATCTGATACGAAGTAAAGTTAAACAGGGAAATTGATCATGAGAATGTAGTGGCATTGAAGGAGGTGATATTAGAAGATAAATCTATCTTCATGGTTTTTGAATACGCTGAGCATGACTTCTTGGTGCGTTGTGTGTTTTTAAGCGCAGTTTTTGGGCTAATTGTCCTTTAGCAAATAATACATCACCACCTGCAAACTGTCCGTACTAGCATATCCATGAGCGTTCTGAAATCGCTCATCTACCAGCTCCTCAACGGACTCGTTTATCTGCACTCGTGTCACATACTGCATCGCGACCTCAAGCCTGCCAATATCCTCATAACGTCCGATGGCGTTGTCAAGATAGGCGATTTAGGATTAGCACGTCTCATCTATGAACCTCTTCAACCTCTGTACGCCGGTGACAAGGTGGTCGTCACCATCTGGTACCGGGCGCCTGAATTGCTGTTGGGTGCGAAGCATTACACCACGGCTGTTGATTGCTGGGCGGTTGGCTGCGTCATGGCTGAGTTATTAAGTCTCCGACCCATATTCAAAGGAGAGGAAGCAAAGCTCGATTCAAAGAAGACCATGCCATTTCAACGAGACCAGTTACTCAAAATTTTCGAGGTTTTGGGTACGCCAGATGGTAATTTCTTTCGCCCTTTGTAAGTTGTCAATTACTGACAAAACTAGAAAAAGATTGGCCTGGTGTTGTCACCATGCCCGAATACTATAACATGTCCCGTCTTGACCAGTTCGTACAATTACTGTGTACTTTGGGCGATTTTCTTATGTCTTTTTCAGTTTCCCGGACCAGTTAACCCAATGGTGCATTCAGCGAGTCAGGAAAGATGCGCTGGCAGACGTCAACGACCTTCTGGCCAAATTATTCACGTATGATCCCGAGTCGAGACTAACCGCGAAGGACGCATTGCATCACCACTGGTTCCAGTCAGGAACGAAGCCTACAAAAAAGTGAGTGTTTACTTCCCTGTTGATGGCTTCGTCTCTAACTGTCACGTGCAGTGCATTCCAGACAGCGCCTCAGAAAGACCTTCCTCCATTGAGAAAGGTCTCGCAGGACGATGCCCCCTCGATGATACCGCTTCTACCTAACGCATCTCATCAAGGTAGCCGGGGCGGAGGTGGTGTTCCATACGTGACCGGGGCTTCTGGCCAGTCGTACTCCAAACCGCTCAGCTCTGTTAGCTTTGCCAGCCTGAGCGGCGGCGGAAGCTATGAAGGAAGACAGATGGACGGGTCCAGCAAGAAGAAGAAAGCGAAACTAGGTTGAAGACGAGATTGAAATGATATCCTCTGACCTCGATTGCGCATGTGAAGTTATGACTGGGAAAATCTGGGACTGCGAGTATACCCTTCAGTTTTGTTCGTGCGGTGTATTTTATATTTATTGGTTATTTCTTGGGACTGAATTTGGATGTACTTATAGCCGCGAAGAGGAATGAACCATAGTTTGATGCTCTTTGAACGTACGAGGGGAGTCACGAGCCAACATGGTCTGCGGGAACACTTTGAACGCCGAACAGGAGCCTTGCGTGGGCGCCCGGCCCGGAATAATGGATGACATGGGCTCGAAATAAGCAACCCGGCAAGACTGTCTGGGAAGTTATCCAAACTACTCCGCTATTCAGCGGATAAAGTGGTCGGAAGGAACGCGACAGATCCGATCATGGAGGATATGAGAATGCTCAGCGCTCCAGAGTCTACCGTTTGCCAGAATCCTAACGTCAGCGAGGGTAGTATGATCCAACTATTTGCAAGAGCAGACTCTGGACGAGGATTCGGGACGCTGGGAGGGGTCTTTGGACATCGTCTTCCTTTGCATCAGGGCTTTTAGCGTACTATGGGACTGACAACACGGGTTTTTCACAGAGCTCATAGAACAGTATATATGGTTGGAGCGATGCAGTGTCATTTCTCTCTATGTCATAGATGCCGGTCAAAAAGGCGCCCGTTGCAATCCTTTGCGTGGCCGATGAGACTCACAAGCTTTTTTCGATGGACACTGCGGAAACTGATCCTTGCAGTCGAATAGGTATGGGATAATCCTATCATCCAGTCACTTATATACCCGGCTGTCAAAATGTCTTCAGTAAGTCTCCTTAGTTGTACGGATATCAGCTTTTTTTTAGAGCTGATGTTCGGTAACAACCCTTTCGCCCATGCACCCCCTCTCCCTCCCTGGACAACCGAGAACATGCAATATACCCACCTCGTTGACGACCTCCCACCCATTGAAAATAGGCCCCCGTCCGTAACCAGGTTTACTTTTACACGGTTCGAGCCAGACATTACAAGCTGCGTCGTTCTGGGACCAGCAGGCAACAAGTACTTCGACATAAACTCACATGGTTATTGTACAACCATTCTCAAGAGTACGCCGTCGGAGGTCTGTGCAAAGATCTTCTGGAACCAAAATCCCGTCGTCGAGACGTCGTTCCACGGCCAAAATGTTTTCCGGCAATTAGCTCGTGCATATCTAGCTCTATCGCGTGATGGAAGGTAAGCACCTGGGGTTCTTGTTGGAATTGAATGTACTTACTGAGATAATTCTTCAGCCATAGAATGATGCAAGTCAAAGGGAGATCGTATATCTGGATCCCAAGAGAAAACGGAACCTACGTAAGTTCTCCCCGTTGTACTCAAGGGTTCAGGCCTTTTGTGATATGTGGTTTACAACATCTATGGTAGCTCTATGGACGCGGTTCTTTTGGCATTACAGAAGAGTATGCAAGGACCAGGCTTGCAGAAGATATGTGCAACATCCACCTGGAGATAGCAAATCCAGCGTTTCCCAGAGGACTCTTCGAGCCATGCATTCTGAGTACGGTTTTGTTATACAGCGGCAGAAGCATTGAGTAAAAATGAGAATATGGAACATATTCACAGGAAGAATTGAATCCCATCTCAACTATCAATCATAACCCTCTAAAATCTCATATGATAATACCTTCTAATATATTAATTACTATAGTACGTGCTTCTTTTTCTTCGGTTTCTGGACGTTCGTGCTCTGCGCCGACTCTATAATCTAGGAATAATATCATAATCATCATCATCATAGTCCAAGAGGCATTGAAAACAGAAACTGGGCGCTCTTTTTCACTCTAACTTGTTGAAAGAATCCAATAGCTCCCAGCACCCTTTATATTCCCGCAAACACGCGCTTGTTTCGCCTATCGGCGCCAATACTTTAGACCTTAGGTTAAAAATCCAGTTAGCACTAAATCACCTGATTTTATGTTCCCACGGGGTGATCTTGAACATTACTCTTCGTGCTTTCGCATTCTACTTCTACTTTATGCCTTGATTTTCTTTGGGATCGCACCTCTACCTACAACCCTCAAAACTTCTGGATCTCTCCACCACAAAATGAGAGAAAATACAGCATGATTGAGGGTAGTTATCAACCCTGTCGCGCTGCCTATCGCTTGCCTCTCTGCGTTTCCGACGCCAGGAAGCAACGCCCAACAGGAAGTTAAGAGTCCTAGGATCGCCCAAGTTACGTTCATTGAAACTAGGTGCGTTGAATGGTTGATCAGATCATGTATTTATTCGGCTTAAGCTTAAGCTTCCACAAAGGCTATGCAGACGACGCACATATGATGGACCACGCTTCAGGCCCTGCGCCGCTCCGAGCAGCTACGACATGAGCAACGCCTACTGCTGCTACCATGCATGCCAGAGAGTGATTGAATCCCGGTGCAGTCGAAGCGTCCGAGAGATGCTGGTATCCCGGTCAGCATTAGAAGGAAAACGACCAGCATGAAGGCACACCAGTCCGCTCCAGATGTGCAGCTGCTTTGCCACCACTGATTCGTATATGAGGCTTGGTTCGAAGATGAGGATGACGGCGACGAGGATGTCAGCAAGACCTTTGTATTTGATCAGAGATGCAGACATCGCAGCGTTTCCTTTCAGCGACGAAGATGCGGTGTGGTGCGGAATGAGGCAGCTGGCTGAGCAAGGCAGGCCTGTTACGTTGGCGCTGATGGATAGAGAACGGCGACGCCGGCCTCATTCTGTGACAGTGCCCCTGCGTGCCACTACTCTTGGCTTGACTCTTATGGCCAATATTTGTTCTACTCGGGTCCCCTTCTATGACAGGCAATCCTCGACATGCAAACCTATGCAAACTTTATGTTAACGACGGCGCCTATGTTCTTCAGCTACAGTGCTGGTCGCCTTCTGGTCTGTTATGGATCTCAATCAGTCCGCTTTCCTACAGTTGAAGGTTTGATTTATAGCTTCGCCAAACGCTCTCACCGAGACCGATCGAATAGAGCAGGCGGCATTCCGGATAACCGAAGTTCTAAAGAAAGTGGTTTCGATAGGACAGAATCCATTTGTCCTTCATCTGCATTACAGGAGAACTGAGATATATTTATCTTGCTTTTGGCTCACGACTGTGCGATCTATGGAGTGCGGGTGCCTGGACTAACTTTGGCTTGCTCTAGATTATATTCCAAGAAGATTTTCATTTGTTGGCACCTAGTCAAAATAGGCGTCCAGTGCCCACGCTTCTACTTATCACTTGAGAAGTTGTGAGGCTTATTTTAGGATAATGTTTTGTCCTATGCGTTGAGAAGGTGAGCGACCGACATATAATTATAACGGCACCCTGGTAAGTCTGTGTGCCCTTGTCTATTTATAGGCGTGTCCGTCCCCGAACAACGCAGAGTAGGCCCTCTTGTACGAATTTGTGGCTAGGTATGTTATTGTGTCGTGGCCCCTAACTCTCATTACACCACAATACAGTGTTGGACTTTAAACGTCTTCAAACGTTCAACGGCGCCTGCACCCTCTCCTTAAGTTCCAGGTCAGGTCATGTGTGGCGGCATGAGGATCTCAAGACATCCCGTAAGCCTCACACGCAGGGTTAGTCTTCGCAAGCTCTATTTACTTCTGCCCAACTGGGGGCAGTTTATCCCAGCATAAATATAGAGACTCTCCGAAATCCTCACGCGCTGATACTAATCCTCATCGTTTGTGCCACTGGGAGGACCTCTAGCCTTCCCAGAGTCTCCAAAAGACTTAAATACTCTCCTAATCGAAAACCTCCTTCCCTTGACTTCTCTTCCTTCGCAGTACCACACCCCGCAGCTGCTTCCTGAATTCTCCCTTCCCCTGCCCACGACTCACGACCCACAGCCCCCGCCAAGGCCTCATTCTCTAACGAAAGCCTAGAACACGACCCTTTCACGATTTCCACAGTCCGCTTCCCGTCTATTAACGTGCAGTTTGATGAAAATGTCGACTGAAAAACACGATATCGAACAAATCGAGCAGATGAGCTCTGTGGGCGACCGCCTGCCGGCTTCGCGTCGCAGGGCTCCTTCACGGATCGCCACTTCCGGTCCTGCGTGAGTGTCAGAACGTCCCTCCTTCCCTAAGGTGTACTTAGAACCAAGCGCATCGCTGACCCTATTACCCTCCATCGTCTTTTGTGACACAATTCACAAAACAGCGGCATCTTCTCCTTTGCTTCGACCACATTCATCCTATCCATGTTCAACGTCAACGCGCGAAGCGTGCACACCCCCAACGTCGTCGTCGGAATGGCCCTCTTTACGGGCGGTCTCCTGCAATTCATGGCTGGGATGTGGGCCTTCCCAAAGGGCGACGTGTTTGGTGCTACCGGTACGACCGTGTCACAATTTGCGTGCCTGGTATTCATTTTCTCACTAATGATAATTTTACTACACCAGCTTTCTCATCATACGGCTGCTTCTGGATGTCCTACGCTACCATACTCATCCCCGCCTCCGGCATCCAGGCTGCGTACTCGGACCAACAAGAATTCAACAATGCGGTCGGCATCTATCTGATCACCTGGATGATGGTTACTATACTTTTTGTGTAAGTCTGGATCCTTCACTCCGTCCGTGTATAATGATTGATGTTTTTTTTTGTGATTCCCAGCTTGCCAGTCCTTCGGCGTAACATGTCTTTTGTTATACTTCTGTCGATTCTCGCGTTGGCCTTTGCTCTTCTAGCTGCAGGCTCTTTCACCGGGATGGCAAAGTACGCATGTTCGTTCTTCGCGGTATTGGCAAAAGACCTGACTCAGGATACTAGCATAACAAAGGCTGGAGGTATAGTTGGGATTATTGTGGCTTTCATCGCTTACTACATCGGAGTAAGCGAGATGTTGTCTGCGGAGGCACGGCCAGTGATGCGCTTGCCTCTTGGTGTTATGTACGTGAACGACATTTAAGGAGGATTTGTGTAGGGCCCAAAAGGATTGTAACATAAATGAAATAAAATTTCTTCAGGACTTGTTCAGACCTGCGAATGATATCCAATTAATTTAGGTGCATAATTTATGGTTAAACGTTACGCTACAGAATATAAAAAGCCAGGGCGGCAAGGAAAACATGGAGGATGCGTACCTACTTGCCGCTTCTCACGAAGAGAAATCTCGGAAATAGACATAAAAGTACAAAAATTAAATAGAGAATAAAGCGGAGAACAAAACATGGTGGTTATAGACCCTCAACGTCGTCCAGAGGGGTACATAACACACGTAGTCAAAGAATGGCGGATAAAAGACTACAATAATCGAAGAACGAATAACAAAAGGAAAGCGCGACAGCGGAGGCACATTACGAAAACAAAACTTCGAGAGGGGAGGCCGACGATATCGATGAATAATGACAGTTGAGGAGTAGGTTGCGAGCTGGATATGAGTAAAACGGTTTGCCATGTCATGGCGTGTGGCGGTCAAAATTGTAGGGAAGGTTGCGCAATTAATGGTGACGTGGAGTGAAAATGAGCTTACACTCCATTGCGGAAGGGAAAATCACCTAGTCGTTCGGTCAGAGGGAGAAAGAAAGAATCGACATGTGACTTACAAAGCTGTCTTTGATATCCATACTCTTCTCGGTAGTCTCAACTGGGGCACTGATGTCGAAATTCCGAACAAAAGCAGCAAC
This sequence comes from Agrocybe pediades, assembly GCA_013053245.1. Taxonomy (NCBI): domain Eukaryota; kingdom Fungi; phylum Basidiomycota; class Agaricomycetes; order Agaricales; family Agrocybaceae; genus Agrocybe; species Agrocybe pediades. The sequence continues at coordinate 385,818 of JAACJL010000016.1, read as the reverse complement.
AGCTAACCTCAACATCATTTGGGCAAGGTTCTGGCCACCGCAGACTCGTGTACCGGTGCCAAACGGCATCATGTGGGTGGACATTCTGTAGAGATCTTCAGCTGAGGTGGAGGTCGACTCGAGCCATCGTTCGGGATGGAAGACATCCGGAGACATGAACACCGTTGGGTCTCTGTGCATTGACCACGCCTGGGTGGCCACGATAGTGCCTGGTGGAAGAGCGTAACCCATCAGATCAAAGATTTCATCCGATGACCCATTTTTAGACGTCGATTCGGGAACTACCCGTTCCAAGAGGCTAGGAACCGCCGTGTACAGTCTGAGTCCTATATAATCAAAGAGCCAATGAGAACGCGTGCTAACCGTCCAGAAGCACTTCGGTTTAAACAGAATTGTGCGTACCTTCTTCCATGAACGCGTTCAAGTATGGCAGTTGTTGGAGCATAGCAAGGTCAGGCAGAATTTTGGCGTCAGGGATAGCTTCGTCCAACTCCGCCTGGAGCTTCTTCATGATGTCTGGACGGCGGCTGAGCTCCCAGAATAAGTATGAAATGGTGGTGGAAGTCGTGTCAGTTCCAGCCATGCTGGGGTCGCATGTAAAGATGTATGAGATACATTGTAAGTTTGAAGAAGAGCATGCTCACAGGTGACCGATAGATTCAGAGATAATGTCATGATCAGGCATTTGTTCAGTGGGAGTATACCAGTAGCTCATCAACCTCTGCAGCATGGAAAGCTTTTCGGCATCTCCGATCTTGCCTGCATTCAGCTGAGCACGCATCTCGTATACTCGACTGCTAACGAACTTCGAAGTGCTTTAGTAAAGAGCGAGAAATTTAAAAGAGAGTGAGCCAACCTCGGCAAGAATCCTGTCAGAATCACACATCTTCCTCCAGCGGTTGTGAGGAATCCGGCAAACAAGGTTCCAGGCCCATGTGGGAACGACGCTACGCTGTACATGTACACCCTCATTAGCCAAAAGAAACTATCAGAGTGTATTTAAACACTTACAAGAATGCCACGCTTGGGGAAGTCGTTTATCGCCGTGGAAAGGGGATCCTCGACGTCCATGGCCCACCTGCCAACCGCTCCGAGGCGATAACCAAATGAAGCCGAGACGACAACGTCAACCATAAGGTGGCGAAAGAGGGCAAGACATTCAACTGCAGATTTTCCAGCGATGTTCTCGAGTGACTATATGCGCATATATGCACCTCAAATTAGACCTACAGTTCTCCTAAGAACGGGGGACACTCACGTTAATAAGTTGAAATGAGAATTCGTGCATTTCGGGTTGAAACTGCAAAACGTTGTTGGGAGTATAGTGCTGTGCGTACGATTTCCTTCGTACAGAGTGGTTAGCATGGTCAAGTGTCGTCATACTGAGAGCAGCAGTTGAGTTGGGTATGGAAAGAGTGTATATATGCGCATTTTTACTCACGCGTGGTCGTTGTTATTGCTGAAACGAGAAGAAGGCGATCAGATACAAGGCTCGGAAGAGAGGTATTGGAGGTACGTACGTTAACAAGCTCTTGTAGAATGTGCTTTTACTGAATTTATGCACGGAATACACGTTGCGCATGGTTGAAATATCGCGAAAGACAACTTTGTTGGGACCAACGCGGACGACAGGACCGTAAGTTTCGAAGAGCGTTTGAATGGCTTTGCACTGGCGCAAGCGAAAAACATGGGTAATGAGCCAAAAGTCGGAAATGGCATAGTACCAGGGACCAGGTATCGCAGAGAGAGGAGACAGGAAGAGGTTGTAAATGGCGTGAATGAGGAAATATGTGAACGAAACGGATGCAAGAATGAGGACGAGGTTGCTGGTGAACCACGGAGGGGAAAGTTGAGTCGCAGAGAACATTGTGTGAGTGAAAAGAGTAATTAAGGCGTCGCAGGCGTTGCGTGAGAGAAGAACCTGCTACGCTGCAGGTTATCTGGGGGGAGAAGAGGGAGATGGATGGGGGAGGAAAGAAGGAAAGGTGGGAAATTGAAACATGGACTGGCCAGTATATATACTTTCCCGACGACGCGCTGACAAATCTTCATTTGCAATGTTTTGTTGCCAAACGCCAATCTGTGTGCTTGCCATGGAGAGATGCATCGTCAAGTCATGGTCGAACGCGTTCAAGAGGCACTACTTTCCAATTTCAGACTCCGCTTCCGTACGTCATAACCGAATTGAGTTATTCGAATGCCGCTTCGGGACTTGAGCCCGACCATACGGGAACGCGTCCAATGCGCCAGTCTACCGTTAAACGCCCGGCATCTAATCACGTCTGGTAGCGTTCCATGAACGCCCGCCACTAAATGACCGGTCTACTCCCTGAAATCCCAAAAGTGCGTCCAAGTCGTCCTCTCGTCTCGTGCTAGCACCTATTCTTTTGCATCCGGCACGGTCCGCGCTGGAAGTAGACTTCCTTCCTTCTTCTCCGAGTTTGTTTTAACGGATGTTTGCACTTCAACTCCGACCGCTAGTCATTTTTTTCTTTTCCAGCACTCTTTCTCGACATGCCGGGACACGAACCGACGAGTTCAGCAGGCAGCGCCTCGCGCCGCAAAGGCTAGATCAGGAGGGTAGTTTCCTACTATGCAGTCTGCGCCTATTTTCACCGCCTTGAAAGCGGGACAGGCCTTCTCTCGGTCGCGGAAGTCGAATTTTCAAGATGTCCAGTCTTAATCGAAAGTACAATCCGGACTTTACCATATGCTCCGCCTTCTCTTCTTCTTTCTTATGCCCCCATAACTCAATCCACTTACGAGATCTCAGGGATTTGGTGTCAAACAACATTGAGAATACTGAGAGTCATGCGCATCTTTCATGTTCTCTACCCAATATGCCCTTCTATGCGCCACAGAATCTGAAGTAGATCCAGCGATGCATCTGTCTACTACGCCAGCAGATTAAACTTCGGATCTCTTTTAATTCCAAGCCTATACTCTAAAGTACTGCATCATGTTCCTAACCATTTAACTTATCGCGCCATAATGGTAAGGAGTAGGCTGTATTTATTGCGCTCGATGTGTGTCTAAAAACAATATGGAGTCAGCGACTTGTCAAGTTTCATTGCCAGTTCGCAATTCATCATGTCTCTGTCTATTGCACGTCCACAAATCTGCGGAGCATCTCGAGTATTCAACCTCGTTTGATTAACAAACCTTTCGTACCTCAGTGTGCTGAGTGACAAGGAGGCCACGGCTCAGCATCGAAAGCTTACAGCCCCACGAAGGTGTTTGGCAGCTCGCACCTACATAAAACTTGTCGTTTGCGAAAAAATGAAAATGCTTACCAGGCGACCAGTAGTACCCGCATTCTATCCACACCAAAGCCTCCTAGCGTACCTAGTCTAGCGTACACGCACTCGGATTAGACCAGGCTTCCATTCCCAGCCGCAAAGACAGAAAAGGCTGGATACTAAAAAAGGGTCATTTGCACCTGCATGAGTAGTCGGGATTTCCCTCCGTTTTGCAACTTGAAGGTGAATCTAACTTATTTCACTTGATGTCATGTCATGTAAAGCATCTCGTGAAAAAGACAGCGACTAGTACATATCCAGCCAGTTTTTATTCGGTGCCAACCTGAAAATCCGTTGCCTTCGCGTCCTGGGGAGCGTATGACGAAAAATCGCGGCAGTACTATTACATCCTGCCCGAGCCTTCTATCGTCCAAATCTCAGCTACATCCTGCACGCCTCCCATCATCACATAAGCGTGTTAAAGGAGCACCATTACGAACTAGAAGTATTAGTGGCTGATAAGAGAGAGATACTATCTCTTAAGCTCTTCTCTGCACGACAGGAATTACTCTCTACTATTCAAAGCCCATAGTTTAGCACAACAATAGCTCAACGACGCACCTTGCGGTTCATTTCATCACACGGACTCAATGAACCTGCGGGCCTTATGGAGTCTATGAAGTCGACCAAGCTGATAAGGCGAGATACCTTGACGTGGTGATAGCGGGACTTGATATAGTGATTAAAGTGCTTACTACAGCAGCATTCAAGGTCTTGCCTAGACTGCGGCACAGTATCAGCGTATACTGCTGGATCCGGACCCGCAAGCACGCTCATCATCCCGCCGCTCGATTAGCAGAGGAGCAGAAGGACAGTCAAAGAAGCAATGCGAAGTAGATATTCTGGCAGGGACTTCTAGTCGTCGAATCTTTCATCTCCAACTCATATCCAGCCCAATTTAGTCAACCAGACGCGCAAAGAATGCAGAACGTACGTACAAAATACGTCGTTGAATATTGTTAATATCCAATGAGCTCATCTGACCATTAACCAGCGATAGATGCCAAAAAAATCACAGGATACTTGATTTTGAGGGCAGAGAATCGGAGGGACACAGAGAGGAAATCCGTAAACTGGACAAGGATAAAGAGGACAAGGCACGAAGCATGTCGATAACATCATTATCGTTCGTTAAGTGACAGATACAGGTCAAAGGTCAAGGTCTGGTACGTGATACAGTGCTTGCAAGTAGACAACGGTTCCGACATCGCACTTCGCGGACCCGTTCATAAACCAGATGTTACGAATGACTAGCCCAAAATGGAACAAGAGACAAAAGGTCGTCGCATCCCGTCGCATATATATGATCCACCCCCACGGCAGGCCACCAGATCATCCATCGCGACGGGAACAATACAAAATTAACGAAGCCAAAAGACAAGCCAAAAAACTCCTTGTATTCTGCAGATGACGCGCGAATATAGTTTCGCGGTTCGTACCGTGCAAGCCGATCCGCCACACATACGGTTCTCTTCTGAAGGGTAATTTATATTTTATCCCTAGCTTGCACAGAAAATCATCGATCCAGCGAGAGTTGTGAGCAGGTCATCACCCCGAATGGGCTTCTTCGCCAAGTACATCAAATCCGACGAAGTAGGCTCCGCTCCACAACAGACAGACAGAAGAAGACAGAGTAAAGGTCGTGGTTCACAAAGTTGAAAAACTTTGGGTGGCAGACGTTCATTCACTGACCTTGAAAGTTGATTGATGCCCCAGTGGAACAATCATCGTGATGTCGTGCCCCGGCGGCGACATAGATATGTATTTGACGGGATGCCGGGGATGAGTGGGCTGTCAAGGTCGCAGGCATTCAAGACCACTACACAATCGGAGAACGATTGATGATTTGTTCCCACAAAGACCATCTGTAGCGCTTGGATGATCCACGAAAGTGAATCCATGACAGGAGTTTCGTGGCCGTGCGTGCAGAGTATCGATACCAGGAAGCCTTGTATACCAGATCCACCACACAGTATGCGGCGGTGGCGGCCAGGAAGGTGAGCAAGTGCGCACCAAGCGGGATTCTTCTGGCTTTCATGACCTTGTTGATAGAGAGGATGTTTGTTAGGCAGGTCACGGCCAAGTCATGCAATAAAGATAAAGCGCTGCATCGACTCGGAAGTCGGAACGCAATGTACTTTACGCTCAGCATATGAACAGTCAGTCGTAGGCGAAAGCATACGAGTTAGGTGGCCTGACCGCTCAATGTTCATATCGCAGCTGTCTTGTCAGAGTCGCCTTTCAGAATGGGTGATTGAAGAGCTGATAACCATGATTCAAGGAATAAGTGAAGTGAGAAAAATTCAAAGTTGGCATCTAATAAACCACGTACAACGACTATCACAATCGCAGGCATAGTGTATAGCGATGCTAGGCTGCCACGGCTCCAAATGGCAACTGAAAATTGCAAGCGTCCTCCAGGCAATTCAGACTGGACTTTACAATGTACCTGACGGCCGTCAGAGCACGTCACTGTGGTGGCATTTGCCAGTAGTTATGTAGAATGGCGAATGGAATAGCGAAGAGGACAGCAGGCAAAAATTGCAGAGTGAAGGTCAGGAGCAAACTCCTTTGTCGCGGGAGCGCAGGTCGGGCTGGAACATAGGAAAACAAACTGAGTCGTTTGCAATAGTTTCTCATGAAACGGTTCGACCGGCCCCGTGACGCGAGTACGAGTGGGTAGCTCGTCTCTTGCCGTGACGGCATTCCACCGTGCTGGACTGGTTCGAACTTGATTAGATGAGCCTACTGTATAACCTAATCTAACCCTAGTACACTACTTGAAACCGTCTCGTTTCCCTCCCATTTCCCCCTCTTATTCTCTCCTACCCCAACACTTTGGCCTCACGATTAGCGATATAACCTGTGCACACGAGGATCTCAAATTAAGAGGCAGCTTGATTGGAAGTAGGATCCAACCACGATGCCTGCTCCCGCAGTCTATGTTCTAGCCATCTTGGGCACCGTAGGAGCTGCTCTGGTGTTCAAAGAGGTATGTGCAATGTCTCGTTATCTACAGGCGCATCACTATCATCAAAGACCTAACTATATTCCTTGACCAGTTCGTCTATGAACCTCACATTGCACCGGCTATCGATAGATGGAAGGTCGAGTACCAAGCTGCGCGGCGCAGGCGCCAGGCACAGGCAGCTGCTATGCACCGTTCTGAGACGGATCTGCTCATGTCCGAGCGAGATGGATCATCATCATCAAGAAGAGAAGCACATAACGACGACAACGATGATTATATCTCTGACGACGACAAGCCGCTCGCTACGAGCAGCAAGCTCTTGAAGGATGGACTTCTCCTTAGGCGTCAAGCATCGTATCAGGATTCGGTGGAATTGGACGACCTCGTCGCACGCGAGGTTAGCGAATGGAGGAACGAAGCTACTGGTCAGGTATTGAGACAGAGGAAGAATGTTTCGGAGCATAGTGCGATGGACGAGGTCTGTATTCTCTATTCAACGTACCCGAGTATTACCTTTCCTGACCCTTGATCATAGTCAAACCACTCAATTCCATTTTCGCCTCTTTCACCTTCGAAGACTCATGTCGTAATCGATTCTTCTCCCTCAACCTCGGCGAGTGGAAGTCGAGTTCCATCTCTTCCTCAATCCCCCCTCCACCCCAAATCTCAGTTGTCAAATGTTATCTTGCCTGTCGGACTACCGCAAACCGAAAGAAGCGCATCTCAAGACCCCGTTCCAGACGTAAAGAGTCTACCTTCTCCCCCAGTTACTCCTCAAGTTCCACCTGCGCCTGCTACACCACCTATGAGTCAGACATTATGGTCGCCGCCCCCACAAAGCGCTACATCCAACCACATGATCACTCAGTCAACGTTAGTTGGAAATCTCAATTCATCCACCACGATATCTATTTCTTCTTCTTCTTCGACTGGCACCAATAATTTGGCGCCACCGCAACCTCCACCTTTCCATCGGACCCCCACGTTTGCATCGTCACCCATCCGTTCTCCAGAGCCAGAGCTGTTTTTATACGACCCCGCTGCTTCGACTTTGAATGTTGACACAACAGCTTCTGCGGATGATCTGGATCGTGGCCACGTCCATCCTCTTGTTAACATCCCTTCGCTCTCCCAGTCGTACCCGCAAGAACTGGATTATGAACACGGCCTTGAACTTCTTTCTCCTCCTTCCTCGCGCTCGATATCGCCTTTCTCCATGGGTGGCATGAGCCCCAACCCATTCGCTAACAATAATCAAAGCTTAAGGGCCTCCAGCGCTAGTCCATTCGACAACATCCCCAGCCGATCCGTATCATCCATGTCCAATCTCTCCTCTGTCATGTCGTCCCCTGCTGTCATCCCCGTAAATGTGAGGTCGCCACTGATGATGGAGCTCGGTAACGAGTCCTATGATACACTGTCCCCCGTGGCGCTGCAGGCCAGGCAGATTGATCAACCTCACCGGGCGGGTTTGGCACCCGCATCATCGTCGCCGTTCCTCGATCCTTCTCCGGCTCAGAGACAGCAGGAGACGCTCAGCGCGACGAATAGTGCAAGGAGCACGGCATATCTCTCTTTCGATGAAGATGAGGACGATGAGAGGGGTTCCACGAGCGGAGGTAGCGATGCCCAGCCATATGCGAACCTAGGTGGGAGTATAGGTGATGAGGGAACGTATGGACCTGCGTCGGTTTATCAGTCTATACATCAGTCTCAGTCGCATTCTTCGATTCGTGCATCCACGACTACGGTCAATGCCCCTGGTTCCGCCGCGGCGCATATGCAGCGAACCTCTTCTTCCATATCTTCGTCATCTTCTTCCGCGTTTTCGTCTGGAGCTTTGAGCCCGGAAGGACATAGTCTTGGACTTTCCTTCTTCCCCGTTCAGCCTCATCTTCCTCCTTTGCCATCACAATCCCAAGCCTCTGCGAGGACGCAGCAGCCTGCGTATACCGACGCGGACCTGTCGGATTTGGATTTCATGTCGGATTATACGCATAGCGAGGTCGCGAGTAGTGATGTGGGTGATTTTTCGGACGTTGGAGAGGATCAGCGTGGTCCGTCGAGAAGTCCATCTCAGCTTGGTGGTGGTGGAGGAGGAGGCGTGTCGGTTCCTAGTGGAAGCGATGGCAATGATAGCGACTCGAGCTGGAGTATGGCTGGTAGTCCGAGGATGGGGCGGAGGACTTCGGACAATGCTGCCTCGACCTCTTCTGCGTCTGGGTCTAAGGAATTCAGAGGAGATTTGGAGAGGGGAGGAACGATTAAGGCGGCGAAGGGTGCTCGTGGAGCGTCTGGGTCTGGGTATGGGTATGGACGAAGATGAAGGGGTTGTTAAGAGGCAGCGGTGAGAGGAGGTGGAGGAGGAGGAAGTAGAGATGGCATACGTGGCTTTGAGTCTCACCTCATTCACCTTCCACGTTCCTCTTTGAATCTTTCTCTTTGTTTGGACCTGGACCTCGATCTTGGAACCGCAGCAATACATACAACACATCATCATCATCATCACGCTCAAATTGTCTCCGCGCATTCGACTCGTGTATCTTCATCACACATATCCTCTGGATTTGTGTTTTTCCGGCACTTTCTGTCTGTTTTGTCTTATCGCGGACACCATATTATGCCTCGAGGCAAACATTCGAATTCGTGGTGATGGGCCACTGACATACACGTATCTCAGTATGGTTTATTGCCAGCACACAACACACACACGCACGCAAAGCTATATTTATTTCATAGGAACATGGATTCATAGCCACATCGCACACTATCGACGCTGTGACACGTTTTTTTCTCGTCAACTCTGGACTCAACAACATCGTACTATCCAACGACATCACCGTACATCTGCACATACTCGATTTTAGATTTCGCGTTTCTTTTCAACTCTCTTATTCCTCGTCCTTCCTCCCACGTCCTCGTACTTGGACACGTATATATTTCTCGCTTGCTATCCGTTTGTTGAATCACTTTGTGTACATTTCCCTCTGTCTGCCAATCTTCATTTTTGTACGATTTTCTTTTGTTTCTTTGTTTGTACTTACCTGTTCTCTCGTCTCGTCTCATCTGTCTCATCTGTCTCATCTGTCTGTTTGGCTCTGTGTCTTCGTTAGTTAGTAAACTCGTTCCTCGTCCTGTGTACAGTTTTCTGAAACTTTGAATGTAAAAGGTTGTATGTTTACTCATGTTCGATGGATTCGGGATGTTTTGTTTCCTCTGGAGATTTTGGTTATCAGTTGCCTGCGATAGCTATTTTTGTAATCGACTACTAAAAATAGGCTGTCGACGAAGAGGACTCCGGTCAAGGGTCAGTCGAGGTTAGGGAAATAAAGATGAGTCTATTGCTCTCGACGTAAGTAGATTACCTCAATGATTTATGTAGGCATTAGCGCGAGCGTATGTGAAAAGCTTGGGTTTACGTCGTAAGCAAGCTCCAGAAAATGCCGTTGGGCTTTTATTTATCCCAGTCCAGTCCAAATCCTCCCTTAAGTTCTTGTCAAGTTCTTGTTACCTTTGGCCTTCTAGTTCTTGTCCTTGGTCTCAAGAAGATATATGTACCAAGCTTGCCGTGGTGAATGTCCAAGTAGACTAGGCGTCAATCAAAGCACAGCTTTTCCGCAGGACTGTGATTAATTTTTGCGCACGTTGCCTACTATGTACAACATAATACATATCAAAGTCTCTTCGTCCCAGTCCAGCTCGGCCCAGACGGTGATATTTTCTGTCCCTCGAAGGTGACACTTTTAAAATACATAGCCCATTTATTTTTGATGGGTCCGGCGAGGACGATAGAAGACACCGATGTGGGTATGAGTACACATGGTGTTTTCCTATAAAAATAGTTCCGTCCGACATAGCAAAGACAATAGTCACTGCCCTGTATCTCTACTAAGTTCTCCGTCATGCAAATCCTGCACAGGAGCGTTTCGTTGCAGATTGTGCACCCAGACCGAGTCGAGTTGCCTGGCGGCTTTCGGTGATGTAGTACCATATCCAGGGGCATTAGTCCGCTTGTACCGGCGCGGAGGCCGGATGCCGTGATGCTATTAATACAGCAGGAGCTATCCCCTCATGATCAACGAAACGAACCAAGAAAAAAGTATATCAGTGGTTTGAGCGGCATGGCCAACACTCCCCGTCCCCTTCTCCTCCTTATCCCTCCCCGTTCCTTTGCTCCTCCTTCCTCCTATTCTCTTAGCTAGACGTCCTCTTCTGGCATTCTGCAGTGGTGGCACCCGCACACGACCCCTAGCGGCCACGACGACGACAGTTGCACGATACACTCCTAGTCCTACCATGAGCACACCCTCTAGCTCGCGTAGATTTGCCCGGATTTCATTTATTGCTCTATCTCTACTCGCTCTGTTCCCTGGAGCCGCGCAAGCTATCTTCAACCCTGTTCGGTCGTACGAGGGGGACACTTTCTTCGATAGGTGGGATTTCTACGGGAATGTGGACAATACAACGTGGGGTGAGTGATTCTAGTCTACTTTGCTTGCTCCTGGGTGTCTTTTGGGAGGGTTAGGTGGCTGGGTGACGAAACTTTCATTGACGATTTGGTGGACAGTCGGTCGAGTGGTGCTGGATGCCCGTTCCGGAGCTGTATGGCTTTCGGTGAGGCAATGTGCGCGGTATGGAAAGGTGTAGGGCCTCAGCGGAAGGTCTATATGAAAAGCTTTCCTTCGTCAGAGGTATGACTCCTGTGTTCTGGAGCCTGAATCGGAGAGACAGCTACAACTCCAAACCCGACCCGTCCCCAAGGGATGTGAACAGCAGGTTGGGGATGTTAGCATCATGCGCTCTGTGTCCTTTGCTTTTCGCTGCCCTTCTTTGGGACCTTAGATTCTCTCTTCCGCGTCACCTTTCCCGTTTAGGCTTTGAAGTTCGGACACAGAAACTGATAGTCTTCACCTTATAGGCAATGTCACTTATCAAGACAGGAACAACGCAACGTCCAAGAAGCTCGCGTTCATCAATGGAGCCGGAAATGCTATAGTTAAAGTAGACAATTCGAGCGTGCTGTCGCCTCCACTGGCTATGGGCGACGTGGTGAACCGTGACTCTGTAAGTCTATACTTTTATTGCGGTTCAACTTTGTACGGTCATGAGAGCGTCGTGGTCGTTGTTCAAACCGCATATATGCGTGTTTTCTTCGCTCTTTCATCCATATTGCCTTTGCATTGTGTGCTAATTTCCCTTGTGTAGATACGGCTTACCTCACTGGATAGCTATCCAATAGGGTCGTTAATCATCATAGATGTACTTCACGTCCCTTTCGGCTGCTCGGTATGTCCTGAATCCGTATCTTGTCCGTTCCTGCTTTTAGACCTGCCTGCGCATATAGGTCTGGCCTTCGTTCTGGACATACGGCATCCAAGAAGAATGGCCATCAGCAGGCGAGATTGACATCATCGAAGCGATAAACCAAATGGACCACAACCAGATCGCGCTGCATACGCGCGGAGGCTGTTCGCAGTCTCCGCCGCCAATGGGCGTCCAAGCCCAAACAGGCAACACAATCGAAGGGGACTGCAGCACAGATCGAGGGTGCATCGTCGCGGAAACGAAGCCAAACAGCTACGGCGCCGGATTAAACGCCGCGGGAGGTGGCGTCTACGCGGTGCAGATGGCGTTGAGCGGGATATATGTCTGGTTTTGGAGTGTATGTGACCCTTTTTATCTGTCTCCCTGTCCTTCGCTTTATTCAGCCAAGATCTTGCCTTGCCTTGAACAGAGACCGGATATCCCGCAGAATATCTTGCAGTCTACGGCGACGAGTACGATGGATGTCACCTCGTGGGGCATCCCTACTGCGTCGTACCCGAACACGACATGTGATATGGAAACCTTCTTCCCACCGCAAAATCTGGTGCTGTTGACTACGCTATGTGGAGTTTGGGCCGGCGTACCAGATATCTATCAGTCGACGTGTAAAACGCCCACCGGCAGCTGTGTAAGTCATCATCGTTTTCTCCAATGCTCAAATATTAATTTGAATTGTATTCATATCAGTTCAATGACAACGTCCTGGGCCCAGCATCCAACTTCGACCAAGCCTACTGGGAGATCAGGTACATTCGCACCTTCCTCGCAGACGACGCACCCCCGATCCCACCTCAATGGGCTACTACGTCGTCCTCTTCTCCCTCTAGTACTGCCGGGTCGACGTCGCCTACTGAAGGTGCCGGGAGTGGAGGGAGCGTGACGGGAGGTACGGGCGTTAGGCCGCCTGTTGCTAATTCTAACAGCAAAGCGCTTCGCGCGGGCGGTGGCTCGTTGGGCTTTGGGGGCGTCGGCGCGCTGATGATGTTCTTGTTGGGTGCTATGATGATGTTGGGTTAATTTGTGCGACGATTTGACGATGACGCTGTTTGCGGGATAGGTGTTTTTTATGACTAAGTTCAAGTTCAAGACCTTGAGATACGACCTTTTTTTACGATGGACTTGGATGAACCTTTTCTTTGGGATTCTTTCTTCATTCTTTCTCTCTTTTTGTTGTCTTGGAATACCAGGGGTTTATTGCTTGGCTGTCAGTAGTAGTAACTAATGTTCTCCCCTGTTTTCTTTCTGTCGTTGATATACCCTCCTGCGACACAATTAATTAGCTAGAGGGGCTAGAGGTTGAATTTCGTAGTACAGTGTATGTACAGTATTTCGTGTTACTGTTTGTATTTGTTCGTTACTTGCTGCCACTTACTTGCAGTGGTTGACATTGCGTGCACTGTGACTATGATGATTGTGTGCTTTTCATGAGGATGGATGAGAACCACGGAAACTTTTTTTGGGGTTTTTCTAATACAAAGAGGAGGAATTGTTGTACAACTAATAGCACACTGCGATTGACGCCTTCCTACAGCAGCCTGCGTTTCCTCAAAACCTTTGGAAATAGGTACCATTGATCACTTGGAAGGTTACTTGTACTGAAGGACGGTGACGGTGGCGTCATCGTGAGAAGCATCCTGCAAGTCTTCAGAGATGACCTGAGGATAGAATCGTGAGCACAACAGTCATCCAAAGTAACCAGCCCCCCGGATAATAAAAAAACTCACAGTGGAAGAGATGAACTCCATGGGGTAGTCGGGTTCGGGGGCCTTGTGGATCTAAAAAAGGCAATAACGTGTAAGCGCCCGTCATTCTTCAAATCTGCGCAGCAACGAAGAAACGGCTTACGATGAGCGGGCCGACCATCTTCGAGTTGGTGTAGCTGGTTCCGGAACGACTGTGCGAGATGGTGACGCGCACGGTCGCGTTGTAGTTGAAGGGCCCGAAAGACCAGTGAGGCCTGTTGTTGAAGACGTTCTCCATGTGCACGCGGGTGCCCCTGCCTTGGAAGGTCGCGGAGGTGATGACGTCCCGCTTGTCGTTGAGGACCTCTATGAAGGCTTGTTGGTGAAAGTCGGCATTCACGACCTGAGGGGAGGGAGAAAAGTTAGTCAATTCTACGAGGTGTACCAGTGTGAGCGTTGGCACGTACAGCGGCAATCCAACCCTTGTTTCCGGGGGTGAGGGGGAGCTCGACTGGGTTGGTAGACATATTGAGAGTATTGTTGAGTTGTATAAGTGAGAGGCTGGCTGAAGTGAGAACTGGCTGACTTGAGACGAGGAAACTCTCCAGTTTTTATACTTCAGCGCTTCAGCGAAAATCCTTTCTAAGACTTCAATGAAAACTCCAGGTGCACCCTCGTTTCTGGAGAATGTTCGATTTGAGCTGCTCCGGTGCTGCAGCCTCAGCCGGCTAGGTATTAATAGCTAGGCGGCCATATGCGCGCTGTCGCGGCCCCTTGGTAGGCTGTCAGCAGGTGTAAATTCACCAACTGCAGACTAGTCACTAGTCGGAGGAACAATGAGACTGTTATCAGTAGCATCTTCAACCTCTCCGTGCTTCTCTTACGTCGCGAGCAAGAGTCGGACGTTGGGTTCTTGAGCTCTCGCTTGAGGGTTATTCGCGGCATATCCCGAATCACATACGCTGAACCGAACAGACGCAGCACAATGCTTCCATAGCGAATAGCGAACTGCTAGGGTCCAACTCCAGTTTTGACGTAAGGTACGTGGCACGATGAACCGGCGCCGTATTGTGTTTACATGCTGGGGAGTCTGGATTTCGCAATTTGGAGTACTTATACCAGAATTTGAGCTTGGGAGTCGCATCCGGCTCATATTATAAGGCATGAGAACAGGAGAGATTCTGTATTATCTTCATCACCCATCCATCGCTGTGAACTTCAAATCATATACGCTGAACCGAATAGACGCTGTACAATGCTTCTATAGTAAATAGCGGACTGCCTTGAAATGCAGGGTTCAATCCAATTTTGAACTAATAATGTACGAGTCAAGAGGAACCCCATATCACACATGATGAGGAGTGTAGACCTCGTAATTTGAACTAAGTACTTTACCAGAGCTTTGGTCTAGCTTGTAGTCGCATCCGGCTGACATTAATAGAGGGATGAAAACAGGATAAATTCTATATCGTTTTCTGAACCCGTCCATCACCGTGAACTTCAAATCACCCTTTTACTTTGTCTAACTATGGATGGTATAAACTTCAACGTCGACGCCAATCCCGCAGGACTCCTCCCTGTCATACGTATTCCACTTCAGCCAGGATTCAAAGGCTGGGTTGCCGGTGTAAGAAAATTGTCTCATCCCAGGTTCTACTACTCGCCTCGAGCTCAATATCAAATTCGCAGATTGTCAATGCTACCTATCATCAACTCGCCGTCATCGACATCTACGATGTGGAGAATCGGTACAAGGTAGCCAGGATGTCATTCACAGGGCAAGGAAATCGAGTGTCCATGAAGGATGCCTATGGCCACGAAGGCGTCTCGTTTGGACCCTTGAGTGGCCCGGCGATGATGTATGTGACCATACTTCATCGTCGTGCGCCTGGTGCACTGTGGATTCCGTCCAAGACCACTGGACCTCTTACGGTATGTATCTGCTGCATCCTCATTTGAGCAATTCTAAAATACCTCGCAGATCGACAAAACTCCAGAAGACGATATATACAGTAAGACTTTCCATCTTTCCGTCGTGAGCATCCCTTTTATTTATTTCCATCCAACGCATAATTCACCATTCTTTCTTTGTATCAGGTCATATCTGAGGATGCGGAAGACTCTTCTCAAGATGATTGTACCATTAGCGTTCTTCTGTACAAGTAGTAGTGTCAACCTGGTTATATAGACACTAGACGGTAGTGCTAGTCGCGATGCAAGCCAATTTGAACAATATATGTCGGAAATTGCTAAAGTGCCTAATTACGCGACTTGGTGACTAACTGGGCCAGATCAGACGGAGAGCATGATTAGGCTATATTTTAACCATATATGGAAATAATCTGGGCCTAATCATGTAAAAAAGGGCCTTCATCAAGCGAAAAACGCATGATTAGGCCAAACTCTTAATCAGGCTATTTTCAGAGTTCCGACATTAGCATAGATAAAAGCAATAAAAATACCATTCTGTGAATAAAAGTTGTGCATGAGCGAAACATACTCCAGTCAAAGAAGATGGTTGAAGTACGTGGTCCGTGCAGCCACCGTCAGTCAATAGCAATTGAATCAACAAGCCTTGAGGCAAGTGAAATCATCGTTCGTTTCTTCAAAGTTCAAGGCTAGAGCTTGGTCATTAATGTTATTTGATGTACTTACCAAACTTCATCACTCTCGCTTCAGAACATTCTAGAGTAGGTCAAGTGGGGTGGTGCAATCAAATATTCTTTGCAACATTACTTGGTTAAGGCAGTCCATGCAAGGAGGCGAATAGAACGACATTTTGTTATTACACTTTGCGAAACTAATTGAAACGGAGATTGCCTTGAGAATGTGAGAAGCTGGTACTCATCACGGAAAACCAAGGCAAACAGTGCATTCAGATAATGGGGTGCAATCGGTAGTTGGATTTCTAGAGGTTCATTTCGTAAGTTCATTGATCATCGCATACAAGTATTTTACTCCCAAATGCTACTGGAGCGCTTTGGTCCCTGCAGCCGACCAGTCGCTAAGAGTCACCAACTGGTAACAATCTCTAAATCGCTTAGGTATCCTCACTCCAATCAATGTGCATAGGGTAGGGGCACGACACCTGCGTACACGGAAGGAAAAGATCGACGGATAGAAGTTCTAATTTTAACTATCCGAGGTCTGAATAGACCTGTAGGCTGGTGCAGTTGATCACAAGATGATTGTCCAATGTCAGTTCCACCCAGACCCGAACTCGCAGCGAAATTTAGAATGTTCCCTTTGGAAGCGTAAAGCGTGACAAGTCCCGAGACAAAGTACAGTGCCCTGAAATGAAGCGAACAGTGCATCGGAGGTTCTCTCACACCTAAAGGCCGTCGACGTTTTTGCAATATCCTTCGAGTATAAAAGCCCTGTGGTTTCTCCTCGACTCAGCAGTTCTCACTTGAAACAGCTTCTCACTTATACAACTCAACAATACTCTCAATATGTCTACCAGCCCAGTCGAGCTCCCCCTCACCCCCGGAAACAAGGGTTGGATTGCCGCTGTACGTGCCAACGCCCACCCTGCTACACAAATTGTAGCTTTGACTAACCTTTCCCTCCCTTCAGGTCGTGAATGCCGACTTTCACCAACAAGCCTTCATAGAGGTCCTCAACGACAAGCGCAACGTCATTACCTCCGCGACCTTTCAAGGCAGGGGCACCCGCGTGCACATGGAGAACGTCTTCGACAACAGGCCTCACTGGTCTTTCGGACCCTTCAACTACAACGCGACCGTGCGCGTCACCATCTCGCACAGTCGTTCCGGAACCAGCTACACCAACTCGAAGATGGTCGGCCCGCTCATCGTAAGCCGTTTCTTCGTTGCTGCGCAGATTTGAAGAATGACGGGCGCTTACACGTTATTGCCTTTTTTAGATCCACAAGGCCCCCGAACCCGACTACCCCATGGAGTTCATCTCTTCCACTGTGAGTTTTTTTATTATCCGGGGGGCTGGTTACTTTGGATGACTGTTGTGCTCACGATTCTATCCTCAGGTCATCTCTGAAGACTTGCAGGATGCTTCTCACGATGACGCCACCGTCACCGTCCTTCAGTACAAGTAACCTTCCAAGTGATCGTCCTTCCCAAGATACATATATCGCAAGCAAGTAGCGCTACTGGAGATGTTGAATACGAATACACGAATGACGTTATGCTCTCTGTTATTCCATTGTCTTCCCCTTGCTACATAAAATCCAAAAAAAAAAAAATCTTTTCCAATCTATTTGTCTGAAGTGACTCGCGTTGGTGCTTCATGAATTATTTTCCTGGCATTTTGCAAGTGCAATCAAGTGGTATCAATCCAAAATAATAACAAAAAATAAGGAAACAAGCGGTAAAACAACAAAAACAGAGCTAAATGAAATGCGATCTAGTGGTAGAGTTTGCGCCCTTGGAAAATCTGATACAAGGCCAGTGTTACGCGCCCAATACCAGGACGAGGAAGAAAATCAGATATATGTATAGCAGTTCTCGTCGGAGTGAATATCAATGACATCCCTTATTGGCACCGTCTTACCAAGATTTCCCATTAACAAAGGAAATTCGAGGGTAACATTCGGTGGAGAAGCCGCAATGGCACTCGAACGACCGGAGACGTCGTACATGTGAGCCGGCTTCAAGTTTTGCCAAAACCACCAGATACGATCCAGGTTGGCATGGTGCAGATAGAAAATAGGATCTGTGTTAAACGCCTTAGAACATCGAAGAAATGTCGCAGAGAAGGAACTTACCACCCGGACTCGAATAAAAATTCGACATATCTCCTCCCACAGAGGTGTGACCACTATCGTGTAGCTTACGATCCGGAGTCTGACTGCCGCCCTCGAGCTGAATCCTAAACTCCTCGAAGGAATTCTGGCTAGTCGTGTTCGCAACTTGGGATGCAGTCAAATATATTCTGGCTGCCGTAGAATTGAAGCCCCGGACCAGACAATGGTTGGTCACTAGCTTCCCAGGGCCAAGACTGAGGGTGTAGTCCGCGAAGGGGCCATCTTGCACGCACCCCACGAATTCGTCTGGTCGGATTCTCGAGTCGTTACCATAAGGTGGCAGAGTGTAAGTTCCAGGAACGCCGTCTCCGCCAAATCCTGTGTCAGGATCCCAAATGGGAGAATTCACGAAGCTGTAGAGTGCGAACATTGGTGTTATCAAAGTTGAACGTTGAAGATCCGAAAAGGAAGGCTAGATACGCACTCTTCGTCGCTCTCGGAATCCAACGTCCAATCCCAATAACTAGGATGACATGTTATCGCTGCAGAAGTCGGGCGAAGATTCAGAGAAACTCACGGATGGGCTCCTGTGTACCCGCATTCATTTCGTAACGCGTCTTCATAATACTTCAAGAACAGTCGGTGCCACGGGAGGAATTGCCCCTGCGAGGAGCGGAGAACCATCAAATTTTTTGAATGAATATGTGCAAAGATACGGTGCAGCTTACCACGAAATGAACGCTGTCAGCGATACTGATATGGTACGACTGGAATTCGTCGAACCGTGATTTCGAAGCCTTGATGGTTGGATTTATTGCTGGCTTCGACTGGAAACATTGAACGGCTTCAATGTAGTCTTGCTTTTCATCGGTGCTGAGCGTTCTCCTGGCGAGGATCATCAGTTACGCCAACCTTTGATGATATTACAACTGAGAAGACGTACCATTCACGACGCTGCAAAGGATTTTGGCAATGCTGTTGAGAGTGACTAGAGCCCGTAGTAGGCTGATATGGATTAAGTGGTGGCATGGCGGCAGCTTCCGCCATACGAAAGAGAAAAGTCGCCGCTGAAAGGAGATGGAAAAAGAAAAACATTATGAGGGTAGGTATAGATGGTATACTGCTCTCCGGTGGGTATAGCGTCTCGTCTTCCTGGCTATTTCATTTGCTTGCACCTTTTATATCACCACCCACCCGTGACTCATGTCTAAGATATGAAAGGGTCCTTCCTGGGACGTTGCGTTCGGAAGACAACTGGACGGTACGGCAATTCTTCCACAGGCCAGCCCATAGCAAGTTCCTGTTCGCGTTTCAGGTGGAGGCCAACCAGTCATGCTGATATAGAAAACCGAGTCGTGGGAAATCAGTAGCACCGTGGGCTTTAGGCTCACGCTGGAAAGCTCATGAGCAGCTGCAGGTCCTGCTTAGATAACGTCCAGATCCTTTCCCCAGCGCACACCGATGCCAGATACCAAGAAAAGGAAGCAAAGCACAGGTGCATCATCAGCTAAGGTATACCCTATCTTTGCAAAGAAAACCAAGTTGGACACTTCCGAGCCTTCAGACGCGACACCCATTGACGCGAGTGCAGTCGCTGACGCGTTTCAGCAACTCTTGGACTTTTCGCAGGTGACAACCGAGAACGATGCAGTAGAAAGGCTGGGACAGGTCGCGAATACTCTCATTCGCAGCTTCAGATTGGTTGTTAAGAGGGATGAACCTGGGACGACAGATGATAGGAAGGGTGACGGAGAGACTGGGACGGGAGGAGACGCGGAGGCAGTAGAGACGGAGTTCGAAGTACTTGAAGCGGAGTGCTATCTTCTCATTGGAGGCGGCATCCATGAAGACCCGTTTACTCATGGGAGTGAAGAGCAGAAAATTAGCGGGAGATGGTAAGTGCAAGCTAAACTGTTATATTACAGGATTATTCCGTTGTCTTACTTGTTTCTTACGACCAGGTACTTCCATCGCGCCCCGAGATTCTCTAAAGACTCGACGCGCAGCTTGACTAGTGGCACTGAATACAGGGATGGGACGAGGAAAGGCCTGGACCTTACGCTCGGTGGACCGCCCACTAGTTCAGCTGCTGAAGGCAGGTCGCGATATTTCGCAGCTTCGTCTGAAGATTCCTCTATTGGCACTAAAACACCTTCAGCAGGGCAAGGATCCAGTGCTGCAAAACTGAACAACAGTCTCTTGTGCGGTGGAGTACTGCTTCGCACCATTCGTGAAGTAAAAACGGGCAAGATTACCTCTGGACCGTCGCTCTTGGTAGATCGCATTTTGGCGGCTAGTGGTGCAAACGGCATCAAAGACCTGGTCGATAATAAATGGCACGCTGACATCTCTGCCTTCAACCATCCCCAGGCGGGTTCGGACAGCTCTACTTCGCCCCGGACAGATATGCGTGGCACGCGTTTATACCTGAAAGCTGTTCGAGCACGTACGGAGGGAGAGCAGAAAATTTACTGCTCACCACGGATAGGATTGGATTTATCACACCCCGGAACGACGAACTCTACAACATTACCTCTTCATCCCCGCATTAGATTTCTGCCTAGAAGGTACCGGTTTTTTCTGCACCCAGAGTTACTTACTGCGAATGGACGACCACAAACATTCTTGGGTGTCCTGGATTCTTTGGTACCGCCCGCTGAAACTCCTTCGGACGAGCTCGTTGCCAGAATCAAGAAGCCGTCTCTCAGTAAGGATATAGCTAGAATTGTGGGGATTAAGGAAGGAACGTCGGCCAAGTATCTTAAGGATTATGTGGCGGGCACAGAAGGCGGCGCCGTATTACTGAACGAGTTCATTGGGACGAAAGGAAAGGGCGCATCCAGTTCACCTGCCACGTACTTAAAGATGATGGGAGCTATCTCCATGCTTAATATTAGCTGAATTGACTAGCAAACTAATAGGACATACTGATGTCGCGTTCTTATGGTTGCTTGAACGCTTACACACCTGTCCCTTATCGACGCGACGCTTTGTTAGTTTCACTTTCAGTGCAGTCAGATACGCGAGTCCGACCAACGAACAGATTGTGCCCATTTCGCATAGATCATGGGTCGAGCTCTACTTTTCTTCAAGCCGAATTCGACTTTCAATGCCTCACCTTCAAACACCTCAATCATGTAGTCGTTGATCACCGGCGGCAAAGCTCGAAATGCGTACAACGACGAGATCCTCGCATATGATATCCTGGTTTGCGCTAAGCGCATGTTTATTTGAGGCCTACGCTCGCCTAACCGCTAACGCGACAACCTAAGCGGTGCTGCGCGGATGCAGTTGGGGGAACACAAGTTCGCGGTCGTAGAGGATACTGATTATTGAGTAAATAATTTGTCGCGGCATTTCTCGCATTTAACGAACACAAAAGCTTCTGCGGTTGAGGTCAAAAATGAACTCCGCAAAATTTTGGGTGGCGTAGAATTGCGATAGGAAGGGAAAACTAGGAACGAAAAGTCAAGCAAATTTTGCTTTTTCCCTTGGCAAGGGCGGCCGTGTCTCCGATTATCTGATAAGAAGTTGCTCAGATCTTATCAGATGATGTCTAGACCAGGAATAGGGCCCAAATCCGGACTGAACCCTAATCTGATAAAAGAAATTACCATCAGATCTTATCAGATGGTCATATTGGCTAGGGGCTGGCACACGATGATTGAAATGAAGTCCATGCTCCTGCTCCCTCCAGGTCGCGGCCGTGCTCGGAACTACCATCCCACCCGAGTCAAACGGGTTTAAGCGCTCCAAGTTATTGCCTGACTTTGCTTGTCTGTTTAAACACTCGGAATTAATGCATTTCGGCCTGGAAATGAGCGCGTACAGTCGCGTACCGTACTTTTGGTGCTCCTCCATCGAGAAGACCCCAGATCTTGCAAATTTTGAGAGCATAAATTGGGGCCATCCTCAGCTGTATCGTCGTGGAACTCCCCCTCCCTTCCCCCCTGCCCACCCTCCCATAGGCCCTCCTCATCATGTCCTCCACCCTCTTCAGCCGTATCCGACCACAGGCAGATGTTCCTATAGTCGAAGACGACCACAGGAACGACGCAGAGTCCTCTAGCGCTCATGGGGGCGTTGATGAGAAGAACGGCTCGTTGAGCTCCAGCAGCGAGGAGTTCACGAAGGATGCCCAGAATGGTGTCAAGGGTGTCGAAGCTATCACGTCTGCCTGGACGAGAAAGATGTTGATTTTCACATATATTCTGTATGTTGCTTTCTTCATGTTACCGCATAGTGAACGCCGCTCACCGCCATGTCGACGAAAAGGATATGGATCATCTACTTTGTTGACTCGATGCAACAAGGCATGACCAACACCCTGACGCCATATGTAACGAGCAGCTTCAGACAACATTCCCTCCTGGCAACAACTTCTATTGTTTCCAGCATCGTAGGAGGCCTCGTCAAACTCCCCCTTGCCAAGGTACTGGATATTTGGGGCCGTCCACAGGGGTACCTTATGATGATTGTGTGCTTGACTCTCGGTCTGATCATGATGGCTGGGTGCAACAACATTCGCACTTACGCCGCAGCACAGGTATTCTATTGGGTTGGGTGAGGGTTAAAGAAGCATTATAGGAAAATATGCCGCTGACCAGAGCCTTATAGATATAACGGCCTGTCGTACGCTCTCAGCATTTTCATCGCCGACACTTCAAAACTCAGCAATCGAGCGTTCATGTTTGCGTACGCCTCTTCACCGTACATCGCGACTACGTGGATCGGAGGACCGCTCGCAGATGCCTTCCTCAAAGGCCCCGGCTTCCGCTGGGGCTTTGGGTCGTTTGCCATCATCACTCCTGCCGTCACTCTCCCATTATTCTTCATCTTCTGGACGAACTATCGCAAAGCTGAGAAGATGGGACTTGTGAAACGCGAACCATCCGGTCGGACTACGATGGAGTCCATCAAGTACTACGCGGTCGAATTCGACTTGTTCGGTCTCTTCCTCATCTGCGCTGGTCTTGCCCTCTTCCTCCTTCCTTTCTCCCTCTACTCCTACCAAGGCGATGGCTGGAGATCGGCCATGATCATCGCCATGATCATCATCGGCGGACTGCTAATCATCGCGTTCGCCGTTTGGGAGAGGTACTTTGCTCCGAAGACGTTCATTCCTTACGGCCTCCTCGTCGACCGCACTGTGCTTGGAGCGTGCATCCTTTCCGGAGTCCTTTTCATCAGCTTCTACATTTGGAATTCCTACTTCTATTCCTTCCTCATCGTTGTTAACGGCCTGACAGTCACCGAAGCTTCATATGTCGGAAACATTTACTCTATCGGCTCTTGCCTCTTTGCACTGATAGTCGGTATCCTGATTCGCGTCACCGGTCGCTTCAAATGGCTGGCCCTCTACTTCGGTGTACCTGTCACCATCCTCGGCGTCGGTTTGATGATCCACTTCCGCCAGCCAGACGTCAACATTGGCTACGTGGTGATGTGTCAAATCTTCATCGCATTTGCCGGAGGAACTCTCGTCATTTGCGAACAGATGGCAGTCATGGCCGCCACCTCCCATCAGTATGTGGCCGTCGTCATTGCTATCGAGGGCATGTTCGCGTCTGTGGGCGGTGCCATCGGATCTGCCATTGCCGGTGCTATCTGGACAGGAGTCTTCCCCGTTAAGCTGGCAGAGTACCTCCCAACAAGTGCGTTGGCGGACCTGCCTTTCATTTATGGCGACATTCGGGTCCAGACCAGCTATCCTTTCGGCAGCCCCGAGAGAGATGCGATCAACGCTGCTTACGGGTACGCGCAGAAGTGCATGTGCATCGCGTCGACGGCGATTTTGGCTGTGGCAGTAGTGAGCGTGATGATGTGGAGGGACTTGAAAGTCACCGACTTCAGACAGACAAAGGGAATTGTCGTCTAGGCAGGCGTTTGTGTTTTCCGTTGGGTCTTCAAAAAGCAAAAGTACCACTCGTTGGGTGTCGACGTTGGGTTTAATGATTATGATCTAACTTTTTTTTCTTCGTTGCATTTCTTATTCTAGAGTTTAGATCATTTGCGCTTGTTGTAATTTGTATATCGAAAACATACCAAGTAATGTTAATACTCTCCGCTCCCCTGAGTTCCGGTCAAATTTCTGAATCATATGTACTTGATTTCGAGGTTGACTTTGGTGAAGTCAACAATCGCTGTCAAAGTTCTAGCTCAAGGCTTGCCTGCACGCGTGACGCGTCGCCTCGCCAGGGCACCTCATCCTCGTGACTTTGTTTATGGCAGGCCTTTTCGCGTCAATGTTCACTTAGCAGGCCCAAGCTACAATTCATTCAGTTTGTGTGCGCCAAACCTTCTACTCGTGTTAAGCAGGCTCAAGCATGGTTCAAGCAGCGGAGGCTTCTACTACATATTGCAGTGTATGGGGAACTCCTGTATACTTTGCTAAGGGCTTGTCCTTGCCGCCTCCCCAAGCATCTCCGTAACCGCGCAGTGGCTGCTTTCAAAACTTTTGGCAATCCTAATGTCCATAGCTCAAGCAATGCCATGGCCCAAACCAGAGCTTTCTGGTGCTCCAGAACGAAGTATTTGTGCGGCTTTCGCTAAAATGACGGATGTGCGCATGCAGTGATCTCTGCGAGAATGATTTGTTCAAGTTAGTCCCGCTTTTAATTGGGTGCCGCGAAAAATAGGCTGGATTACCCTGTAGGCGTAGAGCCGAGGTCGGACTTCGATCGAATTTGCGAAATGGCTTCGCGTCTCCTCTATGTATTTGGGCAGAAAAGGTATAAAACCCAGCTCTTCCAGCTCTTTACTTCTTCATCCGAGCGCTCTCGTCGTATCTCCTACTCGACTTCGCATCGGTTCTTCTGCCTCCAGATCCACTCCATATAAATCTCAAGCACACTACGATCTACTACCCTCCACTACAATGCATTACTTCGCTTCCTTGTTCATTACTATCATCTTTTTGATTTCGCTGGCCCAATTGTCTTTTGCCGCTGCGCTTCCAGTACGACGAGATGACGCTACCACCGACGGACATCGTGGAAGCAACCCAGGCTCCGGGCCTCAACCCAAAAAATGCGGTACCCTTCTTAAGCGTCGTGAATGGTGCGTTATCTGGTCACTTTATGTGCTTGTGGAGGTATCTGACTGTATTTAATTTCGCAGGCGAATGCTTGAAGATGACGAAAAACGGGAGTACATTTCTGCGGTCCAATGCCTTATGTCGAAGCCTGCCCAAAATCCTCCCATCAAGGAGGCAAAAACTCGTTTCGATGAGTTCCAGGCATACCACATTACCATCGCCAATGATGTCCATGTAACGGTGAGCGCGCATTATTCTATTTCTTCTCGATTCCAATTAACACCGTAATCTTCTGTTTTTTTAGGGTGAATTTTTGCCTTGGCATAGACAGATGGTCAAATCATACGAGAACGCACTGCGGAACGAATGTGGTTATTCGGGCGCACAACCGTCAGTTCTTTCTTTTCCCATCCAGGTTTTCCCAGCTCACATCTTTCGATCTAGTTATTGGGATTGGACTCTCGATACCGATACACCCGAAACGTGAGTGTCTCTAACCATCCATCTATTCCAACCTTCTGAGCATTGGCTTCTTTTTCAGTTTCTTCGCCTCTCCAATCTTCGACCCAGAAACTGGCTTCGGCGGCAACGGCGTTCCAGGAACATACACTCTTCCTCCTTTCGGCGACGACTCGCGGATAAACGCCACCGCCTTCCTAGGCTGCGTCGGCGATGGACCTTTCAAGGATTATCAACTCAGTCTCGGCCCAGGAAAACTAGTCACCACTCACTGTTTGACCCGCGGCATTGAGCCTGCCAACAGGATTTATCTCAACGAAGCAGCTGTGAAGAACACCACCCGTCTGCCGACGTACGAACAGTTCCGGATTGAGTTGGAAGGTGAACCCATTACGCCCACTCATAAGCTGCATGATGGTGGCCACGCTGTTGTTGGCGGTGATATGAGCAATTTCTTTTCTAGCCCTGGCGGTACGTGAATCGATCCTGTCCGCTTACTATAATACTTACTCGACTTTGTATTCCTCGTAGACCCCATCTTCTACTTGCACCACGCCAACCTCGACCGCACCTGGTGGCACTGGCAAAGCATGAAGTCGTCCCGCCTTTATGAAATTTCCGGCTATACAACCGTAGACCCACCCTATACGAACGTGACTCTCGATTATCTCCTCGAAATGGGCACCATTGGGGACACAGTTCCTATCCGCGATGTCATGGATATTCACAGCGAGCCAAATTGCTACACCTATGTTTAAGTTTTCCTTCTTCTTCTTCTTTTGCTATACCCATGATATCTTTCCGTAGTTTTGCTATACCTTTCATACCTGTTTCAGTGCTTGCGATATACCATATCTATCTATGTAATGCGGATTTCCTATATGTCTATATGTTTCATTGTTTTTCTTGTATATTTTCTACTAGTCTGTATCTATACCTCTGCCTGTATTATTTCAAAATGGTTTCGCTCATAATTCACTTTTTCCCCATGCAATCCTTTCGTGTGATCAACGCACCATTTCAAAGGCTTTCTCGACTTGGATTCTCAAGGTCTTGGAAGTTGGCTCGTAATTGTTGGCTTTTCGCGAAAGCTTCTTTGTCACTTCAAATTGCTAGACCAGCCTGAGTAACTTTAATAAATCGTTGCTAGCGAAGTAAAGTTGAGGAAAGGTCTGTTAAATTGGTAAATGTACACATTGAATTCAATATTCGAACACATGAGCAAATAAGTTAACATTTGGTGTCAGCATACACCTGCGTCGTGAAGCACTGTGTATGCAATACAATTTTCAACCGTCAGCGACCGCCCAAATAGTATTTGAGAGAATGATGGAACCCACGTTGAAATTGTCTGCATTCGACACCTTCTCAGCAGGAGTCAACGCCTGATCCGCTTCGCATCCATAAGTGATATCGACTGTAGCTCCAATCGCGTGCGTGAGCTGGGGAAGTTCGTTTCAGTGTTAACCTTGAAGCGAAGGTGTGGTTAGAGGGAAAATACGAACTTCGTGTAAGACGGTTCCGCCGCGGACGATCCTGTCGTCTACGGAGGTGCCGTTGCATAGGCTTGTGGCTGGGACAGCTTCTTGGAAGAAGATGTCGCAGAAGAAGATCTGAGGCGAGGGGCAGAAGAGTCAGTCAAGAGTCTTTTAAATTGCTGTAATTGTGATTCGTGAGGAAAACAAGACATACATCGGTGGTGGCGATGATGGTATATGCAATGAGACCAGATTCGGTGCAGGCGCCGTACACGTCCACGCAGTTCAGGCTGGCATGTTAAAACTGGATTAAAAGCCGTGGCTTTCCTCGAGTAAGGAAAGGATCATACCTTCGTGAAGAGTTATTCTCGTTAGCAACTCCGTTCAACACAGCGATGACATCAGCTGTTGGTGTAGAACCGAAGTATTCGTCGAACAAGGTGTTGTTGCCTTCCGCAGTGACATAGGAGGACGCATTTGAAGTGAGCATCTTTGCTTCGGCATACCTATAGTCGTTGTAATAAAAATAATAAGTGAGATATCATAATTTTGAGGAAAGAACTAAGGTTGGAGAAAACGAACCCAAGGTCAATAATGTTCTTCTTCGTAGGGTCGGTGCAATTGTTGAATGCACGAGTGTGAAGGACTTGCGAGCTAGCGCTGATCAGACCGCCTGTAATCTCGACGTCGACAGATTCCGAAGACGTGACTTCGAAGTGGGAAAATGGGGCAGAGCTTGCAGCTAAAACCTTCGCGTCGTTAGATTGGGCAGACATAAGGAAATATGCGTTCGGTTTGAATGTGAATTTGCCGGTTCCGGCAGAGGCGAAGTCGTAAATCGAGGCGACTGCGTTAAAGAAAGGGAGTTAGGAGAGAGCTTGACAGACCAAGCGAACGTGATTTTCTTACTGTTGTGTTTAACTGTCAAGTTTTTCCCTGGTTCGATCACCGCGAATGCGGTATCGTCCGTGTGTGCCATAGAAACGGAGACCTAATGTCGTTAGCTATCCATAATGCTCTTTGCCATAAACTATGACCATACCTTGATGCCATTGAAAGCAACAGGCGAGTTGTCCTTGGTCACCATGAAAGATTGCGTGGGCAACTTATCGTCGAGCACAGTTCCGTACTTGAGAATGCTGACGGTCTGAGGGCCCTCGTTGACGACCGTCGCGGTGAGCTCTAGATCGTTCAGCGAGCTGATGGTGGACGAAGGTGTGGCCAATTTGATAGAAATCCCGTCAGCTCTCTTCGACGGCGTTGCTAGAGTCATTCCAGCCGCCAATGAGAGTATGCTAAAGGACAAAGGGAAGAACATGGTAAGTGCCGAGTGAGTGATAAGTACGAGTTAGACCTGGAGCGAAGACACAATGTGTGCTGAAGAAAAAGGAAAGATAGTCGAAGAGCTTTTATAGCTACGAAAGGCCATCCATCACAACAGCGAGCTTCAAAAAGCGAGGAAACGTCGGATTATACACCTAAAAGTCGGATATGAATATGGTAGAGAAAAGCGTTGACGACGACCAGATGATTCCACTTTTCGAGGATGAGGCGGCACCATACCCAACTCCCTCGTTTCAGAATCTGCATTAAGCATTGCCGAATGTTGAGAAGACGCTGCAATAATTGGAATGGCCTATTTCTTGGACACAGAAGAACCAAAGACATGTGGCATCGGGTTTTACACTAGACATCCGAGCGTATATGTCATGCAGTGAAGAGCGCCTGGATAGAAGCTAGGAGCTAATTTCTCCGACTCGCAGTCTGAACTGTCTCCTTCGCGACCAGTAGGCGGCTTTGAACCCCAATAGAAGGGTATTAACGCATCTGTCTCCACAGAAGATCAATAATAAACGCAGATTTTCCGAAAGTGGAGACTTTCGAAGTCCTCGAAGCGGAGATCGTCCTTTATAGAGAGTTTGGTCTTTGATATCCTGGACGACTGGGGAAGGTTGGAGTGGGGCTCCCAACCGCTACGACCGAAGTTTATGAAGCCTTTTAGCCTGAAGTACACCACTCTTAACAAAACGAAGATTACTGCAATGCAATATGGGGTGCATACTCACCTGATAAATCTGATTCTGCACACGGAGAGCTCCAGTTTGGGAGTAGTTGGGCTTTAAAGATACTGGTCGTACGGAAGACGTGTAATGCCGCCGGTGACCAGACTAGCTCGAGCGACCAGGCAGTACGCTGATACCAGAGGGGTTGAATTCGAACCGAGTTTGACGCGGCCCCTAAATTCACGCTAACGGCAACAGGTTGAAAGGTACTTGAGTTATATTTCGGTGGTTGAATAGACTGCTTTCAGCGCATTGTAGCGACTACTTAGTAGACGCGGTCAGAGAGGGACATTGTTCCGGTTGGAATGGTTGTTTGGCAATCAGCGCGTCGACAAACACCTTTTGTCACTGCCACAAGCAGCGACAAGCGTTCCAACTTTAACTTGCAGTCGTTTGGTTTCGGTCATTCAACATTATGTCTGGCGAGTCTTCAACGCGCTCAGACCTGATAGATGTGTGAGTACTTGTCTTGCTCTATGGTTGCAGTACCTTATGTTTTGGTCTTCAGAACGTACCAAGAGTTGCATGGCTTCCTCGCAGCAGTGCAGGAAGGCAGCGTGCGACCGGTGCAAGTCCAAGAGTATCTCAAACCTCGCATAAAGCAGCTAGGAAATGTCAAAGACACGTTTGGGAAGCCAAATGCCGCGTCCAAGAAGCTCGTCGAAAACGACTTGGTCACCCTTCCAGACGGCGTTGCGATTCGCGTCGAATCAGGCGACAGAGACGTTATTCTCGCCGTCAGCTCAAAGTTAGACATAGATGAACTCCAAGCACTCATTCTCCTGCGGTCATTCCTCTATAACAAAGGCCTACCTCCTGGAAATGGGTCGACTTCGGACTTGACAGAAGAAATCATCGAAGCTATACAACCATTCTATCTCTCCGAAAGACTCCACACATTCCGCGTCCTCATACCTCTCTTCCGCGCTCGAGAAGATACCGAAGACCGCTTCCACAAAATGGCCCAAATCATCCTACCACAAATCATTCCCGACGGACCCAAGTTCGCAGAAAGCGTGATTGCAGAATACGTGGAGAAAACGAAGCTTAACCTCCCCGAGCAGTACGACCAAGATCCAAGGAGTGCAACGGCGTGGGCGAAGCAGAATTTGAAAGAGCAGCTTGTGCTGCTCGAAGTATTATTCTGGACGATGTGGGGTTTTGTTCCATGTACGGGTCCCTTGGTGCTGCAGATACTGGAGGCGTCTTATTCCACCCAGTTGGGATACTTGCAAAATAGTGCTACACTGTTGCTGGATCAAGAAAGTCGACAATTACTGGAGGACTGTGCCGCCATGTGGATGTTGATCAATATCGAGATTTTGGAATTGGAGACGGTTGGAGACCCTAATACGCTGAAGTTGACGGAAGAGCCACAAAGTGACGCCTACTACAATTCCCCAGACTCGCTAAAACGACTGCATGACCTTATAACCTCCCATACCGACAGCCAATACTCCGCTACCTACCTTGCTTGGGCATATGTTCTGTCCCGTTTGTCCGCTGCCGCCGCCCAGACATCTGAAACCCCCCCACCCTTCCAGTCCCTTTTGGATCATATAAATCCACCAGTCGGAAGGTCTTATTCAAAGGACCGAGAGCTTGTGCATACCCTAATGGCGAAAGCCGCTCTTAGCGCCGATGGTGGTTTGCTTCCACTTCTCCTCACCCTTCTCACCAATTCCCCTTTGTTCGTCACTTCCGTTGCATGGAAAACCGGTTCTTCCGTAACAGACCCAAATGCTATTGCATTTCGCTCAGTCGTGAAAGGTGCGTTTCCTATCAACCACCTGTACTACCAATCTATTTACATGACATTTGGCAGGCCTCGTCATATCACTCCTTGAGTTAGTTCAAGCAGACTATGTCCCCGACTTCGACACTCTGGTGGATGTGTGGATAGCCCTATTCGGACGAAGCGAAACGCGAGCTGTTGCAGGCATATGCACTCAGTTCTGGCAGGTCGATTGGCCTACTAGTACTGCCCGCAGAAGTGTCCTCGAAGTCGCCAGAACCAGGTTTCCCATTCTCGTTCAGCCTCTATTACGTCTGCTACGCGCGATGACTGGCATGGGCTTCCTTGATACCGACCCTCTTCACACGCCGGATGTTTATAGGGGCTTGTCAGAACAACGGCTGATTTGCGAACGCTACGTCTTCTACTACTTTGCTCAAGTGCCGTCGTATGCTACTGTCATTCCGGCGAGCTCGACTGTAGGCGGTCAAGCCCTATATGAACGCCAGACAGAGCGATATGGCCTGAGCAATGCCACACCGGGTGTCATTTACCTGAACCTACGTCCTATCAGGCTTCCAGGCGGTTCAACCTTGGCCCCTAAGTCTCCTGGTCGCCTGCTGTCCGGAGACGGGGGTGAAAACATCGCGGTTGCATGGACGCACACCCACTCTGGATGGAAACTGTTATTGGAGTTTTTGACCGATTATGTCAATCGCAGACGGTTGGATCATGGATCGGTCACCAATTACAGCGCTATTGCTTCTGGTCGTCAACCTTCAACTCAGGTGAAAACTTTACGAGTAGAGGATATCGGCGCCGAGCTGGAGCCACATGGCGATGAGGAAGCTATCACTGCCGTGTTCGACTTGGTGCAAAGTGTCATTTCGGACAATCCTGCACAAGCTACTACTCTTATAAATTCACTAGACACCGGCGATCCAGTCGTATGCCACATCATGCTCGAATCACACCCTCCGGACTTCGTGCAGCTTACGACTATGATACTGGAAGAAGCCTTATCGCGAGCCAAAGGCCGATCCAGTCAAGGTTCACCTACCAAACTCATCACCTCCGCTATCAACGTCCTAGCAGCACTTTTAGTCATACCCACGTACTGCAATCGGGTATGGTTATACATTCGTTCCACAGCAACGTTGTTCGGGTCGGATAAAACTCCTGGGTTCGCTTCGGCAGCGTTGGCAGCAGAGAGAGCCACAGGCACCTATACGATGACGTTGGCGCTGCTCAACCTCGTGCGGCAACTTTTCAGAGAGGCTGCGTCTTCATACATTCCTGAAAACATCAAGCTGCAACAAGTGAAGGAAGAAGTCCTGCTCCGCGCTGCTCGCTTCGTGCATACCGAAGTTTGGGTCGAACATATGAGCTGGAAATATGTTCATCTGGGCGATAGGTTCGAGATTGGCACGCGTGTGACGTTGCTCTATGTCGACATATTGGAGACTTGCCCTCCGACTTTGCAAGATCGGCCTTTCCCTCTGCTCAGCCAGACCATCGCGGATGTATTGTTGTTCAAAGCCACGACATCCGCTATCAACCCTCTTGTCTCCTCCATCGCATCGGGCAAGCAGGTCAGCAGGATGTTGTACAACTCGCGCAGACATGGAGACGTTCGGAGGTTGATTTATCTTCTGCAAGTCCATTTGCGGCTGTGCAATTTGGTTTTGACATATAAGATGAATTCGAGCATGGCGACGAAGCCTTGTTTGCTGGAGCAGACTTTGTGCTCGCGTGTTGCGGGAGGACCGCCTTCGCGGGAGGCGACGCAGGTCAAGACGGATCCTATCGATGTTATTGCGGGGTACATCCGTGATAAAGAGCTGGGCGGTGTAGTCCCGATCCAGTCGACGAAACTTCTTTCGCAACTACTCTTATCTCTGTCAACATCGCAGTCGACACCGCCTACTATCGTCGGGCATTTATCGAATCCGGAGGCGACTGTTACTTCTCTCGTGCGTATTATTCAACAACCGTATGAAGAGCTTGCGTTGCGGAAGGGAATTTGGAATTTGATATCACTGGCGGTGGATAAGGAGCCGGCGTTGGCTACGATTTTGGTTACTGGAAAGTCAAGAGCACCGTTGGAGTTCAAGGATGCGATGCCTAGACCGGAATTGAACGACAAGGAGAAGGAGAAGGAAAAAGAGACTGATAAAGGGAAGGAGAAGGATGGTTTGGAATCGGGGCTGTCTCGACCCTCTAGTGCTTTAGATATTGTCCGCGAGATTCTTTCATCTTGGAACGATATTTGGGAAGCGAATCCTCTCATTCTGTCATATGTTTTCCGATTCCTCGATATTGTCTGGCAGCATGCGCTAGAACACAAGTCGGTCGTTGAACCTTTACGCCAGGATGCTGAATTTTGGGAGAAGATTGCGGAGGTAGCGAAGACGGAGGTTGGACCTGTGCCGTCGTATGAGACGTCGGAGATGGTTGTGGTGGAAGGCGCTCTTCGGTCCGTGGATAATGATGCTGTGCAGATACACGCATGCCGCGCAATGGTGAAGGCTCATGCAGCAAACATCATCGTTCGTGACATCGGGCTGCATCTTCAATCGCATGGGTCGGAAGTTCCGTTGAAGAAACCGCTGAGCTATCAAAAGCTCGAACCTTTCCTAAAGTCCGGCATGGAGCAGTTCGGGGACTTTTTGGGCGAGGTTGTTGCGAGCTCGTACGCACCGGAACTATATGATCGGATTACCGCGCTTCTCGACCAGAATTTTGATGGTTTGACGATGGAGCAGTTGAAGTTGCAGGAACAGGTATCGCAGCGGGATTTGGGTGATCACTTTGCGTTCTCGATTCCGCTTCTGAGGACGCGTCTGCTTGCGTACAGTGCACCTCCGGATTCGATGGTCAATCCTTCGGAGGAGGTGGAAAAATTGTTGTTGTCCATCAACCTCAATCTTTCTCTGGTGCATGCCGAGTCAACTTTGCTCGATTCGTGGATTGCTCTGCTCAGGCAGGCTATTCCTTACCTGCGAGCGGACTCGAAGGTTCGACCATCGTTACTGGAAATGGCGGATGTCTTTTCTCAGTCTATCGCCATCGAACAACGACAAGGCGATATGATGGCTTCTATCCATGGGTCAAGACTATCGCTCGTCCTTGCACTTCTCGAAGTTGCCTGGTTCTCTTCGTCAGATAGCGACAAGGAAATCACACATTTCATGGAAATCCTCAAAAATCTTCGCGGCATCATTCAGAACGACTATCAGTCACCTGCGAGGTCAATCTTGTCTACGCTTCCGACTCCTTTCCATCGCGTCCTTTTGCAGATCATATTCTTCTGCTGCAAGCAAGGTCGGAGTCTGTTGAACCGGAAGAAGGCGTTGAACTCGGAGCAGAGGCTCAATTTCGCACAGACCGTGGAAGTCATACTTGGATTTGTGATTGATTCGCTCAGCGTCGTGTTCGTTGCTGCGAGAAGTCGGCTGGATCTCGACTTGGATAGAGATATGGAGTTGTTGGTGGCAGTTTTCGAACAGTGCACCCATCCTGATATCGATACTTCGTCGGTATTTTGGTTATCGAGGTGTCAGGAAACTGATATCATCAGGACGAGTCTGGATCTGTTTGTCCACATCGATTTGGTTGGACTTTCGGAGCTGCCTCTTCTGCTGTCGCGCAAAGAACCCCTGTATTCCCCGCATCTCTTCCAATTCCATATGGCGTTGGCGAGCAACCTTGCAGGCGCAGAACGGTTTGCGAGTGAAGGGGTTATAGCTGCCTACAGCAACAACTTTATCAGCTCGGCCATTAGCTCTGGCATGATCGATATTGTGCTGCCTGAGCTGCCTGCTCAACGAAGCCCAGCGCATCTCGCCTATTGCTCGATGTTGGCCATCGTCGCCACTGTCATCTCCTCTCTCGGACGACAAAATCACTATTTTGATGCAGATGCCTGTGGTTTTGTGCAATTATATGGCGAACAAATTTTCCGTGCTCTATCATGGACGATCGGAGACGCCATCACACTACCATTGCTTGAAGAAATGGACCAGGTTATCAACTTATTCTATGCCATTGCGTCCAGCGTTCCAGCATCCGCCAAACCCAATCCAGTGGTCGAGAAGGTTCTTCGAGTGTTTAGCACTCGGGCTTTACACCTCTTACAGCAGGTCAACTACGCCATTACCCATCCTAATCATTTGTCCAGCTTGTATGAACCGATTACGATCGACGAAAGGGTCAAATTTGAAAAGTCGCAATCCCAGCCGGACCCTACGAAGCGAGATATCGTGATCCTTCTCCTGCATCGACTCTTCCAGATTTCGACGAATTTAGTGGGTACACTGGTCGCGATTAGTCGAGCGGATACCGTGATTTCGCGTAGTGTGGAAGAATGGCCTGTTGGAGAAGCTTTGGTGGTGCCGGTATGTTTGATCTTTTATCGGTTGTTGTTTTGATGGAAGCTCATTTTTTTCCGCGTTTCCTTTTAGCATTCGAAGGTGGTACTTGGAGAACCTGCTTCGTTAGGCACGCTTCTTGAATTGGGAAATCGCAGTCTTGACATCCTCCGCACGCTCGTGCAAAGGCCAGCTGGACAAAGTATCGTGGACATTAGCTCTGTATCACTATCCACTTCTCAGCGGGCGTCGCTGGAGGTCAAACAAGCAGTTATCATTGCCCGAAGGAATTTGGAGGAAATTCTCTTGTATGCGGTTACGCAACTCGCGATGTGGCTTTCCAAACCAGATTTCGACTCTGGCCCTGCTGGTGAGCAAGAGCCCGAAGATCAGCTGATGGACACCACGACCAAGTTGGATACAGGGAAAGATAGCACCAGAAGAGCTGCGAGGTCGGCAATGTCATCGATGGCGGAGAGGCTGAGGAGGGGTATGACGGGCGAAATGGCGGGTGACTTGCAATCGCTGTTGAACAAGTCCAAGGCGATGTTCGCGTCTAGCGATGCGATTGTGGGGAAAAACTCGGTGGACATATCGCAGATTTTGCTCAACTTTTTGCATGATAGGGTGTTGGGTGTGTCTTCGTAACGTAGCGTCTTCTTTTTTTGTATTTTCTTCTTGCGCATACCAACCTTGCTTTGCTTTCTTTGTTTCTTTTCTGTCTTTTTTTTGCCTTGCACAACTCTCCTCGTACTAGTACTTCCTTTGATCCGACAAAAGTATTTCTTCATACTCATGTGTGTATTAGATATAGTAGATTGAAACTTCCAAAAATTCGGAATCAACCGTTTTGTGCCCTCTGCAGCTGTTCTCTTTTTTTTTAGACCCAAGGTCCTCTAACGTGAGAAAACCTTCGTAATATAGGCAGGCCAAGGAGCAGCAGGTGTAATCATGCTTGGCTTTAGCCGTCGCTCCCTTCCGCGGTCCTTGCAACCTTTTCTTTCCACCAGTCATGCAAGGGTGAACTGCACAACCTATAAACGCTCCTTTACCAGTGAACAATCCAAATATGAGGACTTTGGCCTGTACGATGTGATTTTGCCAGACGAACCGTTCATTTTCGGCGTTTCACACATTCGACGGAGGAACATTCCCCAACACATAGTCAAACCCGCGTATGCGTTATCACCGGATGGCGCGCTGCCACCAGAAGATGCTGCACCCAAGCCGAGAAAAATAGCAGGCAAGATCAAGCTGGGAGGAGAAGAGGAAAGTCGGTTAAGACAGGCGGCGAAGTTGGCTGCGACAGTTAGAGATTTCGCGGGGAGTCTCGTGAAGGTACGCTCGATATTTGGTATCTTCACTTCTTGGAAACTTATCAGTTTCTAGCCAGGTGTCACTACGTTAGCGATTGACGAGGCAGTACACGACTTTATCGTTTCTCATTCGGCGTACCCTTCGCCTTTGAATTACCAAGGCTTTCCCCGGTCATGTTGTACAAGGTACGTCCACTGCGTTGGTCTTCCGATCCTTCTGTCTTATACTGAAATCTGTGTGTTGCAGTATCAATAATGTGATAGTACACGGGATACCAGACGAGTGCGCTCACCTTTCCTTGAATCAAGGTTGAATAACCGACTCGCATCGCAGGCGACCGTTGCAAGACTCGGACATCATCAACATTGACATAACCGTCTTCTTGAATGGCTATCATGGAGATACTTCAAAAACATTTCTCGTAGGCGACGTGGTATGTTTCATACTTCTTTGATCTGTGAAAATTTGGCTTAGAAGCGTAGGATGAACCAGGGAGAGAACTCGTACGAATCACAGACCTAGCACTCGAGCAAGGGATTCAAGCATGTGGGCCTGGTCGACCATTCAAAGGGATAGGGAGAGCTATAGATGATTTCATTAGAAGTCAGGACAAGGAGTATTCGGTGTCGTCGCAATTCACAGGCCATGGCATTGGAAAGCTTTTCCATTCTGCACCTTGGATCCTTCACCATCGTGAGTGTGTCTCTTGACCTGGCTGGCCAATTCATGACTTGCCCCTCCATCAGGTAATGACGAACCAGGCATAATGGAACCCGGGCACTGTTTCACAATTGAACCTGCTATCATCCAAGGCAGCGATTCATCGGGGTGGATATTTCCTGACGGCTGGACGGCTTCGACAGAGAATTGCGCTCGTAGTGCGCAAGCAGAACATATGGTGCTTATCACAGAAGAAGGCGCTGATATCCTTACACGATGATACCTTTCAATAAAACATCGTTGTCCTTTTCCTTGGCAATTAAACTTGGCTTCAGTCCTCTCTATTGAAAGTGTAAGTATTTTTAGAACAGCGGTCTGTAATCTCGGGCTTGTTGGAGAAGGACGACAAACGATGAAGCTGGTACGAACAATCTCCATATGTTCGTGTTATCAGCTGAATCTCAGTGCTGTGCGATACTCGCAGTGATCCTAGGCAATACTTTGCTCATCTGCGCTTTCGACTCGTGAGGTGAAAAATGTAAATGCGTGACTTCTCCACAGTACCCCACCTCAACCAAACACGGCAGACATTTACCTGACCACTCGGCATCCGGATGGGCCTGACCGGTGGTTTGACCGGTAAGTGACCAGTCATGTGTCAACTATTGATTGGTGACAGCGTGACAAGCCCCGCGTTCGGTCCCAAATAAAAAAGTGTGCTGAGATGCGTATGTTTAACACGAATGGATGGTGATATTGGGTGACTTTCCGTAAGCGTTTGGAATATTTTATACGGATTATTAGATTAAATCGGATGGCCCCGCTGTGATGCCGAGCCCAATTAGGAAGGAGATGGCCCTGGATTTAATGTCGACCCCTCTGAATAAACCTTAATCTGTAGAGGGGGTAGGTACCCCCTTCATAGATTATTCTGCACGCAGATTAAACGATTATCGCTCTCGGCAGCCAAATAAGGCAGTTTGGCTGCTTAGTCAATGCAGTAAGCGAGCTAGGTCTTCAACATGTCTGCAGCCGACAAAAGTGATCGCTCCTAACACTCCTTTGCACTCTTTTGCAGCACCTCTGAGGATATCTTCCTTCTGATACTCCTAGAGCACAAAATGGCACGTTTGTGGCAGCATATTGTCGAGAGATTTGTGTAGTTCTTCAGCCAAATTGGAGCCTTTTAGCCTATCACGCCTCTACTTATACGCATAACTTGTGCTTTTATCGTTCCACACCACTCTCTAATTTTTGCCCAGTTTCGTAGCAACAGTGGATACTACCTTATTCATAACCAGTTGTGCTGCCCAAGTGACAGAAATACGGTCCGGTACGAACAACGAGACAGGACGACCCAAACCGAGAAGGATATTCGAGCATGTACAATATTTCAATCAGAAGGCTTACGGATTTACCGAACGAATAGATGAGTGGATTAAATCTGCCATTTGAAACTCCGACACGGTCTATTCATGAATAAAATATTCAGAAAGCTTACGGAAAGTCACCCATTATTTTTAAAAGCCTTTGTAAAACAGCCAGACAATTGTTTGACACTACCCGCTATGTAATAACGTAGAACATATAATTTATCCAACCCGTAGGCGTGCGACTGGGTGTTGGCTGCGTGGTCACTCTTCCGGCACCAATTTGATTTTGTGCCCGGCATCGGAACTGATGCCGAAGGCGCGCTCCATGTTTATTACCCTCTTCGTTGACAAGTCTTTATGTCTGG
Organism: Agrocybe pediades; assembly: GCA_013053245.1. NCBI lineage: Eukaryota > Fungi > Basidiomycota > Agaricomycetes > Agaricales > Agrocybaceae > Agrocybe > Agrocybe pediades. Next base: position 346,962 of record JAACJL010000016.1, on the reverse strand, counting down.
CTTCGTCTCAACGACTTCATCACCTGTAGACACCACTAAAACCTCTCATGAGGCATATAACCACCCAGAGCGACGAGATAGTTGGTATTAACAGAAAGGGAATGCGCAAAAGGGCGATTAAAGACCCAAGTCGAAAAGGAGCCGTGACTTAACTGTCACACTTTACCGACTGGTCAGTTACGCGTCATATCAAGGGCCATATAATTGGTCAGGTTCACGTAAGATGCGAATGGTCAGCTATATGCCCGCCGTGAAATAGGTCCGGGGAAATCATGAAGCTTAAACTCGTCCATTTTCGTTTGTTTCCATGTGGATTGAAAAGCCTTATCGACGTTGAGTAGACGTTGTCCAGCGCGACCCGTCGCACAGCCAATTCTGAAGTTGAACCAGGAAAGGACTCAAAAGGTCGATACGGCTGACCTCATGGTAAGTCAAACACATCAACTTCGGAATACACCCGTACACTGTCCTTTATTGACTCTTTCACCATCTAAAGCGTGAAGAAAACATTGGTGTCATGATACGACCGATACGGTGCGGCTATAGCCTTCACGATGCAGCATAAACCATCTGCGTTCCAACGCTCGCAACATGTGGTGCAACAAAAGTTGTTGCTTCTTCAATTTAGCGCTCCTCAGATACGCTCCAGCGTCCAGACTCCATGGGTCATCCTCTCTGGATAAACGTTGAGAACCATATGTTTTCTGCAACCCTCTTAATTTTACCCGATGCAGCTGCACGGTATAAAGTCGAGCCTGAATCCACCTCAGTTTCTCCAGCTCATATCTCGAGTTCTCCCTTTCCCCTCCGAGTCCACTGTTCAGTAAACCTCCGGCTTTGCAGTCTTTCGCAATGTTCTTCGCGCCCTACCTTACCGTGTTCGCTTTGCTCGCACCCGTGCTTGCTTCCCCTCATAAGAGGGCTGAAGCAATCACTGTTGACGTTACCACCTCGCCCTCGGTTGACTCTGTCGACGAGCTCAAGCTCACTGCTACCGTCACGAACACTGGTGCTGAGGCAGTTCGCATCCTCAAGTACGGTACCGTCCTCGACGAGAAGCTGCCCACCAAGTCCTTTGTTGTCACTAAGGATGGTCAGGCTGTGAAGTTCACTGGTATCAAGGTTTGTTATTACTTTATGATTCTACCTTCAGCATTTAAACTGATCATTCTGATAAACCCTAGCTGTCTGTCTCTCTTCCTGATGCCGACGAGACCGCCTTCACCACCATTGCTCCTGGCGAGAAGGTTACCGTCTCGCACGATGGTGATTATCTTTATTCATCTCCCAGTATCGAACCGTAGTGACTGACCTCTTACCTATCATTCAGTCGCCTCTCTGTTCGACTTCTCCTCCGTCGGCGCCGGAACCTTCAAATTCGCCCCAATCACCAACTTCGTCGTCTCCAACACCATCAAGAGCAAAGACACTGCCACCGTCAACGCCCTGTCTGCTGGCACACCCTCTTTCTCGCGCCTCGAAGCTGCCTCCAACGCCGTCGAAGTCACCATCAAGAACCCCAAATCCAAACGCGCCGAGTCCGCTGCCCACCTCGAGAGGCGCGCCAAGGACATCTGCACCACCTCCTCGAAGAAGTCGTTCATCGATGCTAGCTACACCGAGGCGAAGACCCTTGCGAATGCTGGCACATCGTATATCTCTAGCAAGGGTGCTAGCGATTCGGTTTACAAGGCTTACTTTGGGACTACTTCGACTTCGAAGGTTTCTGGTATCTTGAGCGCTGTTGCGAATGAGAACTCTTCGTCTCGCACGTATGTCTATCCTTCTTTGTCTATCTTAACGTTAATCAAGTGTACTAATCCCTTGCTCGATACAGTTTGAGCTGCACCGATTCTTTGAACGCATGCAGCAGCGGTGTTATTGCCTACACTGCCACTGCCACCACTAACGTGTGTTTTCTGTGGCGCCCTCTCCTCTCTGTACTCCCCGCATGACTAACATAATCCTGTCTTTTCCCAGATCTACTTCTGTAGCATCTTCTTCAACGAAGTCGCCACTTCCAGCTTGTGCTCTGGCACAACCGTCGCCTCTCGCAACGTCCGTGGCGGAACCACTCTTCACGAGGTACGTGATACCGACTGAAAGCTCCTGCAATCGTTGTTTGTTGACAAAGTTGTTGCACGTTCTAGTTGACCCACGCCGTCGGTGGAACTGACGACATCGGCTACGGCTGCTCTGCTGATCAGTCCTTGTCGACCTCGAACAAGGCTATCAACGCTGACAACTACAACGTATGTTTTCTCTTTCCCTTTCATTACCTGCAAGGGCATTAAAAACTAATTAACGCTCCACATACAGTGCTTCACCACCCAGGTTTACCAGAACACCAAGTGCTAAATTCCGGAGCTGAACTTGGATCTGGAGGGGAGGCTGGGTTGTGATCATCGCGTTCATGGCGAAGAACAAGCATCCGATTTCTCTTCTGTACTCCTTTTGGGCTTTCCGTGTGTATATTATCGTGTTCGAGAACCGCAAGCTGTATTTGACAATATAATTCGCTTTTATTTTATTTATTGTCATTGTTTCCGAACAATATACCCGGCATACTGTGCCGTGCACTCTATTATCTGACAATGCTGACCTATAATTAGTAGTGTTCTCCTCAGTCTTTGCATCGCGGGCTGGGGTAACTTCGGTGAGAAGTCTAACTATACTAAAATTTAAATGATGTACTAACGACCTCGTATGTAACCTAGCCGCCGCCCTTGTTGCTTTTATCATCACTGCAGCTTACAAAAACTCGATTCTCAATGACTCTCCAACGCAACTTGACTCCGTCGACTTCATGTGGCGTCTTCTCAATGGTCTCGGTGCCGTACCTGGATGTGTAGCCCTCTACTTCTGTTTAACTATCCCTGAAACCCCTCGCTTCACTATGGACATTGAGCGCAACATTGACCAAGCTACTCAAGATATAAACACCGTATTGACCGGTGCCTCGATGTGACATTGGAGCATACAAAGAGTATTGACTGGAAAGAACAAGATCAGACGAGTACACACGCGCTCGGAGACATCCATACGCACCTTTGGCACTAGTGCATGCATTAGTAGAGTTGGATGCTGAATTGCGGAATAACAAGTCTTTCCACCAAGCAGCCGCCGTCTGCTCAAAGAAGCAACCCGACGTCACCGGGGCGCGCAGAGAGCGGTCTTGACCACCAGCAGCCTAGGGGGAAGGAATAGCGTTAGAGAAAAACGGGCGCATCGTCACACTCGGTGTTGTGCGCGCTGGAGTCCCCGCGTTGCAATCAACCGTGTGGATGACCGCATGGAATGAGAAAGAATAAAGCGCTCATTACTTACCTAGCGCAAAATAAAATCATCGAAGAAGCGTGCACTCACCTCCTTCTGACCTCCTCATTTGTTCTCGCTGTTGCTGAGACGAGATTCGAGACGTTTGAAGACCAAAGGAACGACGTGACTTGTGAGTAGAGTCGTAAGAAAGAAGGGAACAGACGCGTCATCTTAGTGCCCCGGGGCTCCAAGACTCCGAGAGACGCGCTGGTAGTAGAGGAATCGGGCGCGTCGTCGACGCACGCGCTGCCCATCAAGTAGAGGTGAAGGGATGGTGTTGTTGTGTGTAACGGAAATGTGATTAGTCACGCCAGGGATGCCGCGCGGGGTGGAACAATGACAAATATACTTATGTAGGGGAATTTGGAGGCCTGGGCCTGAGCCTATGCCTTATAGGGAAGGCGGTGCGTCATGGTGTCGCTTGCTTGTCTTACGGCTGCCTCGGCAAGCCTGTCCGTGATGGCTCCGTATTCTCCGTGACGGCAGCGTTGCCGATTGCTCGATTTAGGATACACGTCCGTAATCATGTAATAATCCATTAATCTTATCTCTTTTTCTTATTTTATCTTCTTATCAGACCCTCCCCAACGACTTCGACTCCCACACTCACTCACTCCCATCCAACGGTGTCACTCCCATCCAACGGTGCCTGAGCCATCTCATAGCTCAAGTCAATAGCTCAAGTTAACACGTTGTCATGTTCATGTCCTATGTCGTCGTCCTAGCGTTGCAACCGTTGCAACAACGTCGCTGAGGACGACATTGGACATTGACGCCCACCATCAACCTCACCAAAGCCTTCGTCAACCTCACCTCACCTTTAACCACGAGCAACGACGAGGTTCGACGGCAAGGTTCAACCAATCTGACACACACACACCTCGGCTTCCACCTTCGCGACCGGATGCGAGAGCAGAGCGGACAGAGCAACCGAACGACTAAGCAGTGCGGACCGCAGCAGACGCAAACGAGATGGACGCTCGAACACGAGCAACCAAGAACGGGGACGAGAAAGAACGGGGACGAGAGAGAACGGGGACGAGAGAGAACGGGGACGAGAGAGAACGGGGACGAGAGAGAACGGGGACGAGAGAGAACGGGGACGAGAGGGATGTGAGGGGGCCGAGAGATGCAGACTGCGGTGGACTGAGTGACGGTGCTTTCGTGCTTTCCTTCGCTTTTCTTTTTCCTCTTCCTGTTTCTCTTTCCTTATTCTTTCTTCTGATTACATTCTATCTTTGTTCTATTCATTTACTGTTCTATGGACACTATTCTATGGACTAGATGGTAGTTAATGTTATGTACTAGATGTAGTGGATGTAGTGGTAATGATTTGAATAAAAATGGTTGTTCGTTAGAATATGTTAGTTAGAATATTATGTTAGTTAGAATCATGTATGTGATTTAGTAATTACTATCGCTGCTGGGATAAAAGGGACTCGTGCTACGTGAAAGCAAAGGCAAAGGCAAAGGCAAAGGAGTACGAGAAGACATACGGCTATCTGTTTTTCCTCGTGTTTTTCTTTTTCTTCTTTCTTCTGTTAAGCCGGACATCGCAGTCTCCGCGTAGCTGTTTGGCAACTCGAATAGCATTGAGCAGTGGAGTGAAACCATTCACATGCTCCGGGTACGCTGCCAGGAAACGATGTTCATCACGCTCGTATCTTGGGGACAGAAAAGTGGTCAAGATATATACTAATCAATTGAAGGATGTCTTGAACTCACTGGTGAATGAACTCCTTTGCCACCATACGACGCTGCCCATATTTCTGGGTCTGACTGGTGTTCCTGTACCATTCCGGTCGCCAGTCCTTTAATGCTACATAGAGCGAACGGCTCTCGTCTGCAAACTCCCAGTCCTTCACCACAATTTCCCAGCATTTCAATCGGGTGGTGCCACTCGGAAATCCGGGTACAATGTGCTTTTTTGAACTGCAGTTCAAATCCAAGTTTACTGACGAGGCCGAAACAGATTGGGAAACTGGGGTAGGCGCGGAAGCTGAATATGGGGCTGTGAAGGAGGTGGGAAAGCGGTCCTCAGGTGCAAGGACGGCAGGGTCTGCTTGCGGTGTAATATTGGCAGTAAGCCCAGGATGGACTGATGCGAATGATGATGTGAATGGTTGAAGCGGAAAGAAGTTTCCAGGAAGTGACATATTGTTGAATTGAGTCGGAAAGAATTGAGGAGGTGTGGGCCGTTGCAGATTTATTGAAACTTCACTGAGTAACTGACGCACTTGACGGCACTCATAAAGGAGAGGGTCGTTGAGACGAGAAGCGCCGATGCTCTGTGTAGGACTCCCTGAGCTGAAGTCTGGCCCGGCCACAGTTGTGCCAGTCCTACCAGTGCTGTTAGCAGGGTTTAAAGCATCACTATGGTCCTCTTCGTAGGTGTAGAGCTCGTCCAATAAATATCTAATCAATGTATTTCGCTTGTAAGGAGGTATCAATGGTGAATACATGATAGATTAGATAGAATATGACTTACATGTTCGCCTATTGCCCATCCACCCCACCACCGGATCCGCGCTAAGGTCCATCGTTGTCCTTCGGGTGCGAACATGAATCGATACTGTGCACCTCCTCGGCGGAAACAGTGCGTTGTGAGAGCCTCGGCCTTCTGTACCCCTGCCGCTGTTGCCATTTGCACGATTCGTTTCTGAGTGACATCAGGCGTGATTGGGATGGTGGGCTGCACATTAGCTCCAACGGTTGGGAAGATAAAATCTTCAGGTCCGAGTGGTCGTCCAAGAAGATAGACTTCGTAAAAGTCGAGCCAATCCAGTACGTGATTATACATATCGATTTCGGGCGTCTCTGACTGAGGATAGATCTTATAGCAGTGACCTAAGGATTGAATAGTTATTGTGAGTGGAATCATACCATGTTGAACATTCACAAACTTACCGCTCAGCTGGTGTTCTCCGTTTTTCTCTCGCTTTTGCCAATTCTTTCTATTTCGTAGATTCAATGTGAAGTAGGTTGGCTTTCCATTAACAGATGCTCGTCGATTTCCAGGCCCTCCATTGAATTCAAAGTTTTTGTATTGAAGATTCACAACCTCTCCAATCCTAGTAGTCAATCCGTCAGTCACAGCCGCAATGCATGTAATAGCCGCATCACATACCTCATCCAACAGATAAATGCGGATGTTGACAAGGCATTGAAGTGGAGGTACTGCGCACGGATACCAATAGCTTTTCTTTGGTCATCGGTGAGGTTGGACTGGGTCGGATCGAGTGTTATTGGAGGTGGGCACTCTTTCAGAAAATGATGATGTAATTTCCTCATATCCTCGATGGACATGGCACGAGAGTGCTTGCGTTCGCTTTCTTCACCTTTATTTTTGCAAGCAACCATCACATCATTTACAGCTGCAGAATGTACAGGATTCCCTTCCCATTCCTTGCGTGCTTCGTTAAATCGCCACTGTCCTCGGTACCTATCACTATCCCTACATCACGTCAATCAAAGTCAGCAGTATAAATAGACACAACGGCGCGTGTACATACATTTGGTCATAGTGCTGCAGAAATGCAGCACGTATTGTGGATGCGGTTGATTTGCTGAGACCTTCGCTCATGACCTTGTGGGTGAGAAACATGGCAATGGCGTCCGGCGTGCACTTGATGGGGCGGCCCTTCAATGCATTCGGAAATTCGGGGTCGAAGTCAATAGGTATCTGATCTTCTTCTCCTTCTTTTCCAGATGTTGACAAGTTCTTTCCCGCATTTTCCCCGTCCTTCCATTGACGCTCGAGCTCTTTCTGTGAGAACGTGAACTTTTCAATGAACTCCTTTCCTCTTCGAACATATCCTTCGTAGCTCTGCAGTGTCTTCTTGGACTTCGCAAAATTCTTGACACTTTCGGACACGGCAGCGCAAGCTTCTTGGTATGTGGGCCCAGTTGAAGCATCGGTCTTCTTTTTTCTTCCTTTCGCTTTTGTGGCAGTTGTCTTGGTAGTGTCCTTAGGCATTTAGATGAAAAGTAATGGGAAATACGAGGAGCAAAGAAGCTTGGTGGATTCTATATTCTCGAGAGTAACTAGTGAAACAACTGTGTCTCATAAAAAATAGGAGGAAAACTCGCAAAAAAATTCAATTATTCAGCTTCGGTGCAATATGGGCTATGCTACTAATTACCCTAGTTAAACTGAACTCGTGCAGATAAAGGTGTAGACAACTTGACCAAGCGACGGCCCACAGAAACGGCGCAAACTTTATGGTACAGCACTTTAGTCGTCATCACCCAGTCCGCTTAAATCGATTACCTCGCCCATAGGAACAATGCGAGAGCGCTTATGAGTGGCTGGCTCTGTGTTCGATGAATTCCTACGTTTCCGAGAGGCTTGGATGTGATACATAACCTCAACAGTGTTACCAAGTATCTGCATTCTGTGTCAGACTTGAGAGCATCCACCACATAGCAGAATCAGTGGGCTACTCACCGCCTCATAGTTTCCCGCCGTGCGCTCAGGAGGTGTTGCTATTTCGTGATTCTCGGTAAAGAAATCACGTATAGCAATGGGGGCGATCGCCTGTAGAATAGGCTCAGGAACCCATACATATAAGGTTAGCATCGACGTGCAACCGAGAAGATTCTCAGGCTCAGCGGATGTAACAAGGGCATCGCGAGCCTCCATAGCCAGTTCTATGGCTGAGTATTCCACTTGGAAGAAAGGGAACGCGGAGGCAGTCGCATGAGCAACCTTGCAGATGCGCCGGAAGCCACACGGCAAGCCATTGGTCGACTACCAGAGAAAAAATGAGTCAGAAATCAGACCGTGATAATCTCAAAATAGTCGCGCACCTGTGCAAGACGGCGAATAACAAAACCATTCCAGACCTTGCTTCTGAAACGCTCGATTACTTCATTGCGCCAACCGAACTCTCTCCTGCAAAGGGCTGCCAGCAGTGACGTAGATGGCAACCGAGGAATCATCCACTTATTGACACTATTTCCAACTCCCCCAAAAAGGCCCGAAGTCAGCGGGTTGCAGTATAGATCCAGAACAGCCGGGTCGGGGAAGATTTCCGGCAACCGGTCAGAAATATCAGGGTGCTTCTTTCCTAGCAAGCCCTTCAAATCATATTTGAGAACGCACTGCAGCTGGAACCGCCATACACGCAAGTGTTCAATGAGGTGGGTTCCAGAATAGACAGTACCGTTGGTGAGCAGGCTTTCCCCGAGCTCAGGATAGTGTTCGGCTAACGAAAGTGCGAGGGATAGATGACAGCCGCCTGGTACTCCCTAATAAATGTACGTTAGCTCCGGTAGAAGTAGAGCCAGTAGTTTTCCAAAGACGAACCATGCTGTAATCTCCTCCGCACAAGATGGCGATCAACAACAAGCCTGCTTGCGTATATGCACCGTTACGCTGGGCTGCAAGGGCATCTGCAGAGAATAATGTAACATCGTCGGAATGTCTGTCTTCGTCGTGATTTGAAACACTACAAAGTTGAACTTGTTTAGTTAAAAAGGTAGTTTCCCATTAGGACTGTAATGCTTACCTCTGGATGACATTCAAGCCCACTCGGAAAACAAAAAGATCACTATTTGCAGTGAGAACAATATCCGCCGCGCCAATCGCGCACAAATAGGCTATTTCTGCGTGAGCTTCTCCGGGGGCCTAGGTGTTTCTTGAGTGTTAGTAGCCCTGGTCCTAACTGCCGGGCTGTTCGTAAAAAAAAGCCTGAGCAACTTACCATGTGGCAGTGGAAGCCAAATGCCCTCACAAACTCTTTGAATGAGTCTATCAGCCAAGACGGGTGATCAACGACAGGCCTTCCCCTTTTGATCTTGAGACGATCTGGTCCATCGAAAACGAAGACGGCATTCACACCCGAGCGAGAGAGCCAGGCAAGGCGGTAAAAGAGGCCCCGGAGCTCAACGTTCTCATGGTCTGCATCAGGCCGCAAAAGGGAGATGAAGATTGCTTGAGCTGCACACATCCAACTCCTAGACGTTTGTCAGCACAAAGTATCAGAATGGGTACCGAGGCATGTAGCAATACCTAGCATCGACGGCAAGTGTTATTGCACCGGTTCCGTGCCGGTTCGCCTGATGACCCTCTCGCGTAGCAAGCTCAACAAGCGACACTACGCGACTTGCATCTTCTAAGATCTAGATCCAGAATGACTGTTAGTAACCCTAAGTGACGAAACGGGTTCAAGTATGACACACACCTCCCATAATCCGTTGATACCCATCACGAAAAGTTCAAGCAAGTTCGGTAGATAGGAGAGTTAATGTCGGCGAGTTATTGATGCAGGTATTGAAGCAGAAGAAGGTAATAGTAGAGGAGAACCAGTGAGCCAGAGCAGTGGTGACAGAATGTTTGAGCCTAGCCGCACCGACTCAGTTTGGTGATCGAAGGCTGGCACAGCAGAGTTTCTAGCATGGTAATTTGCTAGAGACTGCAGTGTACTGTGTAAATATGAGAGACACGATATTTCTACCAGTGTGGTGGTTGTCCAGTAAAAGATTTGATTGTTGAGTGGAGAGGTCAACACGGTTGGTTATTGGTGTACCCGGCGGGCCCACTACTCAACGGCAACCGCCACTTCACGTGATGGAACGCGCGACGCGACGCGGGTTTGCTGCAGTCTAGAGTACAGAGTCCAAATTGACTGGCTCGTAAACTGTGTACTAACCGGCGCTCTGTGCTTATTACACCCAAATTTCCCAAATTTTCCAAATTTTCCAAATTTTAGGAACGAGGTAGGACCCTAGAGATGGCCAAGGTAATCATAATCCATTATGGACTGATTAGTCGATAAGCGTAGCTGGGAAGTTGGAACGGCGGCGCAAAATGCCAGGATAACGGCAGACTCCAGAACCTTGCTCAGGGCTGGCTGCTATTCCCAGGGACTTGTTCGGATCCGATATGCTGAAATAGTAGTGTTAAACGATTCACGAGCACCTGAAATGAAATCCGATGACTTGCAGTCAGCAATCTAGTCACTTGCTAGTCACTGAATGCAAAAGAATACGGTAACAGTAAATTATAAACTGAGTCGCAGTTACAGTACTACTATTAGTACTAGCATTACCTTATTACTTGACCGAGTGGTCAAAATATGAAAAACTCCTCGCCGTTTTGCATACTAGTAGTTCAAACTCGGCCCTCAGGATGCCAACAAAACAAAAATAGGTCGGTTGCACACTTTAAATATTAGTGTGCATCACCCGTGTCATTCGCTAACTTGATTTGACGAGGTAACTAGCCTCCTGGGATGCATCGTTGGAAAACAGCCTTTGCTACTTCGGCAGTGAACTTGTACTTCAGTCGTCCAGGACTCGTCCTTTTGCCGTTTGCGGCTTCCATTCTATTACAACCACAATGTAGCAAGCAAGTCCGATCTATATGATAATATGCTATGTAGCAAAATAATACATCTGGAAAATGGAAACTTGAACAAACTTGATGAATTGAAAGAGAACTGAGGTGGGCGACGAGTCGGGCGGAAGTGATGATTAGTACCTTCCATATTGGTTGCATAGGGTCCCGAACGTCCACATCCCGATGCACCGCGTATCTACGGACCTGTCTTGACCCTATTCAGGCTCGCTCAAGATCTTGGATCTCAAATTTTGCGAATTTCGGGGCGATCACGAAATTCGAGCGAATGATGGTACATAACTAGCAGCTAACCCGTGCGGTACCGCACGGGGGCTTTAATGTTTGGACAGTCGTGCTATGCTTACTCAGCACCACCTGCCGAAAACCTCATCAGTCTAAATCTACTCGCTGCGCATGCAAAACCTACCAGTATTACACCAAGACTTGTAAGAAGCTTTATTAGGTATCATTCATGAATTATAAGCAGAAAAAATGAACCCCCGGAATATTTGAGAGCTGAAATACGACGAAAACATTTGATGTGATCTATTTCCGAGTCTGCACTCGGAGTAGTTGTCTCGAGATAATTACATCGAATTAGAACTACGTTGCTACAACCTACGACTTCCTTTGAGATGGAGTTGGGGTGCTAGGGACATCGCCTTCCGAACCGATGCTGCTGAGGCTGGAATCTTCTGATATGCGAGGTCTTTTTGCAGCGGGGCTTGGAGTTGATGTTGAGCGACTGAAATCAAACTGCAAACCTTTCCTTTTCAAAGGTGTATCCGAGCCTAGGAAAAAAGCGACGTTAGTAATTGAATTGAATAGATGAGTGCGAGAAATTTACCTGAGGTTGTTGTATCAACCTGTGGGCGGATGGATGCTTTCCCGACGATGTTAATCTGATCAATGTCGAGCATGAAATGCTTGACTTTGCTCTCCTTGGAGCTGCGCCAGACGGAAGAGAGAAAGCCAGATACAGTGACAATGTGACCTACTTGGAAGTTTGGAACACGCGATTTCCATCGTTTGCTTTCGAGGTCGAGGACGCAGTGTATAGGGAGAGATGTTTTCTTGACTCCGGCCTTCTTGTTGTATTCCTTGTACATTTGAGTGAATTGCTCCGGTGCAAGTTGCAGAGTAAGCTTGTTGGTTCTTGTATCCTTGTTGACTGAGGTAAGGCACGCAGTGGCGTATAGGAATGGGAATGTGCTTGTCACATATTGAAGGGAGCACGCAGGAATGAGCTGGAAGCGGAAGAGGCGCATCAGTTCGGACTGTGCGCTGCGAGAAAAAAAGTGTACGCACCATGGTAATATCCCCAACCAATGTGTAGTCAACTCCGACGCGCAACTCTTTTGACGTCGCAAAATTGGGAATGGCTTTGTCATTCCCCTCATGAGCCTTAACGACCTACGTGATGGTGAGTAAGTGATTCGGATCAGGCATTAAAGAGATCATCAGGAAAATACAACTCACATTTGCAACAATAAAGTATGCTCCATAGTCCTCAAATGCGTGGTCGTGTATGTTGAAATACCGGAGGCAGGCCAGAGTGCCGGGTTTCTCTGCTGGGGTCGGATCTTCACCACTATCTTCAATGTCGAAGATGTCCAGGTAAACATGCGCATCGAACAAAAGAGTCTTCGGGCTTCCTTCTTCGGCCTGTCGCGCATTCTCGAGGACTACGATGGTTGAGATAGTTGCTGTTCCGGCTGGAGGAGACAACTGAGTCATATTATTGGAGGCTGGAGCGAAGAAGTTGGGAATCAGGATAGAGGCAGAGCGCGAAATCAGAAGTGGGTGTGAAGAACTCGAGTGGGGAGGAAAATGTTGGAGAAGGGAGAGCTCATGCTTAACCCTATATATGCAGGTTTCGAACTTAAGGAAGAAAATTCTCGAAAGATCGGGTAGGCATGTTTCTTGAACTTTCGTTCAGGGTGACGCGCAAGGGGCTATCTATGCGCGGAGGACTGACGTCACATGGTCGTGTTCAGCCCCTATTTTGATGCAAGTCGGGAACCTCGATTTCGATATTCTCAAAATATTCTGGACGCCACTTGGCCGCGACTGCCAACAGATACACAGAAAAGAATCATATATTATTTATTAGTCTCTAGTATTAGCTATATAGGATATAGTCTAGACTACTACTCTAATTATCATATGAGGACTTCGTTATATACAATATTAGTTGTTTTTGATTCTTCGGCATTGTCGGGTAAAAGAATCTTGATATTGTAAGGTGAGGTTGCACGGGACAGCGCAACATACAGCTGGCCATGAGAGAAAACAGGTAGTCGGAGGTATAGACCAACATGTTGGACTGACTGGCCTTGTGACTTGTTTATGGATAATGCAAAAGCGAGGCGAACGGGGAATTGTCGTCTCCTGAATTGGAATGTCAACTCCGCAGAAGAAGACGGGATTAAAGAAATCCTGGGAATTAAAGCTCTTTGCCCATGCCTTTCTCCTCCAAGAAGGCAGACCTCGAGGACACGGCTTCCCATATGTGTAACAACCATCCGCGTACCGTTGCACAATCCTTGGCTAGGCGACAAATTCCGTAGCAGGATGATAGGACACCCTATTTTGAGGTTAAGCTCCCCCGGAGGCAGACTTGACGACGTTACCGACCGAAGATACTCGACAGGTATGTCCTGGCTATCATCGGGGTCAGCACCAGGCTCATGGATCACCTCGTCAGCACTGATATACTGCTTGTATTCCCCATCCATCCGGTTCAAAATTTCTTCGTTGAGCTGGTAGACGTCGACGTTGCGGGGGGCCAGGATCATGCGGTTGAGAAAATAATCAGGCGGAGGCGGTGGATCAGAGTCTATAGCTGGGTAAATAGAATTGATCAGAGAGTCAGCAGACTCAGTGCGCATATAGTCGGGAAATTCAACTTTGTTCTCGTCAATAATATTGCGACCGTGCCCTATATCAAGCAGCCACTGAGTAAACTGTGCTATATCTTGCCCACTCTGCTGGACACGCATATTTTGGCGTAAGCGCAGAATCTCCACGTGTTCCCAAATAGGAGAGCGCTGTACGGTAGCCTCAACAATCTCCGTCCTCGACCCACGGGGGACAACTGGCAGTGTCTGAAGAAAATCTCCGCCTAACACAACTGTAATTCCTCCAAAATTACGCTCATCATCGCGGATGTCACGTAGAGTTCTCTCCAACGCCTCTACAGCGTGTCTATGCTGAGCACCGATTTCATCCCAGATGATTATGGCGGTCCGACGTAGGAGATCTGCACGCTGACTATTTTTGGGAATGCTGCAGAAACTTCCTTCTGTCAAGTTTTCGACGGGAATCTTGAACATCGAGTGAGCAGTGCGTCCTCCCTGCAGAAGTAGAGCGGATATCCCAGAAGAAGATACACAGAGGACAATATGCCCGTCTGATCGCAACTTTGCACAGACAGTGTTGTAGACATATGTTTTCCCCGTACCACCAGGACCGTTGAGAAAAAACAATTTTCCGAGTGCATTTTCGACGGAATTAATGATCTTGTCGTAAGCAGTTCGCTGATCTTCGTTTAGGCTCAGAAGACGATTATCGAGTTCAGCACGGAGACTGTTCCTGTCATAGTTGAGCTGCTCAGCGATCAGCGGATTCTCGGTCAAGTCTTGCCAGTTGATTTGAAACGTTGGCATTAGCGGCCAATCACTGAGGCTGTGACCAGATTCACGGAGGACCTTGTCAAGAAGATAAAGGCCGTAGTCGTAAACTTCGTCCTCCGACGGGTTTTCTATGCCGAATGCGATCAATCTTCGCTCGAGATCATCACATAGATGGTGCCGAAAATCTTGCCAGAGACGCTCAGGCTGTGCAGCATCAGCGAACAGAAGAATGGTAGCAAATAGATGTCGGAGTTGATTTCCGGTACGAATATCGGAAGCCTCTTGGAGGCAGAGACGCCACTCGCCATCGTCTGCCAGAAGACCTCTCGCAACGCACGCCTCGTGGAAAGTCGAAAAAGGCTCCTCTCGACCTTCAACCCGACGTAGATCCTCAAAGGAAGTTGCACCTTTCACAACCGTAAGAAGTAATCGAAGGCACCAGAGCTCCTTCGAGTTTGGCTTAACCATGTACATCCTTCCAATCGCGAAGTTGTCACGTTTACGTAGGACCCATTCCTGCGCATCCCTATCCCACCGAAAGTACTGAGGAAACTCGGTATACGTGTGTTTACGTGCCTCTTCACCCAATAGCCCATCATCCTTGTTGGCTTCAAAGTAAGCAGTCAAAGTGGTCCTTGCATTTATGCCCCGTTGGACAACATTCTCAATATTATCGCGAGGATTAAAAACCACCATATGATGCCCCTCCAAGTGGATTTGCAAGCGAACAACAGGAGGTTCTTGATCATGCATCCAGAATTCGAATATACGCCAAGCTGCTTCAGGAGGAGAAATATATCGACCGTCAATCCACCACTTAATTTCGTCACGTTCATACTCAAGTAAAGCGCGGTCGGTGCCTTTATGAACATACTTGAATGGGTACTTGAGGCTTCCGAGAGATATGGCACATTCGGCGTTGATATGACAGTTCAGAAAGGCTAGGAGCCACGGCGGATAGGGTACAATCCATCTATTGTCAACCGAAAAATTTCCAACTTGGTGTCGGACGCCATCATCTGGTCTCGCATACAGCGGATACCCATTGTGATCCATGACCGTAGTGTCTTGGAAGCTTTTAGGATACCCTTTGCTGCATTTTCCATCGACCATACATGGTGCATTGGGATTGAGCGCTCCGCAAGGACCATGAACCATGCATTTCTTCACGGTTTCGAAGAGTCGTGGTTGAGTTTCGGGGTCTGGCCAACGTGCCCAGATGCAGGAATCAATAGCTTCAGGAGTAAGAAGCTTATGCTCATCTTTAAGAAAGATGAGGAGGTGGATGTGGGGCAAACCGCGCTTCTGGAACTCGATGGTATACACATATGCCACTGTGTCGCCGAACACCTTGTCCTTGTAGATGAGGTCAAGCAGCCGTTTCTTCTTGAGCTCGAAAACACGCGCAACCAAGTCCGGACGGTCATAAGCTGTTTGGCCAGGAAGCAGTTCATCGAGAATCTCTTTCCATAACGGGTTTGTGGTCATTGTGAGGAATATGTCGCATTTTCTGTAGTACCGTGCAATAGCCATTGCGTCCTGGAAACGTTGAGCCATGTGGCGAGGTCCTCCAATGTATGACGACGGAAGAATCACACGCTGTCCGAGTTCGTCCAAGTCAGCATTATCGCCGTCATTTGCGAGAGCATCTTCCAGACCACTGAAGTGAGCAGCGCGGATTCGGTTTTGATTGGAATTGAGATAGCGAAGCCTGCTTTGGTCTAAGCACGCAAACATATCCACCAAGTACCTGGTGAATAGACGCCCGCCCCGGAGTAAGGCACTGTATTCGCCAGGACGCGAATGGATACGAAATGCCACATATTTCGACAGTGTCAGCCGTCGATTACTCTCTTGTGACGTCGAAGCAGAATTGGCCGGATCTCTATTCGAACCAGGCCGCCGGCTACGTCTTGCCTGCCGTTCGTGAGCTTGCTGGATCCGTGTTTCGCGCTGCTGTTCACTTTCTTGCAATCGTAAGTCAGGGTGCCATCCATTCTCTCCTCGAGGAAAGAGGAGCGGATATTGGAGTGGGGCATAAGCAGGGTGAAGATCACTGATGCGGTGCAGAGGGCCCGCGCGGTTGTGTAGGATGATGTCTCGAGGTGCAGTTGATTTGGACCCGGGGAGGATAACAGCGACTTCATCTGCGGTTGGCAGATTATAGCGACGCTTGTCAAGACCTGGCGCAATGCGAAGACGGATTTCGGCATCTTCTATAGGACCATCGTAATCACGGAGGATTTGGTGGGCATGTTTGTAGACAGGAGCATACTGGTGATGTTCGAGGAGCATATCCTGCAGGCATTGCATGGTGGTGTGGGATAAACTTGGGTTCTGCTGCATTCGCGACTCGAGCGCAGCCCGAGGCTCATAGATATACAGTTGAGCATACCGAGGGGGTTTATCACCGTCCGGAAGAAGACTTCCCGATTGGTGGCACAGTTCTCCGCAGATTTTGAATACCGGTTGTCCTCGGCCACGGTTAATTGAATGATCTTCCGTGACACCAAGAGAGGTGAAAGCAAGAGCGCGATTATATTTCCAGATATCTTCGCGAAAGGATTTGGCGCTGCGGTCATCCGAATTAAGGAGGTGCAGTAGCGGTTCAGGCGGTTCCTCTAAGAGAGGAAGGTGAACACGACCATCACAGCAGCAATCCGAAAAACGTGGACTCGTGTTGCTGCTCAAGCTGAGCTTTTCATCCATCCAGTGCAGCGCACCACAGCTTTGGCACTCGACATTCATGCGCCCCAAGTCGTGGCGTTCAGTTATGTCTTCGTAAGGACGACGCGCAATGCAAAATAGATTTTGACCTATGGATTTCCAAAAGGAAAGAGTCAGCACACATCCTTCGAACGGGTAGAATCTATACAGCATACCTTGGTTCGGATTATCCGCGTTGAGTTCTCGTTCTCGGGCTTCACGCTCTCTTCGACGTCTCTGACCCTCTGACCTTCTATTACTGGGCGCGGGGCTCGGATTATCTATCTGTGATTCTCTTTGTTGGGCTTCACGCTCCCGGCGGCGTCTCTGACCCTCCGACCTCCTATTAACATTAGCAGAGGCGTTTACTAAAAATCACAACATTAGTTTCTGTAGCCACGTCAGCCTTAGTATGTGTACATACCTTGAGTATCTGCCGCGGCCTGAGCTGCAGACTCCGGAGACGGCCTTTCTTGAGCCTGAGCTTCGCGTTCTCTTCGTCGTCTCTGACCTTCCGATCTCCTGTTCTGGTTCCCGATGGGTTCCGCTGAGAAATAGATCATAATAAGTATCATACCCATCATAGAAGAATTGTAGAAATATGAACATACCCTGAGTTGCTGCTGTTGCCTGTGTTACAGGTGGTGTTAACATCCTCTGAGCCTGAGCCTCGCGCTGACGTCGCGATATCTGAGCCTGCGACCGCCTACTTGGTGCAGGAATAGGTGCCACAACGAACGGTTGAATCTGGTGGCTGGGACCGACCACCATTTGTGTTGAAGGTGGTGTAGGCAATAAGTTGACAGTAATAGGGGCAAGAGGAATCTATAGACGCCGTGGCCCGTCAGAAACTGATTCGAAGAAATTGACCGCAAAACTGGACATACCCTATCAGGAGTTTCAGTACTCGAGTTGTTCGGATTAGGTTGTCCAGAAAAATTGGCCATTCCAGCAAGGTTACGACGCCGTCTTGGGCTACCATGAATCTCTACTTCTCGGACTTCGCGTTGAGCTTGGCGCAAAGCAGCTCGTGCTCTCTCAGATGAACTTGATGATGGCGTAGGAGTTTCAGGCCTGGGAGGAGGCACTCGACGACGGTGTGGACTACTGCATTCTGCCTCGAATTCTGCACGCGAGCGCAATGCATTTCGTAAGTTTTCTCGTTGTTGTGAGATGGGTATGTTCTCGGACCTATTCATCAGTTGAGAAAAATGTAACCTGGCACAATGAACAGGAAACTCACATCGGTCAAAATCTCCCCTGCATCCAATGTGCACTATTACGCGCGCCGATACAGTACAGGGAAATCCAGTTGAAGAAAAAACGTGATCGCGAAGCAGAGGTTTGGCCGTCGACGTCACGCATAAGACACTCTCCGGTGATGCAGAGCACGCGAATTTATAATGATGATTATCATTTTTTTATCTACATGGAAGATAATCAAAAGTGTTTCCAGTGTCCAGACGGGGCCGGCACAATGGAGAACACAGAAAGAGACAGAAAGAAGCCATGAGTATCAAAAAAAGAAGTAAAACATTGTTTTTTTTTCTGCAAAGTTACCGCAGCAGGGCAAGGGAAGCAAACAGGCCTTTTCACTATGCAGAGGCTTGAAAGCTTTGCAGGCGTCACTGGGACGCGCAACATAGCAGCCAGACTACATTGCAAAGCAGCCCGATGTCATCGAGACATGCAGAGAGCCCCCCTTGTTGCTGGCAGCAATAGGCAAAAGGGATGAACGGTGAAAGTGAAAGGCGACGTTGAGTTATCGGATTCGATAAAAAGATGATTACATTAGCAACACGTGAGGATGAGCCAACAGCCAATCATATTGCGTCTTTGTCTCGCTTATTTGTCTCGCTTATTTGTCTCGCGGCTTTGTCTCGACCGTTTGCATTTGTTACAATAGATAGATAGATAGATAGATAGATAGATAGATAGATAGATAGATAGATGTAAATACAAAATGCATTTTAATACAGCTTGCGGTTCTCGTACACCGTATTATATAAATACCAACCTGTAACATCAGCTTTTTATTAGAATGCTTTTCAATCCTCCATCGATGAACCTAGTTTTCCTTTAACAAAGCAATTATTGGATGCTTGGTGTGTTCCATCGCCAGCACATTACAACACCTTCGAGCGGATGATTGTTGTCTTCTTGCAAATCTTCCGTGTTTGCTCCGTTGCTTCCTGTGTGCTGCGAGGTCTTCACGTTTCCGGAGACAATAAAGACGACCTTCTCGCTTGAAAGGTCACCCAAAACATGTTGCTCGTTATCGATGTCTCTTCACAGGCCCAATCATGAAATCCAACGTGTACAAGGATGATTTGCGACGAAAACAGCGACTGCGATGAGAGTACAATAGTAGACATAAACATTGAGAAAGAATATACACATCTCCGGAGTCCATTAATAATAACCTGCCACTCGCAGCCACATCCACTTCCGGATAATATATCGATTATAGACCACCACGGAGGGCGAGGACCAGATGGAGGACTGCGCCTGCGGTGACGTTAAAGTCCTTTGCTGTCTTGTCGTCGGCCCTGAGAGATTGGGATGGACAGGGATCAGTAAAGGAGATCTGGCAAGAAGCAATACCGGAACATACATCTGACGGCCACTGAAGATAAGACGCTGTTGCTGCGGTGGAACACCAGACTGCTCTTCGACTTTCTCCTTTATTCTTGTGATCTTTTCGCGAGATAGTACGAAGATGAGTAATCTTTCAAAGAAACGTGCGAGTAGGTACACACCTTGTCATCGGGATCGATATCGAGCTCAATCTATATCGCAAAAGAGCCGATCAAGTCAGATCGCGCTACATCCTACACGCCAGAGCACAGTTATCGATGTACCTCTTTGCCAGTTAGTGTCTGCAGAGCATCAAGTCAGAACCCGCGACGCGTCCTAATTAAAAGACGAGTGTACACACCTTCACTTTAATCAACATGGCGAGCTAGTCTAGGTATATCAGCAGAGCCTGAAACTGGGACACTAGGTGTGTATCGAAGCGAGTCGGAAGTTGGATATCAGGGATTAGGATAGAGACCTCTGTGGTAGTAGATCTAGAGAGTTAAGACCAGCGCCAACCTCGAGTCAGTAATTAGATAGCGATCACGTGCCATGGAATTAACTAGGATACCGGGTAGCCGAAGCTTGCTGAATTCCGCTCACTCTATACTAGACCACGATAATGGCTTTTCAACACACCTGTATGTCCCAAACCCTGCTGGATGGCTGTTTATGCTTTAGCTCAGGCCTTGGATAGCCAAAGGCAATCAACCTCTCTCAATATGTACGTCTGTTCTTTGTAGCATGCAGACTTGAACCAGGCTCATCCGAGTTCATATAGGTCCAAAGGTTTCCGAAATACGGTCTCGGGCACCGTTTCCTCGAGTCTCTCCTCGTCTGAAATAAACCACCACCATTGCATTATAAGCGAAATCGGAGGATCGCCTATCTGCACCTCAGTTGCTTTCTGTACCGTGCATGCTGTGATTGGTTTGAAAATATGTCGTTCTTCACGGAGCCTCATGTTGCCTATCTAGCATCGACCCATTCCGTGCGCGATAGTTACAAGCAGCATCGGCCCCAGGCCAAGCAAATTGCGATGCGCAGTGCATGTGGATCATACCCCGCACATATAATTGAGTCGTCTTTTTTTGGATCACAACTGACATTTGACTGGGAAAAAGAGTCAAATGCTGACGGCTGACCGCGGCTAGAGTTGGATTCCTGCTTACAACTCACTTCCAATCCGTATGGATTGCCACGAAACGTTGATCAATCTTCGCCGAAAAACCGAACTTATTCCGTCTATCCACATTAAACAACATTCAACCCAGGGCGAGTACGCTGAAATGCTACTTTGCTACAGGTACCTGGAGCCATGAAGCTACCAAAGCTAGACCATAGTCGTCATAATGCCCTTGTTTCTGCTTCCCATCATGCACACCATTTGTTTCCCGGTTTGATCTCATCCCCAGTCTCCGGCCCACATTCGTATGGGCGAGCACCCCACTTCTCCGTAATTTCTGACTCCCGGACGGAATTGATGGATCAATGGAGATTCATGGGGAAGTATGGGGAACTTCTTGCCAGGAACTGTCCCGGCTTGGGTTCGAGGTTGGTCCCAGATTGTCTTGAATCAACGAAGTTCGATGGTGCTTCTTGCTCCATGCAGCTTTGCGGACGGACTTTTTCTGGAGGATGCTGTCTAAAGCGTAATTTTGGCAAACGTATAAAGCCTCGTACTTAGCCAAGTGAAAAGTGCGGACCTGCCTTCCCTCACATACACTCCCTATACCGAACGCGCCAGGTTTGCAACTATCATCATGTCTAATAGCATCGACAACGGGAGCGAGAAAATGGCAGCTGGACCTCCAGTGCTGTCTGTGGCGGAGATGGCAAAGCTTGACACGGTGCCCTGGTACAAGAAGAAAAATCTGAGGATGCTATACCTCATTATCTTCCCTACTTGCATCGGTGTCGAAATGACTAGCGGGTAACGTGTTTTTCTTTCCTTGCTTTCTTTTCATGCTTACACGGTTTACTACAGTTTCGACTCTTCCATGATGAACGGTCTGCAAGCCGTGGACTCTTGGGATGCTTGTGAGTGTTCAAGGTATCACGCAGCAGATAACATCCACTAATTGTACGGATTTAGTCTATCATTCCCCCCGATCGGTGCTCCTCGGTCTCATGTCTGCCATGTATTCTGCCGGCGCAATTGTCGCTCTACCCTTCGTTCCGCTAGTAACTGACGGGCTTGGCCGTCGACGAGCCATTTTCTTGGGAAGTGTAATCATGATCATCGGTGCTATCATTCAAACTGCCGCTCAGAACTGTGAGTAGACGCCATATTCTTTTAGGACGCGAGCTATTTCTGAATCCAAACCTATTCAGTCGCTATGTTCGTTATCGCCAGATTCATCTTAGGCCTTGGAATTCCGTTCGCTATCGTCGCTGCTTCTTCCCTTCTGGGAGAACTTGGACATCCGAAAGAACGTGCTTATCTCGGTTCGCTCTTCAATTCGTGCTACTTCATCGGTATGTCGTCATCCTGCTTTGTTCCTTTACAGAAACTGAGTATTTTCTTTTCAGGTTCAATCATCGCTGCTGGTGTGACCCTCGGTACATTCAAGATGCCTAGTAACTGGGGCTGGAGAATACCTTCGCTCCTTCAGGCTTTGCCAAGTGGTCTACAAATCGCATTCGTCTTCTTCCTCCCAGAGTCCCCACGTTGGTTGATCTCCAGAGGCCGTGGCGACGAGGCTATGGCTATTTTGGTCAAGTACCACGCTGAAGGCGACGTCAACTCCGAACTGGCGAAGGCTGAATATGTACAAATCGAGACTACACTAGCATTGGAGAAGGAAACTGCAAAGGTTGGATGGACTGATTTGTTGAAGACGGCCGGTATGAGACGACGACTTCTTATTGGTGCCTTCGTCGGTCTGGTTACTCAATGGAGTGGAAATGGGTTGACTGCGTAAGTCTTTCTTTGGAGAATTAGGTTGAAGACGACCATAATGAATTCTTTTCAATAGTTACCTGCTTCCTCAAATTCTCAAGACCATTGGAATCACCGACAACCACACCAAGAACCTGATCAACTTGGCTCTTACCCTCTGGAACTTCGTCAACGCGACGTATTTGGCTCTGACTGTCTCTCGATACAAGCGTCGCACCATGTACCTTGTAAGAAGCCTTTCTTTTTATTTCTGGACTGATTACTGACCTTGGTTGGCGATATCAAGGCCTGTACTTTCTCCTTATTGGTCGTTTTCACCGGCTGGACGATTGCCAGCGCACGATACGCTATCGATCACAGTCAAGGCGCCTCAAGAGCAGTCATTGCGTAAGTCATCTTCAGTCTTTCCCTCAGGCACTGATTCTGATCACAATCCACTATTTAGATTCATCTTCCTCTACAGTCCTTGCTACAATTTGGCATTCAATGCTCTGACTTACAGTACGTCTAGTCCCAAGTTTATTGCTGTATAAGGATCTAATTCGTCTTTTAGCCTTCTTGGTGGAGCTTTTCCCTTTCCACGTTCGTGCAAAGGGTATTTCTATTTTCCAGGTGTTCAGTCGTGCTGCTGGCTTCTTCAATCAATTCGTCAATCCCATTGGTGTTGCCAATGCTGGATGGAAGTACTATATCAGGTACGTCTCGTCACTAAGTGATTGAATTCTCAGTTCTTGACCTTATTTCTTTCCTTCTAGTTACTGCATATTCTTGCTCTTCGAAGTCATCTTCGTCTACTTCCTCTTCCCCGAGACTTCGGGCAAGAGTTTGGAAGAGCTTGCTTTCTGTACATTTTGTCGTTTTGCACTTAGTGAACTGAAACTGACGTGGCTTCTTTTCCTTTCAGTATACGAAGGAGATGAAATCAAAGAACAGCAAAAACGAGTAGAGAAGGAGATCAGAGACGTTGAGCACCGAGACGATGTTTCTAATGAGAAACAAGGTTGAAGATTACCCATGACATTTTACGATCTGTTGTAATTTTTTTTTCATTGCGTAACTACAATATTTTCTTTTTCATGAATTCATACAATTTTCACGACCTGTTAACTAATTTGTGGATCATTATTCACCATTCCACACCGTCAAGAGACGAAAGAAAAACTGATTCCTTCACTCGCCCTGCCTTCGGCCTCCGCCCAACTCAACTCTCATAAACATCTCAGAGAATCTTCTAATCTCATCAATGCTCTGCCCCTGCCCAATTTCCAGCTCCTTCCCATTTTCACTCAGGTCACCGACGAGCGACTGCACACCCGGGTAGGCGAACGGGGGTGGCGCATCAGGCAGACAGTTGGTGTGCTGCTTGACTCCATAATCGTCATACGCGAACGGATCGCCTGTGCGCTCAGGCCATTGTAGGAGGATGGCGTTTTTGAGTTCCATGGATACGTCGTAGTCGAAGTAGTTGAGCGGTGTGAGGATGAAGCTGATGTTGTTCGGGTTTCGATTTGTTAGCATTTGTTCAAAGCGGTGGAGTGGTTGTTTATTTGTGTGGGATATGCGTGAGAATTCAAGGGCAACAAGGCGCAGAAATCAGAGACGGGGCCATCTGCGGAGGAGAATGACATACCTAGAGGTGGCGACGTTCGTCTTGGTATTAGGAGAATCTTCGGCCTGGGGCTAAACAACGAACCGCGTATGTTAGTAATTAACCCAACAAATGATGATTTTTATCACTCCATGAAAGTCTAAAACTCACCAGATGATGCATTCCTAGATTGATCCACGCGACCAGATCCTGCTGCGTGATGTTCTCGCCGTCGAAAAAGTTGTGGAAGTCGACCATGGGCGCGCCGGGCAGGTTGAGATTCCACATTGAGCTTGAGGCAGGCTCGGTCTCCTTTCGACGCGATACGGCGAGGTTGTAGCGTGCCCAGTTGGCGTTGTTTAAGAGGCGCTTGGAGCCTACGACAGTCTGATAAGGCGAAATGTGAATTCAGCTCTTACAGTCAAGAAAAAGGACACGGTCAGAGGAGAACGCACGTTATGCACGGACGACTGTCCAGGATGAATCGCATATCCTCTCGGGTATCCCCACTTATTCGTCTCCTCCTTATTCACAATCGCATACCCTCCTTGATAATTCACAGGATACTTCAGCAACGCGTCGTTCTCGTTCTCGATGTACTCCTTCGTGATCTTTTGTTGGACCACAGTTTGTCCCCAATCATCGCCTAGCCAGGGGTGTTGCAAAGTTTCTTGGGCCGTGGTGGTTTTAAGAAGAGAGTTTGCGGTTCCGGCAATGTCGAAGTCGACTCTGAGGATAATAAGACGGAGATTAATATGTGTTTTTTTGGGAATTTATAGGTGCAGAAGTTGGCTTACTTGTAATTTACGACATGGTCGTGCAGGTTACCCACTACGGGAAAAGACCTATATCAGTCTATGGTCTCATAGCGGGCATGACAGGAAAATACGAACTGGATGTATGTCTTATCCTTCCACCATACCCGTCTTGCTTCGGGTTCCAGTATCCGCCTTGCATGTACCCAGAGGCCGACAGGCGAACCTCAATGGTTCCATCGAGGTAGAACAAGTAATCGAACTGACGGGGAAAATTTGGCATGAGTGGAACATAGCGAATAATTATGGCCAAGACGTACTACTGTACATATTCACGAGAGAAAAATAGGAGGTTATCTGTAAGATATAGTGATTAAGGTGAGGCGAGCGACACGTACGATAGTCATAGCTGTATGAAACGACGAAGAATAATTAGTAACTTAAAGAACTACAGTAGGCAGACTCGACTCACTTCCCAACAGTCGTAGTACTCCTAATCGTCAACACATAACTCTTAACCGCCCCAAACTCTCCCTTTTGCCATCCAAAATGCCTCGTCAACGGCTTCCCGGTGTCCTGTTCAAAGATACATATCGCATTCTCGACGTGGATCATGCCAGAAGCGGTGTACGTCGTCGCAGGGAGGTAGACGGACTCTGGAGGGCAATCGTAGTTCGGCAACATGGGCTTGACGAAGAGACCCATGCCGAAGTACCTGTCTAGCCAGGCGGTGGTGGCTTGTATGGGGTCGTTCCCGCCGTACTGCGCTAATGCGTCTTGGGGTGCCAGCTAGGACAGTCATTTGCACTCGAGTCAGTTTGTGGGTCTAATGATGCAAATGAACTGACTGACCTGGTACAATATCCTCTCGCCTCTGAACCGCACATCCCAAAGACTCAATCCCATATCCCGGTCAAAGCCCAGATACATGCCCCAGCCCATCCAGCTGACGTATCCCCTTTCCTTGTCCACTCTATACCTCAGCCCGGCAAACGATACAGAACGCGGACCAGGCAGTGAATCTAAGTCCCTCTCCTTCCCAATCCTCCTTCTCTCCGTCCACCCCTCCTCTGAGTCCTCCTCTGTCTTTCCTGTATCATTCTTGCCAATCACCTTCCCCCGCTCTTCTGGCGGAATAACGAGCGTCCCATTCTTATACGCATCAACAAACTCCTCCAACGAATCAAACGCCTGATCGTGATAAACGACCTTGAGCACCTTCCACAGGCTTGTGTCCGTACCGCTCATATCCACATACTGATAGAATCCTACAGGGAGAAGGAACGAGCCTGCCTTGTTTCTCCTCCATGTCATCCACATGCGGCGGAAGGACCCATCGAAGCTGAAAGGCCCAGACATCCCTGCGACGAGGGTGTCGGTGGGGAGGCCTTTGATTGTAGCATTGAACAGATCCTGGATGGTAAAGATAAATCACATCAGGAAGGAAAGGAGGCGAGAACGAGTGAGCAAGGCTGACCTCCATAATCCCAGCGATAGGCATAATAGCGCCCGTAACAAAATCCAAGAGCTCCTCCATGTAAGTGACCCCGTACGCATTGAATGGGATCTCATCCCGGTGGTATATATCTTTCAACTCTGTCATGCGCACATTGTTTCCCAGTTTCAGTGCCCGTGATTTGCCTCCTGTGCTGTGATCACTTTTCACCGTGACCCTACTCCACGAAGAGTGCAGAGGTCCGACGAGGTAATCCTTGATCACGGGAACCTCCCACCCTCCATGGTGGATCGTGACGCGCGCATAGCGCGCTGGTGGCCGGGGTAGGAGGACGGTCGCGTTCGTGCTCTTCCGCGCTTTTGCCTGTGCGTCGAGATACGCTAAGACATCTTTCTTGGGAGGATACCATGCTTCGATGTGGTATACCACGTTGCTCGCAATCTTGCTCGTGCTCGAGTTTGCATCCCGGGATGAGGGGACGAGGTGGGTGAGGTTGAGGTTCCTGTCTGGGTGGAAAAGCCATCCTTCGACTGCGTACGTCTCTGCTACGCTCAGCGGCGCCCAAGGGTTGATCGGCGCTGGTGCTTTAGCATAAAGCGGATCCGAAGACGGGCATCGGTTGTGGTCCTGGTTAAGAACGGTACTCGAGTTTCCTTTGAACGGGTTAGAGGCACTGGAGGATTGCTGAGAGTATGGTACTAGGGGCGTAGGAGTATTACCCAAAGTGGCGGAGTAGAACCCATCTCTGAACCACGCGATATCGCTCAGGCCATGCCTGGATCCCAAGACGAAGAAAAGCGCGAAGACGTTGAATGCGATGGATAGCGTGAAGAGGATGCATCCGATACCATTCCGCTGCCCTTCTCGTCGTTGATGAATTCGACGGCGGAATGTTGTGTACTCGGATGGATTTGAAGAGCCATACTTTTCGTTGACGGCGTCGTCGAGGTCGAGGTCAATCTCCGCGTCACGTATGGAAGCAGGTGTATCTCCCATGAGGAGAGGTTTGTTTGGCGCGTATTCGCCCATGATGTGGTCCTGGTTCTATGAAAACCCTTATCCGAGAATGCACAAATCTTTCTGAGACCGGAAAAAGGTACTGAAAGGTACACAACACCTGTGGATCTTAGTGAAGAAGAAAGGATTGAACGGAAGGTCAAATTTCAAAGACCACCTTATGTTGTCCTCTTATCTTGAATTGTGACTCGTGCCGCTCGTCGCTGACTCACATGTTCGACTACTTATGTCGCATATCCAGCAAGAATAGATTTTTTTCCCAAGGATAAGGATAAGTGGGGTCGTTGGTTGGACATCTCCTACAGGCCAAATTCTTAGGGGAAATGTCACCGTATTCCATGGGTGAAGGAGCGTTTTGAAATTCGTTGGAGTCCTGGTGTTAGGACACGTTGTAGTTGACCGGTATTTATGTGCGACGCCGTTTGCTTGCAAAAATTCACTGTTATTGCATATCGGAGTTGAGTTCTCGAAGGTGCATGAAAATCAGAGGCCAAAGAAGTTTACAACCATTTCAAGGCCTCAAAATATTGCACAAAATGTAGAGACGACGTAGAACTGAGAAAAACTGGTCGTTGAATGTCAAGACAAACGACGAAGCTTGACAGTCGGGTTTTCCATAAAAATGCCGAGCTTACATAAGCCACGCCCCTAGCGAGCTGTATTCAAGTCAGGCCGGCACTTGCCAGTGCACTTCGACCTCTTTAGATTCTACTCACCCAACCTTCATTCTCGAAGAAGCTCGAACTAATAGATTTGGGACTCACACGCGATACGGACAGGGGGTCGCTCTCGGCTTCGCGGGGCTGAAGATGAGAAGCCTTAAGCCAGGAGGATGTCGCCACGCGACCAACCGGCGACGGCGAAGCTGAAGGAGCGTCTGACGCGACCCATTGTTATTGCCGTTGTTTTTGGTAAATATGTCAACGCGATGAAATTGAAGCGTTTAAATGCGTCTTGTGAAGTTTATTTGCCTGCTTTATTTCTTAGCGCACTGCCATAAATCAGGGTAATGGACCAGGAAGCACACTGCGAAGCTATTCCTATGAACTTCAAGGAGAGAACAAAACACTTTTTTGTAATTTTATACAGCTATGGAGACCATAAAGTAGCCACTGGCCATTGACCTATCCGTGACTTTGGCAGGCAAAATACCACCCATCTCGTGAAGGGAAATTACTTGGAAGGCTCTTTGTACTGGAGAACAGTGACGGTAGCATCATCGTGAGAAGCGTCTTGCAAGTCTTCGGAGATGACCTGAGGATAGCAGTAACAGGGTGAGTACTACGATAATCAATTCAAGGAAACGTAACTAAGAACTTACAGTGGAAGATATGAACTCGATTGGGTACTCAGTTTCGGCCGCTTTGTTGATCTACAAGTTGAAATATCTCGTAAGCGCCCCTCCACAAACGAGATGATTGGAATAGCATCAACAACTCACAATGAGTGGACCGACCATCTTCGAGTTGACGTAACTGTCTCCGGTACGGCTGTTCGAGATGGTGACACGCACGGTCGCGTTGTAGTTGAAGGGGCCAAAAGACCAATGAGGCTTGTTGTCGAAGATGTTCTCCATGTGCACGCGGGTGCCCCTGCCTTGAAAGGTCGCAGAGGTGATAACGTTGCGCTTGTCATTGAGGACCTCGATAAAGGCTTGCTGGTGGAAGTCGGCATTGACGACCTGGCAGGGGGAGGAAAGAGGTTAGTCAAAGCTACTAGTGTACAAGGGCGAGCATTTGGCGCGTACAGCAGCGATCCAGCCCTTGTTTCCGGGGCTAAGGGGGAGCTCGACTGGGCTGGTAGACATTCTGAGAGTGTTATAGAGCGGCAGAGACAGGATTGGAACGTGACAGCATATAGATATGAAAGTAGAAGATCGAAGGCATCACCCCGTATAAGCAAACTAATGTTTGAGATATCTCCCGTTACCAATGACCACGTAGCCATAATCCATGTCCTGGTCACCGACCATAGTAGAACAGGCGGTGAAAGGCTGTCGGAAATCCGTTTTACAGCTTCGGTGGATAGGTCCAATAGGACGAGACCAAGGATGTAAACGAAGGAACCCTCCAACACAGCTGCACAAGGGCAAGAGAGACCCATCCTACTGGCTCATAGATGTCACTTGAATAATAAACAGTCCAAGCGCGAGTGAGCATAAAGATCAGAAACAAAAAGAGGGAAGGAAAAAAGCCAGCCAAACTCACAAGCGACAGCAAGCAGCAAGCCTGCGAGTCGCGAACAACCCAAAATAACATCGCTTACATAACCTCCACCCCTTACACCCAAACCAACCTACACCCGATTCATTCTCCTCGTCAATATTTCAATACTTGACCCACACATCTATCTACCTACTTGCAACCGAACTCAAAAGTAAAATCAAAAAGTACACGTCATCATGGACGTAGACGTACCCATGGCGCCTGCGCCCGAGCCTAGCACGACGGGCACCAGCGATATCGCAGGAGGAACCGCTTCCCTCCAGGAGGGTGCTACCAACGCCACCAACGACGCGCAATCGACACCGGCGGCTACTGGTGGTAACGCTGGAGAAGATGCGGAACGCGGTGAGAGGGAAAAGGTGTGTTTTTGGCTTCTACTGGTTCTTCGTTTTCGTGTTTCTGTGTATTTTCCTTTGGTGTGTGGAGGGTTGGAGTGGCAGAGGTTTTTCTTCCGGTTCGGTGGTGTTGGTGGGGAATGTACGAGAGTCGTTTCCTACACCGCGACGGACGCACGCACATACGGACCTTTCTTCTTCTCGCTCATAATTTGAGAAAGTGGACAAACAAGCTGACTGACTGTGTTCTATTTCCTTTCCTCCCTTGCCATATACTCTTCTCTCCGTTCGCTCCATCCGAACGCACTACAAACCTCCAATTCGTACAACAACTCAAAAACAACTACCTCCATACGTGGTTATCTCTCCATTGAACACGACACGTCGGCCAACCAAACGCGGTCTTAACACCAACCTGACCGTATAACTAAAAAAACATAAAAACAGACAACCCCATTCCTCATCCGCACTTTCGTCAAAATCGGGGGCTTCCACAGGCTGACTCTATTCGAGGACGGGACTTTGCCTACTACGGATGAACAGCAGCTTTTCGCTTGGTAAGTTCTCTTTCTCTTTCTCTCTCTTTTTTTTTCTTGGTGCTCGATCCCAAGATGTGTGGGCATTGCGAAGTTTGCATTTTTCTCTTCAACTTCGTCTTTTTTCTTCATCATGAAAGTGGTCAAGCGCGCCATAGCGCCTTCTTTTACCATCTTCTCTCTCAACCAAAACGATTTTTCATATCACTTACCACGTTCCTCACATACAGGAAAGACGCCACCCTCCGCGAGATTCTCACCATCCTGCGCAACACCGCACCACACATCGCAGAATACCGACACCCGCTCGCGCGGTTCTCCTTCCGCGCCGTATTCGTCGATTCGCCCAATAACAACAACAACAATCCCTCCGGACGAGATGCGCCACCCCCAAGAAGCCACAGCAACAACAACGCGCGTGTCACATATGCCATGAAAGACCTCGGCATGGTGTATTCCCGTGATATACTAGGCGAACCAGGGAGCTTGTATACAGGGCCTGCGCCGAGACTCCTCCTTGACGAAGAGACCGCAGCTGGTACAGCAGAAGGAGGAGGAGGGGGCAAAGAGGAGCGCACGCTGAACGCGCTCCAGTTCTTGCCGGGCGATTTCCTGCTCGTCGCTGTTCTCCTACCGAAGAATGTGACGTTGCCGAGCGAGCTGTCGATCAAGGGTTCCTCTGGGGGGCTAGCGCCAACTAGTGGCGCGGGTGCGGGTGCAGGTGCGGCGTCGTGGAAGACGGGTGCGAGTGGTCCAGGAGGGGGAAAGTCTGCGCTTGGTGGTGGTGGCGCACCTGCGGGTGACGGGCCTTGGGGAAGGGGCGGTGCACCCACGAGAGGTGGAGGTGGGCATTGGAGGGGCGATTCGAATGGTGGTGCGGGCGGTGGTGGAGCTTTAGGTGGAAGAGGAGGCCGTGGTGGTGGGAGAGGTGGGAGGGACAGGGATGCTGGGTTTGGCCGGGATAGAGATCGTGATCGCGACTTTGGTCGCGACAGAGATAGGGATAGGGATAGGGACGACCGCATCCCACCACCCCGCCGACCTAGGGACGACTCGCCCCCTCCCCCTTCTCATCCTCCTGCTCGTGGTGGGTGGGGTGGTCGTGGCGGGCGTGGTGGACGCGGAGGGGGAGGTTTCAGGGACAGGGATAGGGACAGGGACACCCGCAGACGCTCGCGCTCCCCCCTCCCTCGTTCTCGTTCGCGTTCGCGTTCTCCTTTCGCACGCTCGAGATCTCCACGCATGCGCTCCCGCTCGCGTTCTGTAATTTCCAGGTCCCGCTCCATCTCCAGGTCCCGCTCTCGTTCTCGCTCCCGAACACCCGTTCGCTCGCGGTCAAGGTCGAGGACAAGGACCCCAGTCCGCTCTCGGTCGAGGTCGAAGAGCATGGGTGTGAGGTCCCGCTCTAGGTCGATGGTGTCCAGGAGCCGTAGTCGTAGCAGGAGTCCGGTGCCTGGGCCTGGTGGGCCTGGTGGTGCGCGGGGTGCACGGGGTGGGAGGCGCGGACGATATTGATTGAATTATTGAAAGGTTGAAGTTGGAAGTTGGAGGTTGGAACTTGCAGCTCGAGGTCTTGTCATTAAATAATCAAGTATCCGTAGCGAAGAGTGTAAAAGTGATGTGTTTTTTTTTTCTTCTCGTTCGCTATTATTTCTTCTCTCCTTTTCCCAAAAGAAAAGAGATGCTTCTTTTTATATGATACGAATTTTTCGTGTATTGCGTTCGAATGTTCGAATCTTTTGTTTGGTCTTTCTTTTGTTTCGTGTTCGTGGGACCTTGAGCGAGGATACTGGACTGTAGTTGCTGTTGCTTTCAAAGTTTCTTCAGCAGTCTGGATCGAACGTCCAGCCTAATAAGAAATGTACAAAGCTGAAGCTTACTCTAGCCAGAATCAAGAGAACACATAGTCAGTTCGCGATTACTATCTCATTTCGACCTCCACATACGCAGTGAAAATTAGCTGCGGCGCCAACACTATACTCATTGCACGATTTATGTGTTTGTTTTGCTTTTTCATTTTTTGATCAGGCTTTTTACATACACAGGGGATACGTAAAAAAGGAAAGCATGATAACAAAATAATGCATGTACGAAAAAAAATCCTGCGAGGCGCGCTTTCTTGTGGGCGGTTGGGCAAGCGGATTTCAAGTCGAGGGCGGTTCAAAGAATCTGGATGAAGAGCGCGGGGAAGAGGTTGTTAGGTTCGTGAAGAAGAAGAGAGTGATAAAGAGAAGAGGAAGATCAGACGATTAAATAATGATTCCGGATAGACGTGATTCCTCACAGGACCCAAGAAGGGCACTCAGTTGAGGGAGTCTGTATTGTCATCGCATATACCCACAAGCCCAAACCAAACACACTCAAAGGACCCTAAAACACTCACCCTTAACGGTTCTTGAAGTAATCCAAAAGGACGTGCAGACCCTCGCTCTCAACACCATACTCCTTCACCACGACGCAAGAGCAGCCAACGACCTTGCGGGCGTTGCCCTCCCTGTCGATCTTGCAGAGACCAGCCCAGGTGCCGAGGACCTTGGCATCGCCGACCTTGATGAGGTTGATCTTGTGCTCGGCGCAGAGGGCCTCGATGAGCTTGATGTATTCGGGCTCGGTGCAGGTCTCGACGAGGACGCAGAGGTGAGCCTGGCGCTTGTCGAGGGCTTTGGTGCATTCGCGGAGACCGCGGGCGAGGCCGTCGTGCACGAGGGCGTTTTTCAGGACTTGCTGTTTGGGTTGGGGGAGGTGGGTGGGAAGGGGAGATGGGGAGAAGTCAGGAGGGGTGTGGGAGAGGAGGGGGGAGGAAGGAGACGTACTTGAAGAGCCTCCTCAACAGAGAGCTTGCCCTTGGGAGCCTCGGTGGTGACCTCGGCGGCGGGCACCTCGACGGGAATGTCATCTCCAGCGTCAGACATCCTTCATGTTCACCAATTCAAAGTGCACGGAAAAAAGCACAAAAAAGCAGAAAAAGGCAGAAAAAAGTCAGTTTTCACTCATTCTTTCCAATTTCAAGTTTCCTAGATGCAAGACTTACTTTTAAAATGATAATATAAGAAGTATGAAGGGTAAGGGGGAACTTTTTAATGGGATGTCTTCGTCCGCTTTCGTTGATGTGAGGGAAAAAATAAGGTTTGGAGGGTCGACGTATATGTAGCAGAGTTCAGACTCAGATTCGGAGTCAGCCGGCTGTTAATTCTATTTTTGGATGGGGCGGGGATGAGGCAAACGTTGAACGACGCAGACGACTTGCCGCCGTCGCCTTGAAGCTTGAAGCCTTTCCTTGCGAGCACGCTACTCTCTGCTCGCTTTTAATCTATGACATGAGTAGCTAATACCTACGCCTCCCTTGATCCACTGCGTTTGACTGGCCTCGGTACTGAAGCGACTCGTCAAAACTACCCGGTCGGATGCCGTTTTCAAAGCACAATTCGAAGGTTTTCTTCTTGAAGGACGGAAAGTTTTCCTGGTCTTCCCAGTTGGACAGTGCGGGTAGGGCTGAGCTGGATTTAGAGACGGGGAGGGATAGTAGTGCTTTGTCCAACCCCTTCACGTCCGACTCGGGGGCCCGCTGCAACTACAACAATCCTGATTTGTTCAACGATGACTACGACAAAGGGAGTTTACACAGCTTTACACTCACTGCGGACTCCTCTGGACTCTGTACCACACAAAACGGTCAGCGCTTCGTAAATAAACCCACACGCGACTTGTGGACCAATCCTGACTCGGACCCGGAACCCAAACGAACATACACACGGTTGGTTGTTCACTCCGTCGGTAACTGCCTAGAATCCTCCCGCTCCTCACGCGACGCAATCCGCGCCGTGTACGACGCTTTCAAAGGTAATGCTTTCCTCCCAAATCCCAAAATGCACATTTGCCTCTATATACTGACGTGATTCAATCTCAAACTCAGTACACAGGGAGGTACGCGAGAAGTTGGGAATGCTTCATCAAGATATCGGCTTGGGCACGATTCTCATATCACGGGATGGACACGGATTGCTCGTAGACTGGGATTTGGCAGACCCAATCGACACCGGGGCAAGCCACGTTCCTGTTCGAGCGATATCAGCCTCCCCTCGAATCTCCGTAAGTCAACCTTTATCTCGAATCCTCAATGAACTAGGAAACCCCAAAACGTAACTAACTAACAACTTCCACATTTCCTCGCCCCTTAAAAGCGGCCTGCAACATGGCAATACACATCCACCCTCCTCCTCTTCCACCGCCGCAAGCCCTTCGAACACCAAGACGCCTTAGAATCCTTCCTCTGGGTCATCCTCTTCATCTCCATGCGCTTTCTCCCGGGGAACAACATCCCAAAACCATCCCTCTCCCGAAGGATAGCCTACATCTTCGACTCCAAAGAGTATGGCAGTAGTACTAGTAGCAATAAAGATAAAGAAGAGTCTAGCAAACCCGCCTTGGGCTTGGGCCGAGTCCGAGGCGGGCTAGGAAAGACGAAGTTCCTAGGCGTCTTCGGCGTTCCACCTGGCAGGAAACAGTTTGCTGTGCAGGACAACAAACCGATGACGGACCTGATCGAATCGTTCCGTCGTGTCGTTTGCATGCACATCCAAGCAGCCACTTTAGCCATGGCTGCTGCTAACCGAAATATGCGCGGCGGGAACTTGCTGGAGCTGGAGAAAGGTCGACGCCAGAGGAAGGGAGAAGATTTGAATTACCCACTGTCTTGACGTATCCTGTCGTACAGAAAATGTTCGAACAAGCTTTGTCGGCGAGGGACTGGCCAGAGGACGACATTTCCCATGAGAGAATCGAGGTTCTTTAGGTCCAGGCATCAAGAATGTCTCCGAAAACGATTTCTAGGTGTCTCGCGCAGCGGTTTTGGGTCAGACATGGGTAGCTCGGCACTCGATGAACAGTATATTTCTCATCATCAGGGTCAAGGTTATGTTACAAGAGCACGATCTCAACATATCCATACATCCGCATCAGCGCACCTCAAACTATTCTGCGCTGAGAGTATCATAGTATGTAAGTACTTGAAGAACTCGGGTTTGCCGACGCCATCAGACCAGCCAGGCTCATCACCATCGTTATCGTTACGCGCGCGGAACGGAGGCAAAGTTGGCCTGGCGGCGGCCTCGGCGGCTTCGACCAAATGTAGGCCCTGGATGGCCTTTTTCGGTATGATAAATTTGCTTCCGTTGACTATTCGGGGACAGAGAAGGTTATAAATAAAGACAAACTAGTTCGTCTTAGGCTAGAGAAGAAAAGGAAGCAAAATATGGGAGCACGGCTCCAGCTTTTGATCTCTTTTTGCTAAGGCCTCCTCGCGGCTGGTTTCGGAGGTATTTTGGGGATTTGCGCGGCACTTCGGACTGGAGTGATCTGCGCCTAATTTCATCACTATATTCGGAATCAAAGACCGAGCGAAAAGAGCGAAAAACAAGGACATTTTTCAAGTTCCTCTGCTTTGGGATTGCTAGAGACTATTTCCCGTGCTAATGTGTTTTGCTAAGAGACGCATTCAACAACTTTGTATCTAGCCGGGATATGTGGTTCGGGCGGGGAAAAAGGCATCCCCGAGCATGACCACTCTATTCTATCTTATTTTTTCTTCAAAACCGCATCCCATTCATAAGCTCATCTAGTCCTCTATCATCCACCCTTCTTCCCACTGCGTCGAGAGGCATGACGGCACCCACCAGCCATGCGAGAGACGCGGACACATTCCTGCCTTGTGAGCGGCGTTCTGTTTGTTTGTTTGTTGAAGAGTCCGCCACAGAAGATGAATGATGCATCCAGTAAGTAAGTGTTCTCTTCGCTTGACGATTTTAAGGGCTCAGAATAAAATGAAGTTTCTACGCACCAGATATGTGCCGATATCGAGCGATGATCAGGTCTATCTGCCGTTCCGAGAACGGGAATATGGTGCCATGGATGATGGCTTGCTTCGCTGCGAGAGGGAGAAGAGAATAAAGGAAGGGATAGATTCAGGACTTCTTGTCGTGGAGCAAGGGGGATGCCTTACCGTCAGTCAGTGCTTGTGAAAACTCAGCTTCGGCGTTGGGTGGCAAAGTTGGATGGTGCGAGGGAAACTCTGCAACATAAGACCAGAAATGCGGACGAGATTTTACGATGAGCCCTGTACCCACACCACTCATTAGCCGCCTGCCCGGGTGAGGAGAAGGAAAAGGGAACACCATCGCCTACTAGTAGTACTGCACTTACCTCTCTCCTCCGTCCACTCATACGCCTCACCGGCCGTCCTCGAGTACATCCGAATGACCGCCACAGTATCGCTAACGTCGGAAATAACGAGCTCATAATCTGGAGGAAGCCTACGCAGATTCGGGTCGCCCGCTAAACACTGCAGGTGGTCTTCCCGCGCATCGAGGACGTACTCGAGAATCTGGGCGTTGCGTATATTGTCGGGGGTGATTAGGCGCAGGTCGTCGTTGTAGAAATATACGTCTCCGTTCGGGTGGTGGCACTGCCTCCATGAGCGAGGAAGCGGGTTTTCTCTATGTAAGAGAGCAATAAACGGGTTAGCGCGAAAGTCATTTGGTTTGGCAGTGGATGAGGGAGTGGTGCAAGTGAGAAAAATTTCGTGACTTACAGTAAATTACCACTTGGAGATAACGACGACGGGGTGTTATATTGTGCGGTCTCGATGAAATCCATCGACTCGCGGAAACTAGTACTTGATTGACTGTCCTGATAGGGCGAGCCTGATGCCATGGCATGCGTCGCGCTAGACAACACCCAGTCGACTCGTTCGACTTATTGCAAATGGCAAGAAGTGAAAGAAGAGAAAGAAAGGGGGGGGGGGGGGGGAAAGAAGGGCAAAAGGACTCTTTTTCTTTCCAAAAGGCTGAGAGCCTATTTACTCAAAACTGCCTGAGAAATGAAGAGACGAAGATAGAAACATTAGAAGCTGAAAATTTAATCTACCCCAA
This sequence comes from Agrocybe pediades, assembly GCA_013053245.1. NCBI lineage: Eukaryota > Fungi > Basidiomycota > Agaricomycetes > Agaricales > Agrocybaceae > Agrocybe > Agrocybe pediades. The sequence goes on along the minus strand of JAACJL010000016.1, from coordinate 309,644 downwards.
GTTCATAATGATGCAGACGAGCAAAAAGGCTTTACATTAAAAATTAATGATCTCTTTCGTCATGCCTTTCGACAACGGTGAGAGACACTCTCACAAGGGAGGAGAAAAACGGGCAAAGTCCAAAGTGAAAGAGTCACAAATTGATAAAAATAGCTTCTTCGGAGGATGACGATGTGTCGAAAGGCACGGAAGCTAGCGGAAACTCGCGGGTATGAGGTGTCGGTAAATCGACCATGCACCAGCCACGAGGGAGAGTTTTGCCCTTTCGGTCTGGCCTATGCCATCCGGGGGGCTAGGGCCCCATAGAACAAGATGACGGAAGTCGAAGGAGAAACTCGCGTAGCAGGAGCCCTCAAACAACGTTCAACACGAGTTCAGATGAACAATTTTACTCACGCTCATGCATTAACTTCATCCTTGAGCAGCGGGCTGCCGTCCTTCGCGGGTAGGAGGGTCGGATGTGAACAAATCAGTGAAAACCCCGGCGATTTGAAGTGGAAAAGCGAACAAATTGAAAATTGAGAAATTCCCCAAACGTGGAAAAATTGGTGCTACAACAACATACAACCTATGTGATAGCCATGTCAATCAGATAAGATATAAAGATACAAACAAGATGCTGGATATCGAGGAGGTGAAATTAGGGATTCGGCGGATTTTAAGCATGGTCTTCAGGAAGAAGTGCAGTGTGGGTGGTTTTTAGGACCTGGACCGACAGCGTCGGAATGCTGTCAACCGAAGACGACCAAGCGGATTCTGTGGGTCCTGCGAGCCTGGACACTAAGGCCTGGGAGGTGGCAGACAGTCGTTCCTGAGTAGGCTATGCGAGAGGCTGGGGCACGACATCGACGACGGCACCATCAAAATAGCCCGCGAAACGCGGAGTCCACTCGTACATGATAAAGCAACAACAAAACATAATCTATATCACATTTAACTTCAGCATCTGTCTTCACAACAAAAAAATAAATTGAAGAAAGGACTAACCATCTATACATTCAGCGTGCTGCTAGGATTGCCATTCAAAGCAACCACCGAAAATCCAGGCAGAGCAGCGTCGTGCACGTCAAGGTCCATCTCGCCTTCAGCGTCAGCGTCGGGATCATGGCCTTCGTCTAGCTCTGAGGTCGACAATGGCGGAAGCAGCGGCGGTTGCGCATCGGCACCAGATGGAGGCGGAGGAGGATCGATATTAACATCTTCTTCCACCTCTTCTTCATCGCCTTCAGCATCCACATCCTCCATCTCAACATCAACGTCAGCCTCAGCATCGGCGTCCGCATCAGCATCCGCATCGATATCCTCTTCGACAGCGACAGCAGTAGAAGTTGGTTTAAGTGTAGTCGGCTCGGTGGGTGCAATCGAGCCCGCTGGAGCGTTTACAATGACTTCTTCTTCAGCAGTAGCAACGACGGCAGGAAGACGTGTAGACGAGGGTGTCGGCGTCCTAGGCGAACGAACAGGAACCACTGGCACCTCAACACCAGCAGCAACTGCACTCGGCTTTGGTTCCACCTGCAAACCATCACCACCATCCAAACCCAAATCAACATCAACATCCAGCTGCACCCTCCTCCGCCTTACACTCAGGCTCCTCGCAAGCACCACATCGCTCGGCGATACCGGTGGCGACAACGCCCTCTCATCACCTCCAGCACCAGCAGCAGAAGCAGCAGAAGCAGAAGCACTAGCCCGCCCACGAGCTCGAGCTCTAGCAGCCGGCGTAGCAGGTGTAGCAGGCGTCCCAGGGGCAGTTAACAGCCTAGACACTTCATGCGACTCCATATCTTCGTCCTCGTCCTCGTCATCTTCTCCTGCATGCACTGCTGGTTCCTCGTGTGGGCGAGCAGCAACCCGAGGCGGCGGCGTCCTAAGCTGACTTCTACTCCTGCTCCTGCTCTTGTTCAACCCAACACCGCCCTCCGCACCAGCAACCTCCCCAGCACCAGCACCAGCACCAGCACCAGCACGAACAGGCGACGAATCCAACTCCACACCCCAAGCAACCACAGGCCTCAGATTCAAACTCGGGCTCGTCATCAACGCCACTTCCGAATGTTGCCGTCCGCCTTCATGCTCATGCTCATGTCGATCCCGTTCGCCTTCCCGCTCCAGCACAGGCTCAGCAACCAACGCCAACGCCATCGCCTCGTCCAAAGGCGAGTGCCTAACACCGACATCAACACCCAAATCAGTAGGTACACCCGCAGGAGGAGCCTTGATAATCCTCGCCACAGGTCCCGCTGGGATTGCCTTTCCGCCTTTCCTTCCTCCACCACCCACAGCGCCTCCACCCGCAGACCCATTCGCAGTCGTTGCATTCGCATTCGCATTCGTACTTGCAGACCCCCTCGGCCGTCCTCTAGCACGCGTCGCTCTCGTCGTCGATGCAGACGAATCCACCGTCGCTGTCGCCGTCACAGAGGCGGAAGCAGAGACAGAAGCAGAAGCAGATCTAGCAGACGGAGGCGACATCGACCGGCCCCTCTTCCTCGCTGTCTGCCTGAGAGGCCTGCCACTGCTCGAAGTGGCGATCACGTTCGGGGCAGGCTTCTCCTTCTCCTTATCCACAGAACCAGAACCTTTTCCTTTCGCCGCACTGTCCCGCCCCTGTCTCGCAGCAACAGCCGCACCCACAGCGGACAACGAACCCCCTCTCGTACGCGCCCGAGCACCACGAGAACCCGCCGTACGCCTCGTCGGGCGTACTTCCTCCTCCTCCTCCTCTACTTCGTCCTCATCGCCCGTACTCTGCAGCTCATCCTCCTGTCCATCTCCTTTCTCTTCCTCTCCATCTTCCTCGCTAGGCACATCCACAACAACAGCAGCCGCCAAAGAACGTCTCGGTCTGCCCCTCGGCCTCTTCTCAAGCAGCACCACGGGCTTAGCTTTAGCTTTGCCCTTGCCCTTCGCCTTCGCACTTGTACTCCCACTCGCACTCGCATTATGGGCATTGTCATTGGCATTGGCACCAACATCAACACCAACATCCACCTTCTCCTTCCCACTTGAACCCGCCCTTCCTCTATCAACCACCCCATTCGCAGCAGCCGCCGCAGCCGCGCTCGCAGCCTGGTCCGCCTGGTCTGCCAGGACATCCAGCGCGCTCCGCACCCGGTCGAGTTGCCGTGGTTGGGTTCTCAATTGCTGCTGCTGCTGCTGCTCTCTCCGCTGTGATGGCGGCGGAGGCGGTGGTGGTTTGAGAGAACTAGAAGTCGAACCCGACGCAACCGGCACGTTCAAACGCTGCTGCTGCTGCTGCTTTCCAACATTCGAATTCGAATTCCTGCTATTCCCAACAACCCTCCTCTTCTTCGGAACCGGACTCTCCTCCCTCCTTTCCCTCCTCTCCTCTTCCTGCTTCTCATTTTCATTTTCATTTTCATTTTCATCACCATCCACCTCCTCACCCTCACTTTCCTCTCTAGCCCTCTTCCCTCTACGCCTAGCCTTTGCCTTCCCACCCGCACCCGCACCTCCACTCTTCCTGGGAGCCGCCCTACCCCTGACCCTCCTTGAATCCTGAGGCTGCACATGCCCATGCACATCCTCATCCATATCCATCCTAAACGCCACATCAATGAGCGAAGCAAGCGGTGTCGGCGGGTTGCTGCTGTTCGGCATCCCTTGTCCCTGTCCCTGTCCCTGTCCTCCTCCACTTCCATCTCGTCCTCCTTGTCCCTGTCCTTCCCGTCCTGGTCCTGCTACACGGCTCTGTCCCGAACCCGACGGACCACCACCCTTCTCACTATGCCCACCCGCCCTCTGCATATTAGCAGCACCAGCGCCAATAACACCCCTCAACTGCCCAGGCGTACCCATAACCCCGCTTCCCGCCGCCCACGGCGAGCGCGCTGCTGCTGCTGACCCGCCCGCCACGCGCCGCCCTCCGCCTGGTGTCGTGACATACACCAGCGGACTCTGCTGCTGCTGCTGGCTGCTATCACCGTTCGCGGCTGATGTAGTAGCGGTTGCGGTTCCGGTGCGTTTAGGTGTCTTTGGTTGCTGCTGGCCGGGTCCAGCAGATCCAGGAACGGGGTTAGGTCCAGGACCGAACCGCACAGACTCGATATGAGGTTGAGGTTGAGGTTGAGTCTGAGACGGAGGCGGAGGAGGCAAAGTCTCCCAATCCATGGAGATAGCCGAATCTTCGTACACCATCCTGCTCTCCCTCTCTCGCTCGTCGCGCTCTGTCAAGTACTCTCCCTGCATCTGCCTCTGCCTCTGCCTCTCCTTATCAGCCGTTCTTTCCGCCTCTCTCTCCTTCTCCTTCGCCCCTTCCCTATCACCCTCTCGGCCCCTCTCAGCATCCTTCGCCCGGTCCTTTTCCTTCTCTTTCTCTTTCTCCCTCTCTTTTTCTTTCCCCTTGTCTCTGTTCCTCTCCCGTCCACCTTCTCGCTCTCGCTCTCTCTCAAAATGTCCCGCATAACCCGCAACTCGCGCAACATGTTTCCTCCCAAACCTCTTAGCAGCCGCAAGCACAAACTCTAGACTGGCATTCGCAGACGTGGTCCTACACTGCCGTTTCGAGTTATTCGCGTGGTTCGTCGTAGTGCTCTGACTGCCATTGTTGTTGTTCGCGTTGTTCGCGTTGTTGTTATTAACAGAGGCATTGGCATTGGCGTTGTTCGCATAATGCGAATTCGACGACGACGAAGGCTGCTGCACCAAACTCATCGTCGAATTCGCAGACGGTCCAGGTACAGACACTTTCCACGTATCCCTCCTCGATAAATAACGTTGTCCGTTGATAACGTCTTCTGTGAACGCAGAGCCCGACGCGGTGGTGGTGGAAGTGGAAGGTAACACCATCTGCCTGCTCTTGCCTTTGTTGCTTTGGTGTGAAGGCACGGCTGAGCCTGGTTGGAGGAGCAGGATGGGTTTCAGCCGCATTGTTTCGTTCTCAAGGACGGAGAGGCGCTTTTGTGCTTGTTGGAGCTGGCGATATGTGTTATTTATGGAAAAGCAAGGATAAGGAGGAGGAGGGGAAAAGGCGTACCTTTTCGCGTAAACTCTTGTTTTCAGCTTCTAGCATCGCGCGTATGCGTTCGTGATTATTATTATTATTATCCTAAAAAAAGAAAGAGAATAAACACGAGTTAATAAAACGCCCTCTCTCAAACGAACACAACGAAAAAAAAAATAAAAGTAAAAAGCACGTACACCATCCGCACTTGATTTTACTATATTACGCCTCTGGGCTAGGAGAGCTTCGGCCGTTCGATCCCACTCTGCTCTTTCGGCTTCCCAGCGTTGTCTGTCCTCCTCTGCTTGTTGAGCGATAAAGTCGCGTTGTGAACGTAAAGAAACTATGAGCTCGGCCTGCTGGTCGAGTTGGGCAGGGTCGATGGCGGGCGTTTGGTCGGATGGCTCTGTCAGGTGGATAACCTAAAACAAAGGTTGGTTAGTTGAATTTAATAAGAGGAAAGAAAAGTGGCGGTGATGAATGATCATGGAAGATAACGGAGGAAAAAAGCGAAGGAGGAAGGAGAAGGAATGCATACCATATCGACCAACTCCCTCTCCCTCTCGCTCACATTTCCATCGCCATTTCCAAACCTCTCTCTAATATTGGGTGGTCCAACGACCCCCAGCTCGAGCAGCCTCCTCCTTATCCTGCTGTTTTCTGACAACATAACACCTCCTCCAACTTGCGGTGGTGTCGCCCACGACCACACCGTCTTCGCAGTCTCCGGCGGCGAATTCGCATCCGCATCGCCGTCCAAGTCCGCCATCATCCTCATTATCCTCATCCTCTCCGCCTCCGGTAGTTCATCGAGTTCGGATGACGAGCCCACGCCCATGTCAGTATCTTGACGATTCATAAACTCCTGCATCCGCTGTTGTAGTTGTTGGTGGTGTTGTTGTTGCAAACTCGACTGCCCCGCCTCGCTCGTCCCAGGTGCAGCACTACCCCACACCGCCGACGGTGCAGGCGAAGGAGAAACAGACATGTGATGTATCAGATCAGACAGCGCAAGCGTATGCACCGACGTGAAACTGTCCTGCGCATCCCCACCCGCCGCCCCTGTCGCTGCTGCTGCTGTCGAAGCCATTTTTCCCCGCTGTCCAAAATATCAAATCCCAATCAATCAAAGAGTAGCCGCGGTAAACCCTGCGGGCATCAGTCGAGGTGTCCAACCAGACGAGGTCGCAGTAAGTATGTGCGAAGTAAGCAAGGGAAGGGGGAGTATGTGTACAGCTGAGTGTGCACGGGTGCCAGTGTGTGGTGTCCCTAAAATCGTGTCTCGAACACAAACAGAAGCAAATATCTCCCCCGCGTCGTGTCACGTGCTGTTAACATGCTGTTCAGGCGGACGGGAAGTAGCCCCTGTTTTTCTGCTGGCTCGGTTAACCACCTTGCCGACTCGTCACTCCCTCCTCCATTATTATATTCACCTCATAACACGGTAGAAAGGGAAGGGAAAAAAGAAAAGGAAGAAGACCAAGATGAGCTCCAAATTCAACCCGAGCAAACCCAGCCAGCTCGACTTTCATCGACCAAAGACAAAGAGGCTGAGAGACCTCACCCAACCCAGCGGGACGGAGAACGAGAATGTGGGGCGCATACCAAAGTTAACTGACGAATCCAAGAAGTGCGTCTATCTTTCTCCCTTTCTTGTTCAACACGAATGTGACTCTGCAAAATAGGTGCATACGAAATCTCGCAGCATACCGCGCTCCCAAACCCAAATTCCACCACCCGCGCTCAAAGAGCGCCGCCGTCCTCGTCGCCTTGTTCGTCGGACGACAAGGGGACTTGTACGTCCTCCTCAGCCGGTCAGTCCTTGCCATCCACCTTTAACACCACCGCTGACCTCTTCGAAAAACAAAACGAAACGAAACGAAAACAACAAAATCAGACGCTCCTCCACCCTCCGAACATACGCAGGCGACACCTCCTTGCCAGGCGGAAAAGTCGAGCAAGGCGACAAATCAATGGAAGACACCGCACGGCGCGAAGCCTTCGAAGAGGTTCCTTTCCTCCATCTCACCAAATACTTTCGGTTTAAAAAGCTAATTTCACACCTAGTAGATCGGTCTCCCCAAAGACCGCACAAAAGTGCCTCTACTATGCATCCTCGAACCCTTCCTAGCCGCCGAGCTCATCGTCACGCCGTACGTCCTTCCCCCTCCCTTCTCCCTTCTTTTCCCCTTTCCTCATAAAACCAAAAACAGAGTCGTAGTCCTAATCCTCGACAACACCCTCCGCGTACGTCCCCCTCCCCCTCCCCCTCCCCCTCCCTCCCACTTCTCCCCCATAAAAACCTAACCCACAAAAAACCTAACCCACAGCCCGTGCTAAACGCCAACGAAGTAACCTCCCTCTTCTCCCACCCCCTCTCCTCCTTCCTCACCACCTCCCCTCCCTTCCCCACCGAACCCGACACCCTCGAAGTGCCCTACCACACCTCCTTCGACTTTCGCAGTTCCGGGCCTTCCATACCCTTAGGACAAGAAAAAGACAGAGGCCAAAACGAAGGAGGAAAAGGGAAAGAACAACAAACCCTCTTCCGAGTCCACCAATTCCTCACAGGCCGCGAAGCAGGCGGGATCAAGCCCGTTTTCGGGCTCACAGCGTGCGTTCCTCTTCTCTCTCCTCTTCCCAAATCAACTAACTAACCCACACCCACCCAGCTCAATCCTAATCCACACATCCACAATCGCCCACGCCCGCGCACCCTCCTTCGAACTGCACCCACCCTCGCCTCCAAACCCACCAACCCCACCTATGCAAGTGCGTATCGCATGGGCCTTACTCAACAAACCAAGTTTCACGGAAGCTTGTACGAAAGAAGGCGTAGACCTAGGGAAGGCGAGGAAGGTCCTGGAAGAGTGGGAGAGGGAGGTTTTGAGAGAGAGAAGGGGGGCAAGGAGAACGAAAAGTAGCAAGGGGTGGAGCAAGTTGTGATAACGAGGGAAATGTGGGTTTATAATATTCGGTGTTTTTGTTTCCTCTGAATCTAGAGTAGACTACTCATCCATGTATTATGTGATACTTCTCCTTCGTTTTTCATTGTAATCCCCTTTCCTCCTCCTTCGAACGTCTCCTCAAAACCAGAGAACAAGTACAGAAACGGCGACTACAACACATCATTTTGATTTCACAACCACAAAACAAGTACATCGAGCAAAGCAAACCACCCAAAAGGCCTACGCCCCACCAGCACCCCTCCACCACTTGACAACCCCGTCCTCTCCACCACTCACAAACGCCCCAGCTCCTGTCCCTGCTCCCGCCCCATTCGCTGCCCCATTCGCCCCTGCAGCAGCGGAACCAGAAGTGGAAGACCCCTTAGGTCTCCACGACACAGCCCACACCTCCGAGGTGTCCTGTACGGTGGAGACGCAAGCACGCGCGGCGATGTCCCATACTTTGATCGTTTTGTCTGCTGAGCTGTTTAATCAGGGTGTGTAAGCGCGTTGTTCACGATCCAAGTAGCGAAAAACACCCACCCCGAAAGCCCCAGCCTTCCATCATGCGATATGTCCGCGCTGAGGACCCACGACGTGTGTCCAGAGAAAGAGGCGACGGCTCCGCCAGGGGCCGAGCGCACGTCGTGCAGGACGAGGCGTTTGTCTTCTGATGCGCTTAAGAGAAGCTGTGTGCATTGCACGCCAGAGGTCAGCAAGAGAAGAACATATAAGAGAAGAAGAGAAGGGAAGAGAACGTACAGTAGAATCCGAGGACCAAGCAAGCGACCTAACAGACATCGCATGCGACGTAAACGTGAACGCCAACGCGTTCGTCTCGGTGTCAAACACGAATATCTGCCCGTTCTCCGTGGACAGCGCGATGTGTTTCCCGTCTGGGCTCTATTAACGTCCAAAGTCAAGTCAGCGAAAAAGCTCAAAGAAGGAAACCGCATATACGCGATATTCCAACGATAAAGAAAAACAACACGCAACGTAAGAACAAAACATCCCAAACTTGTTCCTCCCCGATGGGAGAGTCGCTTGGCGCTCTCCAAAGTTATCGATCTGCGCCGAATGAATCGTAACGTTCCCGGACGATCCTGTCGATGCATATGTCCCGCCGAGAGGGTTCAGCGATACCGACCACGCTACCGATGAACATCATCAACACGCACAACAAAAACCTGTCAAAAGCGACACACTTACAAGGCTCAACCCCATTCTCCTTCCCCCCTCTCCCCGACGCATAGCTCTCAAAGCTCCCAACCACCTCCCCCGTCTCCAAATTCCACAGCCTCGTCAATCCCTCTATGCTATTATACAACGCCCTCTTTCCGTCCGGGGACACGGACAGGGAGACCTGTGCCAGGGAGTGCGCAGCAGGGAAGGGCAAGTTCGGGGGATAGGGCTGACCAGTGGCAGAGAGGTGTTGTTTGATGGAGCCGTCGGCGGAGATGGAGATGACGGTGTCGGAGGGCGTCCATTGGAGGCCCCAGATTGCGTCGGTGTGTGCTGTGGAAGGGGGAGGAGGGGGTTAGTGGGTTGTTTGGGGGGGAGAGGGGAGAGGGGTGGGTACGTTCTGTGCAGTCATGCGCGTGGAGGAAGGCGAGAGACTATGCGGATGTTTGTGAGTTCTCTGGGAGCGCTTGCATGGGTAGATTATGGGAGTATTCACCATGTTAGGATCGGAGGTGTTTTGAGTTGGTGGTTAGTTAGATCAGATATATCGGGTAAACGTGTTTTAACGACGCGTCGAGGACGTTCGTGATGATGATGATGACCATCATATTCATTCATTCGGGGTTATGTAGGTGTTATGTAAGGTGATGGGTTTGAGGCGGAGTTCAAACGACTTCGCACCAAAACCATCTTCAAAACTCCTCTCTCCTGTACCACGCGCCGAGCGGCACCAGCTCAACTGTCTCACTAGTTTCAAAAGTCGCCTGTCCTCCTTATCGCGATGCTTCTCTCCTCACTATCAACGCTAACATGAATGACTGCACTATTCCTGATGCTAGTACTTCCTCCTCCTCTCCCGCTGCGCGGTACATACCCTCTGACCTCGAGGCAAGGTGTTACTACCGAGGCGTATCCGCAACCCCTCCAAGGCTCATCTATCGCACCGACCTATCGATCAGACCATGGGTCATGCCCGGCCCATTTTGGGAAATCCCCACACCCAAGCGCGCAAACGGCGTCTTCGGGCACAAGCTCAACGAACTATGGGAGGACAAGGTTTCTCCCAAGGTGCAGAGCTTTCTGAACGATGAACGTGTGGACTGGTCCTCTGTCGAGCTCGTTCGGTTCATCTCATATCAGGAGGAGCCTTACGAGGAGATCAAGGGTCCTGTTGTAATATGGATCGGAGTCCGCCCTGTCCGTGCAGAAGAACAGGGTGACCAAATCCACAGGGCGACTCAGCACATTCTGGAACTTCTCAAGCTGTTGGATATCGACGATGTCACTGTCGAGTATCGTGCGTCCACATACAGACTTCTTAATGGTACCCCTCTCCTCCCATCCGAAGATGACATCCGATACATAACTTACCTTCGCGACGAAAGCATCGAGTTGACCATGATCAAACTCCGCACTCCTCTCACACACGCTCTGGGACTCTCTATTTCCTCCACAGATACGCCTGAAGTGGAAGGAACCATGGCGGTGTACATGAAAATGGGCGACGAGATGCTAGGTCTGACCTGCCGCCACACATTGTTCAAGAGCGACTCTCATGATGCCAGCACCAACCAGGACTCGTCTTCCAGCGAACCCGATTCCTCCAACACCTCTCCTCACAAAAACGTTCAGGTTCTCAGCACACCCGCATTAACAAGACTCGTCAAAGACGTCGAATCCCGCATTGACACATCTCGCCGCATGCTTAGACGTGAACTCGGCAAAATGGAAGAGTTGGTGGCAGACAGGTGGAAGCCGCGCTGCGACTCCGAGAATGACTCGGAACCCAAACCCGACGACGGCTCTGGCTCTCAACGCCCTAGTCACACCATCGCCAAAGACTCAAAGGACGATGATAAGTTGGAACGTTGTCGTAAGGAAGTTGCCAAGCGAGAGAATGATATAAACGTGCTCAACAAGTTTCTCGAGAAAGTCAAGAACGAGTACGGAACACCAGAACAGAGAACCATCGGTCGCATGCTTTACTCCCCGAAGCTGGAGCCCAACGTCGATGACTCTGGGTTCTTCGAGGACTGGGCTCTCTTCAAACTCAACAAAGACCAGTTCAAGACACAGTTCAGAGGGAATGTTATCGATCTCGGTACGTTCCGTTTCATACACCCGACCTCTTCCACTCCCCTACTGGAACTAATCATAACTTTATCATCATCGAAGACGCTAAAATCTCACTCGGAGAATTCCTCAAAAAAATGTACTCTCTCAAATCGAATCAACCAGATCCCGAAGTCGAGTTCCAATACCCTCTCGACCGGCTCCTCGTCTTGAACGACATCATGTCCAAAGAACTCTTGCTCACGCACAACATGCGGGACGAACACGATGAGCCCTGTCTTCTAGTCATCAAAAGCAGGAGCGCCAGCGGTGTCACAGTCGGGCGTGCCACAGGCTCGTTCGCCCTTGTCCGGGACGAAGAGACGGGAAAGGTCTCAAAACAATGGGCGATTTACAATTACTACGAAAAGCGGGACCGGTCCTACTTTGCTGAGTGCGGTGACTCGGGCTCTGTCGTGGTGGATAGGAACGGTCGTATCGGGGGCATGATCGTTGGCGGGAGCGGCTGCTGGTCATCTACCTTGATGGCATTGAAGAAAGGTGAGGCGGATGAGTTCGACGTGCATGTCACGTATGCTACGCCTATGTGGTGGATCATGGACCGTGTCAAGGCGAAGTATCCTGATGTAGAGCTTGTTCCTGGCGTTAGTTTTGATGATGCTTTGCTATGGCGGCGTTCTGCGGTGCCACCCCCGAGTATATAATTCAAGCTTCAGACTTTGCAGCCCTCAGCTCATTTTCCCGTCAATTTGATTAGTAGGTATGTACTGGCACCTGCTTTAATTTATGAATATCTATATGTTGTTTCGTGCCTCTTGTATCCAAGATGGAGTTGCCACTACATAATGATATTGTCTCCTGGAAATTGATCACGGGCTTGAATGTCATCCTCTGGCCAACCTGAAGCCGACAACGCATTATCGAACAACTTCTGTACGATCAGGTACGTCAGGCGCGACAGAAATGCAGTCTTGTCACCTGAATCCCCTCTTCTTCTTGCGCAGGTAAGTTGTGCCATCTGGTATTCCCAAATGGTGTCACGGAAGGATAGAATCAGGGCTGTCAATCGCTCGTTGTTGTAAACGATGAACTGGGGGGGTGTATAGCCCCCCACAAATCCCAGATATCTTGACTTCCCGCTTCCGCCCCACAACTGACTTGGACATATAGTTCACGTTGTCGAAGATCATAGACATCTCTGCTGAGAGGTCGAGCCTGGGAATGCTATTCCTTAGGAAAAGCATCGAGACATATTGGAGGACCCAGAAGAGAGATTCTAGGTCGTCTTGATATCTGTGTGGCTTGTATGGGTTTGAGAGGAGAGGGGTTGACATGAATTGCCATGTCCGAGTCGTTCTCGGTCCCTGGTTTATGTACGAAGAATTCGAGTCAACTTCAAGTCAACTTCCGTTGGTAAAAGGACACTTTGTTAAATGGCGAAATATGTGCATGATACTCACGGATCGAATATTAGCACTGCGTGCCGGTGAAAGACCGCCTGCATCATTATTGCCTGCATCATCACGAACTTCGTCGTCTCCCGATTCAGCCAGATCCCAGTCCACAAGTAATCCGCTTGCAGAGTCTCGAGCGACGAGGATGGTGCCTATGGAAATATCTCGATGAAGCATGCCGCACTTCTCATACGCTTCTCGGTGTGCTATGTACATAGTAATGTTTCGGGGTTTAAATGCCAGAGATTGAACGAATTTTGAACGAATGAGAGTTCAGGTTAATAGTTATATAGTAGTAATCAGTCTGAGAGCAAACACACCTTTGAAAACGTCGTACAACACCCTGACTAGATGGTGGGAAGAACGAACTTGAAGTCTTCGGTTAGAAGACAGAGGCACGACTAGCGGCTCTCCAGCCCCCAGTTCCCCCGCGCCTGCGCCTGCGCCTACCACTACTCGTACGCGTTTGACTCGGAGTTCAGCGTTCGGATGAGGTTGTCGAGCAGCATCGCGGTCTACATTCCTAGATGTATCGTTTCCCCTGAGCCTTGCATCGGATTGGGATGGCCTGAGACTCGGAGTGCTAGTACGGACTCGTGTGCTTGACGGTGTGCCCTTGACAATATCATCCTCTAGAAATGGAACACCGGGGTCATTGCAACGTGTCTTCATCTCGCAGTGGAACTCAGTCTGGTGTCTCGAGGTGGAAGCACTGACCCGAGCCTGAGCCTGAGTAGTACTAGTGAAGTGTCCACCGCCTCCACGTTCACTGGAACCCAGCCGCGCACCGTGCAGTCGTCCTTCGTAGGCATCTCTCTCTTCTTTTTGAGTTCTTTCTGGAACCGCTGAGGCTGCATTTCCTTCTGATTCATGAGACGTGCTAGGCACAGACATCGCAGAGAGTCCGAGATGTCCCAAGTAAGTAATGGAAGGCAAGAGACTTGAATCAGGCCGAAATGGTTATATCAAGATATCATATGTCAAGAACAAAGGTCGACTCTAAGAGTAAGCAAGCAAGAAAGAAGTGAGAATTGTAGTGACAGCCTTCATTGATCGATAATTAAAAGTGAACTTCAAGTAGTCACACTGAGCATGCGGCTGCAGACCTCCATATAATAAATATCACTGTCTATGGTAGGATTTTTCGCATCCACGCGCTCATCTTGCGTTTGACTATTGAGGGCTGAGGGCCTGAGGCAGAGGTTTAATGATTAATCGCGACCCTGTTCTTAGTACTGAACTTCATTAACAGCACAAAACTGTCGAGTGAAACGAAAATTCGGCTTTAACTTCTTGCCAATTCTCAATCCAAGTTGAGCAGCACGAAAAATCACCTCGTCTCTGGGATCAAGCAAATACAAACCCAGCACAAAGCTCCCGGATTCTCTCACAAAAGAAAACAAAAGACCATCTAGAATTAACACACACCACACCCTCCCTTCTCACCTCCGCCGCGAGCCCGAACCACCATACGAATATCCCCCTCCGCCCTCCTCAGCTCTTCGTCGTCGATCCGGGCCAGCGTTAGTATCAACAACACCATCCCGTCTCCCTCTTCTCTCCCCACCATCCGCTGACTGCCTCCTCGACCCTCGTGACGGTTCAGCCGACCTTCGTCCCGCCTCTCTCGACCTCGACGCGTTCGGAGGATTTGCAGTATTAGCATTCGCATTAGCAGCATAATACTGCGCCGCATATGCCGCGCCAGGCGACACCGGCGGTCCTCCTCCCTCTCCAGCATACGGATACCCAGAAACCCCAGTCTGCGGTCTAGAAGGCGCATGGTACGACCATTGGGAATACACCGACTCGCTCGGCGCTTGCGAGTACGCCGTCGGTCTTCTCTCCAGCTCTTTCTCGTTCCTAGCCACTGTGTCGTACTGCGCACCAGCACCAGCAACACCACGAGCGCCGCTAGCGTCGCCGCCGACGTGCACCCCAGCTTCGGACCCTACAACGCGCGGCATGCCGCCTCCTCCGCCTGCGAAGCCAGCTCCGGTTGCTAGAGCGGGTGTTACAGTTAAAGGAGGCGAGGCGATGCCTGCGAGCCTCTCCCCTCGCCCTAGTCCTCCTCCTCCTCCTCCAGCTGCTGAAGCTGAAGCTGGTGGGTAAAATCCCGGCTGTTGTTGTGCTTGATACGCAGCCTCGCTGCCAACTTGCGTACTCGACGATTCGGACGCGGAGCGGTACGACATAGGGTGGGATTGGGCGTAAGACGGTGGATAAGCACCTGGAATAGGGATAGGCACGGTTTTCTTGGAATGTGTTTGTGCTTGTGCATTGGGTTGGTTGTTCGAAGTTGGGTAGGTTAACGGCTGAGGATCGTACCCCGCCAGACTCGCATTCCCTTCAACACCCTTCCCGTTGACGTTCGCCGACGACGACGGGCCTGCGTCCGGTGACTGCGAAGACGACGAAGTAGCAGGCGGATAAGATGGTGCACCCGGAGGCGGCGGCTCCATCCTCTGGCCTCTCTTCTGCAACATCGAGCCTCGCCTGCCAAACAGCGGCAGAACGCCGGCATCAGCAGGCGCTATTCCCTCAGGCTCTCCAGCCTGCAAGTTCAAATCCACCCCCGAACGCGGACTGACCATCCCACTCCCGAGCTCGCCTGCACCCCACGCACCCGCCACCTTCCTCCACCCGCTCGTGTTCCTCGCGTTTGTAGTTGGAACTGCGCTTAAAGATCTAGCACCTTTCATCCCGTTAGCGATAGAGCCAGGGCCGCCGAATCCGACACTGGATGCGCCGATGCCTGATGTTCGTCGTGGGGGGAGGGGTACGGCGTTTCTACCGCTCCATATGATCCAGGCGCAGCCTAGGCAGAGGAAGAGGAAGACGGCGCATGTCACGATGCCAGGGATGAAGAAAGGGTCGGAGGTTATGGAAGAGGAGGAGACAGAAGCAGCTCTGGCGTGGTGGATGATAGGTACGCTTGACGTTGGAGCCGACGAAAGGGAGGAAATTGGATCGACATAATGGGATGTGTTATGATCGAGAAGGCGTCGTTGGACAGGGCCCATTCAATTTTATGCAAAAACGCTATGTTTATGGTGTTCACTTGAATATGACCTCCGGCAAGGGAGGAAACCGGGCGAAGGATGTTGCTTGGCGTCGTCGTTCAGAAATCAGCAGTGCGTGTTGAGTAAGACGGTGGTGAGTCGAGGAGTTGACGATGGCAAAGGCAGCACCGGAACACGCAAGGCTCTCGCCAGCCAGCCTACTCCACCACGTAGAACGCAGAAAGCACGACGAGCCTCGAGGCACCCTTCCCCTCGGCTTATCACATTCACATCGCCTCGCCAATGGCAGGGTGCCTGGCATGCTCCGTGGTACGCTCGAATTAGCTCCTGTACCGTGGATTTTTTACCCAAAGGTAAACACACGGCTGGATGCTGGAGCCATGCGTGTATGAACTCGATGTTGGCGTCATCGTCATGTAATTCTTCAGCCGTTTCTGTGTCCGGAATTCGTTCATGTGTCCCTTCTCAAAACTCTCCCATCCGCATCTACAGGTTTTGACTTCCCCGAGATGCGATTGTTCATAACAAAGATGAAGTGTTCGTGGTAAAGATAAGAAAGAGATCAAGGAACAACGGAAAATGTGCGGTCGAAAGGAAGAAGTGTTCGGACCGGGTGCATTTTCGTTGCTAAAAGGGGAACAGAAATCACGTGAGTAAATTAACAGACGCGTCGCGTCGTTGTCGCGTCTTTCTAGTAGTAATCGTTTTCGTACGGCGCCTAGTAGGTAAGTATCGGATGCAAGTGCATCAAGACTGTATCATGAGTTATAGAATGTACACCTGGAGCTACTGTGAGTATACTCAGTGGTACTGTACTTTCGAACAATAGCACATTGTTTCCGGCTCTAAAAATCCAAAGGACTCTTTGTTACCACACTTTCTCAATAAGATATATATAAGAGCCCTCTCCGTACACACACGTTAATCAAGTCGTGCCCTTCCTTCTACATTGCATTCCACTCGTATAATTTCATCACCTACCTTTAACAAGATGGGAGCGGCGGCATGCACCCAAGCCCAGGCAGGCTATCACCCCAATATTTCACCTCAGGATAATACACCAGCCCTCCTGCTGCCGTGTACTGCGTAGGCCCGTGTTCAGAGAGAATCGGAGATGATGCGCACTGGTTGACTCCACGAGCCCGAATCTTCCCTTAAACAAAGGTCGGCGCCGTTAAATTAAAAGAGCCTCATTAACACAGGCCTACAGGACCCCGTGCCGTATAACTCCCATCCCATCTAAGTATAGGTCTGTCAGGGAAAATCGCGAAGAGGACAATGTGTCCGAACTACTGCCAACTGCCAGCAGTACACCTGCTGTCCCACTAGAGTTCTTCCACGGGTCTCTGCTCTTCTTCGCGTTATAGGTCAGACCTTGCACGGTTCATCCTCGATCTCCCCAACTATGCTAAAGTCGCGACACCCAGCACAAAGCGCTCTTGCGGCACGTCCCAGTCGTCCAGGCTCGCAGTTTGTGCGATGTCGTCGGGTACTAGGGAATCCTCGGTCCAGCGGGACTTACAGCGCCTGGGGTAAGCATTCACCCCTTCCAAATTTCGTTATTTATGACATGTTCTCAACGGCTTCTCCCATTGCTACAGTACCGTGCCACCGCCCAAGCACATTTCTTTATCCTCTCACAAAGGACACGGGCCAGACAGACAGAAACGCTCTCTATGAGGAAACGTCTACCTGCACGAAGTAGAGGAGTGGAATTTGGACTAAGGGAAATGGATCTTTGGTACTATACCTTTAACGCTCATAAGAAGGAACTCGTATGCAGCAGTCCGCAAGCAGGAGAAAAGAAAGCTGAGCCATCCAGCCTCCATCGCGCAAATACCAGTGCTTCTTCTTACTTGAAAAGTTACTACCATGGTCCATTCCCCGAGATTTGTTGGATTGGATTGGTATAGAAAATGCGCCGTACGTATCCCAAGCTCAAGTCCACGCCTCTCTTCGACTCGACGAATGCTGACCCAACCTAACGTCCACAGCACTTCCATGTTCAAGGAATATTACACTGGAGAGGTGACAGACTGTCAGAGTAAGACTTGTAAAAGGAGTAAGGAGCAAGGAGCAAGAGCATACTACTGCGCCGAGGTGTGGGTGTGTCGAGGTATTATGTGGTGTCATCATGAATTCAGCCGTTATGCCGCGAGCTTACTGTACTGTATTTTTGTAGCCTGTAAATTATTCTGCTTGTAATGGTTGTTCAACCGGTACTAAGTATGGTATGTTGCGGGCAAAGAGAAATCTGCGAGCATGCGAGCAGGCTGCGAGGCTGCGAGGCTCGCAGATTGTGCTGATGCTCGCAGAATGCTCACAGACCTACATCAGGCTCGCACCTTGCTTCCTGATGCGGGGTTTGAAATCTGGACACGCCGGTGGACAGTGTTTGGACTACGTGTGTTGGACTCTCTTAAAGTAAGTGGCTTGTGTGATAACATGGCCGTTAATGTATGTAGTTATATATATATTATATATTCGAGTATTTCAGTGACTAGGATGGCTTAGTGCAATGGTAAGAACTCAAGTTACTGACCAGGCCAACTTTGCCGAGATCATGCCGAGGTACAACTTGGGGAATAAAACTATCACGCGAGCAGTGTTGCAAAAGATTTGAACGTCTCACCTGGGATTCTATGCTTATAAAGACAGACAGAACGTTCCTACAAAACCTTGGAGCATGTTAATAAACGGGGACAGATAGTGCGCGAACTTCAAGATCGAGTAGCAATCTCGGATCGTGGGAACGACTATGAAGTCCTCTATAATATTTCATTCAAGTTCTAGGTACAAGAAAAGTATTAAGGGAGTGACACTACAGTGAATGACTGAATAATCTATTTGACATCGAGCTTATACTAGTATATAGTGTGAATGCACCACACTTACATTATGTGTGACGGTGTATCTGTCTCGCAAGTCTTGCACGGCTCGCATCAACCTCGCACATGATCGCAGGTAGCTCGCAGGTAGCTCGCAGTGTGCTCGCATCCGGATCGCAGGTGCTCGCAGGTGCTCGTAGCCGGATCGCACAGCTGGCAGCACACGCGCATCTGGCTCGCATCTGGCTCGCAGGTGATCGCAGATGACATGTAGGTGCTCGCAGACGGTGTCTATATGCGCGCAAATGAGGTCTCAGCGCTCGCATCTTAATTTAAGGACTGTAAACAGTCTGTGTAGGGGAAGCGTGAGCAAGGACGACTGGGTTGTATATAATGTCAACGGCACTGGATACTTGGTCACATACCCTATATTTCTATACCAGCTTTATTGTTCAAGATATGGTGGTGAGTTACTGAGGGGGCGGCGTCGGGCATAAGAGTACTCAGGATGCAGTCTCATTCTTTTTGAATGACCATCACCAAGCTGATCTCAATGCCTGTGAGGACTCACCAAGGGAAACCGATAACTCTCTGAGAAACCATTCTCTGCCGTTGTGATGAATTGTGTCGAGTTTTTAATACCGTCGTAATCAGGTTTGAAGAGGAGTTGTGTACCTTGTGGTACCTTGTCAACGACCAGGTATTATTCTATTAGGTCACTTACTGAGAGAATACTTTTGCTCTTAGAAACCTGTCAAAATAAGTTTCTTCCGACGCTACGTTGTTACAAATCAATGACATGACTTTTGTGGGCCAAAAACCATCGTGATAACTATTTTGCTGATGACTACTTACTATGACTCACTGCCTACTAAGTCGCGGAACTCCGCTTATGGCTGTTATAAATCCTTGAATAATATAATTTTATTCAAGCTGATCCCCTGGTTATTCTATCATGCTCGCATGTGGACATAGAAGGATCGCAGGTGCTCGCAGGTGGATCGCGAGCAGCTCGCAGCCGGATCGCAGAAGGCTCGCAGGTGGCTTGATCGCAGCTCGCAGCAGCTCGTCTCCTCTAGAGCGACAAAAACTAGGATTGCAACGAAAAGGTTCGTGAGAATAGTATAGAAACCAAAGGTCACATCCGCTGCCGCCTGCTATCCTGAGACTCCCAGGACCAGAACTACTAAACAGCACTACTGCGAGTGCACAGCTATGTGCTCGGCCTTATAGAAAGTACGAGTTTAAATGTAATAAGTGTGGACGACGAATCCCAGAAGCGATGACCGACGCAAATTAGAAGGGCTATACGACTCGGCCCGTCGGGATCTCGGAGGGCATCTGAAAGTCTGCTAATCACTCCCATTTTCTGTATTCCGGCGAGTCGCGACTTGTATTCCGGCGAGTCGCGACTTGTATTGCGGCGTGCTACTACTTGAGAGTGAATATACATTACAACGACGGTTATACCTGGTTTACTGACCAATGGAGACGGTGGTTCAGGATACCGATTACCGTGGATTGCACGCTGCGAGCTTCGGCATTCTGTTCTAGCAGGCCGGTTTGGGTAGAATGTTAACATCCATACTCTACCTACTCCATATACCAACAGCCATTCAGCAATCCGTTCCATTCTCTGCAGGTTAAGATTAAGCTCCGGGCTGCATACCCATGACCGAGTTAACACAGCCAACTTCATTTCTGCCCTAGTAGTACCCGCTTTTAGACGTCGTACATCAGCAGCACGGCGAGCTTATTGTAGATATTTCATTAATTTAGGGAGTATGATCAACGTGCACGATCATGCGCACACCCCTGATTCTTCGTAGTGGAAATAAGCTTTGACTGTTCTTCCCTATTTTTGGTATGGTCTCCATTTAGCTTGAGGAACGACCTTAATGATCCTGGAAGACAAGGACACCGTTACTCGTTCGCCAGAAATGCAGTAGCTGTCAATTATAGCGGGAACTATACGAGTCGCCGATTTCGGTATCGGGACGAGTCTCCTGGGCATGTGAGTAGACAGATATCTTATTTTAACTCGGAAGAAAAGACCAGGAACACGGCCCTCAAGCAACGTTGTAACTTGTAATAATCTGATCAATCTCTCGTTGATTTCCTTAACGCTTACGTCGGCCTCTGCCGCCTTAAAAGACTGCATAACCACTTCGGGAGCTACCCGCTAGACGCGCATATCGCCTCCACACAGCTACTTTGATAGTTCCCGGCTGTACTTCGACTGAACGATGGGCACATCGAGTCATTCGTGTATCACAATGTACTACGGCCGACATCAGTCGACTTATGTGGATAGCCTCAAGGCTCAAATCCCGGCACACGTTACTCATATATCGTTCTCATAAACCGCTTTTATTGCTACTGGCACGGGCACCGTTTATCTCGCAAAACCGAAGCCCGGCGCATGATCATGACGCAATGATAGACAGGCCGATCAAACTTCAAGAATCCGTGCGCACATCCCAACTTCAAATTTGACAAGTCTGTGAACACCACTATGGGCGCTCAATAAATAACATTATTCTATCTAAAGCACTGATGGTGCTACGACTTCTTGACGGATATGGGAAAAACGCTGGTATGCATCCAATATGAGCACGCTTTCAAGTTGCTTTACTACGTCTGAAACTGTGTCCTACTAGTGCCCTGTTGAATGATAGCTTTTAAGAGCTGACACAGATGCGCCCTTCGTATTACTTTAAATTCGCATTTGTAATTCTCAGCGGCATTGATAGCACATAACCTACCAAACCGTGCAGACGAAGTTTGAATTTGAGGTTCGGCCGGTCGATCCCAGATGTTTATTAATAGACACTTACCAAATAAGCGCCAATCCCATCCCATCCCATCAAATCCATCCGATCATGCCCGTTTTGGTTGCTCACTGGGACAAATTTCAATCCCCGACCATGTCGCAGGCTTAGTATGTGCGGCGCAACTGACTTCCACTCTACCCCACACTCGCTATCATCCCTTTCAAACCTCAAACGCCTTGCTTCCGCTACCTAGCGCAACGAGAACGGCCCCCGACGGCCCGTGTCGGAAAAAGGCTTACCGAATCCTCGAACGAGGGCTAAATCTGGATCGGCGAAGAGTTTCCAGTCTTTCGAGTTCGAGCGAATAACGAGGCCTATACTTGCATACCGCAGACTCTGCGAATGCTGTATATCCCATTCGGGTATTTATCGAGGCTGGAAAGGGATAGAAACGCGTACGCGCTGGGATTCCTTGAATCCCAGGCAATAAATTCCATCGGGGAGCTCCTGCCACTTCGAAGATCATTCGTAACAAGGCTCCAATGAAAGACCCAACATTGCCCCATCGTCTTGTCAACATCTACACCGGTAGGAAAATCCCACCGACCCGCTCATCAAGGCGCTAATCCCCTCATTGGGGAGTAGTCGCCTTCTCGGGTTAGAGCTAGATGATGGCCGTGGATATTCACTCCAATACAGTGGGCAGCGCTGTGTATAGTACGCCTATAAGCCCAAGTTCAACGTGTTTGACCACGGTCCATCCATCAGGAATCACGATTATGGGGAGGCTTCTGCGTCTCCGCCGGAGGGACTGTCTATCAATTCCACCTTCTTGACTGTGAATAGAACTTGTTGGAACGATTTTATGACTCGAATATCTATTCTTGCAACCTTGACTCGATGTAACATGCTACCAAAGTACTGGCCAGATTAACTTGAAATCCTGGGATACGAGGTGGTTCTCTTGCCTGCTATGCAACAAGGACCGACCATTCCGAATAACGTTGCAAACCGTCAGACAAAATCAGACGCATGTAACTGTGAAACCAGTATCCCGGGTTCCTCACTTATCAAGGTAAAATTCAAGCACAGCTCGCAACAGTCTATGTTCACACAATCGCACAGTTCACTGCGCAGACATTCTTGTAGTTCGCCTCGTTGCTAGGAACGTGTGGCGGAGAAACTAGGACACTGAATTGACCCCGCATGACAGATCAGCGCCCTTTCGTATTACGCAGTCGCGGCCCTAGTACCTGTATCCTAGTCTCTAAACCGCGACGCGCATTCGCATTTCTTCAAGGATTATTACAAGCTTCTTGAGGCTGCGTACTGCGCAGGTAGCAGGAGGATCCAGACCTAGGCCGGTCCACTCACAAAGTAATGGTTATGCTCTATGAAACATACGACGCGCCAGATAAGATTAAGATAGTGCATTATTAGATCTAGGACAAAGAAATACATATTAATTGCTGAAGGCGACGAGAAAATAAGATGAAGGTAGCATAACATGAATGACGAGGACGATGGGAGAGAAATATTGACCGATGAAAAAACGCGGATAAAATGGTGTCAAAAATTCTATGTACGAGTCGGGGATGCGGTATATAAGACAGATGCAAGATGGGACGTTGTATAGTGCAGTGGGGTATGATGAACAGAGGTGGCAAGATAGCAGCAAGAAAGGCAGGATGGAAGAAGAGGATGAGTGGGATCAGCCGTGACCGTTAATCTCCCCAGCTCATGATTAATGGACCAGTGTCAGTCAGCGTGAATGTACTGGCCAGAGGCTATACAGATGGGATAAGAGAAAGGAGAACGAAGCATGGACAAGAAGCATACCTTTCGAGGAGCATATGGAGCGTTATCGCTAGCATCATCAGTAGTTGTCCCCCTAGGCTGACTACCACCTTCGTCTTTAGATATCGTATGCGATGAGGACGGAAGTCCGGACGGCGCAGGTCCTCGTTGCTTCGTCCTACCCCTGGTTTGTATATCTTTATATCCAACCAGTCGGGCGTTGAAAAGTGGAGTAGGTCTGGGCTGGTCGGCGAAGCGCGAGCACGAGCGTCCATTTCGAGAAGTTGATTCGTCGGAGGGAGACGGTGACCGACTACCGTATATCGCTTTTCGATAGAACGCTGAAGTGGCGAGCGCGGCTTCCTTCTGCCGACGGGCTAGCCTGCGGGCTACACGAGGATCGATCGCAGCGTTGAGGGGATGGTAGCGGTCATCGTGATATCCATCCATTGAACATGAGGTTGAGCGAGAGGTTGAGTAAGACTGCTCCTTGGGAAGTACTTGGTTATGAAGATTGAAAGGAATAGGCGACGCCACATTGACCATTTTCCTAGAAAGGATGGAAGTATTTTAGACCGTTGATGAACGTAGGAAAAGGTGGCACGACTAACCCTTCCTTTGATCTGATAATGTCCTGGAACTGGGCGTAAAGTTTCCTGTAGTCAACGCGTGGCGTGTCAGAGCTATAGGATTTGTGGAAACGCTGAGATCAGAAGTTCGAACATATGGAAGTTTCGGAAAACATACTAATAGTCATCATCGGGCGGTTCGATTTCTATCGGAATTAGGTGTGTCGTTTCATCGTAGGTTGGACCCGTTGGCTCCTCATCTTCATGCACCTTGCAGCAAGGTATACAGCTCCGTAAAGCGGAGAAGAACATAAGAACTAAGCAAAGGAATTCAGGGCAGCAAATGGACGACACAAAGGAAAAACTAGTATGCAACATGTCATAATTGGAATGCATTATTTGTTATTGTATGAGGTCACCGTTCGAAACAAACTCTTGGCAATGTGCGTGACCTGAGTTGAACCTAAAGAAGGCTTTCCCACGACCTTGAACTAATCCAATTTCGCGATCGCGGTATCGCTTTGCAGGGGCGAAGGTGGGCGACAAGCAGCTTAAGCATCTTCTACATCTTCTGTGAGAAATGTGAGCCAAGCATCTGTTATGCACTCGTTTTATTCCATACTCTGGTTTATTCCCCTTCCTAACAACGCGAAAGGATCCGAGCTCTAGTATTTCAATTGCTACTCTGGCAGTGTTCACGCTCAAGTAGGGCTCTCTGCGTTGAGAGGCCGCATGAATGTATAGCGGAGTGTCGAGTACTATTAATGGCCCACAGACTCTACACCATATTATCAGACGTGAGATTTGAAATCCAGCTGGGATTACCTTCTGTTTTCCTGCGCATGTAAGTCACCGGATACTCTCTGTACATCTGTAACTGGTTTTCAGGATCATTTTGTGGTGTACTGGATTTGATTCTCCGTCAACGTCGTAGAGCAGAACCCGTTGTCATCCGGCGTGCACCTTCACCACAAGATCAATAGGTCTTCTCTTCCCAAGTTGGATTCTTAGTGATGATACATTTGTTTGAGATTTTCAAAGCCTGCGATGCTGCCGACATCCGCCACAAGAAAACTTGAGCATTTTTACGTTCTAAACCTGTATCAGACAGTGGAATCATTAATCTTGTAGTCCTTGCGGGAAGAACAGTAAGTTTTATCTTACCAAGTTAGATTGTTAGGGGTAATTTGTTTAGCAGGATTACGAAAGCCTATAGGCAAGTATATGCGATACTACCGACCATCCGCCACTGGACATCTAAAGCTTACGTCCCTACGCCTATAGCAGCGGTCACAAATCTTGTACACACAGAAAAATTACTTCGAAGGACAATCCGGACGAGAAGCTAACACTAAAGATAATGTCGGTAAAATGCTCCTATAAATAACCGAGATCGGGGACTCGCAGAATATTTGTTTCGACTTCACCTCACTTGCGATAGCAGTAGTTCTCGAAGTCGACATAAAGGCCCGCTTCTCCCTTTAATTACTAAGGACATAAACACATGAAGACTTAGACGGATGCTCTTCCGCTTGCGCAGCACTTTCGGCTGACATTACACGATAGGTGATGACTTCTCCGCAGTCCAGTTGCACTTTTGGATGTGGACCAACAGGAAAATCACGTCAACTGTTATCATCAAACTTAGCTACAATATTCGCTAGCTATTGGCGCGACTGCGCGCTGCCATACTACGGCTACTTGTTGATAATCAATCGCGGTACGCCGCTTCGAACTGTAAGTGTAGTAAGTTAGAAATCCCTGTCGGCGACCTTTGATATATACTTTGGTTCCCGCGAAGGTGATAGGAATATATCGATAAGCACATTTCGGACCTGAAGTAAATAAGCGATTATCGTTCCATTTATTGTGGTTTAGTGACCGTTATCAAATGCCTCGGACTTTAACTTGACCATAAATTGTTGAAGTATTGAAAGTTACTGAATTCGTCTGAGAGGTTTCAGAGTAGAAATACAGCTCACCGCATTCTGCGGAGGACGTCCTAGGCAGCTTATCCCAAATTTGTAACACGTTATTAGTAGACTTCAACGTCGAGTGGAGCCCATTACTTCCTACCAGACGCACCCAGTCCTCGCGATCGGCCTCTTTACGGCTTAGACGCGACGATGTAAAAATACCTGGGCGATCTTTTGATACGGCGCTGGGTCGGGCATTTACACTGATGTTTACCCCTCCCATTACTAACTTTACCAGCTCGCCGGCGACCAAGTCCCATCCTCCTGCATGTGATCTGTGACAGTTCGTGTTTAGAAATCTATTTTTAACGACAAGTGATATCATCATTTTCGATATTTGGTTTCAACTGTCAGTTTGTTATGTAGCCACTTGATCTTTGTTTGTTACATTGACAGCGGGACGATCCGATGGATCAGTCAGAAAAACCGAAAAAGATGTCTTAGCGAAATTTGGATACGAAAGTAATGAACCCTTTGGGCCCTTAACGGGGACTCGACGACACCGCTATCAACTCAGGTTCATTCAGGTCATTCGTGGATCGGCGAAAATATAGTCTTCCTCGAGGTCACCTTCTAGCTTACCACGACGCAACTACCAGCCGAGTTGGTCAATTTAGGAAACAGCGCGCATGTTTATTACGTTTAGACGCGAGAGAGGACATTCGATAATGGGACCCTCGATATTGGGATTTCATGATCTTTTGGAAATTCTTGGCCACTTTGTGAGAATTTCTGGAGGATTCGGACCCTGAAGGCGCGGGCTGATGGTGAAGCAAATGAAGGAGTACGGCATATGTAATTGGGCCCATGTGCTACCTACAGCCTTAAGTGTACCATGTGGGCAGCCTTCGTAAGTTCCTAAGTAAAAGGCTTGTCCTGTACGTTACTGCGTTTGCATTATGTCGAGGACCTACTTACCAAGTTCTTCTCTGTGGAATATTGTGTTTCTGGCCCATAAAAATATTGCTCAGAGCCTGCGAATGCAGTGCGAGACTCATGCGTTTGAACACTCTCCCATTGCCTTAATTTTTTTAATACAGCAACCAGGAAACGCGCAATAAGTATAGTTACATATGTCCGTTAGAAGTTATGTTGTCAAGAGATGCACAAACTACTTAATCGTTGCGTTGCTACTTAAGAGTCCGTCAGATAGTCCAAGGCATAATGCAATCATAATAATTTAATGTCATACATAGAAAATGTCGTGGATGTCGTTGGAAAGGGAAGCAAGTTGGGAGTGGTGGGGAGTTGGGAGAAAGGAAATAATAATAGCAGCAATAACACAGACAGAGACGACAAATCGCCAGATAATGTCAAATAAATGAAGTCATAGAATAGTACATACAAGAGCGAAAATTCTAAAGCGAATGGTGTGCTCTATTTCGGGGAGTGCTTAGTCCTAGGCCTTATCTTCTTCCTCTTGAGCGAGAGCGGTCGAGGCTTCCCTCTCAGCCTGGCGTATACACCACAGGCATTACACAGCTGCTCTCCGGCTTTACTTCTTCTCCACACCGAGGTATGGTGGGTACGGCAATGAGTGCATTCCGGACCGACATAGTTAACATCGGACTCGTCCGAAGAGCTCCCATCATCGTCAGCGTCGATGAGCTCCTGAGGGCGGAGCTTGTTCCGTTGTTGTAGGTAGAGCCCGCAGGCGTTACAGAGGGGAAGCATCGTACTCGGATCTCGACGCCAAAGTGGAGTCGAGGTTGCGTGGCAGTGTGAGCAACTTTTTCCTGACTCGGGTCGGTCTTCATTGCGCTTCCGAGGGTGGTGCTGATTCGGTGGGAGAGGGCCAGTAGAGCGGTGAAGGATGGGCGAGGGAGAAGGAGAAGGACCTGGTGAGAAACGATGCGGGAAGGCGTACCCGTTGAGGGTCATGTTTTGATCTGGAGGTGGAGAATAGATTGTTGACGAAGATTCAGATGAAGCATAAGTGGCATCACTGAAGTGGGATCCACTGTATTCTGGAATTGAGTTGATGTCGCTCCAGGCAGGACTGGTAGTGGCAGTACCAAACCTCTGTTCGTTCAAGGGAGGGGTCGGGGTCTGCTCCATGTCCCAAGAAGACCAGTTAGGCGTTGGTGCGCGCATGTCGAGCGACGCGCGGTTCGAGGCATGATACGATGATGGACGCGAGAACTGTGGTGAATCAATGTATGTCGCCGTCGAATATTGAGGACTCATCGGTGCTTGTTGAAGCCCCAGATTGTTGCAAGATGCAATTGAACGGCTTTCTGAACGGTTGTCACGACGAGAGTAAAGGGACTCTTGTTGAGCCATCCACCTGCGCTGTTGGTCACTCCCAACATACGCATCGCTCCCATTATACGACTGACTCGAAGCTTTACGCATATGAGCCCGCGCACCAACCAAATCATGAAGGCCGTGCTCACCGATCGGCCAATTTCCAACGTTGTTAACCCCAGCAACATGTGCGTCGTAAGCAGACGAAGGTTCATAACTGCACATCATATTTGAAGAATTCGAAGATGGAGAGTAGAATGTCTTATTGGATGGAATAGTATAGCCTGCAGAGTGCTCGCGACCGTGTACCATCTGTTCAGGTACGAAAAGGTAATGTGTCTGTTCGAGGCAACAGCCAGCCTCGGTTTATATAGAGAATCAAAAACGGAGGCAAGACCTTGACCGGCAGACATCAGATCCAAGTACGCAGGGGTAGATCTGTGACGTTCGATACATGTCAAGGCAAAGAGCGCGAACTAAGCCGTAGAGTAAGAAAGGAAGGTCAATCGTGCTTGGATTTACTTACTTAACCGCAAAAGCGCCTCGAGCCTGGGGCTATTGGATCTGGTAACCAAATCTATAGCCGTTGAAAATCCCACCATACCCGATTGTCACTGGAATCCGAAGGGTTAGGATTGATGAGGATTTTGCAGTCCATATACAGAACGCGTATGTAATATGTATCCAGTGGGGCGAATAGATGGGTCAACCGTCAACGTAAGGAGCAAGCCCACATGTTGCCGACGGTCTCGGAATATTGCGCATAAACAATCCCATGACTCGAATTGAATCCTGTATCCTTTCCTAAACTTGGTTTGGGTCCTAAACAAAGAGAACTCACCAATCGATTGTTCGTTCTTTCGTACATAAGCACGGCTCCGCAGTCCTTATCCTTGATGGAAGAGAATCATTCGCTCTTCAATTTACAAAGGCGTGTGTTTTCCAGCTTGAAGTCGTTTTTCAGGATGCCGGACTAGCTTTTATTGCAGATCAAATCCGAAGCGTCGGATTTATCTGTACCGAACCTAACCCTGCCCAATGTCCAACCTCTTTACCCTGATGTGATATACCAACGTATTCATCAAAATCAACATTGAGATAGAATGGGATCATGACGTGGGTGGTGTCCTTGACTTGAATTAAGCCTCAATGTGTCTTTCCTTGAGCTGACGAGAAAGTCCAAAAAATTTGTGACAGCGCAGACACTTATGTACTTGGTGCGCCTTACAATTGCAGTTTGTGAATATTTCAAAGGTCCATGACTTGAAATTTCCCAGGGTTCCTGAAGGAATCTGTCATCCACGCAACGCAGGATTACCAAACCTCCCCAGCGGTCTAATTTTGTCTATAATCAGCTTATAAGTCAAGCTAGAGCGGATAAAAGAAACTTAATAAGCCCCACGATTTCGCCCGGTGAGTAAGGCAGGTCATTCTGGTTTCCTGAAGAGGTGGTTTGCGAATGGGATTAGTTGGCCGCCCTTTGATGCGCATGCTATGCTAAACCATTTAAAGCCGTACGCGTGTGTGGCAGGTGTCTAAAATCTCTGTAGCAACATATTGTTGGGCGGACCCCATCTGCCTGGAGCCTAAAAGACTGCTCCTATATCCATCCTATATGTGATTCGCACTTACGTTGATGCAGAAAGGGAAAGAATCAGGATTCAGAAAACGTGTCAGCAGAGAGCAGAAGAACTTTCCTTTGAACGCGTTAACGAAATTCACAGGCGGTGCAACCGAAAAAGTCTGGGCATCCCGTGAATTCAGGCACGTACCCTGTGCCGATGCTGGCCCGGAGGTCTCGAAGCGGAGCCTTCATACTGGGAGGAGCGCCGCTATTTGGGTGCGAATTTAATGCAGTCAAATAGAGTAAGATTTGCGAGGTTAAACGATGTTAGGATGTTCATTTCCTTATGTTCTCCAGCAGTTGGGTGAAAAATACCCAAAGGTTGAAGAACGCGCACCTGCAAACGTTACCACAGAAAATGACAGTCGCGGCTGGCGACTCAGGCGATGGGTTCAACGCATTGGTTTTTGGGGTTATGACCTAAGCGATGCCAGTCCGGGTCGACCATTTTGTACGGCTTGAGATTGTGAGGGTACTCAGCCCACTGACGGAATGCAGAGGCTTCTGGACTCCCACGAGAAGCGGGCATCGGTGTGGTTGTGTCAATGTTCCCACAGCCGAAAGGACCCTAAATAGTGAGTGATGGACGAAGACAGACAAAGACGGCTCCTTCCACAGGACTGGTTTGTCCAAGCTCAGACAATTTGGAGGGATGGGAATCAAAGCATTAGGAAGATGATGGACTACACATCTTGAAAACTTCGGGTTGTCTTGATGGCTGGGAGGAGTATTGATTTGAATGAGAATCGTCTCTTCCATGATATTGAAGTCATATATTACCTTAAAGTTGGTATGGGGCGCGTACTGTGTACTCGAGTAGTACTGCTCTCCGAGTGACCGAATACGATCGTATCGGATTGATTTGTGGGATGGATTACCATACTTACTTACTCGACTTACTTGATGAAGGAAGGTAAGGAGAGATTCGACAGGCATCACGTTTCGACGCCTCTGAAAACATCAAGATGTGCTTATCTGCTCGCACTGCGAAAGCGAGTCAGACACGTATTCGATCGACTCCGTCGACTGACACTTTGTTTGCCATGTCAGAGCTTACATCGGGAGCCTTGCATACAAATGTATAGCGCCGAGCATTGGAGACCCAGGAAAGGGTTGGCTGATAAGTATTCCGACGCCACTGGTAGATTGGTCTAGTGTATAGGTTGGAGCAACCATCTCGCGCTCGTGGTTGACGTGCCTGCGTCTATCACAGAGTTCATGTGCGCGTCATTTAGAGACTGATGAAGCCGCACCACAGATAATTAACCCACGGATTTGGCAGAACGTGCATATGCAATCCCGAGTGTAAACGATGGGTTGACTTTCGAATGCCCTGTGACCATATCTGATCTCAGGCCGGCCGCAGGATTCACGTTATAGCAGTCAAGCATGAAACTTTTAGGAGGGTACGAATTTCGTTAGGATCAACCTGCACGGGTCTTGAGAAAAAGGAATAAAGACGTACCGGAATCAGTCGCGCTTGACAGATATCGCATGGCAACATTGGAAAAGAAGGTGCATGCAGGTGGCTCCTGCTAGTAACTTACAAGCGAAAGCAATATGCGATGTGAAGTAGAACATTCACCACTCTGATCAGACGGAATTGACGGAATTAGTTAAATGAAAACAAATGAAAACGTTCGTTCACCTTTCGCATGACGCATAGTTCGTGCCTGGACCACCTCTGGAAGCCTTCCATTCGATGCAGAGTTATGTAGATCAAGTGAAGACAGTTCAGTAGGGTCCAGCTCAAGATGCACTGACTGCCAAGTTCGTTTGTGTTGAAAACGAGTGAACGACCTAGACAGGCCAGCCAATAATGGCTCGGCGGACGCTGTTGTGATTGCGTCCGCGTTGATAGCCATGAGATCCCATATGATAGGGAATTAGCAGGTCCATGAATAGGCCTCAGCAAGCTTCGACCGCAAGACAGTCCCCCGAGTATGAAGGAGCACCGCGTGCTAGTTATCCTACAAGGCGGACGACTGGCAGAGACTTTACTCTGTGTTTACCCTCGCCAGCGGTTTCAATCACTCAACGTGTGCCGCTTGGAAACTATGGGGAAAGCAAAGGTATACTTCTAATTAATTAATGAGTGCACATTTAATTGTCGGCGAGCAGCAGTAAGAAGAATAGCACATACCCTTATATTTACTTCGGATTGTTATGCTTACTTCTGATAGCCATGATGTGGGAGATAAGTAAAAGGTATCCATCTTGTGCAAAAGAATATATAGTCGTTAGTCAGCTTCGATAAAGCTCATAGATGAATAGCTCGAGAAAGTGGCTCGCGGTCAAGATTGTTTATCGGTCCTCGCTGGTCGCGGTTTTGGAGAAACGACTTTCCGGCGGCAATTGAAATTCCGTTGTCACACTGTGTGCTGTGTCACAATTTGCCGTAATCATGTGGCATGACATCAGCTGTGACACGTCATTGAGCAGTCACGTACGACGCCGACGACTGTACTTCGCCAACTTTCTTTATGCCACCACACCCATAAACCCTCCTTTACAAAGCTTCAGGAGGCGTGTACACCATCCTTCATGTCTTTTCTTAAACGTATCTTCAGCAAGGTGAGTACCAATACATATCAAATTCGACGACATTTTCCTAATTTTGTGATATTCTTTACCATTACACAGAAAAATGAAGAAGACTACGAGACTATCCTTTCGAACTTAGCCAACGACGTTCAGCAGAGGCAGGCTAAGCTCTCAGAAATTCGCCTGCGCGAGAGAAGAGCCACATTAACTGTGACGCTATACACTCTGGCTGCATGGGTTGCCTATGTTAGCTTGTGGTATCTGAACGCGTTACCGGATCTCAAGAGCGGAAATTACATTGTGAATCGAAGTGCAGAAAGGGCTATTAAGGGTCTGCCTGTGGCAGTAGGGCCAATCGTGTACGTATCGCATCACATCGACAACACGAGCGCCACTAATTCGCCTTGCAGTATTCTCTTTATTCGGAGAATAGTACAGATCTGGTATAAAAGGAAGGAGGATGCCGAGGGTATGTCGCTGGATCTTTGATTGCACCGTGTAGCTCAACTAATGACTGTATAGAGAAAACCCTGAAAGAATTAATGAAGAAGCGCCGCGACAAGGTCGAAGAAATAAAGAAAAAGACCAATTATTATTCTACGCGCGACCTCATTCAAAAATACGATGAAGCTTCCCCTTCGGCTACTCCTCTTCGTCAAAGAATTCCACCTGCTCAACCAGCTCCGTCGACCCCCCAGCGTCAGGTTGGACCAGGGAATCCCAATACGAACGGAAAGGCCGTAATGCAGACTCCCGCGCCAAGTGCGAGCCTACAAGCACACTTGTCTCGTAAGTTCGCTTCTAGCTTACTTTTGGCTACTTTCTAACTTTTCGTTCATTGAAGCTGCCACGCCCGGATTTCCAATGGCTGCGCCGCGTAAACAATGGTACGACAAGCTGGCGGACGCGCTGCTTGGAGAAGATGATCCGAATGTGGCGTCCCCGAGCTCTCGATACGCGTTGATTTGCGAAAAATGTTTTAGCCATAATGGTCTGGTCAAGGAAAGCATGTGGGAAGACGCCCGTGAGTTTCGTCTCTTACCCAGTCTTCAACACGCTTGTATTAACAGTGTCGTCTTGCTTCTCTCCTTTAGAATATTTGTGCCCGAAATGTGGTCACTTCAACGCTTCCGCTCGTTCCAAAAAGAACCAGAGGCACAGTATTTCTCCGATAGCATCTGCAGCATCCTCGCCACCTCACCCCGACGTAGCTTTGCCTCAAAGCGCACTGCATCCGCCACAACCAACGACCCTTGTCTCGCCCACGACCGCAGCTAAGGACCTTCCCACTGTGGACCGTGCCGAACCAGCACCCATGGACGTGGATACCACAACTTCATAATCGAGCATAAGCTAGCTAATAGTTACTTGAACGCTGTCCAGTATGCATTTTCTGTATTCATTCGCTTTTCTAATACGTATATTTCGATGGGGTTGAAATTGTGGCCGATGATTTTGTCAGAGGGTGTGTGCTTCTTTCTTAGAAGATGAGCTTGCGAGCTTATTTATGTAATGCTGACTCTTTTCGACTCCTTAAGTATGTTGGGGATTGCTAAAACTCGTTGTTGATTATCTTCCCCTCTTTTTGCTGCCAACATGACGCCCAAAAAAACCGTCTCTCGCAAATCAAACGCTGCTGCTGCAATTATCACTGCACATCTCAACCTCAACGACAATTCGAAAGATGATAAAGTGGGTTCCAACACGATGATCCAAGTTTTCGTTCGCTTCACCACTAATATAACGTTGGATTATAGGAAATGGCCGAGGAAACGACTGAACCGGGGCTTGAATCCTCCCTCAAGTATGACGAACTGGAAGAGATGGCATCATCGGCCATGCGTGCGATGGAGATGTTGAACCTGAGTTTCGCTGAAGCTTCAGCTCAGTACGATCTCATAAAAAGCTGGACCATGGTCCCAGAAGGCAGCTCGGCGATAAGAGCAGATGAAGTAAGTATTCATTTTTTCCATCTTCAGCACCAGGTCGTCGAGTTGATCGGTGGCTCTGGATAGATTGTCAGCAAGGCGATACATGAATACACTCGCACGACAGCCGAAAAGTGCATTATGACCGACCCGGACAAGGATTGGGTTTGGATTGGTATTTTCTGACATGTTTGTTGCTTGCACCTTACCACTTTCTTGGATACATCCTTAGATGGAACAAGTTGCGGAACTCGAGGAGGCTCTCATGATATGCTACTTTGACTATCAATCAGAGAAGGCCAAAAACGAAGTTTTAACCCAGGTGAGCTGAAGTCCATGCCAATGGCGTTTCCCCTCTATCGCCATATTCATAATGTCCTGACTCCACTTCCGCCACCACCACCAAGTCATTGGAAGAGGCAAATGAAAAAGTCAAGATCCTAACTGGTCGCAATGAAGATCTCCGTAACAAACTGAAAGCCAAGTCAAAGTTATCGTCCTCGAATGTCGTAAAGAAGGCGCCCTTTATACCTTCATATGTAAGTCTGACCCCTCGGAAATTGTTTCGTACCGATGTGGCTGGCTTCGTTCCGTCACCTTTTTTTTCTTACCCTTTTGCGTTGAAGGTTTCGAGTGACTTCGTGTTGGGCGCTCTCATGCGGAAACTACCGAAATTCCCCAATCGACCACACCCCAGCGAGCGAAGACCGGTGTGCAGATCTGACGTTAATCTCAAGACATACATTGAGTCGGTGAGTTGTGGCTCAGCTGTCGATCGCTACGCCCATTGAATTTGCTTGGCTAACCTTCCTTTCTATCAGGACGTCCGGACGAGGAAGTAAGTTCGGCGACCATCTGTATCACCAATCTTTAAAATGGTTAACTTAATTTTTTCTATTAACCCTCAGGTACACCAATAAATTCCTATACCTCCCGGAGCGCACGGTATGGTGCAACCAAGACGAAGATCAGGCACTGGCCTTTGGACCTCTTTTCTTTTGCGATAAAAATAATCGGTCTGTCAGAGGTTCGACCTTCGTAGAATTGCATGGCAAGATTTTCCATCTGTTCTTTCTCAAGGACAAATTGGTATATTACGCGGGTTTTTACAAGGCACTGGACATCAGATCTATCGTGCCTGACGGCGTTCGCATTGGAGACTTTAACGGTGGCGTCGTACGTCCCATTGGTTTTTTACCCATTCGCGCTTGAATAATCATGCTGATCTAACGCCCCAAGTCCCCTCATGGCCTCGCAGAAGCAACCTTGAGCGAAGCAGGAGATATCACCCTTCGCACCTACCGACTTCACGCCATCAGCCGCCTCTATCAAGACGGGGTGCTCAAAGCAGAATGCATGGCATTGCACAACGTCGGTTTCGACTACAATTTGTACGAGCGCCTTTCCCTGCGCTATGCGGCAGATGCACTCCTAGAGAAGGGAAAGCCGATCATGGCACTTCGGGACCCTTATTATCCTCACGCTGAATTGCTGGCGGATGGTGCAAATTCAAGTGCAAATTCAGTTCAGGGAAACAAGGCGAAACGGTTGAGGTTGGGATGAAGGGTGGTCAAACGGGAAGTGATGTCGAGTCTCTTGTGTCAATTAAACACGCATGTATAGGAAAAAATCAATGGTTTATCGGCCCACAGCCTCGCCGTTCACAGGCTCCTTGTACGCGTCATGAAGTTAGATTTAAGCTCAGGATTCTCAGTCATCCGGTACTCTCCTGCCTTCCTTTATGTAATAAGAAAAAAAAATCAAGTACGAGCCCTTCAACCACAAAGCCTCCCTCATTCTCACTCTCTGACGACCCCTTTCCTCGTTGTAGTCCTCTCTCATTCTCCGGAGGACCCAAGGTGAAGAAAGCGCTTTACAAAATCGATGGGCTCAGTGGCAGACAATTCTGAATTAGCGTCAGAAATGTTGGCATTGATGAACAAGGAACTGAAAAGGGCGCGTGCGCGAATCGAGGAGTTGGAACTGCGTGAAGGCTTCGTCCCAACACATCCAGTTCGTTTTATATCATGATTTTTACGCAGAGTCCTTACCTTTTTATGACAAGGTTAACAACGACTCCTCTGTGAAGGAACTGAAAGAACGGGCCGAAGGAGCAGAGAAAGCCATGGCCGTTTTGAAAATGAATTTTGAAGATCTGGCAGCGGAAAATACTCTCTTGCGGACTGCTTTAGAGGACATGGAGGACAGAAAGTCGAAAATCAAGAAGGTAATTGGAACTTGACCTATGTCTTGGAGAGACCCGGATAAACAACATCCTGCGAATACAGGAGGACTGCGACAAGACAGAAAAAGTTATGAAGAATAAAAGCGTGGGCACTGATGCTGTGGAGGAAAAGGTAATCCCTAACAAATTCCTGGGACTTGTTCCGCTTTCCTTATGACGAATACACGCAGACCGAGTATGTCATAAACCTCGAAAATACCCTCGAGAAATACTATGCCAAGTATAAACAGGCGAAACAGGCGAAAAAAGAACTCGGCGGAGTACGTTCAGTACGTTCGAGACGATTCGGTCAACGCGCTGTTAATGCTTTTCGCTTACTAGAAGCATTTATTATATAGGAGTACACCGAGCTTCAAAGGAAAGTCGACGACCTCGATAATCTGTTGCAGGAAGTCCAGCATAACACAGTAAGTAGCTTCTGTGCGCGTTCATCCTCCTTCTCCCTTTGACTTTTACTCTGTCTTGTCATGGCATCGAACAGCTATCTTCATTGGCACAGCTTCCCAAGGTGCGATTTCTTACTTGATTGCTGGGCGCCCAAGGACCTCATCAGAGATTGACCTCATTAGCAACCGACAGCCTCGAAGGTTTGGAAATTCCTGGAGAAGCTGCCTCCCTGCCTGGACAAGCCCAGGGGACAGGACATCTCGCCAATCCTAGACGCTGACATCGACCTCAAAGAGTACCTGTCTTCTGTAAGAAACTTTGCACTTCTCAGTGTTCAATGCTCTATATATTGACTTCTCTTGTTTCGACCAATTCGTAGGATCCTCGCACTAAAGAGTATGTCACGTAAATTATGGACGCTGGTATCAATACTTAACAGATACACTTCTCTCTTCCAGATACACAGCGCATACTCTATTCCTTCCTGGCCTGATCGCGATGGTCAGACCAGGAGTACACGCTCTCGCTGCAGGACCACTTTTTACTTTGAATGACGAAGAGCGCTGGGTCAAGATATCGAAGTTCAACCATCTCTATGACAAGACATTTCACTTATTCCATGAAAAGCGACAGCTTATATTTTATGAAGGCATGTACAAGGCCATCAAACTCCTCGACGAATATCCTGAAGGACTTGAAGCGTTACCTTATATTGTAGGTGTTCTTTCTAAAATCATCATGCCATAACCATTAGCTGAAGCCTGCGGATTAAAGTCGCGCAAGACTCTAGCCTTATCGACTATTCCAGAAACTCAAGCCCGAAACCTACAGAGATTGGCCACTTTGGATGTGCTGTACAGGGACGGACTCTTAAAAATCGAGTACCTCGGACTGCAATGTGTAGGATTTGACCAACAGCTATACACGAGGCTGAAGGACCGCTACGAAGTCAGTAAACTCGCGATGCCCACCTCAAAACGCAAAATCGACCACCTATATCCAGAAATCGAGAGGGGAGAGAGTATTCATTCAGCGTCCCCGAAGCCAACGGCGAAGAAGAAGAAATTCGTTTAAGGCCTAAGTCGTCGGTGTTCTTTACATGTACCTTAGTTTAAAGTTTGTGTTGGGAGAAAGCTCGGAGAAATACACCAGTGCATATACATACAGTGGAACATTCGTTTCATTAATAATATCAGAATCCGACTGTGCAGTGTGCAGGGCAAGGTAGGCGCGCGCCATCTATATTTCTAGGTAATTATAAAGCTCGGGAAAATGATCTGCCAGGACTGCGAGATTCCCATGTACGCTCGTTCCTAGCAGAGCCTCACCAGCTACGCGCACAGTATTTAATATGTATCCAAGAACTGTCCGAGGAATGAACGTGGTTCTGTTACCACGTAGTTTGAATTAGAAAGAATCAATCAGGTCAGCACGAATACATGATCACAGGTATCAATGGTGGTATCCGGCGCGGATTCCAGCATTACGAGAGCCATGGTATCCTGGGATACTCAAGACGCCAGAAATGAAATATTCCCATCGGCACGTAGAGGACAAACAATCCCGGGGCGACGCGTAATATTAGCGTAGGAGACGCGTCCACTTCTAAGTCACGTGGTGAGGCGGTGACTCGAAATGACTCTTGCCAGGGTTGCGTGGTCGTCGGTGCCGACTGCCCCAAGCTCTCGAAAAACCAACGATTTATGGATGGGACGCGTAAGAGCGCCCACGTCTCTTTCCTTTACTCTACTATGACCTCTGCGGAAAATGTTCCTCCCTTGATTGGCGATGAACACGGGGTGTATAGGATCCAGATCGTTGGTAACAGTGGTATGTGTCTCTTCAGCGAAGTCGCGGAATACTGTCCCAAATGAAGGCACATTCATTTCGACGGAAGGTGCTGGCAAGGTAAGGGCATGGTTGTCATCAAGAGTGCTTATATCCTTCTCTTCTTCCTGTACAGAGTACGACGGGCATTGCGCTCTCGAAAATGCTCGGGATTCCCTACATATCTCTCGATGAAATCATGTTCCAACCAGGGTGGGTCCAAACGTCGCCAGAGGAATTCCGAGCAAAGCTCCAGTCCCTCCTCGACCAATCTCCTCAGGGCTGGATAGTCGACGGGAACTATGACAAAAGAGGCGGGCTCCTCGCGTTCGAGCGGTCCACCGACGTTATTTGTCAGTTCAACTCGTACGCCATTGCATGGTGCTGACATTCTTCCATCACAAAAGGGCTCGATCCCCCTCTCATCCTCTATTTCCCTCGCCTTGTATTGAGGACCTTCCTCCGTCTTTTCCGCCTCGCTGAACCATGCAGCCCGGGATGCTTCGAGAAGCCTAGCGAGGTGTTCTTCTCAAAAGAGTCCATCATATGGTGGTGCTTGAGCCAACACTGCGTCAATCGGCGTCGAAACCGGGCGA
This sequence comes from Agrocybe pediades, assembly GCA_013053245.1. Taxonomy (NCBI): domain Eukaryota; kingdom Fungi; phylum Basidiomycota; class Agaricomycetes; order Agaricales; family Agrocybaceae; genus Agrocybe; species Agrocybe pediades. The sequence continues at coordinate 270,656 of JAACJL010000016.1, read as the reverse complement.
GAATGCAGGAGGTTGGGATTGGCGTGGGGAGAATCGTTGAGTGCCAGAGGATGAGGAGGCTCGGGGGGTGGGGTTCCGCTGTGAAAAAATGGTTGATGGATGTCGAGGCGATGGTCAAGTCGCGTTGATGTTTTCTATGATTAGAGTTTGTCAACCAAATGTATGACTGGTCGCTTCTTTTGATTTCAATAAAACATGTATTTATTCGATCCTCTGAACATCCATTAGACTTGGATAGACACGGCGGGCAATCTGCTGACCAGTTGCATCTGACTAACGTGCTGACCAGTGTGCTGACCATCACGGCGCCAGCCGCGAGATTGTCACGTCACAGAAGCTGGATTTATTATTTATTAAGCATAAACTGCTAACGGTGAGACTAAACTTCGATCAAAGATGGATTTAAAGTACTTCAGCACGGTCTCCGTATGCTTGCCTGGAATTTACGTCAAGGAAGCGGGAGGAATTGATATAAATGTCTCTCGATGGCCTGGGTGCGCAAGCAGTGGAAAGGCCCGGCAAGTTTCCGGTGCCGAGCCAAAAAACTGACGGCAAGTCAACTTCGTCTGACGAACATGAGAGCACCTCCTCTAGTTCTGGTCAAATATCACTTCATATACCTTCAGAAAAACTAGAATAATACTCTGAAAACATAATATATTCATTATAATATCATTTTTCTCCGTTAATTGCGTTCTGTTACTTCTACGGCAACTTTCGGCAGGGGAACCTGCGTTATTTGTCACGCCGACACGCAGTTGGTCACCAGACTGGTCAGCACGTGTATCAGCTATTAGTCAGTTGCAACTGGTCAGCAGCTTGCCCGCCGTGAGAAGTATGAAACCATGAGAACATCGGCCCGCTGCTGGTGTTGGTGGGTGAAATTCGAAAATAAGTAAAAAATTAAATCAAAATAATAAGAAGAGGAGAAGGGGGAGAAAGGGAGCTCTAAAAAGCTTTCTTGAGGCTTCCTTGCATGCCTCCGGTCAGTTTCCCCGTGCTCGGGGCCTCGGGCACTCGAAATCAACAGTAGCGACACGGCGGACAAGTAGCTGAAGATTGGCTGGTGAATATGTCATGAAGATTGATCCGGCATATATGCCGAATTCAGTGTTTTGTCACCCTTGTCACAGCTACTTAAGAAGATATCTTTGTTCCCCTTGCTGAGAGGCATAAACAACCCGTAAAAATACTTAAATGGGTAGAAATAATACTGGATACTCATATTCCTCATTAATAGTCGTCTAATTACTCCTAATTGTTTCCCAGCATGCACAAGAAACTGATTTTGACATATTCCTGGCATATCAAAAATTCGCTTCGGGTACATATAAAATGAGTATAAAAACAGCTATAGGAGTAAACCTATACATTTATCAGCTGTAATAATGCATATGTTCACATTTTATAAGCCCACAGTGACCACAGCACGATGATTCGTCCTGATTTTCTGGCCCTTGAAGCGGAGTTTCGGAGAATGTCACAGAATGTCACGCTTCCGGATCAATTGACAGTATAATCGTCATGACACATCGCGGCACCAATTGACAGTTACTTGTCCGCCGTGCGAGCTCCCGGGAAAAAATATTACAAATAATGTGTATTTCCCACTGATACTCGCTTAGTGCAGCCCTGCGAGCGAGAAATAAAGCAAAATCAGCTATTTATAGCCCAGATACTCGCTTGCAACTGGATACTCGCTTAGCTAGTAGGTCTGAAAACCGAATAATTACTACAAAAGGACTGTCAACATGCTGTGGATGAAAAAAAAGTATGATTCACGAGCAATTTGGGCCGAAAAAATGACTTCATCACATCCTTGCACAGCATAAACTGTAAGTTTTTGCTCTATTAACCTATATATTCACTCTAGCTATTACAAAAAATTAAGACACACTATTCTATCAACCAAACATAGGGAAAACCTTGCATTGCGAGGCAATTGCGAAGTCGGATGGGTGGGGATGCGCGTCACAACGCGTCCTGCGCGCGCCGAGCGGTTGCCAAATTAGTCCAAAATCCGCGTCACCTGACTATATTAGTAATATTTCAGTATCCAGTATCAGTATCTGCCACCAACACGGATAGCGAGCCAGAACACTCCAACAACGATCAAATGCTGGGTTTATGATCGACATCGTGCTTCTGCCTAAACATGCAAGAACATGTGACGGGGCGTGCTTAGTAACACGAGTCCCGGCACACGTTCGAACCTCGAAAGACTGGATAAAGCTCTCTATTCGAAGTCGTCCTACCTACTCACAACACGAGCTCCTTATATACTACGGTAGAACTACTACGTAAGCTAGATTAGTAAAGAAACGAGAAAGTATAGGAAAAGGAAAGAGATAGAAAGTTATAGAAAACATATGAATTGATAAGATAAGATAAGATAACAGCTTATCTACCAGATAATTATAATAACGATCTGTTACGCGTTACGCATGACGTGACATCATGCGTCATCTGATAGGGGATTGTTTGTTTTGTTCTTTCCAACGTACCGTCACCTCCCACAAACAACAGCAACCACAATGCCGTGGCCAACATATATCTCCAATACATTTGAGGCTATCCCTGGAGGTCTTAACAGTGCAACCGATGAATCGTTGTTCTATGGACCATACAACACCCTCCTGGCATACCTATTTCCACCCACCGACAACTATATGATATCGCCTCAGTTCAAGCGACCGCCTGAGGGCTGGTCCATCGACTTCACCACAGTCTTCATCGTCCAAAAGGCGTTTCATCCTGTATTCTTTCTTGAAATCAAGCCTCCTGGGGACTACACGCATCGCTCGTCTCGCGCTGCCGCGGACGACCAGATGAGGACACGGTTCTTCGATCTTGCGGATGTAGTCGAACTTCCCGTCATACATGGCCTGAGCGCCCTTGGGACCCGCCTCTGCTTTTACTCGTACACCCGCGACAATAACGTCTTGGACCCTCCCCGCATTCTTCCGGATGTCGAGCGCATGAACGACGTTGCACCTGCCGCACGATGGAATCTCGATATATTGTCAGACGAGGGTGTGGCGAAGATGACGCAGGTTGCAAATGAGGTGAAGGCCATGGTAGCGCAACATGCATGGTAAGTTGCCTTCTCAGCGTCCCTCGCAAATTTCTTACTGATATCTGTTCCCAGGTGAAAACTCGAGTTGTGTTGGTGTATAAATATTCTTGATCAATGGCTGGCTGAGACGCATTGATGCTAGTGCTTCCGTTGCTTTGTCCAAGTTTCTCAGAACATTGAAGTTGCAGTAATGTGATATCGGGCCACTCTGAGGTCCTCACGCCTTGGTACAATGCGGCAATAGCCACTGCGACCGGTGATTGACTAGTAGTAACGAGCATTGTATTTCTCTTAACGGACTACAAATTCAAAGTTCAGCGCCCCGCATTGTCGTGTTGGATGCAATATATAAGACGTCGAGACTCGATTCTGTGCCCGCTTCACAGCGCCCATAGCCTGTCAGTCAAATCCTCTTCGTATACCAGGCCAACACTGACTCAACAATGCATACATCCTGCTTGTCCTGGCACATCCATCACGTCCAAGTCATCCTCCTCTTCTCCTTTCTCATGATCACGCACTTCCATCCGGCAAGCGCCATCCCAGCACATGAGCACGCTCAACACTCGCCCAGAGGCATGGTACATGAGAAAAACCAAACAGTACTTCAAAATCAGAACAATAACAAGACATTGGAAAGCACCGCAGTGGCAGTGGCAGTGGCCGCTGCGTCGTCGTCGTCGTCGCCCAGAGGGGATAACTTGCTACATAACGGCACTGGCAGCCCGTACGCCGTCCCTGCAACGGACGACTACGCCGGTGCGAGGCGGGTAGACGATGAGGCGAACCTCATATATACGACTTCTCGTTTCCTTGGGGACGTGGAGATGCAGTTCGTTATGTAGCCTGCCAGCATCCTCAGGGTTTGGTGATCTGTTTAGTACTGCTAATAGATTATACTACGAGCAAATGGATTATAGACGGACACTTCTTGAAGTCCCGAGAAAGAATTAGTTGCATTCACTCAGCGTAAGTTTCTCATACACCTCAAGATGATTCCGACTCGACCTCCCTGTGCTCCCCCTCCTCATCCAATAATACACACATGCCAGCCTGATCCATGAGGCGCGACGAGGCGCGACGCGACGCGTACCTGCACTCCCACATGATACATCGAACTGCTTAGTATATGTGGTTGTCACTCTTAGTATAGTCGCCAGTGGTTGTCACTCTTCAAAGTATAGTCGCCAGTGGGTAATATTATTCTTTATTCCTAGACCGCTACTATAGTCTACCCAAGTACAAGATCCAGCAGTTGCCTTTGGCACTGCATTGACTCCCAATGTGCATCATGTTGGACTGTTCCCGTGCCTGTGGTCACACATGGAGTAATTTTAAGTATAAAGTGATAATAATTGCGAGCGAAGCGAAGCAATCTTTGGTATGATGAGGGGTCCTCCTGTGGCTCTGGAAATGTCCTGCTGCTCCCTCTTCCTCTTCCTCTTTTTTGAAGCCACTCACCGGGGTAGGTAAGAGGGAAAGCGTAGCCGTATATCTGGATAGGCTCCATTTGACCTGAGTGGCGAGGTGTTGGTGCGGGTGGCATTGCGTATCGTGTTTGTTATTATGGCAAATACGAGAGGGTAGAGAGTTGGTAGGGGCGGTGAGACTCGGAAGAAGATATTTGGCTTATGATGATTGATCGTTAATGCTCAACCATGGATATACTTGACTCCGTCTCAGTTATTAGTAAACCAGACGACTGAGACATGATGGGAGGAAGGAAGCCGGATGTCACATGCTAGACGCGTAGCCCAATTTCTCACATTTGAAGTCTTGAATGTAACTAAGCGCTCGTCGTATGTGACCCTAAGAAAGACTTCTCTCCCTCAAGATCTTCTCTGCACTGCCCATTGCCACCTCAATGACCCAGATCAAGCCTACTCCGCCCATTCCCTTACTTCACCCTCTTCAAAACCTCAGCCAACTCCACAAAGGAACGTACCACCACATCAGCCTCGCCTCCCTCATCCTTGGTCTTCACTATCCCTCCATCTATCTTAGCCAGCGCCTCGTCGTCCTCATGTGGTCTATACACGTACACCGTGCGCATACCCTGTGCGCTCGCTGCACGGAGATCGTCGATATGGGCTGCGACGAATGCGCACTTGTGCGGGGGGAGGGAGAGGTGGTGGCACGCGGAGAGGTAGGTTTTGGGTGATCTGAGTGAGTGGGTGGGTGAGAAGTGAAGTGAGGAGAGAAGAGAAGGAGCGGACGAACGGTTTGTATGTCCCGAAGAGCTCTGTTGAGAAGATCATGTCCCATGGTAAATTTGCGTGTCTGGCCTGCAGTAGTCAGGATATTAATGATATGTTTATGGAGGGGGTATGAGGTAGATCTTACCATATCGACGAGTAACTTTACGTTCCCATTCGATAGCGTAGCGATAATCTTCAACTTCTTAACAGCGTGTAGACCTTCGACGGCGTCTGGCCAGCCTTACATAGGTTGTCAAGACAGAGAATTATGAAAGAAAAGCCACTGACGTACCCTTAAGCCGATGCCACACCAGATTAACCTCTTCCCTCATGTTATCATCCCAAGCCCGCCCAACATGCGCCCATGCCGAGGAGTTCAGCATGCCCTCTAGAATCTTCACCATTCACGTGAGTGCAGGGTTGCTGAATACAAAGTTGATACAAAGGGCCTATGACGCAAGGCACTCACCTCACGATGCAGGACGTCCACGTTGAGCGGCCCTGCGCCGCCTGCTGCGATGCGTTCCCTATGATTTGACGACGAGTCTAAGTCGAATTCAAGTAAAAGAGGAAGACATCAGACAAACGTGTGCATGTCGTATCCCAGATGCCACTCTTCGACGAATTTGACCCAATCCGTATCTGCGATTCATGCCACGGGATCGATCATCAGTAGAACGCCAGTAGCATCAAAAGATGCTGTTGCCGCACGCGCACCTGCCAGTTTGTCGTCGTTTTTGCTTAGTAGGGCCTGCAGCTCCGCCACGGCGCTTGATCGCCAATCGACGACCGTCCCGAAGACGTCAAATACCAAAGCCTCGATTTCGTCCATTTACACGTACCGGTATGAGTACACTTTTGAAGTGATCGATCAGGGTGATGGCGGATGTTGATGATTAATTAATTAACAGCAATGGGTTACTATGACCTCATAGATTTCTCAGGCATGCTCCCTGAGTAGACAATTATTGGCTTAAATATAGAAGATACACCTGAGTGGACTTTCCTTCGTTGATCACACTACTTAACATGGGTGAGAGGTTTACTAGTTTAAATATTTCATTGTTTTGTTGCTACTTTAATACTACTACACACCAGCCTTCCATTTCCAAGGAGGCGAGACACAGAACAAAAGCATCGCTATTGCAGCGTCTGCTTTACGATGTGTGGGGTGTAGACACCGGGGGTCCTTGGTGATGAAAACGTCGTACTTGTACCTCTCATCGAGCCCCGTGTTCCTCGTCGCGCGTGACTTCCCCGCGTTCCAACTTCCTCCAACGCCCTTGGGATCATCATGGTGCATCCACACGGCTTCTCCGCGTGCGGCCTGCGCGGCTTTCCTGCTCCTCACTACGCTTCACGTCGGAGGGGGTGACGAACATGAAGGTGAGGATGTGGTGGGAACGGACAACTCTGAGGATGCCGGTGACGCTTTTAGTTGAGGATGATTCTTTCGGCTAGGGCGCATGGGAATGAGGGCTCGGTGTAGGACGTGGTGAATACGACGATGGTGAGGTTGGCATAACCAAGGGATATGGAATGTGTCTGGAGTTGTTGGATATGCAGGAAAGCCATGCAACTTGAAACCACCGCCGTGCAAAATGTAAATACAGCCCATCGTGTTCCTACTAGTTCGTTGACTCGTTCCCTGTCATTGATCACTTGCCACCGTACCGGCCATCGCGAAGAGGACGTTGCTAAGCAGGGCAGGTTGTTATCTTGATGTGAAATATTGACGCGGACGTCAACGGCGGGTGGCCCCAGTGGATCTGCTAAGAAGGGCATAGGACAAAACCCGTGGCACGGGTGCGTGGTGCGTGGCAGTGCGTGCGGGTGCGTGCGGGACGTGTACAGATGCGTGCTGGACCTAGTCAGATGCGTGCAGGCCATGTGTATATGCGTGCAGTGATACAGAAGGTGCGTGAAACGGTAAATTTGACCGCTCAAGATGCGTGCCAAGGTGCGTGTGGTGTAGTAAGTTCTATAACCCGCTCTGTAACTTCTCAGTTGAAGCGTAGTAGGCTGTAGGCATTTGTACTTTATTACATGAGGATAAATGTGTTATGATTGACTCAAATTTAAAGATAATACTGTGTACTAGGTAGTATTGTTAAGTTACTTTATTCTTTTTTGGGGGCGGAATGGCGTCGCCTGTTTCATCATCTTCTCTGGTGCGCTTCGGAATAGGCTTCGGTTTGGCTTTAGGCTTCGGTCTGGGTCTTGGTTTGGGCCTTGGATTCTCTGTAGCAGGCTGTCCGCCATTTTCTGCGCCTCCATCCTCAAATACAATATATTTGGTGCCAACCTGTATTTAGCCAAGGACTGTGAGTATGGTATACAACGTCAATATTATGGTATCACCTGAAGCTCCTCGTCGTTACCCTCCCGATCTTCATGGTTCCAGTCTGGACGTAGGTTGCTGTAAGGATTCCAGTCTTCTTGGTGATGTCCGGCATCCAGTCCCCATTGGTAATAGCCAGCGATCCCCGCCTCTTTCGAGTTCTCGAACATTTCCTCTTCGAGTCTCTCGATGCATTCTCGCTCCATATCAACCCTTATCACAGAATCCAAGGCTCCGGCACCGCAGTGAACTGCTTCCCACGCTTTGGTGAGGAGATCCGAATCATTCATTGCGTCTTCCCGTGCCACGGTGCGCCGAAGTCGTGCAGCGAGGTACACGGTGTAGGCATGGGCTAAAGGTAGTAATCCCATCCAGTTCATACGCAGCTGGGGGTCAAGCGATATGTTCCGCTCAAACCAGTTTGTGATTTGGAGGCGTTCATTTACTGAGAGACCTCCGACGAATGGTATGAGCGTAGAGTGGATGGGTTTCTTCTGCGAACGTAGCCACTCCAGTGCTGGTATTGGAGTATCTTGAAGGTCTTCAATCCTACCCTCAAAGAGGGCAGACAGGATTGCTTTTGAAGGAAGAAGAACATCGTGGACCTCGGGAGTATATTGCATGGAGAGCGGATCATCGAATCTATCTTCGAATCTGGATTCAGCATGCGCATGCTTCCATTTCCCCAGCTATGAGTACACCGTGGTGCATCTCAGTGAGTCATCAGCGGTTTAATGAGACGTATAAACCAGCACTTACCCTGATTTTTCTCCTTGCACTTCTATCCATCCACAGTGAGTCGACAAGGTTCGCATGATTGACCTCAGACGCAGCGCCCGGAGTTTCCAGCACGCCAGGCTCAAACATATTCCCCCTCCACCATTGAACCCTCCAGCAACTGTCCGACTTCTCGATCAGCCGAACGGGGTACCAGAAATCACCTATGCGGGCAAGTGCTCCTCGTCCAGCACGCAGGCGCTTAGCTAGGGGCTTATTCCAGGCCGTCCTAGCGTTGATTTTTCTAGGTATACATTATTAGCACAGTAAAAGAGAGGAAGAATAATAAAGTCACCTTCGTAAGGAAGCGCGGTAAGTCTTCTCCCCAATCACCAAGTGTGAGAGGTCACAAGTGTCGCAGACGAATTTCTCCTTCTTTGAAAGGTCATAGGCACGCCCATCTCGCTGACATGCGATGTGCTGCATCTCCTCGCATTCATCACATCGGATAAGCGGGCCATATAGGATGGAATCATCGACCTCTAACGGGTTACCTTTAAAACCAAAACTGAAATGAGAACTCCGTGTGTATGTTACTTGAGGGATGCGACTGAAGACTCACCTACAAGCCCACAACGACAGCTTATAAAAGAAGGAGGATGTGACCTTGAGGGATGGGACTGCAATACAGCAGGGACATGTGACTCTTCTGGCGAGAGCTCAGCAGCTGGAAGCGCTTTTCTGGATTGATGCAAATGCCGAGGAGGAAGTGTCTCCTCCTCCGACTCTGGTGAGTGACGACGAGGAATAGATGTCGGTTTTGTGGAGCGGGTTATGTATTCCTTGTAACGCCTTTTTGACCTCTCGGAATTTGAAAGCCAAAATCGATCCTTCTCGTCCATGACATTCAAGTCGGATCCAGCATAAAGTATGATTGGTAATTTGTTAAGGGAGTCGGTGGAGAATCTGAGGTTGAACAGTGTACTGTAGTGCTCAACGCGCTCTTTAAAAAAAGCCTCTTGCGTCTTCAATCCACCGCGTAGTGAATAAAAGACTTGATGCACAGTGTAGCCGACCGGAAGGGAGAGATTGGGCCCAAACATAGGATCTTGCTTCACAACAAAAGGCTCGATAACGGGAATACCCTTGTTCTTCATCCCATCGTAGGTGTATACCGCCGAATGGTCCAGAGAGAAGTAGCGAGCGATAAAGTGAGTCCCGTTTGTCAAAGCTAATGCAAAGAGGTCATAGACGATTTCCCCATCTGATTTGCCAGCACGCAATGGTGACAATGCAACACGCTCTGGGATATTCCAAACAAGAAGGTCTGGTGAGTCGTCGCTTTCTGCTGATGGCTCGGTCGGGGTTTCGACTCCTAGCAAGATAGGAATAGAGAGGAGAAGATTGCGATGATCGGTACGCTTCCCAGTGCACAGTGGCGTGTTATCACGGTTCCTCCAGCAAAGGCGTACTGGTTCGGCAGGCCTGTCGAGTATGAAGAGGTCCTTTATGAAGCCTTCAAGGGATCCCTCGTACTTCTCGTGGTCGCTGCTACTGGCTTGGTATATACGTGACACACGAGGAGTATAAGATATCTCCCGATGCGGGCCGCCTATTTCCTCTGAGCCAGTGCAGACATGAACCTCGATTGTCCATACATCAAAGGCAGCCACTCCTCTATAATTGGAGGAGGGTTTGCCCTCGTGTGATATCAAGTCCGTAAACCATACCTACAGGTTAAGGTTCAGCACAACAGATTATAACTACACAAATTAAATTATTACTCACAAACAATGACTCAAAACTCGATTGTGTTTTAATAATCTTCATGTCCTTGAGCTTCTTCCGAAGGAGATCACGGTCCGAACGAAGCTTCTTCGAGGTACTGGTACTCTCGGATTCATCCTCAAGACGCCGCAATAGTCCTTCGAATAGAGAACGGAGAGGAGAGTCCTTTGTCCAGTGGGTATTGAGCATGGTGTAGTCGGATGGAAGGTGACTGACGGCCATAAACAGGACCTGTAAAGACGTATCTAACCAGCACGAGTTATTGCTCCAGGGATAGGAAGGGGGAAGTGTGTATTGTGGTTTCTGCAGCGCTTTGGACTTCTTTGCTGAAGGCTTAAGAAGTAACTCCTTTATTGTGTCAGGAGGACGGCCGTCAGACTTTGACTGTCGTTTCTTTGAAGTAGATGGGTCCCCTCTGCTACGCTTAGTACGCCCAAGAGCTGCAACGTTGTCCTTCCATGCCTCTGCCTTTCCATAGCGGATCTTTGCCCCTGCTAATATAAAATGTCAGTGAACTAAATTAAGGCAAGGATAATTGGAGTACATACTTCGAGCGCCCTCGTGCATGCGTTCATAATAAACTGCCACAGCATATAGTGAATGCATCCCTTCAAGAAATGCATGGTCGCGACCACAAGCACTATATAGCTTCCAATGCATGGACTCCTCAGCATTTGTTGTCCTAGGAATAGAGTTCCAAATTTCAATATCCATCTTCCGTTCCGATTCAAAGAGCATAGCCGCGTGAACAGGTCGCGTCCACCATTCCATCCAGCTGGCAATGTGAGGATAGTCCCGAACAAGTAGAGCAGCATGTTCTCGAAAGGTTTTCGAGTCCGGGAGGTCCATGAGTTTAAGCGCTCGTGGTTTAAAATCCGTGTCAGCGCTCTCGGGTGGAACAACAGCAACAATACGGCTAATGCGCGTGATAGCTGCTCGATAATGCTCGCCGCAACCTTTGAGTAATAGCTCTGCCGCACTCTTTAGCTCAGAACGGGTCCTGGTGTTGTCCGAGCGTACTTCCCAGAAGGCAGTAAACGCTCGCACAAACCCTACCCTTTCGGCCTCGCTGAAATCCATCACCTACAATTAATTAGCTTCCATAAAACATGTGTAGAAGTTCAAGACATACCCCAGCAAATAAGGTGTCCGTGACAGGAATGTCTCGCGACTCAGCCTCTTCTGCTATGCCCTCGAGCACAGCAAGAAAGTGGTACTGAAAGTGCTCACCGGATGCACCATTTGAGTAGGACAAGACACCAGGAGCCCATGCACGTAGCACCGGGCAGTAGGTGGACGATACAATAAGCAGGGATGTTCGTTCCTTCCACCATCCATGAGCCGCATCGCTCACCATCCCATTGATAGGACCGTCAAGCTTCTTGTCTTTAACAAGCTGAGAGCGCATGAAGGAAGTCTGGACAGAAATTACGGTGACCTCTCCGAGAGTAGAGCGTCTGACAAAATGTGGGTGTGATTTTGAGAAGGCAGAAAAGGCAGCAATCAACCCATCGGCGGAGAGGGTTCCTTCTTTGCGCATTTTCGATCGCTCCTTTGCAATACGGTCTGCATTCAATAGAAGAGGCGTGATGTCGATAGCAGAGTCCCCGGGACCATTGAGAGTTGGTATTCCCACTTGCATTTTGAGTGGGCCCGACGTGGGGTTAGCCTGGTACATCTTCTCAAACCGGACCTTCTCGTTAGGCAAAAAATGGAGGATATGTGTAGGTCTCCGATGTAAGTGGTGCCCATTATTTGCGTAATGGACACCGCCGGACCATGTATGGAGGACAGACAGGATACCGCAGGGTTCGTATACTAGCTTCCCGCCACAGGAACATTTCTTCGTCAGTTGGTGATCCAAGTCGGTAGGATTTATATGAGGCCGAACGACAATTTCGCATATTTCGTTATCGCAGGTGATGACGCCTACACATTTTCTTGTAGACTTCTTTCCAAGCTCCCATTCAGGTGCGTCAACCTGACCTTTACGGTCACCTCCACCTCGACGAGATGCCCAATGAACCATGAGATTGCCGGACTCACGCACTTCTGCATGAGTAAAGTTGCGGGTGAGATACCCATCAGGCCATCCATCCCACTTATAAGACGAGTAGTCACTGTCCTCACTCGAGTCCGAGTCTTCACTAGGTTCTGAGCTGCTAGTGACGTCGATTTTAGGTTTCATAGGAAGTTTTGGTTTCGGTTTTATAGCCAACTTCGCTTTCTTCTTCTCTATGGTATGCATCAGCAGATCCATCATGCACTGGAGAGAGCACAGAGAGCACTACTCACCAACACCTTTCAACACTGGAAGCTTTGGACTGTCAGGATCCTTTTTCACCTTTTCTTCCGGAGCTGGAACAGCCATGGGTAGTGCTTCTATCTTCACTTTATGTCTCGGGCGCTCTACATAGCTTACAATATCACCTAAAACATATGATTTATGTGTGTACAATGCCGCCGGCGGACAATATAATGCTCACCTTCGACATTGAATACAGGAATGTATCGCTCAGAGACCGCGGGATTTTCTGGTGGAGACGTTTCCGGATGAGGAAAAGAGATTGGGCGCTTCTGGTCCGGTATGTCGTCCGTAAAGTAACGAGACACATGCTTGAAGAAGTCCTGTGATTTGTAGATTGGTCAATACAATATTTTGCGGTTTTAATTAAGCCAATCAGCTTACTATAACTCCCATAGTTCGAAGACTTGAGAGTAAGGGCAGATGGTAAAGCTTACTGCTCTTCCTGCCGCCTTATATTCTCTTTTTTGCGAAAGGAATTTCCATTTCCTCTTAGCATAGCCCTAATCTCCGTTTTGACAGTCTCAACTCTCTGGCAACATTTCAAATTTCACCCAAATTTCACCCAGACAATTTTTTATTCATTAAGTTGTATGTATCTCTACAATATACAGTTTTCGAGCTCTTAAGAGTGGGTGCAGATGTGTGCACAACATGCGTGCGAATACGTGCAGTATATTTAGAGATGCGTGGCAGATGCGTGCCGGTGCGTGGCAGATGCGTGCCAGTGCGTGGTCGATGCGTGCCAGTGCGTGGTCGATGCGTGGCGGTGCGTGCCAGATGCGTGCCAATTACTGCCGGTGCGTGGCAGTGCGTGGCGATGCGTGCAGGTGCGTGGCGGTGCGTGGCGGTGCGTGCAGGTGCGTGCAGGTGCGTGCAGGTGCGTGCAGGTGCGTGCAGGTGCGTGGCGGTGCGTGCAGATACATTTCATAGGAGACCAGTACAGCCCGTAGCGTAGATTAACGTAGCAACGGATTGGACTCGGTGTAAGTAATATATGTATGCCCGTCTTGTGCCGTCTGCCTAAGGTGGCAGTGTGTTTGGTCAGCATTGACTCTATGCTCGCGCTCGATCTCAATCTACTCACCCAGGTTGTGAAACCTACAAGTATAATGCAAAACTTTTTACGTAGCACCAGTGGCACCTAATGATACATTTTATTAATGAAAACTGAACCCCCGGAGTTTGTGAGAGTAGAAACAAGCCTGATACCCACGACTCCGTAAGGCGAGACAGTTTAAAACTCCGACACGCGCTCTCTGAAGACCAGCGTCGTTCGACCTGATGTAACCGCACAAACTGTCCCTCCTCTTTAACTTACCCTGATTTTTGATAGACCCATAGATGTAATGTATTAATCCTCTGGAAAATTGTTTTTATGCTGATATATCAGAAGAACAGCGAGGGAACAACGGCTTTCTTAGTGGCAGGCTGACTTCAAGAAATTCAAACTCCGACGCGCGAGCGCTTATTCATTAGTACAAACTCGTTAGTAGTTGTTTGGTCTAAGCTGAAAGGTTACAAGCCGAATCCTAAGTTGACTATATATTCCACTGCTATGGGAGACAAGTGTCCTTGAAGGCGGACACAATGTGCAGGTGGTGCGTGCAGGTGCGTGCAGGTGCGTGCAGATGCGTGCAGATGCGTGCAAGTGCGTGCAATGCGTGCAAGTGCGTGCAAGTGCGTGCAGATGCGTGAAAATGCCTGCACGCATGCGTGCACCGTGCCACGGTTTTTTCTATTTGCCCTGCTAAGAAGGACGAGTTAGATTTAATTGTTGAACGCTAAGCGAGGAAGTGAGGGAGCTTACAGATTGGGACAGGACATCCATTGGAGGGGTGGACTCTGGAAGGAGAGATATACGAGCGATGAGGTGATGTGTAGACCGGTTTGTGGAGGATATGGATTTGAGGAGCTTTTGGAGGTCTCGTATTTATACTGCCTCAGATAGCCGATGGGATCTTGGAAATACGAAGAATCCATTGTAAGGACGCCGTGTGCTAGACATTGGCCGCTTGTTGAGATTGTTAGAGACAATGAAGTCGAACACAAACTATGCATGTATTCAATTGACAATCGATAACCTTGGATGCGTGGTTCAAAGGCATTGCATTGGCAATTCATTCAAGTCAATGAATGAGAATAAGCCTAATGGGTTCGCTTTCATGGACTTCGATTACCGATTGGGTTACAATTGTTCCGTTTGCCTAGGCTCCCTTTCAGTCTAGAGACTTGAGGACGGTCCGGCTCTTCGATGCTCATGAATGAGTTACAGCTACCGATTATAATGCGTCCTCGGTACAAGTTCTGCACGGACCAGCAATTCATCATGAACGCGCGAGTGGGCTACGGAAGTAGGACACGATTTCTCTATCATATTTTCCTTCCTCTCCCGAGTCCTAGACTGTTACTTGGGATTGGAGAAGACTTGGCTGAATTTGGCGCTTTGGAATTCACAGATAATATTTATTACCTCGTCAAGGCTTTTACAGAGTGAAATTGAGAATAATAGGAGAGGATCGATCATGAGATGCCTTAATTAATGAGCTGATTCAATTCTCGAAGGCCAGAACTCTGAGCGATGTGTGTCACGGTGTGTGTGTGTGATTATTCGCTTATTTAAATATAGAATGAAGTTCACGCAAAGTTCACTGGGTAAAGAATATATTGTTTTTACTACTACATAGTAACCCATTTATCCTACTAACTCGTATCTCTCGAGGCTCTGTGTATATCAGCCACGCCTGCTAGAAGTTCCAGAGGAGTATCCCTGGTGTTTCCCGGCGAACGTACAGTGCACGTGGCGCTGCAAGCTATCCAGCAGCATCCAGCCTGGTGAAGCTCTTTCTGCATAAGGTACATGGAGGTACATGGGAACCTTATGCCAGGAGGCTCCATAAACTAAGGTCCTCCTCCGCTTTGCGGGGCCCCGTGGTGTACTCTTAGACTTGCGTAGGCGTCTTGGTGGATGTTGAAGCGCCCCCGGTGAGCGATATGCCTTGAATGCCATTGGGTATTCTCTGACACCAGTGCTGTGCGCGGTTTCTGGCGGCCGTCCAGTGGAGGGTGTAGGCCCAGCTTCGAGTGGCGCCGTAAGAAGTGCAGTTACCACGCTGGCGCACCATCCATCATGCGGGAGATCCTTGGTCTCTGGAGGCCCTTTTTGCCGGGACGTATCCACAGTGAGGATGCTTGGCCATGATGTTTTATGAGGGTCGGGGTGTGCATCGTCAACTGCGTAGGCCTTCGACGGACACCATCATGCCCATCAAGGGAGGGATGGGAGGAGGTGGGGAGGGTGTTATCTTGATGTGAAATATTGACGCCGGGGCGGGCGTTGACGACGGTCGGGGTGGTCACGGTGGATCTGAGAAGGGTGAGTTAGATTGAATTGAATTGAATTGAATTGAACGCGGAGAAGTGGGCTTACGAAGTGGGACAGGACGTCCATTGGACGGGTAGATTCAGAAAAAGGTGTTAGGGACTGCTCGCAGTGCGCTGAGGAGGTGTTATGTAGTCTAGTTTGTGGAGGATATGGATTTGAGGAGGGCTTGGAGGTCTCGTATTTATACTGCCTTAGGCAGCCGATGGGATCTTGGGAGTACGACGACTCCATTGTGATACGTAGCCACGAACGAGTGGCACGAGGGACGGGTGCACATTGGGCGCTTGTCGAGATTGTAAGAGGCAATAAAAAAGCGTAATACGGATGGTTTGCATTGAAGATTCGACTCGTCCATTCATTACAGTGGAATAATGGACTGGCTTTTGTTTGGTATGTATCTCATTGGCCAATCAAGTTGCAATTGCTGACTCGGAGCTGAGAAGGTTCCAGAGACTTCTCGACCAGCGCTTTGTTCAATGTCAAGTTACGTGCCCTGCTTGACTTCTTCAGAACTAGCAATAACTCTGAGCACGAGCTGGCTTTGGAAATTGGGACATGACCTCTCCATCATATTCTCTTTAAAATTGCCCGAGATTCGAGAGGGCTAGAGACCCTAGCGCTTTAGCATTTTCTGATATAGTATTACCTCGTCGAGGTTGGGACAGAAACTCGTTGCTATCACGGTGTCTTTACTTTCTGTCTGCGTCTACGGCGAGGATCTCTGAATCTTGCCTTGCCACTCCTGTCGCGGGCCTACCTATTTGATCTGCTTATAGCTCCAATCGCGGCTCGGAGTCGGAAGTACCAGTATCATCTGTACTCTTTTCACGGTGGCATGAGAATTTGCCGTTGAAGAGTACTGTATCATGGGAGAAACGCCAAGTCCGCGTATGAAATTTGACGATCTGGGGTAATGCGGGGTAGCATAACACCCGTCGTCGAATTGACGAAGAAGTCGAAGGGCTGTGAGAAGTGAGGACGATAAGATGGGATGATGAGATGTTTAGGCTGATACTAAGAAGGCCAGCGTTTGGAAGATGTACCATGGTACAGATGAGAAACGACTTATCCGGCAATGACACTGTCGCTGCTGTGAAGTACAGGAAGTTCTGAGCAAGTTTGATAAAAAGCGAAGGGGTCAGCGGCGAGAGACCAGCGAGAGCAGAGCAGACTTTAGTCAAGTGAAGCGCACTAGCACCTTCCTCAAACTTAACAACCATACCCGACGTCGAAACCCACCGCCTCGAACGAAACAATCAAAGGACTCTTCGACTTGAAGTCGCTGATCATATGTTTGAGTCCAACGAACGGCTTTACGCGCGCCTGCGCCTCTATGCGCGCCCATCACGCATATCGCCGTACAAACCACGCTCGGCACGCAGGCTCGGACCGCCTTTTTCTCTCACGGCCAGGGTGATGCTGCTGATGTCACTAGCAATGACGACTCCAATGACATGGACGAACACTTTCCTTCTCGGTGCCCTCTTTCCACTCCTCCTCGTTTGTAACCCTTTTCGTCACCGGTGACCGATCGGATTAGGGTGGGAGTCGGCTGCTCGGTTTCCCCATTATGGCCTGAAGCTGACGAGGGATGGGAAGATTCCTGAGGAAAAAGGGTGGATGGGAAAAACGAGTCGAGCGGGAGGATAAGGAGGGTTGTTGTTTTGATTCGAACAGCTAGAAAGAGTTTAGCTCGCTTTCTTCCGCCCCCTGGCCTTATCAACGACAACGACTAGCAACTTCCGAGTTTCGATCTGCGGCTTCCGCTGGTGCTTCTGGATCGTCTCTTGGCCGTTTTGGCTTTGGGATTAATTCGAACGATCCACGAGTTTGTCCGCGTCTAAAGCTCGTCTTTCCTCTCTTTCCTGTCCAGTCTCCTCGCCAAATTCCTCCTTCCCTCGCTGGAGACACTCTGAACGCGCAGTTGGTGGACCTCGTCGACGCCAGCACGGTCGCACGGCCTAGACCCTTCCCATTCCCTCCGTGTGTGTGTGCTTTGCTCCAACGGAAACCTCTTGTGCGACTCCAAAACGACGCATAGATACGGATTGTGCGCGCAATACGCCATTAACTCGTACACGCACACACGAAACAAAGGCGTAATTATAGGTCGGGAGGGATTAATATAAACAACACACATACACACTCCCTCGTCGTGTTGATTATATTCAATTCGGTTCCTGTTCCTGCCCGCCTTGCTCTTTCCTCGTTGGATTGAACTTTGAAGGAACCAGGACTGTCGTCTCGACGCGCAGTTTGACTTAACCTCAAGCTCAAGCTCTTCGTTATACCCTCCCTCTCTGTACTCCGTGTATCACCTTCGTTGTCATCATGGACCAGTAAGCCTAACCCTTCCCTCCTTCCTCGCCCTAGCCCATACTCACTTGTCCTCCTTTCCAACTTAGAACATCGACCACCTCCCTCCTCCCACCACCCCCCTCGCCATCCGTCACCACGCCTCCCTCAGGTTCTATTTCCGGTTCCGGCTCCGGCTCCTCGTCACACTCATCTATATCACGCGGTGCGATGTCTGAAGGAACGAAACACGGGCTGGCCATCGCGCTAGGCATCGTGTGCGCGGTGTTCGGGCTCATGATTGTCTGGGGCGCGTGTCGGTTCTTTAACCGGTTCTGGTGGGGCGGTGGGTCAGATTCTGGGGAGAGAAACGGACGGCGGAGGAGGAGGATATTTGGCGGTACTCGGACCGACGATGAGGAAGCTGGCGGGCGCGATGGGCGGTTGCCTACGATCAACGAAAAGAGGGAAGACACCGCGGAGGGCGGTCCGCCGATGACGATGACGACAGAGGCGCAGCAGCAGCAGCGACCACAGCTGCCTCTGCCTGCGCTGTCATGGAACCCGCGGAGCTGGTCAAGAAGCCGCCACATGCGGCACGACTCTTCGACTTCGACGTTGCCGCCGTACCCTGGCACCCCAGGGCCAGGGGCGTCGGCTTCCCCTTCGATATTGCCGTCTTCGTCTGCGCTGGCTTCCAATACGAGCAGTTCACCTTTGAATCCGAATTTGAGCTCGAGTTCGAGCACACCACCCCCGCTTCCCCTTCCTTCATCCTCCTCTTCATCAACGTCGTCGGCGGCGGCGGCAATGCCGCCTCCAAATCCATTCTTCACACCCCTCCCTCCACCACCACCACGCAAGCACGGCAGATCCCCAAGAGACTCCATCATAAGCTCCTTATCCTCCCCTTCCCCCTCTCCGCCTCCGCATATGAACTACCTCTCCGTACCGGGATATACATCGCACGACCAATACATCTCAAACCAAAGCACAGGCACGAACACGAACACGAGAGCACCTAGCCGCGTCGGCCGTTCGCCCTTATCTATCTCTTCCATATCTTCGTTGGAACCTGAGCTTGAACGGGAGAGGGAGCCGTCTTCGTTAAACTCACATGATCGTTCGAATTCGTCGTCTGAGGAGGATGGAGACGAGGCGGATGGTGAGACGTCGAATGAAGGGGTTGCTGTGTCGAGAGAAAGAGAAAGAGGGCAGAGGAATAATCATAGTAACTCGAGGAGGAGTAGCGGGGCGTATTCGGTGTCAAGGTTGGGTACGATTATGGAGGGTGGGAAGTAGGAACTTGAAGGATAAAGGGGAAAAAAGGTGATGAAGATGATTATGAGACGGACTAGACGTATTTTTCGTTCTACCTCCACGGACACGTCGCACGTCGCACGCATACAGCTCACGAACTTCTAACTCCTACGACCACGCCTCGAATGCATTGTATTATCATTATTTCTACTCTTACGCTTACGCGCTTTCATGAACACTTTTGTTTCTTATAGACGTTGTTAATTTTCTTTTCGCCTAGATAGATGTGTGTGTTGTGTTGTGTTTTGTGTACGTAGATAGACCCATCCTATTTGCTTTTAGCATTCGAAAAGCTCGTTTCTCGTTTCCCGCTACCCCTCTCCTTCATACAATTTCGTTGGCCAAATTTGGAACGCGTCGGGATAGACGTGACTGTGACACACGCGTTCCTCACTGCTCAGGCTCTCGTCCGCTTCTCTCCTCGTCTCTTACACCATCCAAGCACCATCTCTTCTCCTTTGAGCATCCCTGCATTCAAGGACTGAACCTCGTATTTTAAAGCGCTCCTCGCCTCTTGCTGAGCCCACAGACAACACAACATCCTCAAGATTTGCACGCAGTTCCCATATCTCGTCGCTGTTCTCAACCCCCACGTATACACGCGCCGTGAAATTTCGCCTCTGCGTAAAGTTGTGAACTTCTCCCGGGAGAGCGGCCGATGAGGGAAATGAAGTTGGAACAATTGTGCGGAATGTTAATACCTCTAAGTAACTTGAATAAATAATGTTCTCTACCTTCCTCTGATTCGAACGCCGGGCCCCTGGCTTACGCTCACAATCTCAGGGGTCTGAGCCGCTCAGGCGGGAGGCTAAAGCCGGGGGAAAAATGGAATGAAATGTTTGCGATAGGGATCGAACCCTCACCCTGTCAATGCCCAGCCCTCTTCCCCTTTGTCTTTTTATCATTTACGTTTGTGTCTAGATAAACAAGAACCCCTGGCGCAGTTGGTAGCGCGTGAGATTCCAGCAAAGCCTGAGCCTCCGGTAGGCTGCGGGCACTCCCGCAGTCTACCGGAGGCGAACACCAGTGCAGAGAGA
The DNA here is from genome assembly GCA_013053245.1 of Agrocybe pediades. NCBI lineage: Eukaryota > Fungi > Basidiomycota > Agaricomycetes > Agaricales > Agrocybaceae > Agrocybe > Agrocybe pediades. The sequence continues at coordinate 250,194 of JAACJL010000016.1, read as the reverse complement.
ATCCTCAAGGTCATCCGTTCAAATCGGGTGGGGTTCATGTTTTTTTTTTTTCGGAGTGTGCTCTGTTCTGCGCTGATGCTTGATTGTGATGGGACTAATTTTAATAGTCTTTGAATTTGGTTTATATACCGACTGCGACGGCGGATTATCTATAATCGACATGCCAGGCTCTTTAATATTCCGACTTGGAGTTCTCGACGTCGAGGGTTCAACCCCCTGGCTGAGTCGTCTGTTTTTCATGACGGAAAGAGAGGAACGGAAGACAACATGGTTATAATCTACTGCTTACATTGGCAAACACTGACTGTAATATATGTTAGCGACTGTACAGGTCGATCCGGAAGGACAGGTAGTGGGTCCGGTCCAGCCTAGGCCACCGCTGAAAAAAAAATCCGATGTGTTCTCAGCTGGCTGTCGCTGCTCAAAGAAGTCAAAGAAATCACTTACCATTGGCCGTACTTGGTCGGGATGGTAGCGGGTGGAGTGTTGGTTGGCACAGGGTTGCCAGTGGGAATCGGGATGGGAATGTAGGTGCTGTCGAGCTCCCCGAACCGGATGTTCGAGAAGACGACGAAAGCGTTGGCCGCGCTGGTCTCGACGTAGGCGGGCGTACCAGAGGTGGTGCCGCACGTTCCACGAGCGACACCTGGGGCGCTCGGGTCGGCGTCTGTCGGGTAATCACCGTCAAGCCAGAGCATGTTCGCTGCGTGGTCGTCCCACACTGAGAGGACCAGCACCATTCCGTCAGCCATGCCCTTTGAAATCCCAGCCAAACCGCCCTTATCTTGGAAACTGTTCGTGTCTCCGAAAACGCTCTTCTGCTGGGTGCAAAAGTCCGTGGTGATCGAGTCGAGGGAGGAAGACATCCCAGGGACGTTAACGCGCGAGTTTTGGATGACCTTGCCGTCCTGCACGTAGAAGCGGCGGATCTCACTGAGCGTGCCCGTATCCGTGCCATCGTCCGTGATGAACTGGGTTACCACCGTGAATTTCTTGGTGGTGTCGACAGTGAGGCCTGCACCGTAGAAGAGCTTGTTGCCCATGCGGAAGGAGTTGAAGTCGCACCCGTCTGGGTCGCACACGCTGGCGTAGCGGTTGGTGGGGGTGCTTCCGCAGGCGGAGTCGCCTTCGCAGATGGTTTGTTGGGTGACGGTGCATGGGTGGGCAGTGAAAGCGGCGGCGCGGTTGTTCGCCTCCCAGACGTCCATTTCATTGCAGCAGCTGCCGTATTGACCGGTTCCGGCGTTGGGGTCAGATGAGCTTGGGGACCAGCCAGCAGAGTTGGCCTATCATACACCAAGTTCCGACCGACTGGTGAGTTCTAGTTCTATGGCAAAAGGGATTATACTCACCTGACCGTTAATAAACTTAATATCGCGCGGGCATTGAGAGTCGCAATACCCAGTTCCATATTTCGCACCCGCCTTGTTGGTAGGGAAGCGGGACATACCACCGTCAGCATCCATCTGTGAGAAGTACAGGGCACCGTTCAGACCACACGGAAGGTTGGAAACGTCCACGTCAAACGCCAGCTCCTGGTTTAGGAGCTTGAACATCTCGTATTCCGTGTCGCTGGCCATCAGGTAGACGCGCGAACCAACGTTCTTCTGCTGGCTGTTCGTCACGAACTTGAGAGTGAGAGCGTTGCCGCTGATGGTGATCCCATACGTGCCCGCGTAGTCTGCGCCATCCAGAGCGCAGTTCGCGGCGCAGGTAGTGGGGTCAGGGCAAAGTGTGGCGTTCCATGTGTTGCCGGTGTAACAGTTCGTGTTGGGATCCTCGGTGCTGTGCAGCCACCGCCAGTTGGCGTCCAGTGTGACTTTTCCGGATTGAGTAGTGCAGCCTCCAGACCTGGTGCACTTTGTCCAGGGGAGAGATGGATGGGTCTCTGCGGTGTTTGTGCCGACTTGCTGGCCGAACACGGTGGTCACTATGATAGCAGCGTAGGAGAGAGCGAGGAGAGCTGCTTTGCTGAACATTCTTGAAGACTCAAAGAGAAGATTCGAAGGTTGACTTGCCTTAAACCTGAAGGTATTATTGCTCTCCCTTTTATATATATCGAAACTAAGCGGATAATTTGCGGGACAGACTTGCCATTACCAGTGCAGCAGAACATGGTGGTATGCGTCTCCTGGATGATAGCTGGATGCGCGTTATCAGGGATGATTTCGGACGGATCAGTGCTGTCTGTCCTCCATTGACAACTCCAGCTATGCAAAGGGTCACGATACCAACTTTTAATCCATAACTACTTTCCATCATATCTTTCTTTGAATGAGAAAGATAGAAGTAGTCAGGAAGTAGTGGTCCAGGTTGAAGCATGGCATCGGGTCCGGGGTATATCCAGGACAGGCTCATCGCAAAGTCCTCTCTCTCGAACCTGTACCCGCAAAGGGTCATGCATCCGCTGCCTGAAGGCCTGAATGTTCAAGGTGACTGTGCTATGTGGCAGTTGGTAAAGATGATCATGGAAGAGCTGCGCGTTGTGCGGTCGTTGGTACCTTTTCTTCGGAGTAACTCTCGGCAGGCACGTTCGGTTCTGTGATATTTTGAGTCCTCGAAGTTGATGGTTCGATCCCTATTGAGTTCTTCTTTTCGTGCAGAGAGAAAATAAGAAGAACGTGCTTGTAAGTAACTGAGCAGGATGTGAAATACAAAACTGAGAGGATACAAAATACAATCACAAAACACAAGGATAATACCGCTCATAACATACATACCACAACCGAGTGTGTTTAACCAAGAAATCTTAATGAATGCCTTCCTACTCTCGACTCGGAGGCGTCTATCACGAGCGGAACCACGACGCTCTGCGCTGCTTCCCAGATCCACCATCTTCTTCCTTCTCCGACTTCCTCTTTTTGTGCTTCTTCTCCTTCCTCTCCTTCCTCTCACGCTTCTCTTTCTCCTTGATCTTGGAAGAACCCTGATTCTCCGCTTCTACAGTACCCACCCCTCCTTTCCCATCACCTGCTCGTACCACTCCATCGCCCTCATGCCCGCCCTCCGACGCCGTCCAATACCCAGCCACCTCCTCCGACATCCCGCTCATCGGGGAATACGCGCCCCCGCCCATCGACCTCTGTGCGAACGACGCAGGCGAGTAGCCCCCAGCACCACCAGCAGCACCCCTCATCGAGCCCACGACTGAGCCCGGCCCATGCTTCAACGACCGATTCGCATTGAACGACTGCGGCGTCGACTTCTCCGTGATCGTCGAGAGGGTGTACCCCGGTATGTACCTGTTTGGCGCACGGTTCGGGGGTGCGTTCGGGTCGTAGTACCCGCCGTATTGGTATACGGGATAGGAGGGGTTCTGAGGTGCCGCGTATGGGTTGTAGCTTCCTGGAGGGACGTTGGGTGGAGGAGGATAATTGGGGTCGTACGATTGATAGGGGGTGTTTGGGTCGTATGGATAGTGATAGGGTTGGTTTGGGTCTAGACCTGGTGGAGGTTGTGCACCAGGGGGGAGCATGCTGCCTAGAGGAGGTGGCCAGGCGCCTTGGGAGTTGTTGTGGTTTGGTAATCCGTGAGGGTATGTGGTGAATGTGGGATCTGCGACGAAGAGTCGCTTGAATCGTGTCCAGATACTATCTCCGTTGAAATGGGACGAATGCGACTGTGGATCGTAGGTGGTAGGACCGCTCCCGTTCGGGCTCGTGGACGTGACCTTCAAGTTCGGACTCCAGCTTGCTTTGGATCCAGAGCTTGACTTTGAATTGGCGTATTTTCTGTGACCTGCACCGTTTCGTCCGCTCTCGTGCTCCCATCCTCCCTTTCTACGTTTCCGAAGGATCCACAATGTGAGGCAGCAGATGATGAAAGCTGCGATTAGCCCGAATACGACACCGAGTGCGATGCCCAGTGATGAGTGCGACTTTGTCGAATTGGATGGATCGGCGGGGGGTGCGACGACCCTGGGCGATCCAGAGGATGAGGAGGACGCGGCCGACGTCGATAGAGACTCAGATTGGCATAGAATATGAAGTGGTAGTGAAAGAATGAAAGCAAGCGAGATCGTGCATGGAGACGGTCGTCCGGGCATTGCAGAACACGTTTTGAAGATAATAGGAAGTGACACAAGGCTTATCGCGCGACGCAGTGCGGATAATCAAAGGAAAGATAAGAAGAAGAAAGAAAGTATGTGAGGCGCAAGGCTCAAAAGTCTAGGGAAGATGGTGGTTGAAAGGGAAGGACAGAAAGATGAAAGAAGTAAGCAAATGATCCAGCAGCAGCCGCAGCTTACTTACAACTGTGCCTTCCCTTCCATTTGGCTCATACCATATCCTAGAAGACCCGATCATTCACCGCGTCATGATTTCCAGCGCATCGCATTCCCAAAAGTCTCCTAATATTTCCACGAAGCCAGCAGTCACTACCAAATCCTCCATTCTTTGTGGGTACTGATCAAAGCCTGAGGCACCAATTCACATCGACCCCCCACCGTCCAGAGGTTTCCATATATTAAAAGGGTATTGGCCTGCGGGTTATGACTTATAAGGCCGATAAAGATAGCTTCATAGACAAAAGCAGCCTAGAGCTCCAGTCCTCGTGTTAGAAGCATGGTGATTGCGGCGTTCAGTGGAACTCCGAGAACACGAGGCTGAGCTTTTATAAAAACATGTCGTCCGAATGTGGCTGTCATCAGGTAAACTTGCGGATGTGGTTTGAACGACGGAAAGTAGAGAAAGGCGTAGGAGACAGAAGGGTGGTGGTGGTGGATGGTGGTAGAGTCAGGCAAGGTCCGCGAATGCAAATCCGGCCGGGGCCGGCGTATTCGATCGATGCCGATGCCGAGTTCACCGTCCAGGGCGAGTTACTACTGCAGTGTTACATGTACACTGTGAAGTGGGCCTGCACTGCATTTTGACGTTTTTTGTTCACCGCCACACTATGCAACCCAACGATTGTGTTCACATGTGAGAACGGTTGCAGCACTTCACCCCCGTTGCCGTATCCCAAATTTACTCCGCTGTCGCTGCACTGCACTGTGGACACAGCGCTCACGCTACTTGTGATTATTATCAGTATATATCTAGTATATAATCCGTCCTAAAGCTCCTACAATCCAAAAACTCTTAACACCTTGCGGTGATTCAAACAAACTATACTCCTCCAACATGAAACTTTCAATCAATCAATCCTCCTCCCTCTCCAAAAACACACGACACTTCCTCACCCCAGAGGGACGTACAATGTACAAGATCGATGCACAAATCAATCTCACTACCCGGAAGACGCACATATACCGGACCTTTTCGAGTATGCCGGAAGTGCCACTTGGTGTGACTACTCCCGACCTCGTCGAGAACGGAGAAAGTTACACACGAATCGCAACAATCGAGTACCACCAAACGAAGCCTACAATTTTCCACTTTGAGGCGGGGAAGGAGTCGTGTAGCGAACATGACCTGTTCAAGGGCGGGAAGAATCCACTTAATTATACGTACCAGTACGTCCGTCTTCGTTCAAGCTGTGGCATAACACCACGCATATCCTGACGCTTATATCTCTTTCGAAGCTCTCGCGAGTTCGTCGGTCCTGATGGGGAAACCTATACCTGGAAGATTCAAGTTAGTTCAGAAACGCCAAAGGTATGCCGACCTGGACGTTCCTTCATGCATCTGATACTAATGCGACCATCACTCAGCTTTATAATCGAATGGACGAGGAAGTTGCTGCATACGACAGAGCACACCTTGGGGTACTCAGCCCATCACCGGGGCCTGCCACGCTGGATATTGCTACCAGTGTAGAACATATGGCTAATCTAATAGTCATTACTTGGGCTTTTGTATATGGACTGATTGAACAAACAAGAGAAGGATTCGTAGGGACTTGGTGAAATAGGATGGATCCATGCATGCGTGCCAGTGCGGGAACCTTGACAATTGTAATTTATATTTATACGGTGCTCCAAGCTTTTATGATACTGCCACGCACTCGCCTCTCAGAAGAGTAAGTATGAGAAGTTATTAATCATTGCAGCCGGTAGATTAGATTAGATTCAATACTAGGCTCGTAACCAGCCTGTATGAGGACCCTGGAAAATTCCCTTATAGGTAAGATCCTGGTCCACCCGAAAACGCGGCCGTAGGCCGCGGAGGTCGGATCGCCCTTGGAGGTGTCCACCCGGCGAATCGACCAAAAAAAAAATGCATGTAGGTTCAAATTGTCCACCCAAATTGGAGGAATCTTTACAAGGTTGGATCCTTGTCCACCCATTGTCGACCATCGCAACCGCATGCCGGCTTGATACGTCGGGGTGTTACGGCGGTTGAACGGCGGCCAGACAGCAGGCAGCGGCAATTCTGTTTTTAATAGGTAATTTAGTATTTTTAGCCGATGGAGGTCGGATCTCCTGTCCACCCATTTTGGGGGCAAATTTTGGGTAGGATCACTCATCCACCCGAAAACCGGCTCAAAATGGCAAAATTTTGTCCACCCGAAAAGCCCAATATTTGGCATTTTTCGGATCCTACCTATAAGGGAGTTTTCCAGGGTCCTCCTGTATGACAAGAATGGTCAGGTGACCAATGCGAAGCATTTCTTGTGTATACAGGCTGGTGAAATTGAAGAAAAGTTGGCAGGGTGCGCGCTTCCCACGGGTACCCCAAAACAGAAAGTGTGAAATTGAGCCTGCCCTGAACAAATGCTTACGAATCTGGCCCAAAATGGAAGGCCACGCGTCCGTCGCGTCGCGTCACGTACAGTAGCCAGCACGAAACAGCATGAAACTCAGTGGTAGGAACCAATTAATAACGTGTATCGCTGCCCCAAATGTTAGCATAAGCATGAATTCGTAACGAGATGACATCGGGCCATTTTTCGTCCATTGAGACCAAGCTAACACTCTGCAGCATACGATTCATGAATTTCTCTGGCCAATCTCTGGCATCCTCCCAGATCTTCGGACTTGATGATAGGAACTGTGTACAATATTGCAAGTTCTGTGAGAAGCTAGCAGCGAAATACTGCCGAGTCTTTCTTGCGCTAGGCAGCAACCTGAATCCACCAGTGACGAGAGTCCCAAAGCTTGCTGGCACTGCTAAGTACCATAACATTACATAATACATGTACAGAAAAAGCTTTGCCTTTGATGAGAGTAGAGACGAGGTTGTTTGGACTAGACCTGACTAGACTTACTCTGAGATTGGTGCAGTTTGGATAGAAGGTATAAATTACAGTTAAACTCTGACAGGTAAGGCAAAGATACATAGAATATTAGCTACGTGTGAGAGCCTGAAAGAAGGCCGATGTCCTTCATCACTATATATGCAGCATGCCAATGAGAGGCGGAGTCAGAGAAAAATGGATTCCTAGAGGCAATCCAGGACCTTCTACAAGTTTGTTGCGCTGGCACAAAAATGCCTGAAGAGCTTATAAGGAGTATGGTGTACGATGCAAGCGTCTGAACGACGTTGAACTGTACCTCGCTGGACAGACAACGATCCGCGCCTGCCATATTTGTGATTATTGTTCAGGGCAAGTCAAATTTCGCGGTTTCTTCTTCTGGATACCCCCGTGGGAAGCGCGCACTACGAGGATTTAAACTCAGATTCGCAGGCCCGTCTACACAAGAAATGCTTCGCATTGGTCATCTGACCATTCTTGCTAGACGGGCCGGTTACAGGCCTAATTCAATACCTATATAAGTAGCCGGTACCTATATACGTCATGTGCTGCACCGATAGCCGCACCCCCGTCGCGACGGTCGCGTCCCGAACAAAATCGCTTCTTCCCTCCTCCTCCTCCCGTAGCCTGCAGTCACGTCGCCTCCATCGTACCCAGTATATAGTTAGCAGCTCACTTTGGGGCGACTCTTCTCTATCGATGACGAGCTGCATCGCTCTGTTGGCGCATCGCTTTACACTCGGCGCGCCGCGCATGATCAGTATCAATATGTATAGCCATACTTATAAACCTCCCCAAATTCTCCCATGATCTAATCCTACCCCCTGACGACGACAAACTGTACTCGCCCAACACATGAAGCTCTCCATCGAAGAATCCTCCTCCCTCTTCAGCGGCAAATCTCGATACTTCCTCACTTCAGACGGACGCATCATATACAAGGTCGATGCAAACGTCAGTATCGGTAGTCGGGAAACGCACATATATAGGAGTTTTTCGAGCATAGGGAACGTTCCACCAGGTACTACAGCCGACCTCGTCGAGAATGGCGAGAGTTACGCGCGAATTGCGACGATCGAGTTCCATCAGATGAGTCCTACGATATTCCATTTTGCAGCGGGGAGATCGTGTAGCGAGCACGAGCTATTTAAGGGTGGGGAAACGCCTTTTGGGTATACGTACCAGTACGTCCTCATTCTTCTCTGTTGTGTATGATTAGATTCTGTGGCCGTTCGGCTAAATTAAGCACTCTTCCTTCCAAAGCGCTCGAGAGTTCGTCGGTCCTGATGGACAAACCTACGTCTGGGAGATTAGTTCAGACAAACCAAAGGTTAGTAGACGTTTGCTAGCACTTCGTCGATTATGAAACCAATCCGAAGATCATCCAGCTTTATCGAATGAATGAGGAAGTCGCAGTATACGACAGAGCACACCTCGGGATACTCAATCCAGCGGGACCGCCTACACTGAACATTGCATCTAGTGTAGAACCTATGTCAGACCTTATAGTGATTACTTGGGCTTTCGTGTACGCATTAATCGAGCAGAGAAAAAGAAGGAGACGGAGGAATATGATGAACTAGGATGTGTACTATTCTAACATACGTACGAGAACTCACATTGTGGATGCTTATCTTGATAATCGCGATTTAAGTACACGGCGCTATATTCATGATCAACAACTTCACGGAGATTTATTTTTATACCATTCTCTTCACAGCTTTTTTTTCTATAAGTATCTCTCTTATTCAGTTTCTCACGATTAAGAATCACGAGTTCGATGGGATGTGGGCATAGTCAGGAGGCTATACGTTCCGTTCAACCACTATTGTATGGCTCGTACTTGACTTGCTCTCCCTTCCAATGTTGACGATGATGTACCTCCTCCCAGATCAGACCGCTTAGCGCCGAACTCCGTATGGAGACAATCCTGGCTAACATGGAAGCGATGAGCCTCTGTATGGGCAGAACAGAGGAGGCAGGCGCCGTCGATTCACCAAGCGTCCAGCGTGATTTTGTCGATGTCGTCACCTGCCACTCGATGCAGGTGCTCGTAGCAAATTATGATAATGGGAGTCGAGCACAACACGAACAATCTATATCCCAATTCAAGTTGAGGAAGGAAATTGACGAGTTGAAGGCTGCCAACAGGGAGCTGCGGGATGCTGGCATCCGAATGGCAGCTGCAAATGTACGACTCGCCGCTGGGAACAAGAAGCTGATCGCGGAGAACGAAAGATTGACATTCGACAACGAGAAACTTGGCGAAGAGAACGAGGAGCAGCATGTCCGGATTGCACAGTTGGACGCTTTGGTGGGGATCCTTTGGAGCACGGTGTTTGAGTTTGACGAAGAATCTGTTAAGCTGAACGAGGAAACCGCAAAGCTGAAGAGGGAAAATGATGATATGAAAGAGACAAATGCGGCCGCTCAGGTAGAAATTGATGATCTTAAGAAGGACGTAAAAGAGGTGAGTAAATATTTCTGTTGGCGGGACTGCTCCTATATAGCTGCACAAATATTATCCTAGCTTATAGAAACCACCTTCAACCCACTCATGAAACGCGTCGTCATCGACATGTCCCGCAAAACGGTAATAAAACTCACCTACGAATTTCTCGGACTGCCCACACGTCACCTCCCTGACTGGGCCACTTTCATCGCGGAAGAGAGGTTCAAAACCAAAGACGCGCTTCTTGCAGTCGTACCAAAGGAGACTTTCATACACCTCATCCCAGAGTTGGACCTCGGTCTGATATACGATGATATGGAAACCCGCAGGCTAGCGAATGCGGTTGCGCATCAGGCTACGAGGAAGCAGTTGGAAAGGATGGCGAGCTCCGAGCCGGATATGAGTGTGAGGAGGCTATGGGACCGTCTTGCGATGTTCTCGACGCAGTGACTCGGACAGATTTGTTTATGTCTAATAGTTACTGTGGTAGTATATATAATGAGATTGGACCTCGAACAATATGGATTCAAATTAGACGGCCCGCCAGTCAGTTTGAACTGGCCTCGTTGAATGACATCTGTGGGGGTTGAATAGGATGAAAGGAGACATCAAATTGCTTGCTGGTGGTGGAGATCTTGGGTTCAAAGAGAGAAGGAACTAAAGAATAGGGTGCAAGCATGAAGCAAAGTGCAAGTGCGAAGCAGTGGGAGGAAGTTTGCGACGGATGGGTATGGTGGGTTTTCATCAGAAAGGAATTGCTCTGGGTGCTCAGGAATTGCTGAATTGCTTTACATAGCGTCCTTTTCACATTGAGGCTAGCTACATACGCAGAACCAGAATCTAGCTGGTCGTGATCTGGCATGTTTCGGATGGAGACGCCGTGGGAAGTTGGTGGGAAGATTTGGAGAAAGTAACAACATCCGACTCGATCAGGAAATGATTTCCTTTCTCATCTACCACAACCTCCCTCCGACGTGCCTGACTTGCGCTCACTTTCAACGACGCAACTCGGCCAGCGCACGCGAATTCTACCCCTCAACCCGCAAACTACGCGCTGTTGGCCATGTTTGCTTGTCTAGTGAAGCCAGTACCGGTGCAAGCAGCGTGCGCTACCGCTACAACAGGCGTATTGCGGACAATGCGGACATGTACGAGAGCCTTGGTGGGAAAGCAACGAGAAGGAGTTGCCATGAATGCATGTCAGGGGGGTCAAAGGAGCCGTTTCTCGGTGAGTCATTGGAAGCAGAGCTTGCTACGAGATGCGTAGCTCTGCGACACTCAATGCCCATTATTTCTCTCCCTTCCTGGCTCAGTTCATTGGCAATTCTAATTTCTATCCTCCTCTTTGGACAGACATCTGCACCGTCCGCGGCCGCCTTCCGTTCGCCCAAAATGATCATCCGCCAGATACTCACACTGGATCCTTCCCGGCTTGATAGCGTAATGCAGAGGATAATCGACGTGTCGAACATGCCCTACCCCCGAATCATCTTCCCCGACATCAAGCTGCCTCCGAAGCTGCCCTTGGTCACCACCGCCAGGGTTTCGAACACACAACCAGGCAAGAAAGTGGTGAAGCCGCCATCTAACAAGTTCAGATTGATCTATGCAGTAACTTACGATGGATCGGACCATAGGGAAAGGTTTCCGGAGCATACAAGGGGCGTATTGTATTATCACAAAGCCGACCCGGAAGTGGCTAGCTCTGTGCGCTTTCGGATATGCGAAGAGCCAACGCTTGCTTCGTTCAACGCTGGACACGATCTCATAGAGTACGAGCACGAGCTCGACTCGGAGTCTTCTTCTAGATTACCAATGTCCTATCGCGGCCCGTGGAACATCCCTCTGCATGCCATCGCTAGCTTGAGATCATACTACGCCTTCCGCGCTGCGCTTCTCCAGGAGAACCTTGTCGATTTGGCGCTGATGGAGGACCTGAGCCGGATAAGTTTGAAAAAGCGGCTGTCGAGGGCTCTGTATAGCTATGACCAACCGTTTCTAGTGGACCTTTCGAAGAGGCAGACGTCCATCACTTTGCTTGCGAGGCACTGCATGCATTCCCTGGGTTCGTTTGATCTGTTTGGGGAGTTGTACCCGGAGAGAAAGTGCGCAGTTGGGAACTACGAGGGTATGTCTTTGCACTAGTGCATTTCGCTTCCAGCTATTCTTGCGCTTACATCTGTATCTGGACAATAGGATTTGCACTCGTCCGCTTCGTACTCTCTCCACTGCCTCAACACGCCGAAGATCCATCTCTTCTGATCCAATTCGTCAAATTCATCACTCCCGTACGTCGCGTCCGAGAGAAAGTGATGATCAAGGAACCCGTATTAGGTGGATTTCTGGAGCTCTATGACAGGCGGAAGGGGACTTTCGCGCCCTTTGTGTTCTCCCTGCGGGATAGGGCTGCAGGGCCGAAATTTATTGACGCGTTTGGGATGCCGAAAGCTTTCCAAGTTGAACCCTCGAAGGAGGGGGATAGTTAGGCGCGGAAGGGGTGTGAGGTGGACTGAAAGTGGGTTAGGCATTAAGGGAATCTGACGTGCTATATTGAACGGCATTTTGCGAAGTGTGGGCACTCCGCTTATTCGGTTTGTGTTTGTTCGAGGACGTCTCCGCTGCAGAAAATAAGGACACCAGACTGTCCGGCAGACAGTCTGGCGGACTGCACAATAGAGAGTCTTGGCAGCGTGATTCACAGCCACGTCACGTCCTCCATTGTCGAACCGGTGGCCACTGGATTTCATTGTTTGCGGACAATGAGTGGTTATGACAATGTCCACTGTCCTCAACGCTCTCCTACCAGTGTAGCTCAGTGTTTAGTACTCAGGGTGCATGCTCACTCCTAGACTCTAGCTAATAACTTTTCATAGTGGGTATTTAACACCCAGTTTGCGCTCAAGCATGTCAACAGAGGAAATTACAAGATAAATCATTGAATTTGAGAGAAGCACAAACAATGATGAGACTACGAAAATGCCACAGTTTCTCTGGATCTCTAAAGTTCATGATCAGTGCCACGTTGACCAGTGAAAAGGAGCACTGAATTGCTTATGACAGAGACAGACTAGAAGTCGAGTAACAAATCACTGAGATATGATGGCGGGCGAGGGTACATCGTACACAGCACGCACGTCGCACAGCGAACGACTCCGAGTCGGCGACGACGGATTCTGAGAGCAGCGGACACGGCAAGCTAGCACGGCAAGGGAGAGTCACAGATCAGTCACGACGCACGTGTATTAGGTAAGGAGAGGATTGTCCGCCAAGGGGTCCGGCGAACAGTCCGGAGCTCTTATTTTCCGCAAAGGCGACTTTCTGGTTTGTTCAATTACCGGCCCCCCGGGTGGCTGATCAGGTACTAAAATGTTCCTCCATTCGTGATTCTTAAGCATTCTAAGGCCCATCGGCGTACTAAGCCATAACCAAAAGCAACGAGAGCAACGACAGAACGGCACTCTCACCCAACTCTCACCCCCCCTGCAAGGTATAATCTTAGCATGGAAATGGCATCTCCATGTTGGGTTTCATCAGCTGCCGACGTTCCCCCCTATCTTCATTGACTTGCTTGCATATATAGGCATGCCCAGCTCATTGATTTGTGCATTCCTCATGGCTAATACGAAACCCTCTTTGATTTAGTGCTCAGGTTAAATAGAAACGCCATCCAACTCCCCTATAGGCTATCCCACTAGCAACTGTAACGCTCTTTGCTACTGAATGAATAACAAGAGCATGTTTCAATTACGTTCACATGCTGTAATTAGATATATTTAAACGTGAAGTGAAAGGCTATATAGGTGAGATCGTAGTTAAGACGCTTCTTCCTTTCAAAATCCATCCCGTGTTCTTTAATTTTTCTGTTAGGATGCCTCCTCCCATGACTTCTGGACTCGGAGGCGATGCGGAAAGTGCACCCTCGCCAATGTTGCCTCCTATGGCCCTGGCGTCGTCAGAGGGTGCGATTGTTATAGCTTGCGTTACGAGTACATTGTGAGTATTCTGAGTACTCGGTCCGTACGGGCCAAATTTCGAGATGGGCGTCGCTGATCTCCTCAGCTTGTATGGTGCGACGTTGGTGTGTCTATTCCCCTTACCTTTTGAGCTTGAGGAAAACTGAAGACCGTGTCATCTCTGAAGCTGTTGATCCTACAATATTTCAAGAGCCATGCAAAACCCGATCCCTGGCATGTGAAGGTGACGGTTGGTACCTTAGGGTATGTCTTATGTTCTCGCTTGTAGGCCTGACGTACTGAGGAAGATTATAAGGATGCTAGTGACGCTTGTATCCGCCTTCGTCAGTTTTCAAATTTACGATATGCTTATCACACGGCCTCGGAAAATGGATATGGTGCTGGCAGATGAGATTGGGTTGTGAGTGGTTTTTGTTCTTGGTCCCGTTTAAGTTGTACTGCGTTCTCATGTATCAGCGTTTTAGCTATACTATTGTGGGTGATTATCATTGTGTTTTTGTTGATCACGTCCCTTAAATCATCGCTTATAAGGGGGAATATGTTTGCGAGGTAGGTTATGCATCCCTCGCAAGTCTATTTTCTTTAACTCTTCTCAGTCTTTGACAGCGGTTATAACTCAAAAGTAGGTGTATCCTTATTTTTGTATGAACTTATAGAGGCTAAAAACGGTCTAAGCTTTTTTGCTATTCGAATATGGAAGGGTGTGTGGCTATTTGACGAGTACCTCAGTGAGCACTAATTGTCGCTCGCCCACGACGTGTCTTCGCAGTGGGGAAGAACCTCCACAGCTTGCTGCGGTACATTGCTCTCCCTGTGGTGCGCGCTTATTTACCTTATTTCAGCTTGGATCATAATGAATAGAATCTCCCTAACTGTAGGTTGTCCTATCTTTTATGCAATTGGGTGAGTGCGCGGGCTTTGCTATGGCCCTACATATAGTATTTAGTTCACGATGACTCGTGTTTATAGGGACTGGGATAGGTCACTCATTCAAGATTTTACAGCAATAGCATTTGTCTAACGTCTTAGCTTCCCGCAGTTCAAGTCATTATTTTGTGAGTATTCGCTAGCAACCTCGAAATCCACGCTTAGAAGGAGCTGATACTTGTGCGGCGGTAGTCAAAAAGCGAAATTCTTCTCATCACTGGGCGACCAACAGGTATTGCTTGACGTTGGTGTTATTTCCCTCTGCTTGGTATATGGATTTTTTATTTTCGTTGCCTGCCCCGATTAGCAAACAACGACGATACAGAGTACTTCGTGCATATTATGCGATGTGTCGATATCTTTAGGGTTCTCTATCATATTATATTCTCATAGATCTGGAATTAAGAGGTATGCATATTCTCTTACCCTTCTTCCTGAGGCATGATGCGTAATGATGAATTTTTTGTTGTTGCAGGACGAATTCCTTGGTAAATAAACTTATTTTATATGCAATAAATCGTGCTGTTGCCACGGGGTACGCTTATGAGCATTCATCTGTTTCTCTTGCTCATCCCTGGCTTGCAGAGTGTGCGCTATCATCGCCACGGCTCTGATTTTCAACCAATCGACGACATATTACTCGTTCGTCCCTCTTCCTTTTGCATTGCATCCGTAGAAAACCAACCCCTTGTTCCGAACAGGCTGATTCCTTTACTCGCTATGTGCTATCGTAAGCGCCCAAGCAGCCCGATTCTTTGAACCAATATGTATATTCTGACATGGAGAATAGTCTATGTGATTTCAACCGTTAGCGTGTACGTGAACTTCTTTCTCCGAATTCATTTTATTGTCTAAAATTAACTTTGGGCGTCATGTAGATTAACTGCACGAGAAGGACTTAGACAAGAAGAGGATCCTACCATCCAGCTCCCCAATTTGACGAGCACGATTTCTCCGCCAAATATCATACCCCACTCAGACGAAGAAAATATAACCAGTGACCACACATTAAGCGCTGTACCGTCAGCTGGTTCGCGAGGGGTGAGTGTTCCGGGGCGGTGTGGATCTCAAATCTGGAATCTAACGACTGCGTATCAGACGCAAACGGGATTTGATATCCGAATGTCGACAGACGACTATGCGTGTCGGAGGTCGGCGTAAAGCTGTATTTGGGGCGATGGAAAGAGAGCGAAACGCTGAC
The DNA here is from genome assembly GCA_013053245.1 of Agrocybe pediades. NCBI lineage: Eukaryota > Fungi > Basidiomycota > Agaricomycetes > Agaricales > Agrocybaceae > Agrocybe > Agrocybe pediades. Next base: position 234,506 of record JAACJL010000016.1, on the reverse strand, counting down.
GGGAAAGCTGGGAGCTGTTGATGCTCTGCTGTGTCTATATCGTTATTTTATTTAATAATTGGAACATTCTTCCTATATATGGTGCGGAGGCCCTAGCCACCGCTATTTTTGAACGAAAGAACAGCTATGTTAGATTTTCCCTTATTCCTTATCTACTTGGTAAAAACGTTCCTTTTCAAAGTTCGGACCAATTTTCCAAACCGTTTTGCATTTGAACCAAAACTGACGGAGTTATATTTTTGAGAAGGCTGCTCATAGTTCGTCGTTTAGATAACGATGCAGCGCGCCCTGTTCTGCGTGTTCGGTGTAGCTCTGGCGCGACAAGTAAATTACTAAGTACGGTGAGCGCAAGGTGAGCGACACGACGCGACCTGACGCGACGCGGTACTAGATCACGTGGATCCTTCCTAAAACTTAAAGACTCTGCAACATCGAGATTCGAGATTCGACCCGCCGACATCGCATATCTCCCAGATACCACTTACGACAACGACCTTACTCCTTACTCACTTTAGTTCCTTCATCTGTTGCTCTATAGATAACTGGATAACGATGTCGGTGACGATTTCTATAAACCCACCAGGATCAGAGGCAACGACAGTACCTGACCTGAGGCGTCCTATCTGGTAAACCGTAAGTGGCACCATTTACTTGACGTCGTCCATAAGATATTCACTTCAGCGTAAACGCTGGCAGGGTAGGGAAGAGGTTATTTATCGACGCGTTTGGGATGCCGAAAGCTTTTGAGCCCTGGAAGGAGGGGATAGTGGGTGCGGAGGGTGTGTAAGGTCAAGGAATCTGACATGATATTCTCTGTTTGTTCGTAAAGATTGGCCGCCAACTGTGCTGAAAACCTTCAGAGCTCGGTGCGCGATTCTGGACTTGATCAGGTCCACCTTTACCTCTTTGCATCCGTATTCCTGGTACCTGTGGCGTCTTGGCTCTTCGAGGCGGCGCCAATTTCCGGCCTCCAGAATCTAGGCGGAGACGCTTATGCCTTGGCAGTACCTGTACTGCCCATGGAGGTCTATGGAGGTTTACGGCTCTGGCTTTGTTGGGTCCAAGACCTTTGGTAATGGTAGTAACTAAGAAGATAGGGCATCGGACCTCTCGTCGCTCGATGCCTCTTTTATTGACCTTACGAAGCTACAGTGGAACCTGGGTTACATTCGTTGTCTATCGCGTATGTACTCGTACATTTTACGAGATGAAATGATTACCTGTCTTCAGTGGGGTGTTTCTGGGGATTTTCATATGCAGGGACGCAGACGCACGAGAAGGAACGTTTGTACAGTGACGTGAGTCCTCAGATTCAATTGAATTATTTGATTGACTATCGAGCGGGTGCCTGTGTAGTTCGTAATTGTCACTTTTTCATACAAATACTTCATCTGTCAGCTAGGCTGGGGAAGTTTATCGCCTCATTTTACAGAGCGCATATGTACTCGTGCGTACTAGAAATGTGAGTCGGACGATGACAAGCCTTTTCATAAAGATCCCGTCTTTCATCAGTCCAGCGGTCTTCCGCCCAATGGGTCTTGTAAGTTGTAAACCTGAAGATATCGTGGATTGGCCAAGGGTGAACACCTTTCTGATAAGGATGCTCTGAGATGCAGTTGCCATGCACGAACTTGCCATGTCCTTGACTACGTGCACGAGCTTGAGTACACCAAAGTAGCTCAAAGTCCGGACAGTGGACAGGAACGAGTTACGATTCACGAGTACATAGTACGTACACGTTAATACATTGATTGAGCAGGAAAGTCCGAGGTAATCACTCCATCGACTGTTCAAAATTTCTACAAGCGTGAGCACTGATCAAGAGCGAGAACATTTTCGCACCGTCGCGTTCAATGCAATGCACTGGCGTGGGCAGACAGTGGGCGCTGCATCTGGGATGGTCGAAGGGAAGGCTTGGCTTCTCAATGCGCTCGTCTGTTGAAGTAACACGTCTGTACAGGTACTGTGCAGTGTGTATGCGCCGTACAACCTACAAGGTATCTAAAGTGCCTAGTAACGGGATCTAAGAGTATATATATTGCAGTGTAACTCAGATCACAGAACTAATGACTGAAGCTAAAGTATAATGATAACACAGAGCTTTTCTGTTTATGTTTTCCTGATCATACATACCGGAGTATGAAACCTGATTAAATCAGAGCGACGATCTAGAAGAGTAGCTAGAAGAGTTCGAGGCTCATCGGGATCGATAAAACATAGGCATGTAACCTCAAAACATAGAAGGGCACCGCGCGCGGCCGAAATAAATCAGTGAAGGCGCGTTGACGGATAGAAACAGTCAGATGCTGTTGTACAGAAATAAGACACTCTTTTTTTGCTGAACATGTTACGCCCGAGTCCATCTCTGGCGCTCGCTGTCGCTGCTCTCTGATTGTGATTGCTAACTGATTACAGATTTTGAACTTCTGTTCCGGGATGCCGTTCTAAAAATATATAAAAACTAGCCCGAAAACAGTGAGGAGCGGCCACTGTTGGCCGTGTATAGGAGACTCTCGCCCGCTTTTTAGTGGTAAGATGCTTTCCGAAGCTAAAGCGACAGAGGAGACCTCCACCTGTCCTCCTACCTTCCATTCCATGCCACACCAAAGCATAAGATAAATCGAGGCCATAATAGTGAAGGTCGGCTGAAAAGGCACGTAGGTCGATTCGTCGGGGTCGACGGGGTCGGGCGCGCCAGGACGCCGAATGCCGGGACATGCCGCCGGTGTGGCGGACCGAGGCCTATGAAGACGGAAGCGGTCGTAAAGAAGTTCGCGTAACATCTGCCAAGATTGCCCATGGCCGCGTCCACGTTTCAAAGAAAGAGGAGAAAAGATTCCGTCTCGAGCTGGTGGGCTCAGAAATGAGAGTAAGACAGAGGAGGAGCCAAAGGTATGAGGGGACGCTAGTGTCAGGGTAACTAGAGGCGAGCTAGGGTAGTGGGTCCGAGACAGGCCTGGTACAGTCTGGTACGGTATGGATTAGTGCATTGCGGTGATTTGCACCGGTGATGCAGCCAGGCTTGGTGATGCCGTTATGTCGGATATGAGCAGCTTGGACCCCCTTCAGGCAACACAAATCAATCTGCACTGCCCTCTTTTGTTTTGCTTTTCCTTTCCTTGTTTCTCCTCCTTTATTATACTTTCTTTCCTTTTACCCTTACCACTTACATCCCGACTCTCCTCCTCCTCTCCCCTTTCCTCCTCCTCCCTCTCCTTTCCTCTCCCTCCTCTCTCGTTCTCCTTCTAAATACCATGGCCCCCCGACATTTCAAGCGGGCGGCATTATGCCTCTCCGCCACTCTCCCTACTATCCTCGCAGCCACAGGTGGCACATTTGTTGAGAGCGGGAGTACACTAGTCAGCGCTTTGATGGTAAGAACGATACACTTTATCTACTCCACCTCATTTTCTCACCCTTTTTTCGTTAGATGTTCCTGGGTAATGACGAGAACGTCTATATCCTCGACAAGGCGGAAGGAAACGCAGCTCCTATTAACGGTCATCCAGCATGGGGTTCACGATGGTGAGTCTTCCAGCCTCGTGCTATTACTGTTCCTTTCTGATGGTTGGTCTTGGCAGGAATATCCAGACGCACGAAGCAACCGCGATGGAGATCAAAACAAATTCTTTCTGCGCCTCGGGCATGTTCATGCCCGACGGCTCATGGGCTTCCTTTGGCGGCAACGACGCTGTGACCATCGCCGGTAAACCAGGCTCCCAAAAGAACCCAGACGGCACAGGAGCATGGGACAGCGTGTACAACGATTTCGATGGCCGCCGCGCTATAAGGACGTTGAAGCCCTGCAGCGAGGCTACGGGCGACGATCTCACCTCGGTAGCCTGTAACTGGGTGGACGAGCCCATCGGGACTGGGTTGATGATGAAGAAGAAGAGGTGGTATTCCGCTGCTGAGCCCCTTGGAGACGGGACGGTTATTATCATTGGAGGATTTGTTAATGGTGGTTATATCAATCGGTGGTTCCCTATGACGGACACGGTCACACAGAACGGAGGCGCAGAGAACACGTACGAGTATTATCCTGCGAAGGATATGGACCCGCCTGTGGTCAACTTCCTCACGCAGACTGGAGGCTTGAACAGTTATGTGCACACATATCTCATGCCTAGTGGAAAGTTGTTATTGCAGGCTAACGTCTCTACCAGTACGTCTTCTCGTCTTTCGTATTATTATATTGTCTTACATTATCCTAGTGCTCTGGGACCACGAAAACAACATCGAAACACCACTGCCACCCATGCCCAACGGCGTCGTCCGCGTCTACCCCGCCTCAGGTGCAACTGCCATGCTCCCACTCACACCCGCGAACAACTACGAGCCCACCCTCCTCTTCTGCGGTGGTATTGTGATGACCGACGAACAATGGGGTGACTATGTCTCTCCCCGCGTCCAGACATGGAACATCCCCGCCTCCACCGACTGCCAGCGCCTCACTCCTGAGCCCCAATCCGGCGCCGCGCCAGCATACGAGCAGGACGATGACATGCTCGAAGGCCGCTCTATGGGCCAGTTCATTGCTCTGCCTGACGGAAAGATGCTCGTCCTCAACGGCGTCGCGAATGGTACGGCCGGCTACGCCACTGGCATCCCAGCAATCCAAATCGCTCAAGACGAAATGCCGTACGGTGTCTCGCTGGGAGCTGGACCCGTGCTCACTCCTGTGCTGTACGATCCGTTGGCACCGAAAGGAAGCAGGTGGTCGAGGAAGGGTCTCCAAGCTAGCAAGATCCCCCGAGTGTACCACTCCACCGCCATCCTTCTACCCGACGCTAGTGTCTTCGTTGCCGGCTCCAACTCAAACCCGGATGTCGACCTCGACACATTCTTCCCCACCGAATACCGCTCGGAGATCTTCTACCCACCCTACTTCGACGCCCCTGTCCGTCCTGCACCCACAGGTCAACCCAAGACCCTCTCGTACGGCGGTCCTTCGTTCGACTTGACCCTCCCCAAGTCAAGCTACACGGGCCCGGCGAACGACGCGGCAGACAAGACGACCGTCGTCGTCATGCGCAGCGGCTTCACCACCCACGCGATGAACATGGGACAGAGGTACCTCCAGCTCCGCAACACCTACACCGTGAACAAGGACGGCTCGATCACGCTCCATGTCTCTCAGCTCCCGCCCAACCCGAACCTGTTCCAACCCGGACCGGCGTTGTTGTTCGTCACCGTTGATGGTGTCCCCTCGAACGGAAGCTTTGTCATCGTCGGCTCGGGCAAGGTCGAGCAGCAGGCTGTTGCCACCGACGCGACTCTCCCTGCGAATGTCAGACTGGACGGTGTCGTAGGCGGTGTGGACAGTGCCACCAATGGCACGACGAACGGGAATGGCACGACCTCCGCGAACGGCTCCAAGGGCGCCTCGAAGGACGAGAGTGGGTCGTCGAAGACACCTATCATCATCGGCGTCGTCGTCGCTGCGGCCGCTCTCCTCCTTATCGGTGGACTCATCGCTCTGGTCGTCGCTCGTCGCCGCCGTGGGCGTAACGGCCAGGCACCATCGGCAGCGTACACCTCTGCATCGTCAACTGTCCCTGTCGGCATGAACAGCATGGAGAAGCCTTCTTCAGGCTGGGCGACCACGCATCATGCAGGCGAATCGGGCGTGTTCGTCCCGCTCAACAAGGCGAGCTCGGAGAGTGCGAGTACGAGTCAGGTGAACCTTGTTGGACCGTACAGAGATTCGGGCGATGCGGGCAGTGTGGGTGGCAGCCAGATTGATGTTAGCTATGGAGGTGGATATCAGCAGCAGCATCAGCAAGGGTATGGACAGCAGGGGTATCAAGGGTATCAAGGGTACCAGCCGTCGAATTTGGGACAGGGGTATAGATAGATGATGATGATGAACCCGCCCGCTCCGGTTTGCTTCTGTCTCTCGTCCTGGCTTTCGCTCTTATGTTGCAGTCGGAATGCTTTGCGTGTCCTTAACCATCCATCATCGTACCGTTTTAATCACCCTTAATCATCGCCCGGCCTCCCGCCTCGCCTTTGCCACCGCCTCGCCACCGCCCTGACCCCCTCACAACACCTGCTCCTCCGCACACATCATTTTATCATCACACAATTATCAATCGATGCACGGACATAACCTACGCTTGATATTTTTTATTCTTTCTTTCTTTCTTTCAAGTCTTCGACGTATATCCATGATATATATCCCAGCTTCTTGATTCCCTATTCTTATTCTTTTCAAGGGTTTTTTGCTTTGCTTTTTTGTTAGAGCAGATGGACGGACAGGTGCTTTTTTACTTCCTTCTTTCTCTCTCCTTGACTTCTTCATAACGAAGAAGGAACCGGGAAAGTTTTTTATATGTGGAATGGGTATGGAGTTATCTTTTCTCTCTTGATTGATTTTGCTTTTCTTTCTCCTTTGCTTGTTTGCTTGTTCAATGCTACCTGCATTTTAAGTCCGCTCGTTACAATTTTTGCTCCGTACATACTCGTACTCACTTACTATTAGTTAGGTTTTTCCTGACTATGGATAATCGATTAACGTAGGAATGCAAGGAGCCAGGCAGGCGAAAAGGAAGGAGGCAGAGAAGCTTTCAGGAGAATTCCCGCACGCTCGTTTATTTTTTTGTTACTTTTACATTACACCGCTATGTTAAAGTTGTGATGTGTTATAGTTGACTAGTGGAACGTTGAAATTGTACGCCCTTTTGATTAATTGGTCTGGGGGAAATGAGAACTTCGCAGGTAGCAGTATGTAAGTACAAGCTGTAAGTAGTAGTAGTAGTACATGATAAGATGATAAACAGAAGCAAGACGGCGATGAGAAAGAAACAATCGCTGATTTACAATAGATCGCAGTCTCGACGCATTCTCTAAACCTTCTGCCATCTATCCTCTCCTCCGTGTATCGATTTTCTCCTTCTCCTTCTTCTCACAAAGGAACCTCTCTCAAGCCTTAAGCATTCAAGCCCAAGCTTTACGACTCCCCTCCCGAACTCAACCTAATCCTTCGAGACGGGAACACCACCGGTCCAATTCCCCACAGCGGGTTCCACCCCGGAATTCCACCATTGCTCCCTGTGCGGTGGCCGGAGGCGTATTCCTCCTGGATGCGCTGGATATATGCGCTGGAGAGCGGGTGGGAGGTCAGTGGAATGGAGACGATCCCTGGGGTGGGGTGCATGGCGGGGGTGGGGGTTGTTTCGGGGGTGGGTGTTGTGGGAGTCGTGGTTGTGGTTGTGGGGGATGTAGTATCGTCCTCAGGGGGAGGAAGAGGAGGAGGAGGAGGGACGAGGTGCAAGGGTGTGGATGACCTATCTCGTCCGAGACCTGGAGCTGAGAGGCTGTCCGGGGAGGAGTCTATGAGTTGGTCGGGCGAGCCATCGGCAGGGACGGGGAGGGCGCTTGTCCTGGTCACGGAGAGGGAAATGGATATGATGGTGGTGAGGAGCAGGATGAAGGGGAGGAAGGTGAAGGAAGATGGCGGTTTATGCATTTTCTTCGGGCAACTCGTTGCGTAAGAGTTCTAGGTGCTCAGATGAACACTCGTTCAGCAAGAACGTATGATAGTCTCTCTTCGTCGGCCAAAGAGAAAAGGTGGCTTACCTTCTGAAGTCTCCTTAAGAGGCCGCAACCTCGATGCGATGGCAGCTACCTCGGGGGCAAGTAGAGCGGGTCGACTCCCCTAGTCGCAACAATTCGGGTTTCCCCTTATCCGTAGTCTTCTTTTTTTGAAGCCGAGTAAGAGCGCAGAATGTCTTCCTAGACTCTAGGCTCTAGCAGAGAAGGTCCAAATAAACTATTCGCCGTCGTATGGATAGCAATAGCCAGAGAAGCTAGACGGGGTGCCAACTCCTGAGTTTATACGTGCAACGCAGTTAGGTACCAAAAATAAATTCTAGCCTGCGCTAGGGTATGTTTCGAGCTGCACCAATGGTATGTCTTAGCATGTGTGGCGCTAGTAAATGCGTTGGGTTATTTTAGAATGCCGGGATACCATTTAAAGCTTCGAGCTTGCCAGCCGGGAGAGAAGACACCACCTACCGTAGTGGTAGCTGTTCGACGTAGTTTTATCGGAAGTGCTGATGTGGAATTAATCTTCGAATGCTAGTTCAAGCGGGTACACTAATTCGTGGTCATCAGGCACTATATGAATTAGACGGCCGCCGCCGCGACCTGCCAGTGTTGAATTTGCGGCTGCCAGATTTGTTAAAACTTGAGGCATAGTAAGCTAACCTATAGGTAGTATATGCGGCGCTGATAACAGGGCAAAAGGGTCGGGTTGGTAGCACTGGAGCCCAGTGTCGAATGTCAAGCTAGAGCATGAGCGTTGGACCGTAGCGATGGATTAGACACGAAGTGAGAAGCAGTAGCCAAAATAGTAGGCCGGCGTATTGGATTAGGTATAGATATTGAAGAGGCACTAGAATAAAACGAACATGGGAGCACAGAACCAAGATGTGAATACCCTGAACATATTATAGTAGTTTGGAAATGGGATGCATCGACACAATTCACCGAGGATGATGCGTCCTGCCACTCAAGATTTTATTTTTATCCATCGGCGCTTAAATGCTGTTGTAGAAGTGTTTAGCTACTTGGGTTGTTGGTTCTAGTAGGGAAGTCGCGTTCGGCCGAATTGCTTGCTGTATTAGAGGCTGTGAGAAGCTTGTATAGGGGTTTGAGGTTTGAAGTGTGCTGGACCAGGGTCAATTCTTAGAAAACCTATCAGAAGGTTCGTATGGGAACGGGCAAGTAGAAAAACCCGTGGCAGGGTGCACGCATGCGTGCAGCCATTTTCACGCATTGCACGCACTTGCACGCACTTGCACGCATCTGCACGGTTCTGCACGCATGCACGCAAGGGGCTCATATAGTAAAATTTATGTATTCTACTTCATGTAGGTAGTATAATACTGCTATAAAATTGATATAATTTGCCAACTTACGTGGTTCAAGTTGATTGAGTGAGGTAGTGAGCAGAAGTGTGCATGTGCGACTACTTGAAACCGTGAGAAAGTGAGAACATCAAATGTATTGCTTTATTTCGCCTTCTCCTAGACAGGCATAGGTCCGAAAACAGTTTCTGGGGACACTAGTAAACTAATAAACCAAGTTTACCAAGATTTAGAATCATCCACTTGGCCAGACAGTTTGTGCACTTGTCGACATTCGTGCGAGCCGTGAGAATCAAGTGAGAATATGGCAGTTGTCTGGCTCACAGACTTCACCACGGAGCGCTAACAGGTGGTATAGATTGTAGACTCCTAAAATAAAAAATGTATACTAATAGCGCGATATAAGCCGAGACTCTGGACATCCGACATACTAGTAAGTCTGGCAATGCAAGCCTCTGATATGGCTCGTATTTCATTTCAATTTTTAACTGCTCTCAGGGCTAAGAAAATCTCTGAGGTTGCCGAATATATACACTACTACTGCCCAATCAAACTCATTTATAAAGTTGGAACCACAAAGGCGGCTTCGGAAATCTCTGACACGCACCTGCACGCACCTTGGCACCAGCACGCATGCCCGGCACGCATCTGCACGCATCTGCACGCACCTGCCACGCACCGCCACGCACTGCCACGCATCAGTAGGAATTAGCACGCATCGGCACGCACCTGACACGCACCTGACACGCACTGGCACGCATCTCGAAATATACTGCACGCATCTGCACGCACTGTCGAAAGCGTCGAAGGCAGTAAATTTTGGACTCTGTAAAAACAGCGCATATAGCTTTCGTCTTTCAATGATTTTGAGCATGTTTGGGGTCTGATTTTAAAATGTTTCTGAAGCTCATTTCTCTGTTAACGGGTTGTCCGGGTTGAAATTAAAATTCCTCTCGGGACACAGGCAATTTAACTGGTATTCAGATGACTCCGGAGGCAGCGTATGAGGTATGCCTACACGTTGTATCTTTCGGCACAATTTCGGCGCACCATGGCATGGAATAGTAACTCAATCAACATTTTCAATCTCCTCACCAATGCATGGGGAGCAGTTCGCTGTGGAGAAGTGCTAATAGACACTGTTATTAGGGTTGAATCGTTGATATGGGACGCGTGTATTGATACTCGAAGAATAGATGTTAAAGAATTCGAAGGAAGCAGGATTATGGAATAATCACTGGCTATTACGAGTGGGGACTCGATGCAGGACATCATCAAGACCTGGAATCCTTCCGGTAATCTAGCGCAATATTGAAACGATGAAGACTGACAGGGTGACTAATAGTAATGAAGCTCTCTTCTGTACCGTACTCATAATTTGATGTACCCAGGTGGGCACCAAATATATCGCATTCAAGAAGGTAGGCGCGGAAGACAATGTACAGGGTGGTACACCTACCAAAAAACCGAAGCCTAAGCACAACCGATGACTTTTCCCAATAATCGGAGGGAAGTTGAGACGGGCGCTGCTATGCCACCAACGAGAAAGAAAAGGCGGCTTAACCACCAGGTGTACTCAGTCTCTATCAACATTATACCATACTCTTATGCTTATTCAATGTATTACGAGTGACTACTACACTTGCAAGAAGGATGAAAAAAACAGAATTCACCTGCATGGACATCGGCACACATCTCTGGGACTCAACTTTCTCCTTGCACGCACCTTCCTGGCCTTTGCACGCACTTGCACGCACACGCCAGTTACCTGCATGCATCTGCCTTACCCATGCACGCATCTACGTAGGCTTTGCACGCATCTACGTAGGCTTTGCACGCATCTGCACGCAGCGCCACGCACCACGCACCCGTGCCACGGGTTTTCTCCTATGCCCTATGGGAACACATGTAGGCAGTTCGGCCCCAGACGATGCTATTCAATTCACTTTGACATGTGCATAGATAGATGTTGGATAAAACCCGCGCGTCACCGTTCTCTGAGGGCTCATTCTGTATGCCTAAACTTGAATGTGCACCGGTGCAAGCGTCACATACACCAGGCAAAGATGGTGCGAAAGACGTGTGCGTCGTGCGGCAGCGTTGTGTATGTGACGAAACGATCTGCGGATATTGCATTTGGATTACATAGGGTAGGTGTAAGGAAGGGACTACCAGAGACGTCATAATCATCAAATGAGCAACGAATAATGGCGATTACAACGCTGCCGGATGAGCGGAGTGGGGCCTCGTGAGCGCGTAGCGCGTAATACACGCCGCAGACTGCTACACATGCTACTAGTTCGGCTTTACGGTTCGCTGGTTCGCGGTGCGGTGTGCAGGGGAATTGGCTGGAAAATTCAAGAAGGCGAGCGATTCGTTTCGATTTTTTCCTTTCTGGTATTTCGTACATAGCGACGATCTGTGCCTGGCCCGCTTTTGCCAATAGTTTGGAGCCAGATTATGTAGGTCATCCGGGTCGGAAATCAACAAGTTGGGGTGTGAATGCGCTGTGGAGAGTCTACTTGCATACTTACTGCATATACTTATCTCCCTGTCCCATGATAGCTGTAAACAAATTTCTTTGACAGTCGAGGATGTGGATGGAAATCTATTTGAAGCAACGAATCCATTGGAAGATGAAACTTGCCTATGTCGTGCAAGATACAAGCAGGAACCGATCCGTTTGCTCGTGTGTTGGGCCTAATGAGCGGTTTGAATTGGTATTATAATTAACCAAATTAACCATGCGAGATTTGGTCTGTCGGATATCTCTCATCCTTTCAATCGTACAACACATCATTGGTAATGAGCGTGCAGGGCGATAGAGGGGCTATAGTAGACTATAGAAGAGCATATCGTTGGTATTTTTCATTTACACAGAACCTTTCTTGCGACCAGGAGAACTTCCTGGGGTTCTTTGGGATGTCTGGCGCCTTTCCGCCCATTAAAGGCGTCCTCGAAGTCTGAGCCCACGATGAATTCTGAGTGTAGTCATCGCGACTCGCGATCACGAGTGGTCATGTGCAAGGGGAGTTGGATGATTCATCGGCTCAGAAAGATTGCGATTCGTCGGGTCTCGGTACGGATTTTACTGCCCAAAGAGCGACCGACCACCGAGCGGTATAAAGTATTGCAGATTGATTGCAGATGCTGGAATTGTGGAATTCACCAAATGGTGTCCTGTCAGGAGCTGTCATGTCATATGAATCGAAGCAGTCTGGGGTCATCTGCTGGTGACCAGAGCTATTAGTAGTCTTATCGATTGAGCAACGACGTTTCAGAAGATTTTCTCGAAGGAGGATGAGAATGCGGATTCTATTATTAGGCGCTCTTGGCTTGGCTTACGTCATCTTGCAAATTGTTTGTGCCCTCGACGTCGTGACTGCATACAACGTCCTCGACGCGCGCTTCTTCGTCGGCGCGCCTTGCTCTAGACGACAAACATATGTTTTATGTATGTTATTCGACCCAAACCAACCGCACTCTCTGCCCTGGGTATCTCATCTCCACCATGGGGCCAGGTTACTATTGGTTCGGTGGCAGTTATGCCTCACCGGATAACGATAGCCTACGATAGGTCGACGTCGTTGGTCAAACATTAACCGCCACGAGTTACAAAGCCGCAGTCCACATCCATTTAGGCAGATTTAGGCCCGTTTTCTGCATCTAGCCGACCAACGGGTCTCGGGAAGCATGCACCCTCGTGGTTCACCTCCCTCGTAAATCAGAAATGACGAGTTTTCCAGCAGCTCGAGACGGGAAGGTACCGCAAAAAGCAGCGGAAACTGGTTCGTTCCGCGTTTGAATTAGTTCACAGAACCACAGGAGAATTCCAGGCCATTCCTACCCGCCTGAATTTTTGAGGACGTATAAATTAACCTGCCTGTTTATCTCACCCCAATCATTCCCCATACCCCCCACCCCATACCCCGACCTTTTTTTAAAAGTTTTCGAGTGGAAGGTCTTCTTTCTTATCGCGCTTCTGCTGCCCCTTGCGCCCCCCCCTTCTGTCGGCAGTGTGTTTCTTCCCCAAAGGGCCAACTCTACCTCTCCTTGAACTCTCTATTCTACACCCACATCGTCAACGAAAATGGCTGGTGGACCAGGCGGTAGCGGCGGTGGGATCCAATCCAACTCGATCTTCTGGTCGGTGGTGATGTCTATCTTTGCTGGTACGCTCTCTCTCTTTTGTTTGAAGAGTGGTCAGCTCATGAACGATCTTTTCGTTTAGCGTTCGGAGGAATTCTTTTCGGATACGATACAGGAACAATTTCAGGTATCATCGCCATGCAAGACTGGCTGCACACCTTCGGAACGTTCGACGACTCCTTGGGCTGGTTTTTACCAACCAAGGATAAAAGTCTAGTCGTAAGTCTTTTGTCGTGGATCTCTTTTCTCATCTCTGATATATACTCTATTTTTGCCTACAGGTGTCCATCCTATCAGCTGGAACTTTCTTCGGCGCTCTGTTGGCATACCCTATGAGCGATAGGCTGGGCAGAAAATGGGGTATCATTGCCGGATGCTGCGTTTTCTTCCTCGGTACAGGTCTGCAGCTCGACACAAGTTGGGCTTGCTTCGTCGTTGGACGAGGTATGTGGTTATTAATAGTGTTATACGTTTTGGGTTTAATGCTCTATTTTTTCTCTAGTCGTTGCCGGATTTGGTGTTGGAATCGTTTCTTGTATCGTTCCTACATATCAATCCGAGTGTGCTCCTAAGAGCATTCGTGGCTTGATTGTTGGTGCTTACCAGCTTGCCAGTACGTCCGTTCGCCTGCCTTTTTGCTGTTCCATTTATTGACGAAATTTTTGCTGGCCTCAGTTACCATCGGTGCTCTTCTGGCTGCCATTGTCCTCAACGCAACCAAAGACTGGCCAACCCATTCTTCCTGGAGAGTAAGTTCCTCTCTCAACCTATCATGCTTTCCAGAAAACCCTACTTATGCGACCTTCCTTTATAGACACCCATCGCCATCCAATTCGCATGGGGTGCCGTCCTCGGCGGAGGCATGCTTCTCCTCCCTGAATCCCCTCGCTACCTCCTTCTTAAAGGCCGTGAAACTGCTGCCCGTGCCGCCCTCGGTCGCCTGATGACTCTGCCCGCCGACTCGAAGGAGGTCGACGACGAATGCCTGGGCATCACCGCTGCTCTCAAGATGGAGAGGGAAGCCAGCTCGGGCAGCTTCGTCGAGTGCTTCAAGAACAACGAGAGCAAGTTCGGATTGAGGACATGGACTGGTATCTGGATCCAGGCGTGGCAGCAGCTCACTGGTATCAACTTTATCTGTATGTTTTATTTCTTATTTTATTTGAAAATGAGGGCTGACGTCCTATTGCTTTACACAGTCTACTACGGCACGACCTTCTTCCAGTCCGCTGGTATCTCCAACCCATTCATCATCACCATTATCGCGGACGTCGTCAACACCGCCATGACTCTCATCGGCCTGCCTTTCATCGACCGCATGGGTCGCAGAAAGCTACTCTTGGTCGGTGCTGCTGGCATGTGCTTCTGCGAGTTCATCGTCGCCATCGTCGGCGTCACCGCTGGTGACATCCAAGCTGATGGAAGCGTCAACCTGGCCGCTCAGAGAGTATTGATCGCTTTCGTGTGCATGTACGTTGATTCTCTTTCGTTTCTTCTGCTCAAGCAAAAACTGATATGTTTTTATTCCCACCTAGTTACATCGCCTTCTTCGCCGTCTCATGGGGTCCCGTCGTATGGGTCGTCACCGCCGAGATCTTCCCTCTCTCCATCCGTTCAGAGGGCATGGCTCTCTCCGTCGCCTCCAACTGGCTCTGGAACTTCGCCATCGGCTATGCCACCCCATACCTCGTCAACCCGACCACATACGGCCCCAACGGAGAGAAAGCAGCGAACCTGGGCGTCAAGGTCTTCTTCATCTGGGGCGGAACCTGCATGGGCAGCTTCTTGTTCACGTACTTCTTTGTCCCTGAGACGAGAGGCTTGAGCTTGGAGCAGATTGATAAGCTGTATAGGGAGTCGAGCAGTGAGTGTTTTTTCCCCTCTCTTTGGGTTGTGTGAGCTTTTTTTTTTTGCTGATCCGCTGCCTTTCTTTCTTTCTTTTAGTCTTGAACTCTACCAAGTACCGCGATCAGATCCTTCTCGAAGCTGAGGAGGATAAGGATACGTCTTTCGGTTTGGAGAAGAACGTAAGCACGCGTTCTGCTTTATTATTTTCTCTTTCGCATATTCTAACATCAATTCATCTATGTTCAGTACTCCATCCAGCACGTCGACGCACCTGAGAAAGCCGAGTAAACGTCCATGACGAGCGATGCTTATGATAATGGCAACAAAAATCTTTGTTTATGATCATATTTCGTTTCCTCTGCCTCATTTCCTCCTTTCCCCTCGGTTTTTCCTCTGCCTTGATCTTTCATCATCCCTTCCATTTATCCATCGTCATGTGTAGTATTAAACCATTATCATATCCACGGATATATTTTTAATTTTTTCAACCGCGTTTCTTTCTTTCTAATGTTCTCTTCACTCTTGTGTCTTTTCCCTGTGGAATCTTCCTTCTCGTTGTCTCCTTCCATGATTTCGTCATGACTTGTGAAATATTATCTCTCATGTGAAATGTATTTAATTAAATTGTGTACTTGTACAATACAAAAGAACTCGACCCTAAATATAACGCCACCCAGACCAATCGGATTGAAGGTGATATTCTATGTCCAACCGGAATCCAGAGAACGCAGGGCCAACGATAAGCTGAAAAATGATCGCAAGGCTGTTAACGTTGGCTATTCGTGGCAGAGAGAGCAGATGTCATCTAGTCGCGATCCGATGTACCTTTCAACGAAGGTTTTACCGACAAGATTGTTGGGGCGTTTTGCTGGATCCAGCGAAGCCTGCGTCATGCACATCCGTGGTGGTGCGGGTAGTGCTAAAACATAGGCGTTCCTCGTCTGGATTGCAGACCAGGGATTGACGCCGCATTGAAGAGCCCAGACGCCACAGGGACTAGGAGACGAATGCGAAGACGGCTGGTGTATGGTCCTAGTTGTCGAAGCTTGAGGCTCGAGCCGGCGTGCTGCGTGGAGCATGACACTTGATTTCAGGACAACCCAAGGACATTCATCTAAGAACAATCGAAAACCACGTCAGTTCCACCGAAGCGCAAAACGGCGTAAACCATGCTCACGTTTCACTCTTTCAGCACCTTCTTCCCCAACTTTACCGGCGTCGGCATCCCAAATGCTTCGACAAACTTTGGTCCTGCCGCTTTCCACTTCAATGATATCGCCCACGGCGAGAACGTTCCCGTCCGCCTATCCTGATATTCCAAAAACTTGCCTAGCATAGGCTTCTTGATCATGTCTTCTGGCCGCACGCGACGTATCGGAGTGAGGAATTTCACGAATTGGAGGAGCAGAGAAGGGTCTTGGATGTGTTCACGCAGAGGGGAGAGTACGAGTCGGGCGAGTGCGAATCCTGTTGTGCAAAATAGTTGAGTAAGCAAGCATTTGGTGTAGGGAAATGAACAACATACCCTCATAAGTCCCGACCGCGCTCCTGGTATCCGGGTATGCCGAAAACAGCTGCAACTCCAGATCATGCACGCAATGCCTTGATACCAAAGTGAGCCTTATCTGCCTCTTCGAAAGATCCACTATAAATGGCTGATTATAGCTATACAAGGCTCTCGTGAGGCGTTTCGGGATGCCTATCGCGCGAAGGTCGTCTATCATTGCCAAGTCGACGAGGTTCTCCTGCAGAAGGGCGGCACGGAAGGAGTAGAACGATTCAGAGCATGCGATAGCGTGCAGAGGGATGTTCCATGGTTGGCGGTAGGAAAATAATCGGGCATTGGAGTCGAACTTGTGCTCGTGCTCAATAAGATCGCGTCCGGACTTGAACGAAGCAAGTGTCGGCTCATCGCATATACGGAAGCGCACCGAGCTAGCCACCTCCGGGTCTGCCTTGTGGTAATACAGCACGCCTCTCGTGTTCTCCGGGAACTTTATCCTATGTTGCGCTCCGTCGTAGGTTAATGCATAGATCATTCTGTGCCTGTCATAAGGAGTCTTCAGAGCTTTCTTCTTCGCTACTTCGGTGTTTGATTCGTTGGTGGTGGTGGTGGTGGTGGTGGTGGTGGTGGTGGGCGCCGGAGGCGGTGAGATATTTGGGAAAATAATTTCGGGATAGGACTTGTTTGACACGTCGATTATCTGCTGGTCTACGCTTTCCAGCCGCGATGGATCTAGTGTGCGTATCTCTCGCCGATTGATTTTATACGTCTTTAATTTTGGCGCGGATGTCTGGAGAAGGATTAAGACAGGGATCAGAATTGACTCGGCCAGCGGAATTTGAAGCGAAGAGGGAATGAGGTGCGCAAATTACACCTCTTGTGGCAAGCGAACTTGTTCTACCACCGACTCACCGAGAAACAGATTCTTTGGGCACCGTCGCATGCGCTCATTCCAGCTCTTTCTCGCCATTTCCCCTTCGAGGCGTTTGAGCACGCCCACGTAGTCCGTAATGCGCTCGGTGCACTGGAGCAGGCCGGCTGCACCGATGCTCGCTTTGCGAGACGAGCAAGCATGTCAGGAAACGCGTGTTAGACGCCCAAATCGCGAGTTCTGGCCAGGTTGCGTCGTTGAAGAACCTCGGAGTCGTTATGGTTGATTAGAAAGGAAATCATTTCCTGATCCAGATGAACCGTCGAGGTTGATTGTTATTTCCCACGACATCTAACCAATTACCGCCACACGTAAGCTCTCGTCGACTCTTATACTGGATAATATACCTCATTCCTGTCGCCCGACTAGCACGCACCGAAACCAACTTCCATTACATTGATGAAATGGCACTTACTATTCCTACTAATTATAACTTCACCATGATGGATATACCAAGTACCCGGCACATGGTACGTTCCAGACTCCTTCCCAGTCACTCGTACGCAAAGTTGTAAGTTTCGCAGAAACTTCGGAACAATGTTATGTAAGCGTACGAGTGACTGGGAAGGAGTCTGGGTACGTTCCATCTATTACTTGAACTTCGCGATCCTTTTTGGGTTCTTTATACTCTTTCACGTATGGTCATCCATGAAGATTGAATAAGCCTCCACACATTTACTCAATCATCAGGCTAATCACTGCCCCTTGGTCACTCAGTCAAGCTGTGGTCCCGGAACAGAAAGACTACATCTGCCTGCAAAAGCCATCATGCATCACCCAGCGTCCCCTGTCATTAGCGGTCAGAGGTAATATTATCAAGATGTAGTCATAATGTGTAAGCCGCACTTGCCGACAGACAGGCCTAATAGAAGGCTTTGCCAAGTGCTTCGTGTGATACCTTCCAGCCGCTCTGATTCCCAGTAAGTATTAAAGTAATGACCAGTTCCGACTTCAATAACACACTCTAGCTACCCCACACAATTGCCTTTCTTCCTGACCACCATGATAGTACAGGCCATTCTCGCCATTTTGATAACACACTATTGCATTTCACTCTACCGGAGGAGTAAGGTTGGTATTCGCTCTTGCGCTGCCTGTGAACGTCCTCCTATGTAGTGCCTCACTAACTCAGACAATGTGACCATTAGTTGCGCCATATTCCAACGCTTGGTTATTCGTGGCCATTGCTCTCGTACATCACAGCATTCAAATACGAGAAGCATGGGTTCAAACTCGTAGAAGAGGGTTACCGCAAGGTGAGCCCAGTACCACAAAATCATGAATATTTCTCTGACCTCATGTTCCCCACTCCGATGCACAGTTCCCAAACAAAGTATGGAAAATCCGCACGCTCGATGAGCAGGCGGGGGATGGCTGGTACATAATTGCGAACGGGACTCAAAGTGTGGAGGATATCAGCAAAGCGCCGAACGATCAGCTCAGCTCAACTATCTTTTTTGGTTCGGTGAGTAATTTGCCCTTCAACAGCAACGTTAACGGACCGTTTTCATGCGCCTGTCAGTTCCTTCAACTCAACCATACAATCGGACAGGATATCACCACCAATCCATAACATGTCAAGGTTGTACGCTTAGGGATGAAGAAGAATATCGTGTTGCAGTATCACGAAATGTACAGGGAGATAAGGGACACGTTGGAAGACTCCCTGAAGTTGACTTCGACTGGTGATGGTGAGGCGCAATCGGAGAAGACTTGTCCGTTTAGCAGACTACTTACGTGTCTTCCTCCCCCATCAGAATGGGTGACCCTGCCACTTAGTCAAACCATCCTCGAGGCATGTGCTCGTGTTTACGCCAGGCTAGTTGTCGGCCATCCACACAGTAAGTTTGTTGAGCCTTGCTATTACTGTTCTCTGACTAATGTAGTTGTCTTGATTTTTAAAAGGCGAGAACCCGGAATATACTCGAATCTTCGCAGGAGCAGTCAAACACATTCTGGAAGGCAAGAACCTGCGCGTTTACCCCAAATTCCTAAGACCGTAAGTTTAAGCGCCCTAGACTCTTGGCTGCCTTGACGTTTTTCTAACCGCTTGCTACCACCACTAGTTTCATATCTCGGGTATCCATAAACACTCACGGCGATATTCAACGACTTGCAGACCTCATCGAGCCGCTGCTGAAGGCAATAAAGCGGGAAGAAAAGAAGCATAATGGTGACGACTGGCCTGAAAAACCGGTAAGCGCCGACTGAAACGACGTCTTCAGATATTAAACTCTTACATGGTCCTACTGCAATCTGGCAGAAAAACATCCTTTCCTGGACACTGGACGAAGCGCAAAGATCAGGGGCCAGCGAGCTTCCATGCGACATTGCCAAGCGGCTTTATCTTACTGCGTTGTCGCTGGAGGGGATATCCAGGGTGCGCTCTTTGTTCATGAAATTCTCTCACGATCGAGTCTAACACTGATTCCAATTACCAGACCGTCGCACTAGCATTGTATGAGCTTTCTATTCGCCCTGCATCTGTGTACCTAAATGAGATACGTGAAGAAGTGAGAGCGGTAATCGAGGAAGTGGCTAGGTTTAGTCCCGCGCCCGATCAGGACGCTCTCAAGCTTTACGAAGAGCAACGAGGATGGGAAAAAATTGCCATAGATATGATGCACAAGCTAGACAGCTTCGTCAAGGAAGTTCTCAGATACCACGACAATCAACCAGGTAAGTACTCGTTTAGAGCAAGCACCTTCTCAAACACAACAAATTCATCGACTAACAAACGACTTTATCCAGTCCACCTGGGCAGCAGAGTCCTGAAGGACTTCGTATTCTCCGACGGGACATTTATCCCAGCAGGTTCCACCCTGTTCGTCAATTCACGTGGCGCACACATGGACGAGGAGCTCTTGGAGAACGCTGACACGTTCAACGGGTTCAGGTACTTCAAGGAGCAGGATCAGGATCAGCCTCGCGCACTGGCAGAACAAGTTGGAGCCAGGGATCCCCTCACAAGAACCGCATTTGCATACTATACCTTTGGATATGGAAAGCATGCCTGGTAAGCACCTCGAGCCCAGAAAAAGTGCTTTTGATTGTACTTATGCGATCATTTCGCTTTACAAGCCCAGGAAGGTTTACTGCTTCATACATCATCAAGACAATGCTGGCACGTATTCTGACCGATTACGACTTCGAACTCACAGAATCAACGCAAGTTTATGCGGAAACGCATCGTTTTCCGGATGAGAGTGCGATGGAGATGAGGTTTCGCAAGAAGGTAGAAGAGTAATTAAATAACTAGACAAGTGCATGTTGTATCCGAGGGAGATTTTCGCAGATGACATTATCTAGAGATTTTTTAGTTTTATACATAGATCATTTCAATCCTCTTGTGAGAAAATCAATTGGAAATGAAGGAATTATCCTATGATTTGGAAAAAAAAATACATTGGTAAAGGATCAGAAAGAAATGCCGTCAAAAAGTATCTAATCAGGCACAAGTAATAGTGGGAGCAGCGGCGGCATTATGGTACATATACACAGAAAGACATACATAATAGTGGTACAGAGCAAGAGACAAAACGTAAAGGAAAACAAGCTCTCATCCCCATCTAAAAATCACCTTGATCTCTGCATCATCACCACAGCCCAGAACATCGCCACGACACCAACAATGCCCCCGCCGACAACCATCACAGTCCACCTCATGAAGTCGTCGAATATTTTTCCGCCACCACCATGTCCACCTCCTGCACCTTGACCACGGAACACAAACAATACGATGCTGGCCACGAATGCCATCAGGCCATATGCAAGAAGGACCAATGGAAGCGATTGAGTGAGTGTTGTTGTCTGTAGAAAACAGACGGGTGTTCATGGTCAGTCACCAGAAAATGAAACACAGCTTCAAAAGAAAAAAAACGCACATTAAGAATTCCCTGCGAAGAGGTCGACGACGGCCAAGCTCCTAGTCTCTCAGCCCACTCTTCCTCTGCTGCTCCGTCCGTCTTCGATCGAAGGACAACAAGCGCGGTAGCAGCGATCGAAGCAGCGGCAAAGAGGGTAGCGACAACGCTCGCAGTACGCGCGATACCGTCCAGGCCTGGTAAATTGAGAAAGGTTACCGAGCCGCTCAGGACAATTGCAGCCTTGAATAAAAAGAAAAAGAAGAGGAGATGTCGGTATGGGTGCTTTTCTCTTTGTCATCGAAAATAGCAAATTTACAACAGAAAGAAATGTTTCCTCTTGTTGGCCTTGAGCCATGGAGGGCGAAGATGGAATCCCAAGGTAAGAAAGAAGAAATCGAAACTCACGACCAAACATGTGCAAGCACCGACAACGACCATCGAGCTTCCAGAGCTTCCACCAGTGCGTAACGCGCCCAGTTCAGGGTCCATCCCAAAGTTGAATCGACCAGCACCACCACTGGTGACACCCATGCCACTCAACAAACGCGGTTGATGGCGGTGGTAAAGCAAGTACGGGATGCCGAGGAATAAGCACGAGATGACGACTTCTAAGAGGATGCCTCCCAAGTTTCTTCTCGGTCGCTGGAGATATGGAGCGACAACGTTACGGCTGTGACTGACGTCTTGAGGAAGAGGCTTGTTGGGACGGAAGTATGTCTGCCTCCATTGAGCTAGAATTTGTGCAATCTATGTTCAGTATTCTGTAACACGTGGAATGAATGACCAAAAGTACTAACCAACTCTGAGGAGAATACGAGCAATGACACGGGTCTCGATACCATGATCTTCCTGGTGCAAGCCTCGATTGTGATGGTGGTGATTGTCTAACCATTAAGAAAGATAAAATGAGTTCAAACCAAACCAATACGAATACAGGAGGATGGAAGCCCCACCTTTCTGGAACGATTTCAGGAGAGACAAAAGTTCCTGACATTCGGCCTTCGTGAAAGGAGCAGGTACAGCTCGATGAGAAGGCAAAAGACCATCTAAGTTGAGAGGTAAGCATATATTCCGTTGATCAGACAAATTCGTACAAGCTTACCTGTCCAAGCCCATGTCAATACATCCAACGCATCTTCTTTCGCTCGGGCAGGCAGTGGCGAGTGGGCAGGATAGGCCTCCATGAAAGACCAGTATCGGTACTCTTGGTCGAGAACTGAAAAGACAAACAATGAAAAAACAAACAAAAAACATAGCAATAATTCATTTCCATACCATCTTCCTCCTGAGCGGCAGCACCGGACTTCTTGGCATGCGAAGAAACACTAGCCTTTCCTTTCGCTGACGAGCCATATCCCATTCCTCTTCCAACATATCCAGAACCACGACTCTTCTCTTCCTCATCTCTAACCACCGTCCTACGAATATGGTCCACCCAGAACCTCTCGAAAAAGACTGGTTGGTAGCTTTGCCCTTTCGCTGGTTTCTTTTTCCCACCCGCAGCAGATTTGGCTTCCTTCAACCACCCTTCCACGCCAACATTGATCGTCTTCCCGCCTCTTAGTCCACCAAGTCCATCGCCGTCAAAGCCACCATTCTCACCATCCTTCTCATCGACCCATTTCTCAACAGCCATCAACATCCTCTCAGACCTCAGATCCACATCGGTCGTCAGCCTCCTAGTAGGGTGCACATAGTAAACCGATCCATCTGGAAGCCTATATTCCAACCAGCCGTACTCGTGCAGTTTCGGGTGATGTTGGTTCTCGTAAGCGTTCCATGGAGAAGCCCCAGTGTTCCCGAAAACAATAGGTGATATGGAAGAATGATTGGCTGGAGTAGGTGCATGAGAAGCTGTATGTGGGTGGGTGGCGTTGATGCTGCCGAATCCGTGCCCATTGGCGTCGCGCTTCTTGTTTGACAAGAGAGGAGTCCTTTCGTCCAATTGCTGGTCGGCCTGCCTCGCTCCTCCACCGATGCTTGAAGATATAGAAGGTACACGATGGATGGAGCTGAACAGTTACATTTAGGAATGTTGATCCCAAGTTATTGAGTAAATATCAAACCGTACCTGGAAGGTATAACTTCATGGAACGCGGGCAGAGGCATCACGACGACATTGCCCTT
Source organism: Agrocybe pediades (assembly GCA_013053245.1). Lineage (NCBI taxonomy): Eukaryota > Fungi > Basidiomycota > Agaricomycetes > Agaricales > Agrocybaceae > Agrocybe > Agrocybe pediades. Next base: position 211,208 of record JAACJL010000016.1, on the reverse strand, counting down.
TGCTTCTTCGTGGCTGATTTCTGGCATTTGAGGATGTGGCTGGGATACTTCAGGGCTGGCAAAAGCAAATAGAGAATAAGAACGTTTCTTAAAAATGAAAAGGGGTGGCACTTACTGAGTAACCATGATAGGAATTGCGGGGTCTGCAAATGGATCCTCGTTCGCATGTGCGGGTTCTGGGTGAGGGTTGGGCATGCTACTAAGAGAATGGTTCGTCAGCCTTATGTTTCCATGACCCTCAATAGCGTTCGAAACGTACCTGGGACTTTCATCATGCTCGACTTCCTGCACATGAGCAACAGACGGAATCGGAATGGGCATTACTGCAGCATACACCTTCTCCTCTTCGTCTTCCTTTTTGATCTCTGTGTGGCCATTTTGAATAGAAGAATTCGCTCCGAAGCCACCCCAGATATCCTGCTCCCTCTGCCCGAGATGTTCTGGAGACACAGTCTGGTCATGCAAAGAGTAGATGTCGGGAACATGCGGTTCCGGAATAGGCATGCCCTGCACATCACCACGATAATACGAAGCAGCTTCGCCATCTACTTGCGGCTCGACTTGAGCATGAACCTCAGCGGGTTCGGCGCTAGGTACTGCTGCTGCTGCTGGTGCTTGTGGTTTAGCCTCGACCTGTTCACGAGCGAGTGGTTCGGCAAGTACAGCGATGGCAGGAACAGCAGCGGCTTCAACCTGAGTGCGGAATTCAGGGTCCGATGGCTTGCTTGCTGCTTCTTCGTGTTCAAGAACTTCTTCGTCTTTTGCAACAGGCTCGAGTGCAGTGTTGGCAACGACAGCTTCCACGAATTCGGGCGTTGGCATCGCTGGCTGGGGGGAGTCCATCTCAAAGTCCAATAGACTCTCGACCATGGGCTTGTCGAAGTAGGATGGGGTCTTCTCCACTGGAACGATCTGCGTCTTGAAAGAGGCGTCGACCTGTTCTTCAGGTTGTACTTCGGCTTGGACTTCTTCTACTCTAGCTGGCTCCTTCTCTTCCTGTGGCTTCTCTGGAACCGGTTCTTCCTTGGTTGGTTCTTCGGCAGCTGTTGGTTCTTCAACAATCTTTGGCTCTTCCTTCACCTCTTCGACCATGGGCTGGACGACTTCCTCCTTTGGAGCAGCGTATGGATCAACGACCACAACGGGCTGTGGAAGCGCCTCTGGATCGTCGGTGAAGGCACCAGGATTTCCAGCGGTCGAGTCAATGACAGGAGGAGGAACATATCCCGTTGGGCTTGGAGCAGAAGCTGCGGCCTGCGCAGAATCTTCGGGCTTGGCTTGGACGTCGATGGGGGCAGGAGATTCAGTTACAGCAGCAGGGGGTGCTGGTTTGGCATCTTCAGTAACAGCTGCAGGAGCTACTTCTGCCTGAGCCAAAGGAGAAGGTCCAACAACTTGCTCTCTCTGCATGGCCTGCTCTTCGCGGGCAGGACTCTCAGCGATGGGCGTCGGCATGCCTTTCAAAGGCGGAGTGCTCTCAATGGGCAACGCCAGACTCGACGAAGAGTTCGATCGGCGTGGCTGGGAAGTACCGGCAGTGACATCCGGTCGAGAGGAGGTGCGTTTGAGAGAGGCGGAATCGCTATCCCTCTCCTGAGAGGGTGTTCCTGGACGAGAGTTGGCGAGGGTGAGCACGGTCGATGCCCTACGCATGACACCACCCATGCGGCCCCATCTCGACTTGTTCGGGGTCGTGGCTGGCGGCGTGGGCGTGGGAGGAGGTGTACTCATGGTGTAGTGGGATAGAAAGAATAAGCGACTGCGGTCTTAGAGCCTCAAGCTGTATAGACGATATCGCTAGATAAGACATAAGAGTTAGTTCGATGCTTGGCTTTGAGAGCAATAGGATTGCATTCACCAGGACGATTTGAAGGGGTTGAAGATTGTGTAGGTTGTGAATGAAGGAAAGAAGGAGAGGAGGCATTAGGATAAGCGCATTATCTATGAAGTCAACTATGCCAGGCGGATGCTTCGAGGCGTTCATGTGTTCGGTTTCGCGGGTTTCGACCGCAAACCTACGCAAAGTCCAAGGCATTAGCGTGAGCCGAAGAGTCGTGCACCGTATGAGGAGTAAGTCCATCACATAAAGGCTCCATACCGAGTACTGAACAGCCATGGATGCCGGTAACATGGGATTCATCAACACGAAGACAATTGAAGTGCCATGCATCGTCTTCAATACTATGAGGCCAACACGTTCCTAGGTTCTCGTGTATCATGCGCCTAGATTATGATCTATTCCTAAAGAATCAGATTAGACACTGTCCCCGTAGCATGATTGATATGAAAAAGTACCCACAGGAAGCCACGAGGCAGCCGCCTTCTAATCTTCGAAGTTCGTTCGCGTCGGTGTACGGTATAATATGGGCTGAGAACATCTCGGCCTACAAATAATGGCGGAAATAGAGAAAGTTTTGTCCCAATGCGCGTTCAAGGTTCTCGTTTGATTTGCGGTGGTTTAAGTCGGTGCACATTTCTGTGTAACGACCTATAGCTAATCTCCTTCGGGCGGGACCTTTGGGCTTCTATCTCCAGGTACGGAGCCAGGCCGCACAGAACATGCGCTTCGTGCGATTGTGCTGCGCCATAATTCGGGGATGCCTCGTTGTAGCCGCGTGTTCAGGTAAAAATATATGCTTGGTTCATGTTTCGGAGTTGCAGGTCATAAAGTCGGATCCTTTGTGTATTACTTGGATGTTTGAATGACCCATTGAAATTGAAGGTATCCGAGGAGTGCGTAATCACTAGTCACTAAGTAGTGGTGGTGAAGAAACAAGACTGGACCAAGACTCGGAGTCGGCAAGGCGCGACGCGTCCCTATAAATAGCATCCTCACGTGACAAACTTCGCACTACCAAATTCCAATTGCACATTGCACATTGCAAGTCAAGATTTCGACACATCCCTTATCAAAGACCGATAGTAAGAGGCACTGGTGAGCACAGAGCTTGACCACGAATGCCCTCAGGATTCGTTACATTTCTTAAAAATCACTACATAAATTTAAAAGGGCGAAGTCACATTTCGGGACTCGGCTTTTCAAGTCCCGAACGAGTGATCTTATCGTTCTGCCCAGTGCCTTCCTGTCCTTCTCACTCTTCCCTGCCCCCTCTTACTCCTGTTCCTCCCTGCCCAACACCGCGACAACCTCGTACGTCCTACACGGGGAGCCGACGGCCTGGGCGTTGTGGTGCGGGTGACCTGCCTGACCGTCACCCAGATTTCAATTGCTCCCGGTATTCTGGTGGATGAAAGGAAAGGGAAAGTTGTAAGCCGCTTGTTTCTTTCTGAGATGGAATAAAACTTACCTAGCTTCCAACAGGCCTCCTGCTAAAAAGGTGACTGCGGGTTGTAGAGCTGCTTGCCGAGCCCTGTTGGTCTCCTCCGTACCAGGAGTAGAGCTTGCAGGTGCAAGCCCTTCCTTAGACACCGTCGGCTCGAGTCCGTCGTTCCTCAAGCTGCCAGGGCATTCAGGTGAGCCGCTGTATATTGTGAAAGTACAACACCGTCAGTAGCTTGAATTTGCGAGAGGTGGTAACCTCGACATACCTCTGGGCCTCGCTGGAAGTGCTTACACGGCCGAGCAACACCGCCGTGAGGCGGGTGCTCGGTGTTGGCGCGAGTCCGGCGCCAACAGATAGAATTTTTGGAGGTTCATCCGCCTCTCGCATTGGAGAGTGGATGGCACGTGTTGGACCTTGATCACCGTGTTGAGGACACCCGTGGTTCATGGGTGAGGGCCCTGTGGTGACTGCTTCTCGTTCGGAGTGCTGCGTCGCCGCACATGTGTCGGTGGACGTCGACACCTCAATCTCATTGGATGGCAAGTTGGATAACGCAGTGTCGGACAGGCTCAGACGCTCGACACAAGTTGGCTGGGCATCAAAGGACATCGTAGCAAGCGTTGAACAGGTTCAAGGGTGTTGTTGATGGTTTGGTTGGGGGTGGATAACAAACGAACTGTCTGTTTTTCTCATTTATAAATCGCAGAAAGCACTGCAGCTGGGAAAACTTGGGGCTGTCATCCCTCGGCTATTTGACATCTTCTTTTTTCCTGAACAAAGAAATGCTCTCCTTGCGCAAGTTGCTCATATTCTGGTCCATCCTGCGCTGACACCTTACAATTTGCAATACTAGCTCTAAGTTTTATTTTGTCCCATATTCTAGACAGCTAACAATGCGCGTAAAAGTTGATCTCTACCAGCAACCCTATGAGCGGATTTCGTGTTGGCGACGACGACGATGACGACGCACGTTGATCAAGAGGCTTCTAGCCTCGGCCACAATATCCCAGTGTGCTGGTATCATCGCAATGACAAGACTTATTGAACGAATTGTATGGAAATGGAAGGCTCGCACCCGTTGCAGTGGGTACGAAAGTACCTGTGCTACAGTTCTTTGAGAGGCGGCTCAGCAGCACTAAGCAGCACTTTGTACCTTAGACAAGAACAGATATATGATCTTTAAGGGTCTCCGCCTCTGCTACTGATCAAACAACTTTCCACGACCTGATATATGACAAGCCGCAGGGATCTTATGCTGATGGTGGCATCATGTACGCTCATCATGCTCGCAGGACTTCGGTTACGAAAATGTTCTATTAGCTGCAACCCTACGCATCTGCTTCGTTTTACAAGCATTTATTACCTCGTTCTTTCATTTCTTATTTCCATGTTGCTTCGCCCTACTTATAGGCGGAGCCAATCAAATAATCAAATACCTTCATTTGAATTCGTGGGAAGTCCCAGTGCTGACGGTGGCGGTGTACGCGTTCAACTTGTCCTCCAGCCACGACGATTAAATATGCGAAATCCGTCTGAACATGCCCGTGTCTCGCAGAGAATCTCTAAAGCCTTGCATAATCTTGTAAAAGAAGAAGCCGTAGAACCTTGGCAACGCGTTGTTCGTGCTGCCAGAGTTTAATATTGTAATGGGACGGACATGGCGACCTTGTTCTTTTTAGGTACATCGCACCTGGTTTATAAGGTGGCGTGCTGAGCAGAAGGAGTTCGCTCCTATCCAGCAGGAAACAGTATAATTCATTCTCTTATAGTTGGTGAGCAACCCTGCCCTTCCTTCTCCTACATGTTTTTAACATTTCCGAGCCCAGCATGGCATTTCTAGATATCGTAATGAAGTTTTCCCGTCATGAAGAGAATCAGTGCAGGATTTCCGACTTCCCGGAAGAGCTCATACAGATGATCTTCCGCGCATACGTCTCTGGGAGAACCCTCTCTCGCACACCCACCAAACCTACAATTCGGTATAGCCGTTGGTGCAACGCCAATGTCATCAAACTACTGCACGTCAACCGAGCTTGGAGGCGAGTCGCGCTGGACACCCGCGAACTTTGGTCTTCGATATACATGTACAACCCTTCAAAGATGATATTGGACACGTTCGACTCATGGCTTCTGATAGTGGAGAAATTGGTTAGGAAGAAGGACGCCTTAGTCGATGTGTACTTGGAATCGTCCGACGGGTACATGACCGAACACGCACTGATCTCAGTCTTCGACATACTCGACCGAATCCGCAACTTGGACATCATCCTCCCACAATGCACCCTCGACAAGTTCTCATTTGTGCGGAAAGGCGGGCTCATCAAATTTCTGCGGAGATTTATGTGTGCGCATCCCAGCGCACCCGTCGAACGCATCCGCATCTCCCTCTCGGACGAAATTCAAGTGAAACGAAGGAAGAACCTCCTCGATGTATGGCAATACATGGTCACACTTCCGAACATACAACACATCGTATGGGATTACAAGCCCCAGCTCCCTCCTATCTCCGAACTCACTCGAGAGGTGGCACAGGGCCATCTACGGTTTCTTGAGGTCAGGGAGCTGACTTTTTGCGACATGCACTGGCTCTTGACGGCGAACCCAGCTCTGGAAGAATTTCGTGTGCTTGACGATCTCTCCTTCGATGCCGTACCAGATAACATTCAGCCTTTCGAACATCCCCGCCTCAAGGCCCTCTCTCTTCGCGGAACAGACATCCTACCCGCTCTCGATCCTTACACCTTCCCGTCTTTGGAAAAGCTATATCTCTCCTACTGCATGGGCACCAAGAAATTCGGAATTCTCACCGAATTCATCCAACGATCCAAGCCACACATCACCCACTACACATTCGCCCAGCGATACGACATGATCATGGGCGAAGAAGACCACAACATATCCCACCTCGACATGTGCCGGAAATATCTCAACAGCACTATCCACCATTTTGCTTTGCACGGCGCTATAACAGAAATAGTAGCCAAGATGCTTATGGCCCGTCTCCCAGACGGGACGCACGAGTTCGTTCCGACCGCTAAATATCTGGACGTCGCTGTAGATGGCCTGGAAGGTGGGATCGTCAGTGATTTGGTGTTTTCGCGCGCGGCGGTGTACAAGAGGCCTCCTCCGGAGCAGTATCATCAGCTTATGCGGGCAACTGGCGGGGAAGTGGTCGAGTTTACGCTCAGACGGACGGGTCCGTATGGCCTTGGAGACAAGGGAAGGTTGGCTGCAATGGAAAGAGAATATGTGGTGATTCGGAGGTTATCAAACTAGATATACGAGCCTTGAACTTTTTTTTCGTACCCTCTCTCCACCAGCTTTGCTTTTTTGTAGCCTCTTCAAGCAGCTTTGTTACAAATCCATTTTCACGGACCATTGGGCACCCATCTTTTTGTTACGGACCTGAATACTTACAAGCGTTCCTTCCTATGTACATTATCGTTGATTTTTGCATCACAATCTTCCAAAACCCTACTTCGTCGAGCTACTTTCGACATTAATGAACAGCATCGAGCTCAATGACAAAGGAGATGATTACAACATTCTCTTCGACTTCTACTATATTTCCTTCTATCCTCACGAGGAAGTAGAAGCTACAAGATTTCCACACTCTCGTCAACTCAAACGACGCTCAAAGACAGTCCGACCCACAAAAGCACATTTTCCTCATAACAATAATTTTCATTGCAGAAAAGAGGTATCCAATACGTAGCGTGTTGAAAAGAGGCGGCATAGCGTGTCATGTACATGATGGTAATAATGATGAAATACTAACAAGGAAATAATTAAGTCAAAAAAAAAATCGAGGGAAACGCGACAACAACAAACATCCTACAAGCTGAACCCATCAAGAACATGAAGGAAAAAGGAGAAAGTAGAGCGGCGGCGGGGGGTAAAAAGAAAAAAAAGGGGGGTGTATAAAAATACATAAACAAAATCAAAACCTCTCTCTTTCCCTCCTTCAAATCTTTCCTTCACCATGACCCGAAACCGTCCTCCCAATATGTCCAGGCTCATCCGCGAACCCAGATCGCTCTCCCTTTCCAATACTGTTCAGCGCAGCCTCGCGCTTATCCAGCTCACGGAACGTGAAGTAGAAGATCGTTCCAATCACCCAAGCAGTGACACCAAACGCGCCGAACAACCATGTGAACCTCCACTCGACGTTCACAGCCGTCAGCGCAAAGTTCAGTGCGGAGGAGAGGGCGACCTGGAACTGGGAGAACGCCATGACGACGGACTTCATGCGCTCGGGGGCCTTAGTGAACGCGTACTCGAGAGAGGTGATGGAGGTGAATATTTCAGACATGCCGACGAGGATGTAAGGACCAGCGACGATCCAGACGTTCAGGTCTGATGGGTTGGGTGTGCCATCGGGCTTCTCGCACTCGGAGGGCAGGTTGTCGTGGCAGGGAGAACGATCGTAGATGAACTTCTGCAGGACGGCGGCGTACAGCATGGCAAGGCCGGCGACGAGGAAACCAGCGTAGATACGCTTGATGGGCGAGAAGTTGATGTTGCGTCTGCGGAGGAAGGGGTAGATGACATAGTCGAAAATGGGGATCATGACAATCAACGAGATAGGATTCAAGTTCCTGAGAAAGAGTGTTTAGTTTAACGCGCATATCAGAACGAAAGAGTAGAAGGAACTTACTGAATCAAATCGTTGGGAGTACCGTTCAAGGTCATACCAGCGGCCATGGTGCCCAAGTTACCGTCAATCTGGGAGTAGCCTATGGAAAGACAGGCAGTCAACACCAAAATCCACAAACGGGCAGACAACGCGACTTACAAAGCCAGTAGAAGGGGAGGAAAAGGAACACTGCGCAAGCATTGCAGGTGCGGGCGACCTCACTGACGAACTCGTCATCCCAAGTGATTCGGCCAGGAGTCTTACCAGCCTCGTAAGAAGCTGTACAGGCAAACCATTAGCAAAACAATCATTAATCAACAATCGAAAAACTTACAAGGCTTAGCAGCGTCCCAGAAGTCAGGAGCCTGAATCGCGCGGTATGTCTTCATGGGGTTGAAGGACCACACACGGCCAAGAGACATAGTGATAACGCGGACAGTCTGCCATGCAGTCGACTTTAGCATTTGTGCCCCATTTCATTTAGTTGCATATAAACATACCTCGATAATAATCGAACCACGTGGAGGTGTCTTGACATATTGCTTCCTTCCAAGAACGAGAACAGCGGGGACAAGAACGAAAATCGCAGTGGGCACGAGGTACGCAACCCAGAAACCGTTATCGCGGGCCAGGAAGGACGCAGAGATGGCACCGCAAGATCCGAAGTTGATAGCGGCATAGAACCATAAGTAAACGCTCTGGTATGTAACCTCGGGCGACATGATCACCGTCTCTCCACTTGCAAGAGTAACTAAACCCAACGTGGTCAGCTTTACGTCAGCAGGCAGAGAAGAAGATTGCCAGACTTACCCTTTCTTAGTTTACCGGTGTATTGTTCAGCAATCATAGGCGAGACATTGGCTTTGATACCACCAGCGCCAAGACCCATGATGGCGATAGACAGGACGAGCAGACCGAGGGCAGTATCAGGCTTTTCGAGCGACGAGGGCGAGGCGGAACCGACAAGGATGACGTGGCCAGCCAGACAGATCAAGGACATGACGAAAATGGTCTTGTAGCGACCCCATCGAGTGTCGGCGAGGATACCACCAATCCACGGTGTGCAGTAAACCCAGAAAGAGTTGAACTAAAAGACATATAATTAGGAACGTCAAAATGAAAAGAAAGAAAGGAAATTAACGTACAGTTCTGACTGCGAATGAAGTCTGTTGGCCCTTGCCAAGAGCACCGGCAATACCGTTTGCACGGTCGATAACGACAGCACCATTCCTGGACAGAGGAGGAAGAGCTTGACGGACGTAGTTGTTGTACAAGTTCGTTGTTCCGTAGTACGACCATCTATTCCATGTTCAGCATTTGATTCAAGCAAGAAAAAAAAAGTTGGCATACCTCTCAGCAAACTCGACGAAGGCAACCAACCAGGCTGCGAACGGCAGTCTGTCAGCGACGTGCCTCAGTGTGTCGAGGTCGTGCTGAGTGACGCCCTCGGACCCCGGGATGATAGCATGGGGGTCGGCAATCCCGTCGCTTTCGAGCTTCTCATCGTGGAGGGAGTTGAGAGCAGAGACCTGAACCTGATCTTTGGCGCTAGACTTTTCGTCTATTGTGTATGAGGGAGCGGCCATGACAGGCGAGGAACACGAAGGAGACGGGTCTTGGAGAAGCGTGAAGAAGCCCCATTGTAAGGAACGGCGACGATTTTATATCCCCTGCAAAAAAAAGCCAGTTTGGAGCATACAGTTTTGATAAGCCTTAAAATGTTTTCCGCGTGGAGGTGCACATGGAGGATTGTCTTGGCATACGGTCCCATTTCGCCAAGACCTGAAGCGGCTAGAGAGTGTGGTTGGTACTAGTCAAGACCGGGGAATGGACGGCGGGTAACATAGAGCGATGGCAAGGAAGAGCGGTGGAGAAGGAGCACCGCACTCCAGCGAGAAGGCGCCCCTGCTACACCCAGAAAGTCAGAGCGGCAAAAGGCGACAAAAAATGACTTTTTGGTGGAATATCCGGCGAAACGGTCGATGAATGTCGTACATGTGGGCAGGCATGATGACAATCTCTGGGAGTTTCAGCGCAAGTAAACGCAAGTGTCAGGCTTTTATCAGGCAATCATGGCCCATGGCAAGCGAGTACTTGTACTGATGGTCATTTCGTATCAGACGCCTATGTGCTGAAGCAACTGAGTTCTTGTCTCTAAAGAGCGTACCAGGCCAGCGTACCAACTCAAGTAAGAATCACGTCCGGTATTAGGCCTCTACTACCGCCTCATCATCCCATTACAGGTAACATTTTCGGCCATTCTGAGCAGCTATCGGCCTCCGAGTTGGTCGAGAGCGGATGGGACGGGTCAAGTGTTGGTAAAGTATCTCCCCGATTCCGTTGTTGCCGAAGAATTAATGTTTGCGGTTGCTTGCAACCGAAGGCCTCGGTCAGTCACGGCCGAGGCGGGAAGCATTTCATTGGCTAGACGACTTTATGCCGATGTCTAGAGCAACAGCAAGAGTCATTCGCCAAAGTATTAACCCAACAACATTCCGCTCGAAGATCGGTAGCCACCGGGATGAAAAAATAAGTGAATTGCTTTGAGAAACGGAAAGACCACTCCAAAAGTCAACTTTTATCTGCCAAACGGCTAGCCATGGCTAGACATAAGATAACACAGGACGTCTTCAAATTTTCCATGAGGGCAAATTTATTAATAGTCGTCTGCTCAACGGTGCCTCAAAACTCGAAACTGCCGCTATGGTGATGTTCGGCATTTTCGCAGAGATTGTGTGACGGAAGAAAACATAACCTATCTCGTCCAATAAGAACATGACAATTACTGACAACACTACCTTCGGTCCTAAGGAGACCATTTATTCGTATTACTTCATAAGCACGCAAGCATTCGGACGCAAACATGATATATAAGCCTCTCCTATGCTCGCCCACCTGCACTGCTCTTTGCCCCACTGCCCCACATTCACCAAGAATGCAGGAAGAGGCAGACCTAGGCAGACATATTCTCTGGTGTGCACCGCGTGCTTCCATAACGGATGCAAACACAATTACGACGCGCCAAGCCGAACGACGGCGTCGCCTCCGCAGGTCGTCTCAGCTAGCCCATTAGGCGCTTAACCTGCGCATGGGAATCATTGTGCCTCCGCTCAGGGCCAATCAATACGCCATCTAGGTGGGAAAGAAGCGCATTATAGGGCAACATAGGGCAACATGCAGGTACCTGACATTTTGAACGGATTGGATTGGAGAGTTGCCCGGAGGCCACACGAGTCGCTGATCTATCATGATTAACGTCACAGTTCGCCACTGGCACATGCATAATGTACGGCCAACGGTGAAGTCAATGGTGCGAAGTGGGTCCATCTCTCATGGCTTTGTAACAAGGGCAGTGGGACATTCGATGGTACAGCCTACACCCGTCATAATCCACTGGCCGTCATTGCAGGACCGCAGTGGCGTCGGATTCTTGTCGGTCACGGTCTTGCAGATTCCAGGAAGTAAGCAGGTGAGCGCTTTGATTATTTTTTGTTTCTGTACGGTACGGCCACCCTCCTCGCTGCTCATGAGAAGGTGGATAATCGTACATTGACCGTCAGCGGCCCTCTGTACTCTGATTTATTTGGAGTCTAATCCAAGCGAGATGTCTCCTTTTTCATGCGCAGGTGGAGAATGGCGTCGGAGGACTACAGATCGAAAGAACCAGCTATGGAAAAGTTTGATGGTAGAAAACATGGCCGCTCGTTTCAATTTTCCCGCCGTAAGATGGTGGGGTATAGTCTTGACTTGCATCAGAGGAGAATCATCGAGAAGGGAGGTGCACACTACTGACTTTTCGAGTTGGACAGTACCGTTCCGCAGGGCAGGTATACTATGATCACTAAGAAGATCCTGGCTCCTCAACTAGTACCGTCTCTGATTTTGCCCTCTTCTTGTGCTTGCCGTGCTTGTCGGAAGTAACTTCTCCTTTTGACCAGGTCGTGCTTGCTTCTTGAACCCCGGTGCATGTCTTGCTATAGTTCTTTTAATTACACCTTTTGGAGGCACAATAATATTCCTATAAAGCCTTGCTAGTTTTTTTGATCCACCGTTCAAGGACTCTTGCATTTCAACACTTTCCAATCAATACACATGCCTCGCAAGCCACCTTCTCACTCTAGCTGGGCCCGGTCTAGCCTCACCTAACCCTTGCTCCTCATGCTCCTTCTTATCCCGCGCGCGTACCTCATCCCCCTCTCCAGGCCTCGTCCAAACAGCGTCTGACACCAAATCCACCTCAGCGAGCGGGACGAAATGCTGTCCCGTCCTACCTAAAACGAACTTTTCATAGAGCGTGTAGCCAGTGTACAGGATGATGTAGAGCGCGACGCCGATGTAAGTCGCGACAACGTTCTGCAGAGGAAACTATAGGTCACGAATTATACATATTAAAACACCCGATACTCACCCTTGCTTCGAACGGTTCCTGGCGAACAGCAGCATATCCCTGCGCGATGAACATAAGCGTGCCCAACACAATCACACCTACGGGTAGAAGGGGGTACAAAGGCTGTCGATACGGCAAATCCAAGAGGGAGAGTCCCTGCGCCTTATACGCCTGTCTAAAGCGTATAGATATCCAACCAATGCTCGTCCACACAAGTAGCGCAGATATGCCTGTAACATTAAGCAACCACGTAAACGCAATACCCTCCCCCCAAATCGTAGTCAAGAAAGTGAAGAACGCAAACGCCAGCGACATCCTACGTAAAAGAAACGATCAATTCTCAACGCCTACAACTCTGCTGGATAGGTCGACAGATTTCACTCACAATAGCGCAGGGACCGGCACGCCGCGACTATTCACCCATCCAAACACCCAGGGCGCACTCCCAGACCGCGCAAGCGACAACAACATACGCGAACTAGCATAGAAACACGAGTTCGTAGCGCTCAGAACCGCAGTTAACAACACTGCGTTCACGACGTGCGCAGCGGCGCCGAACCCTGCGCGCATGAAAACCACGGTGATTGGCGATGCAGCTACACTGGAATCTACAAGAATCCATTGAATAAATTATTCAAGATATCAGAACGAGTAAGCAAGCAAGCAAGTAAGGTAGCACTTACCAAAAGCCGCAGTGAGCAGCGTGTCATCCGCATGGTTGATACACAACCCAATCGTCAGGATCGTGAGGATGTAAAATAAGATAATCCGGAAGAATGTGGCCTTGATGGCTCTTGGTACCGCCTTGTAAGGTTTCGCGGATTCTCCGGCCGCCACTGCGACGAGCTCAATCCCACCGAAGGAGTAAAACGCATAGACAAATATCTGGGCGAACGCGGCGAACCCGCCGATCATGGATTGTCCGTTGTGGAAGTTGGATAGGCCCTATAGTGAATATATCCATGCGTAAGTAGTTAGTGCCAGGAAAGTGGTATGGGTTAATGACAGGAACGGAAACGCGGGTAGGTGGGTACGTTATCCGAATGCGAGCCAATAACAAGCTTTTCGTTTCGAGTCGGGCGCTCGGACGAGTTGGATAAATCGAGTAAAATCAATACTCACGGGTCCTGGATGACCTTTCACTCCTCCCCAATCGTAAATTAATCCTACGATTATAAACAGGATGATCATAATAACTTTGATCAACGCAAACCAGTATTCGGATTCACCTGTAATCCGGGGTAGTAAGCATTTCAGTCGTTATGGACAACGTAACATCCAACATTGGGTAGTAAGGAACGAGAATAAGTGTGGAGCGACGAGATACAGAATCCCCACACTCGGTATTGGATTAATATTAAGCATAAGATCATCAACTTACCATAAACCCGAACGTGAATTAACTGAATGGCGAACATAGGAACGATAATGATGATCGCCCATTCCCATGTTTGTAGTGCTTGGGTCCAATACTGTAGGATCACCGCAGCTGCAGTCAACTCGCTGGCTACATCAAAGTGAGATTGGGATTTCAGAATACCAACGCGGAGATAGATGAGGTTTTTAAACGTACGAATGGAGAGACTCCTATAGGTTATGCAAGTAGCATTTCATTTCATTTTCATATCAGAAATGAACTCGACTCTGCCCGACTGGCAGCCAGTGATGGACGTCTACATACCATTGTAGCCAATAATTCCAGCCTAACCAAATATGAAGAGAGGGACAGGACGGGGAATAAGCACAACACAATCTCCGACGTGACAAAATCCAATACCCAAGGGCATGGTATGAAGAAAGCACTTACCCAGAGTAAAACCCAAAGCTGGTGACACGAAACGCTCTCCAAAGATAGAGAACGCGCCAGATACGGGATACTTTGAGGACATCTCTCCTCTGATCAATGGGTTGAATACGATGCCCGACGCAGAATATTTAGATATATGACTCACAGCGTAATCACCACCGTGTACACGAATAGACCAACGACGAAATAGGACAGCAGTGCACTGCCTGGTCCCGCCAGAGCGACGGCCTATGACGAAAACAGGAAAGAAAATCATCAACATCAGCCAGACCCGCGCAAAAGAAACAAAAGGCAAATGACTTGAAACTACAGCCCAAGCCCAGAACAGACAAAAAACGAAGAGTTAGTGGATACTCACGGATCCTGCACTCAGAAAGATGCCCGTACCAATCGTCCCTCCGATAGCTGATAAAGGCAGAGACCAAGACAAAGCAGTCAGATAAGCTTCAAAAATGCACATGGGTTCAAAAGTCGAGTTTGAACCATCAAGGCGCAGCCAAAGCATCAAGCTGGAACCAAGCCACTGGCCAGAACAGTCCTTACTACTGTGCAACGAATCGTACCTATCATCATGAGGTGTCGACTGTGCATCCCACGCTGGGTCTCATTGCCTTCCTCTGCTCGAAACTTCTGCCAAAAGGTTCTCGTCTTGGTGGAAACCCCGCCGTTTGGTCTTGGGATCTCTTCTTCCTGCGAGCTGTCCACCGCCTTGCCGGAGACGTCCGACGAGGAGGACGACATAGGGACTTTTTCAGTGAGCATGTTCGCTGAAGTGAGTTCAGACATAGTAGCACGAGCAGCTGTAACCTTCTTGAAGAGGTTCTTCAGTCGAGATTAGGAAATCCAGCGGGAAGACGGCTCAGGCAGGGAGCAACTTGAAGCACGCCGTCCTCTTCGCTTTGGCATTTGAACAGATAGCCAGCTTCAACAGCGCAATTCACACGCGTGCTCAGCTTGTTATATCCGAAGACGCCATCTGGTGCCATCATCGAGTGCGACGATGTGCGTGATGTACCCGGCCATATGGCATACCCTTTGATACAACGCGTTGAGTCGGGAACATAGTTTCATGCTCAGTACAAAGTCGGTACAAGCTTGCCTGAGTCCCAGGACCCTGCAGGGGTTGGACTTTCAACGGTCTTGTTGCTGATCATGATGCAGATTCAGAAACAACCATGATCTTCATGACTTGTGTATTTCCCACGCGACACGACTTGAAAGAAACGTTCAACATACTCCAAACTCGTCCAAGCTCTCGGACGCGTCGCCACCATATATCCATATCCACGAACTCGTCCATAGAATGCCTTCCACACCTGCCCGCGAACGAATGCCAGTTGAGTTATGGGGCCTCGTTTTCCGCGCCGTATTGCAGAATATCCAGTCAAGAAACTCCGCTGACGAAGAGGGATTCCAACTCCAAATTTCCACTCTTACCAGGCTGCGAGGCGTCAGCAAGCACTGGAACGAAATGATTTTGCAGGACCGGGCACTTTGGGCAAGTCTTCCGATCAATATTGGTCGAAGTTCCGAGTTGGTGTCGTTGCTCATAGAGCGCTCGAAGCCAATGCCTCTTGCGATATGTGGCCACTTGGGTCGTTGCGCCCATCGCGATGGCAGATTTGGACATGGGTGCGGGACTTCGAAGAAGGAATCTTTGAAACGGTGGTTGTCCAACTTGCGACTGCTCATCATGGACGAACCAAGGATGCGTATAAAAAGCCTAGAGGTCTGCTGTTGCAACGACTTTTCCATGATCGAAAAGTTCTTTGAACAAGGACCTTGCCCTGCTCTCAAAACCATACGCTTTGCCATAGTTTTTTCTCCTGCAGAGGATAGCTACTTGCAACTACCACCGTCACCGCTGCTCATTGGCACCCCCAATTTGCAATGTCTAGTTTTGAACCATACCACATTCTCTCCTGGCCCATCAACGACTGCCACTTTCAAGGCGTTTAGCCTAGTCCATCTGTGTATTCTACTCGCGGCAACCAAGTGCTTTGGGATGGAGAACACCAGCCAATGGCTCGACTTACTTCGGACCCAGCCCAAACTCCAATTCCTGACATTAGAAATTGGAGACGGAAGCATGTCACCCAGAGTTCCTTGCCGCTCCGAACCACTTTTTCTGCCATGCCTGGAGCGGCTTAGGATTGTATGTGCCATGGACGACATGAATGATTTTATAAGGAGTATGGTGCTGCCCCCGACGTGCAACTTGAGAATCGAGTCATGGGATACCACGGGAGGATCGCGCCCAGACGGTCAATGGCAAACAATGCAAGGGGTAAATGAAGGAATCAAGCGATATTTCCAGAGTCAGTCGACCATATGGGGAGAAGCAGGACGTATAGACACACCGGAAGATATCGTTTTCTGCGCCATCACAACTGCCCGCTTGCCAGACCCCGATGACCCGGACGACTACTTCCAGATCGAGTTTAACGGGCCATCCAAAGCCAACCCTCCCCGGCGTATTCCATACTTCCATTTCTCATACATCATGAGCCATATCACCGAAGACGAGCTTGCAAGCAGTGATAGGCCCACTCCCATCGAAAACTTCTTCGCTATGATGACAGAAGCCACATCGCATTGGACCATCAACCATAAGATTGGGCTGGATCTGGACGTAGATGAGCTCCAGCTCGGGGACCGGTTTTTCGACTTCTGTAGGTCACTCGCCACGAACGTGCGGACGCTCATCTTCGAAATCCCAAAATATTCTTCAGACTATCAGGAACGCTACCCTCTCCTCTACCTTCACAGAAAGGAGATGGTTTTTCCCGTCCTCGAGCACTTCGTAACAACACTACAAGACGATGTATTAGTTCCCAGAGAGTCGCAGCCTTATTGGAGGAGGAAAATCAGTGACTACTTGGATTGGGCGCAGACGCAGCTGCCATCAGGAACCGCACGCCCAGACCTTTTTGAGGACGGTCATAGTGGGTATATAGCAGATGTAATGGATGAAGGCATAGATTACCTGCATCGGTCTTTTTGCCCTTTTTGTTCCCAGGGACTTAGGAGGTAGTCAAACGTACGATGATTCGTACATTGTATCAGATGAATAGGATGAACAAAGACTGAAGTTCTTCGATCATCAGTCGACTTTGACGACAATAAATTCAAGAACTCCCACCATCTCTCACCCAAATCTCCACCGACTCATCATTAATTAAAACATGTCAATTAGACGGAATAAAAAGAAGACAGCGGCCTTGATTATTTGGTTATTCAAATCGTGGGAAATCCATCAGGTTGCCACTGTCGAAGGATCGTTATCTTGCGCTCATCTTCCTTTTATCACGTCTCCTCAGCGTGCCTAAACGACTTTCCCTTCTTTATAAATTGAGGGTGGTCATGTTCAATCTTACGAAGCAACAACTTGCTTCACTCTATTCAGCCGCCTTCCCAGGCCGCGGAGTCCATGATAAATCTGCCTCGAAAGCCAATGACCAGCGGACGACGCAGGATTACTATTCTTTTAGAACCATTGATAATGGAGTACAGTGCCCGGGTGACCCTCCTTCAAAGAATAAGGGGATACCTCGCAGAGCCATTGATAAGGCCATCGGAAGCTTGCAAGGGTCTGCTGGTCTTCGAAACTCGAGTACAACCGTTGATTCGTATGGATCAAGCGAGCATGTACCTGAGCACATCCCTAGTAAATTCCAAGTGACGAGGTATCGCCGCCGGACATGGTACGAGCAGCGCCAGCTGCAGACTCCAGAGGATGAAACGGACTTTTCACAGCCCAGAGTTCGTAGACGGCACTCTGCTGCATTTCCCTCATTCCTCCACAGACTCGCCGATACAAAAGACCCAAGCACAACCGCCGAGCACCCTTCCATTGATTCATCCACAAGCATGTTCGGTGCCTCAACGGAAGAAGCCCTTTCATCGAGGACCGCAGACAATATCCTTCCGGATGAGGCAGATTCTCCGTGGAAGGAAAGCAACCGTTTGCAGTCCATCCCGGAGAAGGAGACTCCGGCCGGCTCTATCATACGCTTCTCACTCGTCCTGGACGACTCTTCGACTGCAAAGAAGATGTCAGAAGCAGGCCGTTTGAGGCGCACTCAGTCACAGGATCTCAACTTGGTAACAAATTCTCAAGCTCAAGACCCTACTCCAGAACCTCCGGAGCACCCGCCGGGGGTTCCCCCAACTTTAAGCTCGTCAACCGATACTCACTGTTACTGCAGAACGTGTGTTAGAGCATTGCGAGATCTCCATGACCGTCAATGTGTGGAAATCAAGGAGAGCCAGGAAACGATAAAACGCCTGGAGGCCGAAAATCTTCGCGAAAAAGCCAACCTTTCGAAGTCGGTGCAGGATGCGAATATTCTACGTCAAGAAAACACAGCGTCCGGCCAAAGGATATCTGCTCTCAAGGAACAACTTTCCATGGTCACGGCAGAGTTGAATAATTTGAAGAAGGAGAAACAAGGCTGGGAAGGACAGCTGGACGCAATGCAACATCGCGTTCAGCAAGCCGAACGTCAAGTTAGATGCTTGGACAATTTGACGCGGTTAAAGCTGGAGGCACGAGAAGATGGAGCATTCGGTTCAGTAAAACGCACCACGCAGCTCCGGGCTTCAAATCAGAAACCAAGTGCAGATGTGATAAGGCTCGTTGTCAATCTGAACAAATTGACATCGGAATATGCGGGTTTCCTAACAAACAAAATGCGGCGAAAATACACGATCCCCTGCAAAACCATAGCACAGATCAAAAGGTCCAATGATGTGCTAGGAAGCAAAGTAGCAACCCGCCTCCGAAGGCATGCTTCACTGTGCGATCCTTTCCCCCCTTTCCTGATGCGGGTCATATTGGAACTCTTTTTGGTGCATTGGTATACCCAAGTAATCGAAGGCTGGTACCCAAAGCAAAAGTGTTTCGCTGATGTTCTTCTCGAGTTTTCCCAAACAACCAATTCATCTAGTGAGTCAATAAAACGAAAAATTTACACAAGTGACAATATACAAAGTCAATATGCTGACATTTGTTCCAGGTGCGAAAGTGGGCCGCGGAAAAATAAAAATCCTTCAAACGGACGTGACCAACTCAACAAATTATTCGGCATGGGTGTCTGACATCCTCCAAGACCTTAGCGAAATCTTTTCACTGGGCGGTGTATGGATGGACTGGGACCCACACAAGGCGAAGTTTATTACACTCGTGAGATTGGCATATGAAGTGCGAACAGCTCTTGCAGAGAAGGACCTGTGCGGTAATCTTGAACTCTTTATTGTTGGTTCCGGTATGCCTTTCCAACGTAAATGGATGAGTGAAGAACATCCTTCGGACAGCGATAAGTCTGCCATTCCCTCAATGAAAATGGACCCCGTGGCTGGTACGTGTGGAATAGGGCTGAGACGTGTTGGAAAGACCGCTGCTGACGCTAATCAAACTGCTGACGTGGTCTTGAAGCCCAAAGTTGTCCTTGAAAAAGTTCTTGATGAAGGGGTACCATGATAGGTTGTCATTTTTATGCTTTCAGAAATGTATGTACCATGACCGTGTAATTTTATTTCGATGTAGAATTACACCAGATTACTTAGCATGTACAGTAGGTAAATAGCCCTTAAAATGTAACATTTGTATTGTAACTCTTGGGACCATGATCAGCGTAACGATGAGTGGTAAATAAAAGGTCGGTCGACTTCGACGACATTCAATTCAAGAACTCCCAAAAGGGCCATCCACCTCTCATCCAAGCCACAACCCACCGACTCATCATTAATTAAACATATCAATTAGATGGAATAAAAAAGAAGTCCAATGCAATAATAGGGTTATCAACATAACATGACGGTTCAGATGGAGTATACGGATACGTAGGTATGCAAGGATGGTAATATGTAGGATGTAATGGGGGTGATAGCGGGTTGAACGATACTAGTAGCGATGCCAGGACTATAATGCGAGAGGGTGAGGGGTAACGGAAACCAAAGCCGAAAGACCAAGATACTAACTAAAAGGAAGAAAACGAGAGACAAAGAAAGAAAGAAGAAAGAAAGAAAAAGTACGATGCCAAAACATGACGCGAGTCACTACACGAACACAATCACCAGCACCGAATCAAACCAAACCAACAAAGAATGAGTGTTTTGTCCCAGCCGTATAAATTCTATCTATAAAGTTATAAAACGATTATTAGCAAAAAAAGAAAATGAGTGTCTGTTCTGTGTCCGTCCGTTGGTCATCATGGAGGATAGATAAATGCCAAGAGATAGAGAAAGAGAGAGTTCGTCGTCGTTCGTGAAGATATAATTTTGAGGGCATGATATAACGAGAAAGAAGGAGCCAAGCCGAGGAAGGATTTTCTCGACTAAGATTCCGACAGAATCTTGTCAATAGACTGGTTCAAAAACTCTTTCCTCGACGCCAGATCTGCTTTGGGGAACTTGACCATGATAGCTTCTCGTGCCGTCCTAAATCGCAAAGCAAAAAGACATCAACACCTCGCCACAGCATAACCAAGGTACAAAGAAAAAAACTCACTTTTTAGTAACACTCATCAAATCCTGCGTGCTCAAATAATTCCTCAGAGCATTAAACACCTCCTCATCCGACGGGTTGGGATTCATACTCGGGCCAGCGAAGGGGTTCACAGAAGTAGCCATCGAGAACGTCGACATCGGCCTCGTCTGGCTCTGCTGCCCAAGCTGACTAGGCTGCTGCGGTGCATTCTGCATCCCAAATGCACCGCCACTCTGAGACCCAGACATACTCCCGTTCCCAAACATGCTCATCCCTCCCATACCCAATCCACCTCCAGACATGCCCGTCATCATAGGCGGCATCATGGGCGGCATCATCCCATACACGCTTCCCGTGTTCTGGGCATACAACCCACCCACAGGCTGGGCCGGCTGCATGTTCATCATATGCGAATACCCATACTCCGAGCCTGCTATCGACGGTGGTCCACTTCCGCCACCCATGGGCATGAAGAGAGGCAGCTGTGGCATACCATACTGCGACATCGGTGGAAGCATAGGCGGCTGCCCGCCATGCTGTGAGACGTTGCTGTGCGAGAGTTGACTTCCGCCGCCGCCTAAGTTCCGAAGGTTAGGGTTTGACCCATTGGCGTTGATCATGTTCGTGTCGCGGTAGTAATCTCCAGACTGCGACGCATGGTTGTACGTGTGTGGCGATTCGTCTCTCGAGCGAGGTCCGGCGCCTGATCTAGAACGAGTGTCGTCCGAGCGATGTGTGTTCGTTTCCCATGCTTCCGCTTCGTATTCTACAAAATGAAATAAAAGTGATCAACAAACATGAACGAGGAACCAAAAACGAAAAGAAACATACCACTAAACTTCTTCAGCGGAATCATCGACTCATCGAACTTCTCATCATCATTCGTGATGACCTTTTTGTCTTTTCCTTCACCAAGCACAACACGGGTATTTCCCCAACTGAACTCGTCCATGCACCAGAATGAATAGACAGGCAGGAAGAAGCTGTACACCGGGTAGCTAAGAAGATTCAAAGTCAGTCTTACTCATCTTTCTTTCCGAGTTTCTTTTAGAAAAAACGTACGAGATAAGGTAAACAACCAACCACCCGACAAGCATGAACTCGCGCTTGATGATAAAGATGAACGCCTGCAGACCGTACGTGACACCCAACATGATGAGGGCAATCGTGGGCAAGGCGGCTTTGCCGGTGGCGACGACAATGATCAGGTACAACAACTGCAAAAAAGTTAGCCATGATTTCAAGCACATAAAAGCCAGTAATTGCGGGCTTACGTAGACGCAAGTAGCAGGCAACATCTAAAAGAAAAAACATAATCTTCGTCAGCTTCCTCCAGAAACCAAAGAAAACAAAGAAAAACCCACCAAAGTACCAATCAAATCAATAAACACAAAAAACCTCATCGAAAAACAACAAAACCCAAACAGCTCCGGAAGCAACACCAGCTCACACAGATTATGCACCGTCGAATTGATCCACCTTCTCCTCTGCGAGAACAAAATCCTCCAACTCTCCGGAGCCATCGTGTGCGCCACCGCATCCGGACAAAACTTGGTCTTGAACGTCGGGAAATGCTTCATCAACAACGTCGTAAGGAACCGATCCTCTCCAAGCGAGAACAGGTTCTTCTTATGCAGGGTATCCACGTTCGGCTCGGAGTATTCCTCGATGATACGGTTCGATATGATGATTGGGCGCCCCTTGTCTGCGGTACGGATGCGATAGAGGGAGAAACATCCCGGAAGACAGGTTACGGACCCGAAGAGCGATTCGAACGCTTTGGAGAGGTGATGTGAGATGTAGTATTCGTAGACTTGGATCATAGTCCACCATGAGCCTTCTTCGTTCGTGAGCTTCGTCTCGCCGCATATACCGATGATCTGCGAGTCGTCCGCGCTAGACGCTACAAGCCTGTTCAACGCGTCTGGCGTGACCGTCTTAATAACCCATTTTATCAGCTACCCATCCTCAAGTTTTTTAAAAAAGGAGAAGAAACGCACCGTATCAGCATCAACCGTAAATATATACTCATAAAACGCCGGATCGATCCCAATCACATTCCTCATCTGATGATAAATCTCCAACTCCAAAGGCGACATGGCCGAGTCGAAATGCACCCTGTTCAGATAATGCATCACCAGGATCTGCGAGTCTCGTTTGCCCCGATTGCCAGGCTTCGAACGTTCCGTCGGCTTGCCCACTTTCACGACGACCATGTACCTATATCATAATCAGTTTCTTGCGTTTTCTGGAAAAAAAGGAAAAAAAAAGAGGAAGGAAGAAGGAAAAAAAGACATACGGAACGACATGCCCCTCAAACTCATACAACCCCGAATAAACCTTGGCATAATTAATCGCCTTCGACCCCTCTCCAATCGACTTGAACAAAAGCGGCTCCGGGTCCAACCCCGGATCCACCCCAAGAATATCCAACACAATCCTCGGCGTCGTCCTATCGTTCCCGCTCCCTATAATATTCCCATCACAAATTATAAAGATCAGCTTCCGCTTATCGTCGTAATTGAGCGCAGCGAGAGAGTCGATCGTCCGCCGGAGAGAGTCCTCGCCTTCGGTGTAGCAGGGTACTTGACATATGACGAATTTATCTTGGTTCTCTGGGTTCCGCTTCGTTCCTAGTTGCAGGGCTGCCAGGACTACAAAAACCAACCCATCAATCAATCAGTTTCCTCCCAAACAAAGAAAGAAAAAAAAAGAAAAAGAAACATACACTTCAACGCAATCGCCAACATCAAAATAACCGACATAATAATCAACAAATAATTCTGCACCTGGCACCTCGCGCTCTTCCTAAAATCCGCCTGCCCAGCCAGGAACACATTCTCCAAACACGTTTTATGCTGGCTCACTGCGTTCGGGTCCATGCTCGCATACACTGCATCCAGGGCTTTAGTTATATCCTGCCCGGACCGCTGTGTGAAAACAGCCACGAGATCCTCGTCCATCCACGCGTTAGAAGGGTTGTTCTGCGACTGCTCGAGCGTGAAGACGTAATCTGTGATATCGAAGACCTGGGTGTTGTATATCCCAATAACCCTATTCAACAACCAACCACATCAGTTCCCTCCTCCTTTAAAATTATTTGAGAGAAAGAAACAAACCTAGGGTCACTATCATCCGCCGCCATCGCAGCCACCACCTTCCTCTCCACGACCAACGGGCCCTTCCTCATCGTCTTCATCTTGGGGAAGAACGTCTTGCTATACCAATCCGGATCCTGCAAATCCCCCGGCGAACTCTGCAGCGCCCCGCTCGTATGATGCGCCAACGGCGCAAAGTCCGTCCAATTCTGCCTGCTCAGCCCCATCTGTGGGTCCTTCACCAGGCCCGAACATCCCAGGACAAGAGGAGGCGGGAACCAATACGTAAGATCCTGCCCTGCCATGACCTCAAGCACATCCGGAGAGTTCGACTTGATAGGCGCTTGTCCCTTCGAATGGTCCCCATGAATGAAATTGGTGACATCGTACACATACCCCTGAACCGCAACCCAATAGTCGTCTTGGCCCTGATGCTGATTCACCTCTCCAATCGACCAAGCCTTGTCAAAGTTCGGACACAGGAGCCGGCCAAACTCGATGATATAAAAAATAATCACCCCGTTGAAGAGGAAAATGAGCCAGAAAATCGTGACCTTCTCCCTCCACGCCAGCCTCACATCCGGGCGCTTCATCCGGCCAAGGACGCGTAGCAAGAAAGAAGGGATCCACCATGTGGTAAGCCATACGAGGCGGAGCCACCACCGCCGGGATTTGGTAGAGGGTACTTCTTCCACTGCGTTATGGGACTCTTTCACCGTCATCCCACCTGTTCCACCACCTCCGGGCGGGCCAGACCCAGGCGCACCGCGAGACGAGGAATACGGCAACATCTCAGGCGAACCCGAGCTTCCCATCTCCTTATCTCCATCTTCCGCACTCCATACATCCTGCCCTCCTCCTCCTGGTCCTGTCTGCCCACCATACGCAGCCATAGTAGGCGTCCTCAACCCACCAGCTCCATAACCCAACAAATTATCCGCACTGTCCCCAAAATACCCTGCTCCTCCCAACCCGCCGCCCCCAGGTGGCGGCACCAACCCATGCTCTCCATGCGTATACTCCGTCCCCTCCTCCCCCACATACTCCTCCTCCTCAAACGGCCCTCTCCCCCCCTCGCGCTCCTGCCCCTCCCCCTCTCTCACCCTAACCCCATCCTCCACCTCCTTCCACGCCTTCCACCCCAACCAAACCCTCTCCTCACCCACACAATACTCTCTCCCCTCCGCCCATCCATTCGCTCTTGCACACTGCCCAATCCTCTCTTGCTCGCTCCCCCTCATCGTCGGCACATACCTTGCGCAAAACCCTTCCTTGGGTAAGCTGACAACCCAGTCTTTGGAATGCACCCGTTTGACGATGTCAGTGAGAAGAAGGGAGCGCAGCTGCGCTTTGACACGCCGCTTATCGAAGGAGTTGGGGGATGAGGAGTCGTTTGGTCGCAGACAGGATATGTAAGTGAGTTTGGTGTGGTTGAGAGCTGAGAAGATCTCCGAAAGTGCGAAGTTCAACTGCGTGGTTACTGGATAGGTTTTCGAAGGATCCAAACGCGGATGCTGCGCTTGCTCGTCTTCCTCCCGACTAGGTTCATCTTGATCTTCGAATCCCAGCTCAGCAGGCGCAGCAACCCTCGAAGGCGCCCTCAAAGGTCTCGACGAGACCTGCGCCTGAACGACAATTCCTTCGTCTTTACTATGCCTCTCCGCTGCTAAACTCGGGCCAGAAAAGAGCTTGACGATGAAACTATCCGTAGAAGCCCTGAAGAGCGAGACGAACGCCGCGTCCACGAGATCCGCATCTTTCTCCACGAACTGCGAAGCGTCGTAAGACGCCGAGCCTGCATAGTGGTTGATACCGAATTGGCGGCGAGCTTCGGGCATGAACGGCGAACCCCCATTTGAAGAGGAGGAGGAGGAAGGGGCGACAAAGGACGAATGCACACCAAACTTCTCCTGGAGCTCCTTAAGAAGACTATCCTCCTCGCCCGGCGCAGCACTGCCCGCACTCTTCCTTTTCCCCTGCTTATACCCAGCACACGCTTTGCCCAGGACACCAACCACCCCACCTCCCTCTCCACTCGATTTCTTGCTATGGACCTGAGCCCACTCTCCCAACCCAGCCCCGCGCAACAACTCAACGCACGCCGAGTTATCCATGATCGACACCTCAGGGAGAGCCAACCCATCTCTCTTCATCTGTTGCGTTTGCCGATCGAGCGAATCCTCAAACACGTGGCGGAGCACATAAGAATGCACGAGCTCGTCGGAGAAGTTGATGCAGAACTCGTCGAACGAGTTGGTCCCGTACGCGGATGTTCCTAGGAGAGGCTGCGAGAGCGTTCCGCTCGGACCGCGAGTTTGGAAACCTGGTTGGTCGAGCAGGACGATTTGCGTTGTGGGTGATGGTAAGGGTGCTTGTCCTTCTGATTCGGATGATGATGTAGGGGCGGCGAGACGGTGATTACACGTCTCTGTGACGAATGCGAAGAGGATGGCGTATAGATCCCTGACTAACCCATCTCGCTGCCTCGCGCTCTGCTCTTTGCCTAGGAGGACTGTAAACACCTCTTTCCTCACATAACTCGTTTTGTTCGTGAGAACACCCTCCATCTCTTCTGCTGGGACACCTAGCAGCCTCGCTGCGTGCTCTAGTATATGGCGGTTCACCACGTGTGCCGAGACGTCGTTGGCGTCTGCGTCTCCGAATTCTAGGTTGCCCAGGAGGAGGATGGAGACGAGGATGCTGAATATCGCAGAGAGATGTTTCGATTTGAACCCGAGCACGCGCATCGCAGCGCGGAGCTCTGTCATCGCTATCGCATCGTCGCTGAACGGGCCGGATGGGAGGCGGTAGCATCCCGAAGAAGCGAGCAGAGCGTAGTCGGAGGGATCTTCGAGGTTGAATGCGTCCCGCTCGCTCGGGGTCGCACCAGCGAGGAACTGGTAGAACACGTGGTATGTGCGCTCTTCGTGTGTGAGTTTGTTGAGTCGGGATTTGTCGAGGGCGTAGGTTAACACTTTTGCGGAGGCGAGTACGCCGGTGGAGGGTGTGAAATGGAGTTCGAGGTATCGAGAGTGTCGGGAGGCGTTCGGTGACATGAGGGTCTTTGCGTGTCCAAAGGAGGTTAGGACGGTTTGGAGAGCGGTGATTTGGGAAGAGAGTTTTTGGGATTTTTTGGTGGGTGTTGAGAGCCGGAGGAGTTGGGAGGTGAGCAGTTGGAGGCTGGTGGATTTGCCGGAGCCTGTTATGCCTCTGCAGTAGAATCGTTAGTATCTAAGGATGTATAGTAGAATAATCATACAAACCTGACAATGACACCCTGGGACTCTCCTCTCCTCCTCATCAACAAATAAATCTTCGCCGCCACATCGTACAAATGTGGCTGGAGTTCCCTCGCTCCGGAGGTGCTGCCAGTGGTATCGACCGCATATTCCCTCTCTTCGTACTCTTTCGCACTGGCATCGTTCACACTGGCGAGGGTCTTGTACGGGTTAACAGCGACGAGGTGGGAGGTGCCGATACGTGTGTAGGGCAGGTCAGCTCGAAACCGAGATTGCAGGACAGCAAGGAGAGTGTCGTCGGAGGGGTAGATGATAGCTGACCCGGTGGATGAGACGAGGGTGAGGAGGTCGCCTGTGGATACGGCCTGTGTAGTTTGAGTGGACGTCGCCATTATAAAACCTCCTCTCGTCGTTGACGACGTTGACGAGGAGGGAAATAAGAAAAAAAAAGGAAAGGAAAGAAGGAAAGGAGAAGGGTGGTTGGTGGTGGTAGTAAGCAGCAAGGCTGTGAGTAACAACAACAGCGGACGGTCGTCGCCGCCTGCTACGAGTTGATTACGTAATTCTCCCTACCTTCCTCTCTATTACTCGACCACGTCGATTTCTTGTAATCCACTATAATGTTGTTCGAGGTCAACGTAAGTCCTCTTCTCCAAAGTCTCGCATAAATCCTCACAAGGCCACAGAAAAAGCTCCTGTCTCGCTCTGACCGCGTCAAAGGCGTCGACTTCCACCCAACCGAGCCATGGCTGCTCACCGGGCTCTACAACGGCACCGTGAACATCTACCACCACGAAACAGGCGCCATCGTCAAGACATTCGAGGTCTCAGAGGTTCCCGTGCGCTGTGTCAAGTTCATCCCCCGCAAGAACTGGTTCGTTGCCGGCTCGGACGATTTCCAGCTCAGAGTGTTCAACTACAACACGCACGAGAAGGTCGCTGCCTTCGAGGCGCACCCGGATTATATCAGATGTCTGACTGTGCACCCTACGGCGAGCATTGTCCTGACGGGAAGCGATGATATGACGATCAAGGCGTGGGATTGGGAGAAGGGATGGAAGAACATCCAGGTATGCCCCTAGTCATTTATCATGTACCCCTGCTCACACCATGCCAGACATACGAAGGTCACACACACTACATCATGAACCTCGCCTTCAACCCTAAAGATGCCAACACCTTCATCTCCGCCTGCCTCGACCGCACCGTCAAAATGTGGTCCTTATCCTCTCCAACCGCCAACTTCACCATGGAAGCGCACGACAAAGGCGTCAACTATGTCGACTTCTACCCTGGCGCCGACAAACCCTACGTCGTCACCACCGGCGACGACAAGACCGTCAAAGTCTGGGACTACCTCTCCAAAAGCTGTGTCCAGACCATGGAGGGACACACGAATAACGTCAGTTTCGCTGTGTTCCACCCAAACCTGCCTATCATCGTTAGTGGCAGCGAAGATGGGACGGTCAAGATTTGG
The DNA here is from genome assembly GCA_013053245.1 of Agrocybe pediades. NCBI lineage: Eukaryota > Fungi > Basidiomycota > Agaricomycetes > Agaricales > Agrocybaceae > Agrocybe > Agrocybe pediades. The sequence continues at coordinate 182,790 of JAACJL010000016.1, read as the reverse complement.
AATAGCGGCACGTACAGGATCGAGAACACACTCAGCTATGCTCTCGAACGCGCATGGTGCGTTTCATTACGAAAAGACGCGAACGAAGTGGCCGTAGGCTTCGACGAGGGTGTAGTCGTAATCAAACTCGGCAGGGACGAACCCACATTCTCAATGGACCCATCCGGCAAACTCATCTACACGCGTAACCACACCGTCCTATCCGGAAACCTCCAAACCATCTCCTCCGACTCCCCCTCCACCTCTCAAACAATAACCGACGGCACCCGCCTCCCCCTTACAACCAAAGAAATCGGCACAACCGACACCTTCCCCACCTCCCTCTCCCACTCTCCCAATGGTCGATTCGTCACCGTCGTCGGCGACGGCGAATACATAACCTACACCGCCCTCGCATGGAGGAACAAATCCTTCGGGTCTGGTATCGGCTTCGCATGGGCGCCCGACTCCAACACGTACGCTGTCTTGGAAAGCAGAGTAAGATTAAGGGTGTACAGGAACTTCAAAGAACGTCCAGGGGTGGGCATGAAAGGCGCTGGGTCATGGAGCGTGGACGCCCTCTTTGGTGGGCCGGTGTTAGGAGCGAAGGGGAGTGGGTTCGTGGTGTTTTGGGATTGGGAGACGGGGGAGGTTGTCAGGCGGATCGAGGTCGATGCGAAGAATGTATGCCTCTCTCCTTTATTCCTTTTCCTTTTCCTTACTCTTTTTTTCTTTTTGTAGGTCTTCTGGTCAGGCACGAACTCCCTCGTGGCAATCGCGTCGGACGACTCGTTCTACGTCCTCCGGTTCGATAGGGACGCGTATAACGAGCGCATAGAAGAAGGCGCGGAGATCACGGATGAGGGCGTCGAAGAGGCGTTCGAAGTCGTTGCTGAGATCAGTGATAGGTTCGTGTTTTATAACTTGCTTTTTGCTTCATTTTGTGGTTTTTGGTGGTTTTGGGGTTGTTTCTTGGCGTTGTTTCTTTCGTGCTTTCTTTTCCTATTTGCTTTCGGTTGCTTTCTGTGGATCTTTGTCCGTTGTTTCTTTGAGCTTTGAGCTTCGGTTGGTTTTGTTCTCGTGTTTTGGAGCTCTGAACTTTCGAGCTTGAGCTTTTCTTTTCTTTCCCTTTTATTTCTTTACTTCTTCTTCTGTTCACTTTCGTTCCGTTGTTTCTTGAACAGTCAGTTCCTTGGAACTTTTGGCTTTGTCTCAGGCTTTTATTTTATCGTTCAAGCCTTCGTTTGTTCGTTTGGCCTTTTTCATTATTGGTTTTGTTTTTGGCTCGCTCTTTCTCGTTGCGTTTTGAGGCCAGAGCCTCAAGCCTCGGACTTCGGATTTTTCGTCAGTTTGAAGCATTCGACCTTTGGTGTTTGCTTTTTTTCCAAGCAAGGGTTTTCGTTGGACTTTGAGATTTGGGCTTTGGGCTTTTTTCGGTGTTTCTTGGTCTACCTTCGAGCTTAGGGCTTAGGGCTGCTTTTGGTAGTTTTGTTTCTGTGCTTTTCGATGATTTCTATGCATTCCCCTTCTCTGCCTCTTTGGTTTCTCCCTTTTCTATTTTCTCTGATGCCACCATTTCCCCGGCTTTTCTATGATGTTTGATCATACATACCTTCGATGATCCTCAGCGCTGTGTTAGACAGCTCAGCCGTCTGATTGATTATTTTGTGCTCTTTATGGTTTTAGGGTGATTTCTAGTTTCTGTGCGGTCTTTGCTACTGCTTTCTCTGCTTTCGATGATTTTCGATGAATTTCGTTGCTTTGTCCTTCTCCTTCTCCTCCTCTCCTTCTCCTTTTTTCTTTCTTCTATTTTTCTCTTATTCCGCTTCTTTTTCATGCGTCTCTGTGCGGCGGTTGCTGCTTTTCCTATTTTCGATCTTTTCTTTGCGTGCTGTGGTTATCCTTGCTTGCTTTGATTTTTGCTGCTGCTTCATGTGTTTTCTTTATTTTCTTCGGTTTCTCCGATTCCGACTTTTGTGCTCTCGACTTTGGACGATTTTCATGCCTGCCTTCGATCGATGATTTCGTGGATCTTCTGGTGATTTTGGTCGTTTGGATGTTTTCCGTGCTTTTAGGGTTGATGGATGCGGTGCGATGGATGCGATTGATTGGTTGTGTTGGATGGATGGATGGTTGGTTGGTTGGATGGGTTTTGTGCTTTAGTGCTTTTTCATTATGTTTTTGGCGTTTTCTTTCTCGGCGTTTTCTGCTGCTTCTGCTTCTGCTTGCTCTATTTCAATGTTTTGTTCGCATGTTCTCGTTTCTGTCCTTTTCCGTGCCTTTTGCGCTGTTGACGATTTGAATGATTTCTGTGTTTTTGATCATTTTGAAGTTTTCCTTTTCTGCTTTCCTTGTTTTCTTTTCACATTTCTCTGATTTGGGGCTGTCGTTGATGCCTCCTGTTTTTCGTTGGGGGCTTCCTGTGTCTCCTCTTTGCTCGTTATGTTTTTTTTTCTCTTTCTCTGTTGTCGGTCTCCTTCACTTCCCGAGCCTTCGCTGTTTGCTCTATTTTATTTTGTTCGGCGTTTTCTGTTTTCGTTTCTTCTGTTTCCGTCCTCTGCTTTCTCTGCGTTATTCACTTTATCTTCTTTCTCCTTTCTCGTCTTGACTCTTGTTTCTTTTCTCTTCACTTTCACTTGTTCTGCTTTCTCTGCTGTTTTCTCTTTTTGTTCCGCCTTTCTTCGTCTTATAGAATTGTCTCTTTGGATTCTTTCAATACAAGTTCATATACTGACTTCTTATCTTGAACAGCGTAAAGACCGGCAAATGGGTCGGCGACTGCTTCATCTACACGACGGCGAACAACAGGCTATGCTATTTCGTCGGCAGCGAGACGTATACTATCAGTCCTTTCGACTCGTAAGTCCTCTTCCTTCTATCTCCTTTTTTGCTCGTAGCTCAATGCCTCAACACCTAGTGCACTTTACCTATTGGGCTACATCCCTTCGCATAACCGTGTTTACCTCGCCGACAAAGACCTCAACATCTACGCTTATGCGCTTTCATTGAATGTGGTTGAATATCAGACAGCCGTTCTGAGAGGCGATATGGACGCTGCCAACGAAATTCTGCCCACTATCCCGAAGAGCGAGTTGAACAAGGTGGCTAGGTTCTTGGAAGGACGAGGTGTGTCTCCTTTCCTCTTTTCCACGGACCAGCAACACTCACAAAAATGGATGTTATTACGCAGACATGAAAGACCTCGCCCTCCAAATCTCGACCGACCCCGAACACAAATTCGAGCTCGCGCTCTCCTTGGACGACCTAGACACAGCTACTACTATCGCGCGTTCTGTGCCCCCCGCCGAGTCTAGCACGAAGTGGAAATCTATTGGTGATAAGGCGTTGGGTGTATGGAGGTTCGAGCTGGCGAAGGAGGCGTATGAGAAGGCGGGTGATTTGGGGGCGATGTTTTTGTTGTTGGGGAGTATTGGGGATGTGAAGGCGTTGAGGGGGTTGTGTGAGGAGGCTGGTGGGTATTTTTTGTTCGAATTTTGGGTTTTGAGTTTTCTTGGCCGTTGTACCTCTTTCCTCTCGCTTTTTTTTTCCTTTTGAACTATACAACGAGTCAACGCTTACGATAACGTTTTTTACAGAACAAAAAGGACAGAACAACCTCGCGTTCGCCATCCTCCTCCAATTAGGCGACGTAGCTGGCTGCGTCGATCTGCTCATCAAGACACAGCGCGCCCCGGAGGCGGCGATGTTCGCTAGGACTTATGCTCCTAGGTGCGTTTCTCTTTCCTTCTTCCGCCTCTGACTGCGCTTGTACATACAACTGACTTGTTTTATACATCTCATCCAGCCTTGTACCAAAAGCAATTCAAGCATGGAAAGCCGAGCTCTCAGCCAAAGGGCGGTCAAAGCTCGCAGCGACGATCGCGGATCCGAGTGTGGAGGGCCAGGCGGAACTCTTCGAGGAAGGGTGGGAAGATGCGTTGGCCAAGGAGGGCGCAGGGAAGGAGGGTGTGTTGGTTGATGTTGCGTAGGCTGTGGGGATGGTGTTGTTTGTTGGATCAGGATCCTAGAGAGCTGTAAAAAGGCCTGAGGCCTGGCTGATCACTGCGAAAGTTGCAACTTGGCTGGTGGTGGTTGGCACGATGGTATGGACGGCCACGCTGCTGACGATGAGGGCGATGCAGGCCCGTCATGGGCCGTCCATTTTGATTCATGGCTCCGAGTTTTCGTGTCATACCCTACATACCTTTTTCCTGCCTTCGTTCGCTTGCATATTTCCTCATGCTTTTGTAATTTCGTTGATGTGTGGATTTTCCTGTTGTGGAATCATGAATCGGATTTAGCTTTTTCCTCTTCTCTTCACTGGGCCCTATTTATTTCCGTCGAGTTTTTGAATTCCTTTTGAGCTTCAAGAAGGTTTGGTTTATGTAAAAACATACAAGGCGGACTGGCAAATTTTGCTAATGTTTGTTTAATACACGGACGAGAGAGTACATTACCGTACGTGTAGAGCATCTCCCGTTCGGGTGAACTCGTTTGCGTGGTGGAATGCCACGCCCCTCCAGTATTGACAGGTTACATAGCTATTAGACAGAGAGTTGGCCTGGTGATGCTCCGCCAAAAAAGGAAAGGAAAACAGAGTAAAGTAGCTTGCGCTCTTTCGCGGTTTGCTCTTCCTACCATCATGATCGGTGTAAGGGGTCACCAGGAGGTTAACAACGCGGGAGCACAGTACTTGGGTGGTTCACATTTTCACTTGTGTCATTCACTTTTTCCTTACAAAAGTTACTTGAAGTTAACTTCAAGCTAGCTTTTGGCGGTAAAAGTGAAATTGTCGTTTCGAGTTCACTTGACTTGACTTGACCTGCCATATTTGGTAACCACTTCTAACTTTTCACTTGAGTTTAAAATATGGTCACTTTTGTAGAACTTCATGGGTATAACACTGTTTAAACATGCGGGAATCTATTTGATACCCATTATACATATACCTATGTGGAAAAAATGCCACCCCAGCACGCGAGCACGAACAATCTGCCTCTTAAAAGGAAGAACGTGAGACGGCCGGCATGTAATTCAAACTCCGCAACCCGACCTAACTTGGGCACGTCTCGGTCGCGACTCCGGCGCTGAGATTCTCCACGGACGTACCTCTGCGCACCAACACTGCTTGAATCACTTACAAAGAGAGGTCGTCTCCGTCTTGTACAGTACATAAATATGAGGTGTGCATTTGGTTATGATAATAGCATAGTCAGGTCTCACCGTCTGTGCCAGCCACCTGGCACCAACCAGCCACACTACTGATCTTGCATTCACGGCGAACGCTGCAGCCCTTTCTCGGATCCGGCCAAGTCTAGTTTGGCTTTTCAACGTCGGTGGAGTCTAAGAGAAGGATAACGGAGCGGTGTGAGAAGGAGAGAAAAACTACGGTGGCAGGGCCCGCATTGCTAGGCCTATGCAGACTACGTGAGAGGGATTCAGACTGAGTTCACGAGTAAGAGAACTTAAGAGAGCTCATATTCTCATTATCCAAGGCACAAGAGCTCATATCCTGTATTTACAGTTCGTACCGTGAGCCGATACACCCAGGCGGCAAACGTGCTCGGCGCTCAATTGGCAATAGCGCTACTCAAGGGGCAGTATCTACTATCTGGGATGAACAAAGAGCGGTGGTTTGTAGCTGGTCAGTGTAAGCAAATCTGCAACCGATTCATACGCTGAACCCGACCAAAGGAGTGGAGTGAGGTGATGTCCAAAGCGAAGCGCGGTAAACGTTCAATAAACCGTGCTTCTATTGAGGAAGATGGCCTCAGGCGCAGTGAAAGAACAGAAAAGTCAAAGTACTACTATGTCATTTAGAGTAGTAGTACTGTAGGTACTGTAGTTAACCATCCTACCTGTAATTCGCATCACAAGCTCACTTGAAGTTAGCCCCAAGTTCACTTGAACTCACTTCGCTTCACTTGTGGCTAACTTGGCACTTTTCAGGAGCATTTTGGCCGGTACAAGTGAGCACAAGTGAACTCAAGTTAACTTGGCCAAAGTTAACTTGAAGCTAACTTGAGTGGATTGCTTGTATCTCATGCCACACATAATTGGAAAGATACTCTACCTACATATATATGCCATAGGCCATATACCAGTAGCCATACATGAGCTCGTATATACCATAGACTTGATTTACGGGTTTAAGTATGAGCTTACATAACTCATTGGCGGTTGACCGGGGTGCATTTGCTCGACTCGCGCACAATCTGCCCAGCCGATTGGAATAATATGATACTCGGTATATATTGTCTGGTAGTCTCCTAGTACTCTAGGAAATTGTTTTGGTAAGTTTATATTTCGTGAGGAAGGAGAAAAATGTATCATTACTCGCACCCCTATGTCACATGACCATACCCCAGATGACTGATGAGCGCCTCTAGTGTAAATCCGAAAGGCTGTATAACGCACTATGCAAATAACCGGGGTCTCCAGGTAATAGTATATAAACCCATATCCGCGATAAAAATCAGAAAAATTGCACGAGCGTGAGGTGCTACACGACACACAGTCGTACTTACTCAAGTGAAGCTGCCCACCCCGTGGGAACAAGTGAGTGATGTAACTTGGCGGGGGAAAAGTGACCAAGTTAGCTTGAAATAAGTAACTTTATACGCAGCCCAGTACTTGCTGTCCTCCATATAATTACCTTCTGGCGCCCATGGTTGACAATGGAAGCAAATGGTATAAATGCCAGCCTAAGTTCCTGATTGCTGATATACTGACCACGTACTTAATCGCTCCCCGTTGTATATTCCCTGCGATATTTAATATGTCCGACAATACACCACAAGTTTTCGTAGACGACAGTGACCCGAGCGTCATCTACAGCGGGCAAGATGCATGGGTCGGCCAGACGAAGATTAATACTGCACCCCAACCTTCTAATCTTCCGGAGCGTGCCCCATTTTATGGCACACAACATCATATCAAGGGGAATGGCAGTCTTTCGTACGTCTTCACGGGTAAGAAGCGATAGTCCTTGAATATTGATAACCGTCCTGACCGAGTTAAATTGGACGCCATGGTGAATTATAAACACAGGAAGCAATATATCAGCTTTGTTCTCCGGAGGATCTGAGCTCGAGCTTTTCTTCACCGCCAGCTGCACGGTAGATGGGGCGGAGGTGGGCGAGCCCTTCTTAGGGAGCAACGTGGTTACGTGCCCGGGCGTCGATCTGCCACCCGGCGAGCATAATTTGACGATGTCCTTTACTCAAACTCAAGACTCTCTCCAAGTCGGAACTATTTCGCCGCCTGCATTTGACGGCTTCTTCTACACGCCTTCAAACACAGAACAGCTACAACAAGTCGATATCGCGTACCCTCCGGAGTCGGTGAACGTGACCTTCGGTTTATCTGCCCCTGGGGATAAGGTTGATTTCACCTTCAATGGCATGTTTCCGCCCCGAATGCTGAGACTGTTTTTTCTTCTTATGCATCAAATTTTGCATTCAGGAACTTCCATGGCGCTCTATGTGACGTACAAATCTGGCGATAATGTACCCGTAGGCCTGTCCTACAACATTGACGCTGGCCCATTCATAAAATTTACACTGGATAATCCTTGGGCTGGTTCTTCGTCTGACAGTGACCAATTAATCCTCCAGACACCCCAGTATGGGCAAGGGCAACATCGATTCCACTTGGACTTTCTCGGTCCTTCTGACAAAGATCAAGTCATTCTGATCGACCATCTTATCGTACAAAACAACCCAAATACGAAAAAGCTTGTAGGGCTCCAAGTCTTCCCGCCTGTATCAAGCAGTGGTGGTGTTAGCTCAAATTCCCCCCCAGGCGCAACTGCCCTGGCCTCTCCTACCCCCACCCCACAGGCTAAACCCGCCTCCCACCATCATATAGGACAGAGAACCATCATCGCGATTGCAGTGACCTTGCCCTCGGTCCTTGTCATCTTAATCTTATCCTTGCTGTTCATTAAACGCCGGTCACGAAGGCACAAATCTGCGACTGGCAGCATTTCGGATGACGGTTCTGAGGTCAGGGTGACTCCTTTCCTCTCCACAAGAGTTACGCGGAGGATGGAACCTACTTCGTCGAAGAGGATGCTAGATTCGCCGCCCAATCTCGTACGAGGCGGCGCGGAGAATATATCCAAAGCACCTCGACCCGTTATCCTAAGCCAAGCGCCTACTCAGGCTGCTGCACTACCACCGCCTACCACATCTGTGCCTGCTACACGCGCACCCATACCGGCAGCTCCCGCTGCAGCTACAGCCCAAGCGGGCACGGAGGAACCTATTTACAGGATCCACGACGACGGCGGGTCGGTCCACGAGCTTTCATTCGCTACTCAGGGACAACGTCAAGTCATCGACTTGCCTCCACTGTATAGCTCAACTTTCGGTCGTCGTCAAGAATCCTCTCGGGACTCTGTTCATGAGCCTGACATTGCATGACATTTCTTATACGGCACTTGGAGTTCACGAGATAAACGCTGGGACTCGGGAGGCTTTGACCGTTTCTTCATACTGGGATTATTATTTTCTTTTTCTCTTACATTGTATGGTATCCTGCAATATAATGATACCAATGAATGCATTGTCCAAAGACCTAGACCTCTTCCACGCCATGTATCTCCTTTCCCCGACCTTCAGCCCTTGTCACTGCCCAGCCAAGAATGCAGACCGTTAGCGGCGTTGACCTGCCTCGCAGCAGCATTACTTTCGATTTCTAATGGACTTAGCAGTGAAAGAATGAAGTGGTAGAAATATAGCATGTGTATATAGCAGCCAAGGGCTGGAGACAACATGAGAGGGGGGTATAGACTAACAAGCGTAAATATGAGCGATGAGAGAGTAAGTACACTGTAATTGCCTATTTTTCATCGACGAGAACACAGAAGACCCAATAAATTACAGAATTCAGAACAGTACGCCCATTTGATTTTGAAAGCGTGAAATCAGAGCTCATCCTTGATTGGGTCGGACTCTCTCTTTTCCTCTGACGAAGAGGACTTCAAAGTGCCGCTGGGGTCAGGGTAGCACTTGTACAGAGGATCTTGGGGGCCTTTCCAGCCTACACAGTGCCAGCAGTCAAGGAGATGGTCGGGGTCGCTGGAGTAAAAAAGAAAAGAAAGAAAGAAAGAGTGGTTAGATGGGTTGAGAAAAGATAAGAAGAGCAAGGACGTACTATTTATTCTTGATAGCCAAGAGCTTGTCGTAGTTGTCGCCCCAGAACGCGGTTTGGTAGTTGGGCTCAAATACGTCGGCTTCATTCTGTTATTATAGGCGATATTAATTAGCTTTTCCGATATTTTTCACTAAAAAAACAAAGGAGGGCACTGACGAGGTACGCTCCAGAATCTGCAGTGCGCTCGCGCACAACAGCCCACTTCTCTGTCAACTTGTTGTACTGCGCGACGATCTCGTCCAGAGTCGATCCAAAGTTCCAGTTGTAGCTCATCAACGTCTGAAAATAAATATTGTCAACTTTCTCATCCAGCAAGCATATCGGAACAACGGAAAAACGTACATGCCACACAGCCTTCCTCCAGGCAGGGTTGACGGAGGTTCCAGTGTCCTTGACGTTGTATGGGGTGACGGCAAGGATCTGGCCAAAGTCAGAGTCGAGCATGCCATCGATCATCGCATCGACGGTGACTGGGTCGGATAGGGCAGCGCCGGAGAACAGTCTGGTGGCCAGTACTTGTGGACGTCCGACTTGCTAGATAATCATACAAGCATAGGTAAAAGAAAATATGAAAAAGCCATCCTTCACACAAGAGGGCGTTCCGAGAAAGACTCACGTCAGTGTTTGGCGCAATGAAGGTATCGAAAAAGTCAGTGAACGTAGGCATGGTGAAGAACATGTGAGATCCTCCGACAGAGGCGAACGCGTCCAATAGGCTCTGGGAAGATTTCTGTGCTTCTTCTTCGCTGAATGATGGGTGTAACCAGACGCCACTTGCAAGTGCAGGCTGCAGAACGCAATGAAGAGAAAAATGTTAAGCAGAGGGATGAAGAAAGAAAGTGATAGCACGCACTGTGACATAACCCCCCCACCCATCTGCGGCGAGGCCCTCGGCTCCCTTTGCAAGCTCCTGGATGAGCTTCTTGCTGTTCTCCCTCGTAGCGTTATACATGCCCAAGACACTAAATGACCTCAATAAGCCATCTTCATGAACAGAAGTCCAGCAAAAACCAATGACTCACACTTGAACAGTTATCGTAGGTTCAACGACAAACGTGCTCTCTAACACAACACCGAAGGTGCCGCCACCTCCGCCACGGAGAGCGAAGAACAAGTCCTCGTTCTGGCATTTGTTAGCAGTGCGCAGTACGCCGTCGGGAGTGACGATCTTGAATTCGAGCACACGGTCAACGCCGAGACCAAAAGTGGGTGATAATCCACTGTGGCCTCCTCCCTAGATAGCAAATATCATATTCAGTCTGGAATAATGAAGGAGATTCAAAAGGAAGACTACTCACCATAACCCATCCTCCAGAAGCACCGACGCTAGGATCAGCACCAGCTGCAAAAGTGATGTTGTTCTCTTTTGCGAAATCAAGGATAGTGCGGAATTGTTGGCCAGCCTGTGGAGTGATGATGTGTCAACTCAATGCAATGCAAATTTTTGACTTGGGTGTGAGCAGCCGTCATCCGAAAATATGTTTACTCACACCAATTGTCAACGCCAATGCAGGTTTCGTAGCTGGTGGGCATCCTGCCGGTACGAACTGCGTTTCTAATTCGATCTGTTTATTTGTTTATTTATACATCAGCATTGCTGTACTCTGCGTCTCAAATACGAATATAGAATGCCCACCTTTTGTAGATTTTTCATCTATATTTGTGTTAGGATGTGAATTAGTACATGCCTTAGTGTTATGATCTGGACTTACCCATAGTGCCAATGAGCCCGGTCCAGCACTCCTTCCAATGTAGTCATGCTATAGACAAGTAGAAGAGCACCATCAACAACCCAACTCTGGGCTTGCTACCCCACGCAGAAAACGCACCCCAGAATTTTTAACCACGAGTGGGACCTTAGTCTTCTTTGTAAAGTTATACGCAGCCCTAACATCATCGACATCGTTAACCTCGAGCTGTGATCACAAGGAGAATGATGATTAGCACAACCACACGCAAGCAGGGAACGAGTATGAAGTATATTTACATAGACCGGCGGTACACTGCCCTGGCGACATTGCCTAGGCGGAGCGAACGCAGCCGCGTTGGTGGGATTCGTCCAATCCATCATACACTCGTCGCCCTTCTGAGTTTGGCATTGCTCCCACTGAGTCAACTCGTATGCACCAAAATGTTGTGCGCGGAAGACTAGAGCAAATGAAACCCGTTGATTAATTACACGTTCCGTCGCAAGAGACCAGGAAAAACCATCGCAAACGTACTATGATCTTCGTTCCTAGCCTGAATCTCCGCACACAGTGCCTCGTTTTGCACTTTAGGACCACCAGCGGCATGCGGGAAACAGGGCTGCGAAAAGGGTACGCCGACCTGGAGACGTCCGCCAACAGTCGCATTCAATGTGGTCCAGTCTGCCTGCGACGCAGTGACAGCATTCAAGCTCAAGAGGCCTCCAGCGAGGTTAGCAAAGAATGAAGTGGACTTCATAGATTCGAGTATGGGGTGGCACTAGTGCCGCCTCTGAAGATGAAAGAAAGACGGAAGGACAGTTAGTTAATCTGCCTGACCGAGGTAGCTTAAGTACTTTAAACTAAACCGTCGATGTTTATATTTACCTGGTGTTTCTGCCGTATCCATCAACAGACTAATGATCGTTCTGTTTGATGCAAAGGGTCCAGCTATAACATCAAATCCACACCCGCAGGCTAAAGAATCTCTGCCCATGTCATGGTACTGTGCATACTTAGGCACATATCCGTGGGCGACGGAATAACAAGCCAGCAAAGATTTCCTGGTATATGGTATGCCTGCTCGATGGAATTTCGCTGTGGCCGCATCGTGAAACGTTTACATGCCAGTTGTATTTCCCTGTAGGGTTTGCTCATTACTATCTTTTCTTGGCAACTGAATGTGTTGTTAGCGATTTCTGATCCCCATATCGTCTTTGCCCCGAGCGTTGCCCGACGGCAGAACAGTAGTATGTAACTGTTTGATCTACAACTGAATTGGCCTGGAAGGGCCCTGGTAAGATATTTACGGAAATTTCTGGATTCCGTTAGATCAGCGAACAGACGATGTTCAAAAGTGTATGGGCTGCACCACTCGTGTTTCAGCCTTTCGAATGTTAGGTCGTATTTTGTTGGTATTTTGAGGCTTCTGCTTGCAAGATATTTGGCATTCCTATCTCGACTGGAGTCTGATGGAGGGAACCGGAAGTGGCAGAAAATAGAGCAAGCCATTAATAGGGCTGACCGTGATCGGCAATGGAGTGAACCGTGGTCCGGGAAGATTCCCACGTGACAAAGCCTTTCTAATGATCAACGAAAATGAATAGAAAATAGTTACATGCTTGGTTTACAATGTACAGGCCGCTACCTAACTACAATTTCTCTTCTAACCATTTGTGTAGAACCTTCTCCGCAATCTCAAACCTATTCTCCTCCATAAACATCATATGTCCATTTCCATGAATCCCAACATCGCCCAAATTGACATGATCAACCGGTACGCCAGCGTCTGTTAAGAAGTCTCTTATACAATCATCATACACGGTATGGTACCCCGTTTCCGAGGTAACCAACAGAACCGGTATGTTTGCCAGGTTAACCAGCTTGCGAGGGGGAGATGCCTGCTGGATGCAGGTATAGTTCTCGCTTGAGGAGACGACAACTGTTTCGATGTCTGACGCAGACTGGATGGGCGGAGAGAATGTCATGGAAACTTCGGTCAGGCCGTATGGGCGCGCAGGGACAATTGGTGGGAAGATGGCGTTGGTAAATGGAGGCCCGACGGGTTCAATGGCTATGATGGCTTTCACCAGCGATGGTCTGTCGTCTGCTAGTGGCCAGCCGTTCTGTCCTGATTGGGAGTGCGTCATAATTATGGCGGGCTACAATCGGATAAAAAGGAAGTCAAGACGCGTTTTAAGTAAACAAGTAGAGAGGCCTACACCAATTCTATCTAGCAAAGCCGCGCCAACAGGTCTGAACTTTTGCGAAGCTTCAACATTCGACGAAAGAGCAGGTACGATGGTTCGATAGAAATCATCGAATATTTTATCACCTCTTGTACCGTTTCCCGGCCATTGGGTGTGCAGACTAGCTTTAGGCCACATATTATACTTTGCTGTTGCAGTAAACCTTTGCTCGACGGTCACAGTGTCAACCATGTATTGGGGTCCGTCGATGGTCTGCTGCCATGGCGAACGAGCTCGAGAAGGCTGGTCAACGATATAGAGCTAGATGCAATTGACAGTTATAAGCTTCACGAACATTTGACTTCAGGGACAGAGAAACGAAGTTGAAGGTCTCTTACCTCATATCCTTTGTTCAAAAAGAAATCCGTCCATCCAGGCCTTCCATCAGGTGTATTCAAAAAGTTGGTTCCGGTCATTCCTAAATCGACATGAAGAAGAATAAATTTTCAAGCGACAAAAATCGGCAGCTAGACCAGACGACATACCATTTCCATGGATCATGACGATAGGATACTTCCTCGTCACGAACTGAGGTACCAGATGTTCGACATACATCTGTCCACTCGAAATAGCTGCTGCATCTGCAACAGTGGTGTTGTACGTGCCTCCGACGTAGAAGTAATTTCTACTATGCAGGACCCTAGTGCGTTCTGGTATCGCCGCAGATTCTCGGCGGACATTACTCGTCGTCCTCGCCGACACAGCTTGAAGACAACAGGCTTCAAAAGCTGTTAAGAAAGAAGCAAAGAGCAGAAAGAGCTTGAAGATAGGTGCAGTTCTCATCTCAAACTTTTTGGCTTGAAATAACTGCTGATCTTCTGGATGTTTGACCTCCTCTTTATACCTGGACTAAACCTACTATGGACGGGGTCCGTTAGCTCATAATCATTAACTCGCTTGCTGAGTTGCTCGTGGGATAGACCGGCGTCATATAGTGCATCATAAGACCTAGGAAAGAGTAGATAAGACCACCAGAAAGACAAATGGTGCACATATTTGCTCTTACCCATATGCCTTGTCGTAGTCCTATCTGACATTAAGACACCGCTCGCTTAATAGTTCATGCATATTTTGCTTGCAGCCCCTTCCCACTAGCAGTAAGACCACGACGTAGTTCGGAAGACAAGGTGGAATATCAAGATGATGATGTAGAGAGCAGACCAGGTTGATGTTAATGATACAAATCGCAACACGCTTCCGTCTCACATGCGCGTCCACCATCATTCATGTGACCTGCGGCACCGACGCGCCGCGCCGCCACTGCCCGCGCTTAAAGCCACTGAGAGTCGAGACACAGGGACATGAAGTGGATAGACCTGGAATAGGAAGAAACCTGACCTTGTTTGACAGCAAACATTAAATCTGTCAACTCTGGGGAAGGTTGTGTAAAGACATATAAGCGAGCGACCCCGATGATTCGGATGAGACTAAGCAAAACTTCGGGGAAAACTTGATAAGCAGGAGATGCAGGGGATAGTTTTCCACGAATGAGAAGTGCATACCAATAGTGAGCATATTTACTCTTTTTTTGAAAGTTATCTCTAGGTTGGCCACCAGTCGGAGAGCCCAATTCGCGCGTTAGGCGCCTGTTTAGCCACAGCGGTCACTCAGTAAGGCACGTCTCATCAGTTAATAGAAGCAAACGTAGCTTGAAAAAATCTATGTCGTAATCTTCATTTAGTAAGCTGGGCAATCGGATACTAGACAGTACCGTTCACATCGCAAGTCAGCCTCAAATCGTCGCAAGAAGGTGGCGTGGCTGATAGGCTGGACAGCAGACAGAAGAAATTGAGAACAAGCACAAAGGCTCAATATTAATGGCGTCATAGAAACGTAAATTATCTCAGAGAAGATGTTTGTACATTCAAATACTATCTACTTTGAACAGAACATATACAATAAACAAAGGTTCGTAAGATTCAAATATTAAAACTTCGACGTCAGCCACTTGTTCACCACCTGGTCAGCAATCTGGATGTTATTCTTTTCCATAAACATCATGTGCCCATTCCCATGGATGCCAATATTTGGCAGCGTGATATGATCAACGCCAACGCCCGCCTTGCGCAAGAAATCAACCGTGCACCAATCGTATGTGGTATGGTACCCTGACTCGGATGTGACCACCAGAACGGGAACCTTCGACACATTCACGAGCTTCCGCGCTGGGTCGGCTTGTCCGATACATGTGTAGCCCTCGCTTGTTGAAGTGAAGAGTACCTGCGTTTGCAGGTCGGAGGCGTTGGAGATTGGGGGCGAAAAGGTGAGAGGAACTTCGCTGACGCCGTACGCGCGGGTGGGGGTGATAGGTGGGAAGGTCGCACCCGTAAATGGAGGGCCGGCAGGCTCAATGGCGACGAGAGCCTTTACAAGGTCGGGTCTGTCGTCTGCTAATGGCCAGCCGCTCTGTCCAGATTGGGAGTGCACCATGACGATCGCGGGCTAGTAGAAGCATTACGAAGGGTAATGTAAATCACACAAAAAAGCACGTACGCCAATCTTGTCTAGCAGCGCAGCAGCGGCTGCCCTGACTTTGTTTGATGTCTCCACTTGGTCAACCAGCGATGGCACCGTTGACCGGTAGAAGTTGTCGAAAATTGGGTCGCCTCTTGTTCCATTGCCAGGCCATTGAGTGTGCAGCTTGGCTTGCGGCCAAATATTGAATAGTTCGGTCGCAGTGAATCTCTGTTCGATGATCAGAGCGTCGACTGTGGACTGCGGGCCGTCAACAGCTTGCTGCCATGGAGAGCGAGCACGGGCGACTTGGTCGAGAAGATACACCTAGCAAAAGAACGTCATGAGCGCTGCAATCTCACAAGCAGTACATGAAAAGAACACATACTTCGTATCCCTGGCTAAGGAAATAATCTGCCCATCCGGGTCTACCATCTGGCGTGTTAAGGAAGTTCGTTCCCGTCATACCTATAAGAGGTAAAACCATTAGCGCCTGTGGCTATTTAAAGGTAGCATAAAATTGACTCACTACTTCCATGAAACATCACAAGTGGATACTTGCGCGTCACATGCAGGGGAACAAGATGCTCCACGTACATCTGCCCACTGTAAATAGCAGCGTCGAACGACCCATTGGCGTTCGCCACAGCAGAGTACTGCCCACCGACGTAGAAGTATGACCTTGTATGAGGAGTAGGACCGGTAAGCGTCGCAGCCGATGACGATGCTGCGTCAGCTGTTTGACGTTCTTCTAGCGCACTTCTAGCGTTTAATGAGCTGTCGGTGGTTCCAGGCAGAGCGTGTACGGCGAAGCCGCTAAGGAGTGCGGCGGCAGAAAGAAGTGAGAAAAAGGCAGAACCGGTTCGCATCTTGGAACGAAATGGATATGTAGGGTATTCAATCTTCAAAGAGACCTTGACTGGGGCCTTTGACGCCTTTTTATATGGAAGAAAGTTTCAATCCGTGGGTGCCTTTCGTATTGACTATCAATGCTCCGCTTCCTCAAAAATAGCTGGGATAAAAATAAACGGGTAAACATGTGGGTGCATGCGCGCTCAAACGCGTCCGCGACGTGAAGAGACGTATGTACGGTCAAATGCAAGGGGCACTTGGTGTAAACGCTGTAAGGAATACAATTGCAATTGGATGAGATTTTCTGAGAAGGCCAATCGGGCTACTTCCACCAGTGCAGAGTAAAAGAAAACGGATTGATGGGTGGGGGTAGCGTTATTAATAGTTTCCCGTTTAGAATCAGACGCTCTACCATGCTACTGCTACGGCCCCCCAACGTTGGAGTCTGGGAGACCGAAATCTTTCAAGGTATATAAATGTATCTGTGTCTTCGTTACTCCTTCCATTTCTCCGTTTTGACGTGTGAACAAGGGACAGCCAGTACTGAAGGTGAAGCATCAGGGGCCGTATAGACGAAAGCTTCCAATGGCCCATCGGTGGTGGTAGGGACATAAAAGTCCAAGCATATTGCAAGAGAAGGAACGTTTAGGAATGGGCGGTAATACATGCTAGTGATCTTTGTCTCCCAAGAACAGTAAAACTCTGCCCAGAAGACCCTCTTCAATCATGATCCTGACGACCCGATATTCTTTTCACCCCTTTGACGTATGCGTTGCGCGTCATTGCAATATATTCCGCATTAGCGAAAAGCCTTTGCTAAGGTATGGTCATTTCCCATGAAGCATAGCGATCGCGTACCTAGGTCGGTCAGCTTTCGGGACCGGGTGCTGAAGGAGGAAGGTACAATAGTGGGGTGTACGACTGAGATGGCACCTTCAAGGTGATGTATCTAAAAGCCGACGGACTGCTGAAACCTAGAAGTATGTGGTTTGGATGTCTGGCACTGGGCATGTTGTATAGATAGCTTGTCTCATAATAAATATGCTACTATGTGTAGGAGAAGCCAACTCGTGCCCTCTAAGTTCCAGGGGAAGAGAAAGACAATCGGTGCGGGCCACATATCGTAGTGTCCTCTCCTACATAAGGTATATTTAGCTCGTTCCGCCTGAAAAGCAAATTCCGAACCTACGACATATCTGTTAGTTCCTTATGGGAAATCCATGCCAGCAAAACTGCTTTTCCAGCCATCTCCAGCCATAAGGGATCTTTGAGAGCAATGTGATACATAATACTGGCTATATAACGCTACATAGGTGCATGGAAGAAAGGAATCCATTTCTCACATTCTAGTAAGGGACGCCGCTTTGGTCACATGGTGAATACAAAAACCCATGTGACTCGATGGAAGCGTACGCGTCGTCTGAGGCCCACGGGGTTTATTACTCCGACAGGCCGTGGGTTCTGGGGTAAAGTTTGAACTCGAAATTTGTCAGTCGGAGTGATCAGGCACCAGTCGCAATTTATACAATCAGAAAAACATCTAAAAGCTACTATACATCCTAGTAATACGCATCGCGTCAGAACCTTTCCTTCAACCACTTATGTATCACCTTATCCGCAATATCTATATTATTCTTCTCCATGAACATCATATGCCCGTTCCCGCGGATCCCAACCTCCCCTAGATTAGCATGATCCACGTTCACCCCCGCGTTCTTGAGGAAGCTCACACTGCACCGATCGTATACAGAATGATAGCCCGACTCGGAGGTGATGAATAAAACCGGAATTTTAAGAAGATTGACGAGCTTCCGAGGAGGAGAGGATTGATCCATGCACGTGAAATTTGTGGTACTCGAGACCACGACGGGTTGGAGATCTGCAGCGGATTGTATAGGCGGCGAGAACTGAAGCGGAATCTCGGACAAGCCATACGGACGATCAGCGGTGAAAGGAGGGAAGACAGCATTAATAAAAGGAGGTCCGTTCGGTTCGAGAGTAATGATCGCTTTGACCAGTGTAGGCCTTACGTCCGCTATTGGCCAGCTATACATCCCAGACTGTGAATGAGTTAAGATTACTGCAGGCTGATAGATGTCTTTATCAGAAGATTATCACTAGAAATCTGAGGCGTGGCACGCACCCCAATTTCATCCAACAACGCAGCTGCTGCATCTGTTGTCTTCTGCGAAGAGTCCGTATTCGACAATAGGGAAGGTACGATACTGCGGTAGAAGTTGTCAAAGATTTTGTCTCCCCTGACGCCCTCTCCAGGCCACTGGGTGTGCAACCGAGCCTCAGGCCATAAATCATACTTCTGAGCTGCGGTAAACCTCTCCTCAATGGTCAAAGAATCGAACGTGAACAATGTTCCATCGATTCCTGGCTGCCACGGTGAACGACCACGGGATGGTTGGTCGAGGATGAAAAGCTATAAGCACTAGAGATGGAGTTCAGGGAAGATAATAAGAAGAAAAAAGACGCACCTCGTATCCTTTTTCGAGGAAATAATCTGCCCACCCTCGTCTCCCGTCAGGTGTATTCAGAAAATTGGTTCCGGTCATTCCTTTACAACAACAAGTTTAGTATTAAAGTCAGTAGTTTAATGCTCTGAATACGCACCATATCCAGGGATTATCACGATGGGATATCTTTGCTTAATGTTCTGTGGTAGCAGATGCTCCACATAAGTCTGTTCGCTCGAAAGCGCCGATCCGTTCTGTCCCAAGACATCATATACCCCTCCAACATAGAAATATGATCTACGATGCAGAGTTCCAACGTTTTCTGCCGCCCTTCGACGAGCAGCTTGCTTGGAAGTCGAAGGATTCGCGGTCGCCCCAAGAGCACCTAGAAACGAGACAGAGAACAAAGCGAAGAACAAACCGCGCAACCTCATCGCCTTGGGATGTTGATAATCGGCAGAGAACGTCGACGGGCCCCTTCTTATAGGGCAATAATATGCTTTTACTGTCGTCACATTGAGTAGACCTTGTGCCTAGTACGTGGGCTCCATTCGGCGAGCAACAACTTGCTTGCCCCGGTGACGGGCATGGGAACGCTTCACTGGAGGTCCCAAGACTGATAGCCCCTAGGCCAAATTTCAAAGGAAGCTGGTTGGAAAGGCGGGTAGGGGAAGGTAGGAATCGTATAACCCATTATGAGTCATTGAGCAAGCTATAGGATTAGGATCCACGGAACATGGGCGGAGCTAGGCACGAGGGCTTCCAGATCCTTAAAGAAGGGGTGAAAAGGACGTGGAAATACTGAGTCATTTATGGAGATAAAAACTGATGCGGTTCAGTAGACTTCAAAACCTATCCTGCAACCACTTATTCAACACCTGATCAGCTATCTCAAACCTGTTCTTCTCCATGAACATCATATGCCCGTTCCCAAATATCCCAACGTCCTGCAAATTGACATGGTCAACCGTCACCCCTGCCTCTCTCAAAAACTCGACGCTACAAGCGTCATACACCGTGTGATAGCTAGACTCGGAGGTAACCACCAGCACAGGAACATTCTCCAGGTTAACGAGCTTCCTTGCCGGTAACGCCTGCTGGATGCACGTAAAGTTTGGCGAGGACGATACCACCCTGGTCCGCAAGTCGGAAGATGACTGGATAGACGGAGAGAATTTCATTGGCACCTCGGTCAACCCAAACGGACGAGCAACTGTCAGGGGAGGAAATATCGCGTTCATAAACGGAGGACCCATCGGCTCGATGGCGATAATCGCTTTCACTAATGAAGGCCTAGCATCAGCCAGAGGCCATCCATATTGCCCCGATTGGGAGTGGGTCAGAACTATAGCAGGCTGCAGAGGCCAACGAGATAGATATGTCAGCATAGTTGACAAGTCAAGGATACATGAAACCCGCTACGCACCCCAATCTTGTCCAACAAAGCGATACCAGCATCTCTCGTCTTCTGCGAGGATTCCACGTTCGACACGAGCGAAGGAACTATGCTCCGGTAGAAGCTATCGAAAACTTCGTCCCCTCGGCTTCCATTACCGGGCCATTGCGTATGAAGGTGAGCTTGAGGCCATAGATTGAATCTTTGCGCAGCAGTGAACCTTTGCTCGATGGTCAACGAGTCGAATATAGACTGGGGTCCGTCAATCCCTTGCTGCCAGGGAGAACGTGCTCTGGAAGGTTGGTCGAGAATATAAAGCTGTTGAGAATTTGAGCATCAGATTCGAAATTCAAAAGGCTGATCAAAACGCCGTTCACCTCGTATCCTTGATTTAAGAAGTAATCCGACCATCCCGTCCTTCCATCTGGCGTATTAAGAAAGTTCGTCCCAGTCATTCCTAGATGAAGAGCATGGCAGTATTCAGTTTGCCTGCTGATGGATTATACAAGGTGTTTTACATACCGTTTCCGTGTATCATCACTATGGGAAGTTTTTGCGCAACCATCTGGGGTACAAGATGTTCAACGTATACTTGCCCACTGGAAATAAAGGACGCTGGGACTGATTCATTTTGGAACGGTGAATACGCTCCCCCCACGTAGAAATACGACCTGCGATGCAAAACGCCAACAGTGTCCGACAGTTGTTGAACGGAACGCTCCCGGATTTCCTCAGCATGAACCGCGTTTGCAATGGCGGGTGGGGTACGCGAATACACGCCAAACCATCCCAGCAGAGTCGCAAGGAAGAGAACAAGGAAAGCAGGGGCTGATCGCATAGCTGGTAAGAAACTAGGCCAGTGGGACCTCGTGCTGGATGGGTAAACCCCAGTTTTCTTCGTTTCGTTATTCTTCATATGGTCTAATTAGGCTGGTGCATCCTGCGCCTATTCCTGGCGGCATATAAAGGTCAACGTTCCACTTCTCCGACAGTCGACTGCGTTTATTCAATTCGTGGGACGAACTATCCATATAACGTGGTTTTTCCCAATCATCAGACCTCTAACGAGCCGGAGAGCCGCTGGCAGCTTTGAATAGACAGGCGTTGTGGGTAGGCCGCGGGTGTTGAATGATTGGAAGTGGAGAGAAGATAACACAACAAAAACTGGAATGGGTGATTTGTTCTGCTCATGAAGACATTCACGTGGCGAAACATAATTCTCACATGATACATACATCCGGACGCGCCGCGATAAGTCGCGCGACGCGGCGCGATACATCCTCGAGGACGAATCTTTAATACCAAGGTTACATATGTAGGACGCCCCGACTAATCGCGAACGAGAAATGAGAAGCAAGAAAAAAGAAACATTAAATTATCGTAAACCAGAGCTACGTAAAACCCGATGCATGACTTCCAAGAACGTACAAAAGGATAAACTATGCGGCTAGTACAAGCGTGTGGGTATTATGTGATGCATGTATATCAGAATACCGAGTAGTCCTTCACGCAGACTGCTTGATATCTTCACCATGCTCGACGGCTTCTTTTTCATCTTGGAAGTTCTTGGTAAAGGTCTGGTTCTCGTCGAGGATGCGTTGACGGAACTGGTTGGAGTTGATGACTGTACAATAAAAATATTAGAATACCAGAAAGGGAATAAAAAATGGAAGAACGTACTAGTTGACTCGCGGTACAACAAGTCAATTTGCTCGAGCGACAGACCCTTGGTCTCAGGGATGAAGAAGTAGGTGAAGATGAAGCATCCAACGCAAGTTCCACCCCAGATGAAGAACACCTTCACACCGAGGTTGGCAGCATTGACACCATTAGGGCCGGTTGTGGGGGGATCGACAAGGTAGGGTGTGGCATAACCAATTCCGAAATTCCAGAGCCAGTTGCTGGCAACAGCGAGAGACATGGACTTGGCACGAACACCGAGAGGCTGTGAATGACTTTATCAGTAAGGTTTATGGATTATGTTTTGAAGAAAAGGCTTACGAAGAGCTCTCCGGTAAGCACCCAGATGACGGGGCCCCATGAAGTAGCGAAGAAGGCAATGTAGAAGCAAGTGAAGGCGATCAAGACGCGTTGAGCAGGGAGGTTGACAGCGGTACCACCGATTCCACCTGGATGCCCAGCGGTAACACCAACGATGGCGACGATGAATTCACTGACACACATGCCGGCAGCACCGATGAGGAGAAGACGTCTACGACCGACACGATCAATGAGTTGCACACCGACGATGGTCATGACGGTGTTAACGACATCGGCAATGATGGTGATGATGAAGGGATTGCTGATACCGGCTTGCTTGAAGAAGGTCTATTACCAATAGTCAGTTCAGGTTTTCAGAAATCGAAAATTAACATCAACATACCGTGCCGTAGTAGAAAATGAAGTTAATACCGGTAAGTTGTTGCCACTACAGACAGTAAATTGTCAGCATTAGGAACTTGAAAATTGAGGGTATAGAGCTTACACCCTGCATCAGAATACCAGTCCATGTCCTCAATCCGTTCTTATCTTCGTTGTTCCTGAAGCAAGCCATGTATCCTCCTTGGGATACCCTTTGCTCAACGACCAAAGCAGTGTTGATTTCGAGAGCCTCAGCCTCGACCTCTGGGGAGTCAGGGTCCATGGTCATGAGTCTCCCCAGAGAGGCACGCGCCTCGGCTTGGCGACCCTTCAACAGCAGATAACGAGGACTTTCGGGAAGTAAAAACTATTTTTAGAACAGGAACACGACGCCATGAATGAGCCACACACGCTATACAAAGTTAAACTGCTGCGCGACTCACCATTCCACCAGCAAGAACAGCGGCCCATACGAACTGAACGGCGATTGGGATCTGGGAGGAGTGGACAGAGATCAGTACATGTGCTTTCTGTGTTTATATTGAAACGGAAATGAAGAGGAACGACCACGGGGTAATGGTTCAAACCCGGGGTAATAATCAGTCGGATGGAGTTTAGGTACTTACTCTCCATGAGGAATGGTTTGGGCGATGCTGAGTAGAGTTGAGGACGATAGCCGAGAGGAGGGCTCCGATGGTAACTAGTTGAATGAAAAGGGAGGTAGCTCTCAGTAAGAGAGAGGTGCGCAACAACTAAGCAGCACTCACTAGCGAGCTGATAAAGCCCGACAATCATTCCACGAATTGATTTAGGCGCAGTCTACATATGAAATGAGCAATGAGCACGAATTCAGAGACGAGAGCTGATGTCAAATTACCTCTGATTGGTACATGGGAATCAAGCAAGAAACGAGACCCTAAATTAAACAAGTCAAGTCAGGTGTTGGACAGAGAGAAAATAGTCTGGAGGATTCACTCACAACACCGAGACCGGCAATGACACGTCCGATAATGAACACCGCCCAGTGGGTATCCAATTGCAAGCCAACACCCAAGCAGAAAACCGCGCACGAGGCGATGAGACCCCGTTTACGTCCCACAAAATCGGCCATCGGGGAAGCACAGAGAGCTCCAAAGAAAGTTCCCGCAGAAAGGATGGAGACCTGAAAGGTTGCTGAGCACCGTGACAAGTTAACAGAGGTTGGATGTTACTCACAACAAGCGACTTGTCGTTCGTAGGAATATACCAGCCCAATTGTCCAGTAGTATCAAATTTTCCAAACTTCTCCAGCCAGTCTTGCATAGCAATGATACCTCCAATGGTTCCCGTGTCATAGCTGTCAATGAAAACGGGCGTGCTCAGTCTCCTCGACATATTTTACTATTAATCGTAGACGTACCCGAACAAAATACCACCAAATGCTATCGTTGATATGAAGAGTAAGACGCAAATTCTCGTTGGGATATCAGAGCAACATACCTGCGAAAGCAGACAAGACGATGGACCAAAGCAGGGAGGACGAGTTTACACCGCCTCCTGTACCTCCTGCACCACCAGCCATTGTGAACTACGCTTTTACGACGTTGAGTGGCGGGGATAATAAAAGGGGGGAGGTAACGCTCAAAGGCGAGTAGGGCGGACGAAGAGTAAGGTTACCAAAGAAAATCATGGTTGAACAGGGTCCCTGGTTTATAAAGCGACGAATGAGAGGTAAAGCTAAAAATAGATCAATTCCATCAATAACGGTAGTTGTACCGTCAATACATCCGGTTCGGGGTTCGCGTAGCGTTACGCGGGGTGAGAATCGACTGAGATCCGACCAAAAAAAATAACCACTCCAGGTGTGACTGCCTTTCCAGACCGTAGACAGGCACAGTAAGGCCATTATGGACCCAAACCAGGAATCAAGACCCGAATGTCTAAGACCGAAGGACCGTCCTCTCTTGTGCGGCGAAGCAGGCCAGAAAGGGCAGGCTGTCATATAATGGCGCCGTTGCTCTGTTAAGCTTATGCTCCAGCATCAGACACCTGATGAGTAGCCGTATACACTGTACAGACTCATACGAGCGCATAGTGACTGGAGAACATTTCGCGTTGATGGGGGACATCGCACATGAAAATTTCAGCGTGAAATGGTGGAATGAATTTACAATGCATCCGGCCTGTCGTGGTCCGATGTCATTATTTCGGTATGTTCCGTCCGTAATGGATATGCGGGCGTAGATCGATATCTGTCGCTTTGCCTTTTGATATAGCCGGCATTTACAGCGTTAGTCGTATCCTTCTCTGAATTATTCAACCGTTTCCCCTGTCTAGCACGGTATCGAAAGAACAAGACAGACAGATAGTAGAGACACGCATTATGAATCCGTCAGAATACCCCAGGCGTATCTACGTCCTTCCCCAAATGACCCCATGGCACGACCCACATTATTTTAAGCGCCAATCACAGGTTGCCAATCTGCGATGGCTAAAAATAGATCACAAGTGAAACCCTCGAAAAACGGGTTGTTCCCCTCTGCGTACTAACCACTGCAATCCCACGCTTCCGCGCGAGTGCCATATGTGCACATGCGTAATAAATAAACCGCATTGATACGCCTCTCAGGAGTGTCCTGGCCCAGTCGTTTGATCCAGTATGGATGTAACCCAAACTGACTCAAGGTTACTGATGCACCACTCCAACAGCATTCGTTGATGGTGCGGGCATGAAGAACGCTTGGGAATTTCTGGCTCAACAAGGCATTGAGCAGAAGTGAGCGACACTCGACGAACCATGTGGGACTCTTTCACTTGTTGAAATCCGAACGATGTGTACCAACGACATGGGCCAGCATGGCCCCGGTTAGCATGATCTCGCTTCGCAGGTCCAAATTGCGTGCCTGTTTTCTGATTTTAGAGGGTGCAAGGCCTGAGAAATGCTGAACGCGTTTTTGACTCAGGTAGAGGTAATAATCGCGGTAGTTTAGCATGTACATATTGATATCTTTTGAATATCTCTGACAGAGTGACGACACACTGTGGAGAACATGACCAATGGCAAACATAGTAAGATATGTGGCTACGAGGTAATCAAGCTGATTGACCACGGAGCTCTCCATGCCAGTGCTTATTGGATGCACAAAGACTATTAGAAGTTTAGAATGCTTCCTCGGACCGCGATATGATCCCCGTTGGATTCTTCACAACTTCTGGATGTGACGTCGGGCAACATACCTACCCGCCGTCTGTTCTCTGCTTCTCCATCGCAGTCGCATAGGAATGAAGACGGGACGGCTCTTATCCTCGTCCTCAGTTCACATCTAATGTACTGTGCTATCTCTCCGGCAAGAGCCACCGCGGGTAGATAAAACCATAACCCCGCACAACAGAGAACGGAAGGTTCGGAAGCAGCACCCGACGCACTGCATTTTACCAGTTCACGTTATTGTGTGCCAGGATAATTAGAGTTCGCCGATCTTGAAGAGTTCAACCGGAAGGTCCACAGCCTGCGCAGCGAAGTGGCGCAGGCATACCGGCACCGGTGGATGTCTGTCGGTCGGTTTTACGGGTGAAAATGCTCACTGGGCAGTACCAGACCACGGTGGAAAAGGCTCGATTCGAAGCAGCAGCGTATGTTCTGGATGTGGACTAGTCTCTACGAAGTCTCCCTTTCAAGTTCCACAGTTCAGTCCTCCCGGTGCCTGAACATACTTCTAGGCTGTCCTTGCGTACCTGGAAAAAGAAGTACTTCGTGATATGCGAGAGTCGATCGACGCCACGCTATATTATGTGATTCAGCATGGAAGTTAGAAAACACGAGGACCTCGGCTGCTTACTTACTAGGTGTCCGAGAGGAAGCAAGATAATTTTGTACTCGGGGACGCCGGAGGTCTGGTCGCTCTCCGCCAGTGCTGGGCCCTCTTTCCAAGAATAACTGCAGACATATTGGGCGACTTCTGCCCTAGAACATGAGTGAGTCCTACTAGCAAAAGCATAGGAATGCGAAAAGGAGGCTAAAAGGGTGAAACCTATTGATCAATCACATTCATGTACCCAAGGTCCAAATAGAAGAAACGAAGGATACCTTCGATCTTTCATGAGCTCTGTTCACAATGTTCATCAATAGAATTCGAAGGTATGGCGAGAGAAATACGTGACTTACGGAATTAAAGTCAAAACAGAACGAATTCGTTTTCCAAGTACGATTTTAGGCTAGAAGTGTCCGCATGAGCATAGCAATCTTAGCAGGCAGTACAAAGAATTCGAACTCACCAATGTCTGACCCTAAGTCCCTTTCTACAAGTAGGCAACCATCTTCCAGAAAGCCATAGACAATACACCGTGCAAGACCATCCGTTCTATATCAGCGAGTAGAGATCGAATACCATGTGTTTGATAGAGAACTGAAGTCTGACATATGCTGCATGGATATCTCAGTTCAGCTACGAAGGTAAAGAAAAGGAGAAAATAAAAACAGCTCAGTGACAATTGCTGCGCATGACGTAGTAATGAAAACGCGGGCATGAACTCACCGACTTGATCATAGAACAAGGGAAAAGCGTTCTACTTGCAAGGGTAGATGGACTCAGATATGTGAGAATTGTCGACGTGGTCCCTGGGCAGTGGTCACAGAAGAAAGAAGCCACTATTCACTGGCATGTTAACAGTTTAATGCCGCTCATTTCCCTTGTGGATCACCAGTCAATCCATATCTCATCCTGGATATTTTGGAACAGCAGTAAAACTGCTATAGATCATAATCGAAGCATCCGAGTCCGCAGCTGCACTTCCCCAGTTAAGATTGATCAGTCAGAGAAGTTTCATGGGATTTATAGAAATGGGCAACCGAAGTCAGAAGTAGGAATTTGAATCACGATGAGGATAAGCTCACCTTCCTCAGAGATATTACTCATACATCCAAGATTCATTTTTTCAGGCCTTTACCAACGGTCTGCGAAGTACGGTAGGACAAAGCCACGTGACCAATTGGGCCCTCAACGACGTTGCGGCTTGACCAATCGAATCATCTCCCACCGAACGCACTGAACGAACGAGAATTACAGCACCTGGTAGTTAACGCGCAGCAGGGCCATCCGGACAACCCAGAACTCGGTTTTCAATGCCCTCATTTTTCTCGATGCCCTTATCGCCCTCTAGCAAGAGAGGACTGACAAGAACAGATGCAGTGAAGAGTGTAGTATGTTAACAGTACTTCTGGCTTTTCGTTAGGCACAGGTTTCTCTTGACTTTGAACTTTTACATTGCTGAATCCTCTGCGCGTCTAATGGCTGCTGTTCCGGGGCACCGGACTCGTATCTCTTAGAACAAAGCAGTGAAATATATTTAGTATAAAATAATAATAATACAAAATACTCGCTCGAAAATCACGACGTGTGGCGCCCACTCCCGCGCCCCGCTGGTCATCCATTGGCAGAATCAATTCCTGCCTGCTAGACTGCTAGCAGCGGAAGTAGACGCTGTTGTGACCGAGAGTCGAGAATAACGTCCAATAGGAGGAACTGCGCCATAGGATCCCATGGATGTTCCTGTGCAGCAGGAAGCCGTTGGTCGTGGTCGACGCCGAAGTCGAACATGAAGCAAGCCATATCGTCGTGGGTAATGAGTGGCACTGGGTGGGATACGATAGTAAGATGTTTCGAGAATCGAGTGTTGGCCACTTGAATTACCGACCAGAGGATCGACCATCCAGCAGCTCAGCCTTGACGGATGAAGTCCAAGACAGTGAATATAACATCGAAAGATGTCCATCGATGATGGAATTTCCTCGTGGCATGCTTAGCAGACCAATCGAAAAGACGAACACATTCCTTGAAACCAATGTCGAGCTTGCTCCTCCCAGGGACCGAAGAAAACGAATAGCTCGTTCAGCAATCATTGTCTCGTCCTTTTCTTCCACGACGACATCCTAGCCAACTGCCGCTCCAACAGTGCAGCCGCCTCCATACCACTCAATACCAACTCCAACTCCTTCTTCGATAGAGTGGGTTCCTTGCAGGGAGGTCTTCCCGCTGCCCGGCCGACTTCTCCTCCTTCGTCAACGGCTCCGCTACCGCCAGCAACGCCCTCATTAATAGTCGTATGTAACGACCCAACAAGCCGGCTGAGCTCTTGCATCCTCGGAATGATGTCTTCTATCATCCGTATAGACGCGGCTTTCGTTGCTCCGATAGCTCGGGATGTAGTTGAACGTGTGGCGGTGGCTGGCGCAGCGTTCGCTGCAGAAGATGATATAGGTGCAGGCGGCGTTGAGGGTTCCTGAGCTTCTTCTTCCATATAGCTGTCGACATTCATCTCCACGTCCATGTCGACATCGACATCGTTATCATAGAAATGTTCGTTATCGCTGTGGTCATCATTATCGGCATTGACGTTGAACGTCGTGTTCGTGAGTGTTTGGTGAGAGTTGGAGGGAAGAAGATGAGAGGATGGATGAGAGACAGGTTGGGCAGTGGAACTTGAGTGATGTGTTCGAGGTATGAGGGCTCCTGCTAATGCTGAATCTCCGACGCGAGTTGGAGGGGGTTGGTCGAGGTTCTGTGGAGGTCTTGCGTTCGCAGACGCATCTTGGTTGTGTCCATTCGTATATGATGGAAGATGGGATGAATTCAAGCTTGCGTTGACACTAGTATTTGCAGTTGCCGTCGCACTTTGAGCAGTATCGGTGATTGGAAACGCGTTTTGAGAGGAACCGGGTTGTTCGAGAAGTGCTGCTTGTTGTTGCTGCTGCTCCAGCAACTTCGCCTGTCTCCTTGCCTTGACGTGCTTATTTCCTCTCGATGCGTGATTGGGGTCCAGCAGGCGAACCTGGTCCCGGATGTACTCTCTGGTCGTTCACGAACGTGAGCTCAAATAGTGAAAGAAGAAACTGCAAATAAGGTACCTTGTTAGATGTATTCCTCTGTCCTGGAATATCCTGATCTTTATTACCCTCGGCCCAACCTTTCCTGTCGGGTCTTTCCTCAGTTGTTCGAGGATAAGCTCTCGCTTTGTCTCCTCGTCCAGTTGTTTCATCGTCGTTCGACTCGCGTGTAAACCGTGAAGTTTCCTACGGCGATGGACTGATCCTTCACTGCATTAGATGAGCTTATTTAGTATATGGAAACGAGGACACAGATACTAATGGCGAACCTCAAAGTAATTTTATGTTCCTCCAATAACATCTTGCTTATAATCCTGTTATCCGTAATCCCCTTTGCATGATATCCTCTCAGAATATTCGCAACATGTGGGTCATCCCTTGGAGCTAAGCAGCGAGAAGTACAGTGAGTAAGTTGTTCTTGATGCCACAACGAAATTGCTCACTGACGCCGGTCCTTGTACTGATTCTTTCCTTCTCTATTGTTGCATTTCCCTGCTAGCCTGTGAGGCTGTTCCTTATCCCGTGATTGTCTTGTCTGCCTCGGAGGTTTCTCTACTTCTACCTCTTCTTCTCCTGACGCCTCTGAAGAGGCTTGTAAGGAAGGTGCAGTGGACCCACTTCGCCCATGCGAAGGTAGAATAGTTTCAGCCATTAGGTGGTGTTGGATGACAATAGGGTCTGTGGACACTGGAGACCAGTTTAGCAGACTTAAAAGCCTTGTAGGAATCTCGAGGCTACAATTGGACTAAGGTGGTTGTAACTTGTAAGTCGAAGCGTTGTTGTAGAAGAGTTTGAAATGCCTCTCGACGCGAGACGCGACAATCATGAGCTTATGTAACATTCCGGGCCGTCAGCCGTCAATACGTGCGCATGCGCGCCGCGTGTCAATTAATTAATTAAATTGACGCCCACCGCTACTTGACAGCAAACCACATCGTAACTTCTAGCTAGTGTGTCTCGTCAAGGACCATCTTATGGACCCATTGATTCCGGCTTTACTTGCTCGAAGTTGTGAGTACTTGACTGCATCACGCTCCTTCGGGCAAACTGAATCCGTGAACGCACGGAGGCAATGAATCTGCTATCCTTGTCGTCTGCAAGTAAGGTCGCGCGTGCAACCATTACGGTCGGCGCTAGTCCCTAGAGTGGGACATTAAGTGAAAGCAAAAATTGATAGAAATCTCTGAGACTCACTGCTATATTCATAAGGAAAATCTCTAGATACGTAGCAACATCTCCCATGATTTGTGCAGAGTTTGACGTTCGTTGAGCTAACGGCACAGGCGTGGCGAATGCAGCTCGCATTACCAGAAGCACAGTATAAACAGCGGATGAGTGCACAATAATATCAACCAGTCGCTTCAGGTCGCTGTTTCGCCTGGTGTTAATCTTGGTTATTCTGTAGGATATAAGCGCCGTAGTGATGACGGATAATACGGCGGGGATGATATAAAGTGTTAATTGAAGGGTATTAAAAGCCATGGCTTTAGAAGGCGTCACATTGTCGATGTTAGCGGATATGAATATTATTGTGACAAAATAGACCACTGGAGAGTGAAGTAAGTAAGTTGAGGAACTCGATGTGTATAACGCGTCAATGACAAACCTATTTCACAACTCAAAAGGACAGAAGGAATCCAAATTACGGAGAGTGAGCCACCCCACACATGGTAACATCTCCATACCTGTCGTCGTGGTTATCAAACATTACGAACTATTATTCTGGAGTAAAGGTGGGATATACCATCAGCCAGTCAGCTAGAATAAACGACCCAAAGAGCGCCGCGCTTTGAACAAGATGCAATTGCGCTGGACGTTCCTCAGAGATAGCCAGGTAGATGGAGTGCTGCGTAGCACCAAATGAAACAAAACCGCTTTCAATTTGATAGCATCTTATTCCCGTCCCCAGCATGGACATGGCAAACAAGACGCCGAGCACGGCCGTAACAGATTTTCGCTGATTTCGGCCTTTTCTCTTCCCTGCGTGGAAGTGGAAGATTTCGATCGTTGTACAAACGACCAGAGAAGGGGGTAACCAGAACTCACAAAGGATATATAAAGTTTGGATATAGACAACTAGGTAAACTCCTAACTTGAAAGTCTTAGTAGGTATACATACCACGGATCCAAGAGTAGAATACTCACCGCCACAGGTTAATAGCAGAAATGAGCTGTACAAAATAAGCCTGAGTTGTGTCTCTTCCTGGGTAGTATTCAGTGGTGGAGCATCTCTATCCGTTACTCGCATGAAATGGGTAGCATCCATCGCTCTTAGCAACGGAGGATGACGAAGGAGCAGCTTAGTGGCAGGGACCGACCTTCCTCTCCTTGAGTTCGAGCGAGGTGTTATATACTAAGTGTACCGGAATAGACGAAGGCACTACCGTAATACCGAGATGGACGAGAAGAGGCTTTAAATGAAAGCTTCATGCACACCGAGGACCAGGTAACATAATTTTGCAAAGCCTGCGATTCAGACGGTGGGCATATTTAGAGACCTGAGATATCGGCGCCTGAGGGCCGCCTTTGACGCCTTGTCCATCAGAATATCACGCCCCTTCCAGCTGGATGGAGTACTATTCCCGGTCTTTGTTTCTACTCTGGTGGCCTCTGGTGGCGGCCTCCGGTACATCGAAATGTTGAATGTCGAACTTACGAGCGTCGACGGTCATCAAAGAATCATCGATCAGAGCTCGTCCTGTGTTTTATCGCACCCCATGGTCAAAAGTCATGCTTGGCGGCGGACCTCTGTGCCGCATGGCATACGACCGGTAACCCCCCGATTCACGTTCGAAATGTGTTCTGGCGGTCGTTCGTGGTTTCCCCTCCTCGATTTCGTCCTGTCGTCGATTAGAAGTCTCGTTCATCAATTAGATGGTCGGATGTGCCCAATTAATCTTCTTTGGTTATTGCTCACTCGCTGCTCGTACAGTGCTTGTCCGAGTCTCTATGCGTCGATTCTGGTTTCCACTCGCAGGTGTCACTTTTTGAGTATAAGGCAATTGGCCACGGTTTTCCTTACAGTGTCTCCAACCCTACAAGATAGACTCTCATGCTGTCCGAACAGTAATTAAATACCAAGCAGCATTGACTCCCAAAAAGCTACAACAACCTACATCTGAACTTCTAAGTTGTATGTCTAGTCGCGGTATCATCTCCTGGACTTATTAACTCGGGCATGGCTTGCTCAACGTCGTGATTACCCGATTGCATTGCACTCCTTGGGACAAACTGGATCTGTGAGCCCACGGAGGAAATGACCGTACTATTCTCCTTGTCTGCAAGTACGGTCGCGCGTGCGACCATTATGGTCGGTGCTAGCCCCTGGAATGAAATATCAAGTCGGAGGGCAAAAGTGCAAATTCGTGCTACTTACTGCCATATTCAAGAGGAAAATCTCTAGACATAACTCGATGTCGTACATAACTTGCGCGCGGCGGGACGTTCGCTGAGCCACTGGTACAGGTGTCGAGATTGCAGCTCGCATCACTAAAAGTATAGTACAGACAGCGGATGACTGTGCAATGATGTCAACCAGTCGTCTCAAATACTTGCTTCGACCCCCGTTCAGCTTGATTATTCTGTACGATATGAGTGCCGTGGTGATGATGGATAAAATGACGGGTATGATAAAAAGTGTTAACTGGAGGGTGTTCAAAATCATAGCTTTGGAAGGCGTCACGTTGTTAATGTTGGCAGACGTGAAGAATACTGTGAAAAGATAAACCACTGAAATATGAAGTAAGTAAAGGAGAAGCGGCTATTGGGTGATTAACGTCAATGACGTACCTGATTCACAAGCTAAAACTATTGAAGGAACAGCGATGATGCGGGGTGAGGCACCAGGACCCCCGAAAGTACACTAAACGGTCGTATCCCCAAATCCGGATAGAATTTGGGGATTTTCGAGGACAAAAAAAGACCTTTTCGACGCGCATTTCTCTAAAACGTCCAAATCCGAGGTCAGCGAGCGTGGGAACTTTTTTTAGGTCCGGATAAAACTTGAAAAACTGGGATACGGCCTGTTAGAGAGCTTTCGGGGGTCCTGAGGCACCCCACACATGGTAACACCTCCATACCTAAGCATACCTACTCCCGCCGGCTATTAGCATGATCGCATTTTCTCCCGGAGTAATCGCGTGCTGTACCATAAGCCAATCAGCCAGAATAAACGACCCAAAGAACGCCGCAGGAAGTTGATTCTGGTAGAGTGCTGCGCGACCGCCGGACCAAGTGAGAAGAACAGCCTGTCTACCTCGTAACATTCAATCGCTGTCCCCAGCATGGAGAGCAGAAATAAGATGGTGAGTATGGCTGTGATGAATTTCCCTTGGTTCCGGCCTTTTCTCTTCCCTGTGTTGCAGTTGGCGTGTATATTACGGTAACCTCCATGCGATTTATGTTCGAAATGTCATTGTGTAGTCAAGCAAAAGTACTATCCCCTACGCCGATCCCACAAGATAGACTCCAATGTTGCCCTAACAATAATTACATACCAAGTATCATTGACTCCCAAAAGCTACAGCAACCTACGTCTGAGCATTTAAGTTGTATGTCTAGTCAGGGCACCGTCTCCTAGTACTCCTGGATTCATCGACTCTGGCTTCAAGGCTTGCTCGACGTCGTAATTACGCGAAGGCTGCATTGCGCTCCTGGGGACAAACTGGATTGGTGAACGCACAGAGGAAAGGACTCTGCTATCCTCTTCGTCTGCAAGTAGGGTGATACGCCGATTG
Organism: Agrocybe pediades; assembly: GCA_013053245.1. Lineage (NCBI taxonomy): Eukaryota > Fungi > Basidiomycota > Agaricomycetes > Agaricales > Agrocybaceae > Agrocybe > Agrocybe pediades. Next base: position 148,592 of record JAACJL010000016.1, on the reverse strand, counting down.
GTGGTATGAGGGCGTTCTAAAGGTGTGAGTGTGTCTCCCTGGCTCCTAACCAACAGGAAAACAAAGATGACGAGGGCGAAGCGAAATGGGACGAAAAACGAGACGAAAACTCTCAGGATGTAAGCTACCAAAAGCTTCTAACCATCCTGGACGAAGGGAAACGAGGAGATGATGAATACGAGAGGTAAAACTAAATCTTTCTTGTTGTTTTTTGCTAGATACATGAGGGGTTTTTATATCTAAAGAAAATAAGCTATTTAAAAGTGAAACAAATGAGCAGGCTGTAAATGACATAGGACAAGAGAAAGATGAATAATAATCAAAGAAAGCGAAAATTCTAGAATGTAATGATGTAGAGAAAACTGAGAAAAACGGGGAAACGAGGTGGAGCGAGCCTTGTGGTCTTAGGCGCTCGTGATTTGATGCATCTGATGGCGTCGGAAATATCCGAAAATGGCAAAAGCGGCGGGTGTAATAGCACGGTGCTCATCAAGGGTCGCGCGAGCAATCATTGCAGTGGGTGCTAGCCCCTAGATTATCAAAGTATACCGCTGTAGTCAGAACGTGAAAGATATTATATTCGAGGGGCTCACAACTATGCTTAACAGGAGGATCTCCAGATATGTATCAGTGCTGCTTATAATTTTCAAGCGGCTGGACGTCCGCTGAGCGTCTGGTACGGATGTCGATAACGCAGCTCGCAATACTAGAATCAGAGTATACACGGCGGACGACTGGGCAATTATGTCAACCAATTGCCTAAGACGCCTGTTTCGGCTTTTGTTAACGGTGATAATTCTGTAGGATATGAGTGTTGTCGTGATGATGGATAATATGGCAGGTGTGATATAGAGTGTTAATTGGAGGGTGTCAAAAATCATAGCTTTGGAAGGCGTCACATTGGTGATATTGGCAGATATGAAAATTATTGTGAAAAAGTAGTCCACTGAATTAAAGTAAGTAGAGTCAGCTACTGCGTAGTAGTTACTAACCTATTTCACAAATAAGAATGATGGAAGGGACTGCAATGATTAGACGCGAGCCGCCCCATACATGGTAACATCTCCACAACTACCCACCCTGGCTATTAGAATTACCGATTTTCTTATAGAGTAGCAATATCACGCACCATAAGACAATCGGCTATAATGCATGACCCATAGAACGCGGCGTTCTCGATGAGATGCAGTCCACCAGGCAATAGATTTTGCGGGACAGTCAAATTGATAGGTTGTTGTGCCGCAGCGAATGCAACGAATTCTCTATCGATGGCGTAACAGCGAATTGCTGTCCCAAGAATTGACAGAGTAAACAAGACGCCGAGTATGATCATAATAGAATTTATATGATTTCGGTCTTTCCTCCTCACTGCGTGGCCAGTGATTTCATTATTAGTAGGGGTTCAAAAATGAGGGTGACCAGGACTCACCGACGATGTAAGAAGTCTGAAGATATACAACGAGATATATCCCTGGTAGAAAATATTGGGGAATACGTAGAAGAAACAACCAATATGTCACTGGATGGAACGCACCACTACAGGCTGATATTAACATCGAGCTGTACAAGTCGAGCCTAATTTGCGTCTCCTGATGCGCAAGATCCTGCGGCTGGACATTTTTAGCCGATTCACCTACTAAATGGCAGCTCATGACTAGAGGAATCGTGAGCTTATAGCAACGAAGCTTGATTACTGGTAGTAATACACCCTCTCTACCTTCGAGCGGGGCATTATATACTACTAAAGATTATCGCACACTCGGAAATGTTGCCGATAACTTCGAGATAGAACGTCGTCTTTGAATGAGAGCACCATGCGCCTTCATCAAGGATAAGGGTTGTGTAACTTAGAAGACGCACCTTGCTATGAGTGATGACATAGCCCGAACCGTCTTGTGACACTCATTCCATCAGACTATCAAGACTCAGATAGCAAGATAAATATAAGTTCCTTCGTTCTATTCTGCTGCGAGCTTATAAGCTTCATTACTCTGACGATTCATTAAATATAGCTCTGCATCCGTGAGACGATCAGGCGCTGGAGATAAAAATAAACATGCCATTCCCACGACCCGACCCATTAATGATTCGAGACGGTTATTGGATACCGGCATTGTTGTGAAGTCCTTCCTCTACAAGTCGCACTGTCATGTCCAAACTCTCTCTCTCTCTTCTGCTGGCACCGTATCTCTGAAACGTTGGATCATTGGTACCATCACTTATAAGATATGGTGTAATTGATCATGGGCGAGCAGATGAAATGGAGTAATTATAAGCCTCCGCATCAGGTCATCGCACCCAGCCTCGATAGGACACTTCCTTTTCCCAGATGCTTTTACTATATCTTTAGCTACGAAACCGTACTCTATTGGATAGTACCTGGGGTCTTTGTAGTCTCGTCAACCACTCGCGTGCAATCTGAAGTGTCTATCATCCCCGTTGCAACTCAAGTACTCATCACTCGCATTACATCAGTTTTGCGCGCTCTAGTGGAACCGTTGATCATGTCAGCCCTTCTCAAACCTGAACAACGAGACCTGGCTGATGGAGTTTCCGTTCAAACGAGCACATCCGCTCCGATGGCCTTATGGAGATCGGCTAGCGGATGAGGCTCAACTTTCAAGGTCGTGATCGGTCTTGGGAGGCAGAGTCCACGCAGCAAGGCGGAATCCTCCCTATCCCATTTCTACCATTCCACATTTTTACAAAACCGTGGCGAAAACGCGCATTGTGGTTCTCTTCCTGCAGAATGTCAGCATATCTTTTTATCCTCAAAGTGATCGAGCTTGATCACCACACTGGAAGGCGATTTACATCCGTGGATTTCGAGCACCTTTCCTCCTTGAACTCTTTCCTTCCCTGCTTCCCTGAAGTACGATGGCCACGGAAGTTTTAGAACTCAAGGAAACATCGACGTTTGGCAGCCTTCATAAACGCGACATAATCGATATCGATCAGACCCGCCAGACTCCGGACGGTTCGATAACGGGCCATGATTTGTTGAAGTATGAAAATTTCGGGGAGAATGGGACGACGGACGCTTCAGACGCGCGATTACCCCCAGTCGATGAAGTGAGTTAGGGAAAATTTATATCAAATTTTGCTATGCTAACGTACCGTTCGAGTTAAGGGCCGTCAAGCGGTGCTTTTCTGTCTATCGGCTTGTGTGCTGGAGACTGTAGTATGGGGCTGGAATAATACATACGGCATTTTTCAAGGTACGCATTCGAGCATATCCTTGAAGCGGTGTATGCGAACTAGGGATGGAAAAATCCAGATTATTATACCTCTCACCCTCCGTTCAATGCCTCGACGTCTGCAGCTATTTCCGTCGTCGGCACCACCTCCCTTGGAATCCAATATTTCGAAATATTGGTGATGGTTGCTTGTAAGCTTCCCCTTACCTCGAAATTCTCGCTGTTTGTGTTAATTTCTCTTCCTGCAGTCATCCAACGGTACCCAGAATATGCGAAACCCGTTATGTGGATTGGTCTGGTAATAGCCGTTCTCTCACTTGTCATATCAAGTTTCGCGAACAAGGTACATTTCTTGATTCCTTTTTCCCGTCTTCTAGTAGCTCATCGGGACAGATAGGTTTGGCACCTCATTCTCCTCCAAGGAGTCATCTTCGGTCTGAGTGCCGGTGCATTTTACGCTCCAGTTCTCGTTTGGCTCTCCGAATGGTTCGTTCGGCGAAGGGGCTTTGCAGGAGGGATTATATTCGGCGGATCCGGTCTCGGAGGATTTGTTCTGCCTCTGGTTATGGGATATTTGTTGGAAGGAGTTGGGTTCCGCTGGACGTTGAGGTGCGTCTCCTTTTTTTCTTGAATGAAGAAAAAACATTTTCTGAGAACCCTTCCTCCAGAATCATGGCTGCGATCCTGGCCGTCACCTGTGGAATTGCGCTATTGGGCGTTAATCCGAGAATCCCAATCCGAAAGTCGACTATGCCACTGCCTAGACAGCCTTGGCTACCCACCGATCTCTCGCATCTTCGAAGCCCACTTCTATACTGCATGGTACCGTCTTTCCCCCTCCTCACCTTCTCAGTTATACCCAAAATGATATCCGTTGTAATAGCTGTGGATCGGAACCGTCCAATCTCTAGGCTACTTCCCCGTCAGCCTCTTCATCCCGACGTACACTTCAACACTTTCTTCCGCTACCCTGCCTTCTACCATCACCCTTGCTCTATTCAATGTCGCCTCTGTCATCTCATATGTCGTCTTCGGCCGGGTGTGCGATTCGTACCCTTATCCATATGTGGTCTTTGCAAGCGGACTGGGCAGTGCACTATCGGCGTTCTTGATCTGGGGTTTCGCGTCGTCGTTAGGAGTTGTGTTCGCTTTCTCTGCTGTCTTTGGTGCTTTCGTAAGTTTATTTATTTTTATTGTCATGTATCCCAGCAGTGACGAACGTCCTATGTAGAGTGGAGGTTTTGCTGCAATTTGGCCAGCAGCTGCATCTGATATCGGGGGTACGCTGTCCGTCATTTTCTGCAAGTTTTGCAATATCTTGATGTTGGATAGGTTCGAGGGATCATATTACCAGCCTTGCAATAGGCTGCTTCGCAGGCGTGAAAGGACTAGGCGCTATCGTTGGTCCCATCATAGCTGCTTCGCTGCATGACGAGGGGGATTATGCACAAACGGCGTATGGCGGGTACGGATTCAGAGACGTCGAAATTTTCGTTGGTGCGTTTCATAGCTCCTTCTTTACACTATCAACGTCCTGATGAATTGACCTTGAAAAAAGGCTCCATGGCCACCGCTACGAGCATCGGAGCTCTGTTCCTGGCCTATTTCTCAGCTTCGAAGAGGAAGCGCTCATGAATGTCTTTCGAATTGCAGCTTCTTCGCCCTTTTCTTACTGTTCACTTTTCACTTCGCGAATATTTTGGGATTTTGGGGTTTCGTACTTTGTACATCGAATAAATTGGATGTCTATAATCTATCTCTATCTTTACAGCCATCCTCGTTTTTAGCAGGCAAGCGTGTGGACCTCTAAGACGGTGAATACGCGCCGAGATGAAAAGTCAGAAGTGGACTTCTCAGTTTTGTTCGCCTACACCTTGACTTTCTTCCTTGTCGAGGAGAAGAACGTCAAGATGATCGCACCAATACTGGTAGCAGCCGCCATCGATCCTTCAGAGTCAAATTATCAGGTTAGAACCAAGTCTAACACAGTGAAGGAGAAATCGACCCGACTTACCAACGAAAATTTCAATATTTCTGAACCCATACCCACCAAAGGCAGTTTTGGCATGATCATCCGCACTGTTATGTAAGGATGCAGCGATGATGGGGCCAATGATCGCGCCAATGCCTTTGACGCCGGCGAAATACCCTATGGCAAGGCTCGTAATGTGGTCTTTGTTGCCTGTATCGAACGAAGTGAGTAAATATTCAGAGCAGGAGCGCTGAGGGTCTTACCTCCAATATCGGACGCAGCTGCTGGCCATATCGCTGCGAAACCTCCTCCCTAAACCAAAAACCTCTGATCAACAAATCATTCACCCAACAAAATAAACGTCTGAAACATACAAAGGCACCAAAAATCGCCGCAAACGCAAACACCGCGCTCAACGAATGCGCGAATCCCCAAATGAAGAACGCGGAAAGCGCACATCCCAGCCCACTCGCGAATATCACATACGGGTACGGGTACGAGTCGCATATCCTTCCGAAAAGGGTGTAAGTGACGACGCAGGAGACGTTGAACAGTGCGAGGGTGATGGTGGATGGCAGCGTGGCGGATGATAAGGAGGAGGTGTAGGTAGGGATGAACAAGCTGACGGGGAAGTAACCTAAGGCTTGGACGATGCTGATTCCGAACTGGAGTTTACTGGGTCAGGATACCTCACTGGGACGTTGATGATGAGAAGGAGGACATACCATGCAGTACGAAAGAGGGCTCATAAAAAGGGACAAATCATTCGGGAACCAAGGCTGCCTAGGTATCTGCATCGTCGAAGGTGGTCGAATAGGTATGCGCGGCTTGACACCGAGAAGGCATATCGCAGAAACCACACCAAGCGTTGCCGCCCAAATCCTGTTGAGTAAAACCTATCAAACTACCCAAGCCCAACCAAACAAGATCTTGACGAACCTCAAAGTCCATCTAAACCCAACAGCATCCAACAGATACCCCATAACAAGCGGCAAGATGAAGCCTCCAAGCCCTGATCCTCCGAAAATAATCCCACCCGCCAACCCTCTCCGGCGGACGAACCACTCTGATAGCCATACCAACACAGGAGAGTAGAACGCCCCTGCGCTAAGACCGAATATGATGCCTTGGAGGAGGATAAGCTGCCACACCTGCGAGTAAAACGAGTTAGACATAAGGTAAGAGCGAGGAAGAGTAGAGAAACGAACCTTTGTCGCAAAACTCGAAATTACAAGCGCCAACACCGCGACGCAGAGCCCTATCCACATGAAAGGCTTCGCATACTCTGGATATCGCTGAACGACTGAAGCCCTCCCTCAATCAACGACACGAACAAAGGGGAAAGAATCGCTCGTTACTAACAAGCAACGACAACCACAATCTCCATATACTGAATCGCCAAATTCGTCGTGCCCACAACCGACAGAGCCGCCGGCGAGGCGGTGTTAAACGGTGGATGTGAGGAGTAATAATCTGTGGTTACAGCAAAAACGTCAATATCATCCAACTTGAAGGATAAGAAAAAAACACACCTTGAAATATCCCATACGTATTATTCCACCCCCACACAAACGTCTCCAGAGTACAAGAAGCAAGACAGAATATCCACGCTTGCCGTCCCTAAAATCAAGCACAGATTAAACCACACATCAACCACGCGATTGCAAGTCCTAGTACATACCTCATCAACAGGCGGCAATGACGGGTCCTCCGCCAATCCATCCCTCACGAGGTTCTGAACGCTATCCTCCAGCTGCTGCTCAGGCTGCCCGACACTGACTGTATGATCATTCACCGAGCTAGGTCCGCTAGGAAACGCCCCAGGGTCCGCCTTGTCCGGTCGTTTATGAAGGAAAGCAACTGGAGAAGGGGCGCGAGGGATAACCTCCAGCTCTAAACCGTCTGCGTTCATCGAAAGAAAGAAAAAGGAAGGAGAAAAGGAAGTGGCAAGTGGCTCTGACTGCGCCCAAACGGATAGATAAGATATATACAGCCCCGTCCCTCCAGGCGGCGAACGACGGCAATCCAAAAGATTCCATATTCCACAAGTCATCTTTTCAATAATCTTCGCCCCATCGGCACCGAAATACCGTGATGCATGGCCATGAAGCGATCTTCGAACAATATATCCTCAACGCGTCGCTGTGCCTCGCGCCTCGCTTGGCAGGATCATGAGGTGAACATGAAGGCCAGTTCTATCTCGGTTATATCCCCGCACGGCAATTGGTCCAGTTCCTATGAGTCAGAAGCTGAGAGAAAGACTTCAGTAGCAGTCCAATCAACACAAAAGAGAATCGATTTTCCATATACCCATGGAGTCAGAAGGTGGATTCCGCAGCACGATGAATAAGAAAAACGTCTTCGCATTCCATAATTACCAACGCCAGAAGAGAAACCGTGACTAGTGCCTGTGCGCCCTCTCAAACACCGCGCTTTGTCGCGTCCGTACACGGGCAAAAGACGAAAAGGAATGAAAAGAGAGGAGAAAAATAAACATTCGACGAATCAGCCATAAAAATCCATAAAAAGGAAATACATTTGCAAAGGCACATCGTGATTTTACCAGCAACGCTCAGCTCCTCCTCTTCCTAAACCTCATCATGATGCTCTTATCCGGAATGACCTTCGACTCGAGCCACTTCATCTCATGCTTCGAGCCCTGCGCAAGCTCGAAGTTATATGTCATTAATACATGCGCGAGCATCATCTTGAGCTCCGCCACAGCGAAGAACCTCCCAGGGCTAGCACCAGCGCATCAGTCTCGTCCCCCAAAACTTCCACAAGTGAAATGATACGCACCAAGCAGGGCGACCATGTCCAAACGCATTATATTCCAAAGTAGGCGTAGCCAGCAGCTGCTGGTCCACGCCATCCTCTTTCGCAAAGCGGAAGCCGTCAAAGGCATCCGCAGAGGGGTAGTACTGCTCGTCGCGGTGATTTCCCCACGAGTTCACGCACAGGTGCGAGCCAGCAGGGACGATGGTCCCGTCGGAGAATGTGAAATCTTTCATGACGCATCTGCTCATCAGGACTATGTTCACGAACCAGACGAAGTCAGTCATCGATGATTCAGGCGAGAGAGCAACGGCGACGTTTAAACAGAACAGGTGACTTACCCAATCCAAGCCCGTTAACACGCTGTGTTTCGCGGAAGAAACTGTCGATTTTGAAAAGCTTCCCAATGGCTGCTTTTGTCCAGCCATTTTCGCCAACGACAGCTCGAACTTCTTCTCGCAAAGGTTCGATGTACTCTGGACGGGCAGAGAGCTCGTAGAGTACTTGAGAGAAAGCCTGAAAGGGAAAAGAAAAAGTCAACAAATGCAAAATGAAAAAAAAGTATTCACGGAGGGACTTACCACCGCGGACGAATAGGTAGAAGCGAAGCTGAACACAATCATACGCTTCGCCATATTTTCCGGTGTACGTGCTTCACCGGAAACTTTCGCAGCGTCAAGGAGCCAACTCATTAAATCGTTCTATGCACGGGAAAAGGAACTGGAATAAGATTATGCATACACGGGGAGAATGATACGTACAGGTTTGTCTGGCCAATCAATGCCATAAAGTCTTTCTTGTTCCAATCTATACGAGATAATAGGTTGAAGATGGTGGGCAATTCCAGAAGTAACACCTTCTACGTCGGTGATTTTTCGCCCAATGATACTAAAATAGTTTATCAATTGATAAGCCAGAGAAATTGAGGCAATGCAAAATGCACTTACGGCCGAAGGAACGTCGGAAAGAGATGGAGGAGTCGCCCTTTCACCAATTCCATGACAGATTGCACACACAATCGCCTGAACTCGGTGTTCCTGCCTATATTGCCAATGGAAATAAACAAATAAATTGCAAAGAAGAAAGAAAGAAAACATACATAGGTCGAGCCCCATAAAGGCTCTAGTGGTAATCCTCGAGATAACCTCGACGAGGCCGTCGAAAACCGGCACTGTGGTCCACTCTATATCGTGCGATGAGTGTTGGAATGTTTGGGTTCGAGAAATGAGCTACGCACCAGCGCCTTCGCATGGTATCATGTCGTTCAACGCCAATATCATTTCATCGCGGGCATCGTCAAATTGGTTCGCGAGGTTCCGCGTAAGAGGTCCACGAACGATGTTGATGTGGTATGCATTATCAGAGACCGCTGTCCCAAGAGTATGATCCCATTGGTAGAACTGTGTTAAGAACAAGTTAGAATGGGTAAATTCCAACGCATATACGAGCAGAAACACGCATATATCCGCATGGCTTACCACAGGGTTACTTCTAATTCCCGAGAGGTGGTTTTCTGGCGCCTTTCTTATGTCTTCGACCCGGTCTCTCCCGTTGGCGACGACCAGCCATTCGTCCAGCATTGGAAGCTTCCAAACTCCGTCTGGGTACTGAGAAATATGAGAAAATGCGGCTGGGAAAACAAAAAGAAAAGGAAAGATACCTTGTAATATCCTTCCTCCACTACAGAACGACCAGCAAACAGGAACTTGAAAGCGGAAAACGCGGACAAGAATGGGAACGAGTAGCCTATCGTTGGGATATGATCCAACTGTATAGAAAGTTCAGTCCTCTGCCTTCGCTATTTAGACAAGGAAGTACCTTTCTATCTCTTAACAAAACCCGAACCAGAACGAGAAACCCAAGGACCAGTCCGACTGGCACGATATCAACCATGTCTCTCAAAGTATGTGCACCAGGGCATCCTATTCATCTCCTCTCTCTTTTCTACCCTGCCAGCGTTTACGTTGGAATGAATTTCTTATAGACGACTTCAAGTAAATGGTGCCACTTTACCGTTTACCCGATAGGACGCCTCAGGTCAGGTACTGTCGTTGCCTTTGATCCTGGGGCAATTAGAGGAGTCGCCACCGGCATCGCTAGTGGGTTATCGGTGCAGAGCTGCAGCAGAAGAAAACAAATGGGTAAGGCCGTGTCGTAAGTGGTAGGAAACATGCGGCGGCGCTGAGCGCGTCCAGAAGGAGTTTGAAGGACAGAGGCGCCGGGCGATGTATCGGCACGTGATTGATGGCGACGCGTCGCGTCGCTTACCCTAGTTCCCTTCTCACCACGCTGAAGCGCGTTCATATAGTTCTCGCGCTTTAGAGACTTCAATGAACATCTTCAACTTTAGAAAAACAAGATAGCTCAAATTGGAAGTCGAGCGCAAACAACCAACCGACTATGATTGCAAACCCTATGCTACTATACAGGAGGAAAGTCCAAATTATTAAATGAAATAAAATACCAATGCAGACGTAATAGCGCTTTATGAGTTTCTGCATTCCCGCAAGCATTTTGTTTTCCCGCCAGTGAGCCTACACTTCCCTCCGCAACGCAAGTTCGTCTGTCGATATTCGGACTTCAAAGCTTGTTTGTGTCTAATACAAAATGGATTAGGCTACGCTCACGTAGTGGTCCTGGAACACTCACCCCTCGCGAGCTAGCTGACGGCACGGCGCTTAACGCGTTGTCGTATTTTTCCTCTTCTGCGTCCGATATAGTACGCGGTGGAGAGACGGTGCTCGTTAAATCGGGGAACCGGATGGTGGGATCCTCTTCTTGCCTGAGACCTTCTCTGGAAGTTAATCTGCATGCCCGATTTAGCGTCCCGAACAATAAATACGGGGGGTAGGTCACATACACGCTCACGGTCGAGATCACATAAACTGTTGCCCGAGTCAGCAATACAAATCAATCCAAATAGTCAGATTCTGAAGCTACTCACGATAGCATATGGCAAGCAATGGGATCAGCCTATTTGGAACGGAAGTTTAATTTTTCATGAATGTGAAAAGGAAGAAAATCCACGAACGAGTAGTATGTTGTCGATTGCTTGAAAATCAGAGCTGTACTAATGATGGCACACACTCTGCGTAATCCAGCCGGTGACGAATGAGCACGAGAAATTAATGAATACCTAAAAAACGTACCCTGTGGCGACAGCACGATTTATAGCGTATAAGATGAGCTTATTCACCAACGAATTCGTCCTAACAGAGAGAAAATTCGTCGTTTCTCGTCATACTTTAGGAAGAAGGACAAAACAATATGCATACCTCTGAATTCCCGACCTATGAGAATGTAATATGATAGAAAACCCCAAAGATATCGACACGTCACATAAGATGCTTGAAGTACTCTGTATCGTCGTTGTTTGCTAATCGACATAGGCCACATAAATAAACGGATTCATACTCAAAGCACAGATGAATGGCACTAACGTTAAGCAATAGTTGATGGTCGCTTAGCCTTGAGAAGAATTTCGTTTTTTGACTACCGCCGCACAAGTATCAGCTCCCAAGTGCATGTTGCCAGGTCGCCAGCGAAATACTCACAAAACAACAACTTGAACTGCGGGAATCATCATGCCGACGTTAAACAAGGGCCGTTACTGTAAAATTCAGATATGACTGACCTAGCCCACACCCTACAAGCACGAGTCATAAGTCAATATCATACGCAGAGTGGTGTTAAAGGCCTAGGCACTCACCCAATTGCATACATGATAGGACTACCTAGAACCAAAGGATGTTACTCAATATTTTTCAAGCTGAAATTCGGGAAATGCGACCATACCACTGGGAGAGCTATGTACCGCAGAGCGCTGCTGAGGTTTTTCCCCACTGTGTAGTAGAGCAACGATTAGTGTCAATCAGACGCTCCATCCAAAAAGCACACACCCTTCCATATCCGAATGGCAAAGAATCTTGAATAGCCATTAGCCACGACTGACATACGGGAGGGGTGATGGTATACTCACATTTGGGTTATGACTGCCGTCAAAGCCTGAGCAGAGTTAAAAGAAGCAAAACTGAGACCAGTTCGTAGACCTACCTCGCAGATGTATTCCCCCTGGTAGACAACAATTCAAGAGCCATGATTGTCAAACACATTTCTTTCGCCGTCGCAAGTGTAATCACCCACAATAATATAGCTAAAACACCAGCATACCATGAGAATCATGCAATACACTAACAGGGAGACATAAAAGCGACTCACAACCCAATTTCATCTGCCAGCGCCATATCCATTCTCCGAGGTCGGGTAATAAGCATATCATAAAGTTGAAAACTGACGAAGACGGATACAAGGGTGACTAGCAACCTGTGAGGCGCGTATAATCTTGTTCAGTATGCCGATGCTACAAGCGAGAATATGAGGCGTACCCTAGGATACCAACTGTCATCTTTACATGCCAAGGATCGGATTTTGCATGGCTCTTGAAATATTGGAGGATTAACAGCTGGAAGGTAAGCCAGCATTCAGCCCTACTCCGAGCTGGACGAGTAACAGAAGTAACGGGGAAGACACACCAGTGTCGCACCATACAAGCTGAGAACATCAGTGAACGCCGATCTCGAAATATTCAGGCTACTCACAAGGTACTCGTAACACAAGCTACAACGATCGCGCCTTCGGATGATAGTGCGAGCGGAGGCAACATCGGTGACGGCGGTGCACTTCCCGCATCAGTTATGGGAGGAGGCATATTAACAGCGAAAGGGATACGAGGAAGCGTCGTAATTACGACAACGAGCTCACCTATATAACTTTCACATCTTGTTTATATTAAGTCGGATTACAATATGTGAGCCTATTTGAAACCTCCACGTTCTATTCATCCAGGCTAGCAAGTCAAAGCGTTACAGTCGTGAAGTGGGATAGGGAGTTGGACGGAGTTTCTATTCAACCTGTGTACTAACTCCCAGAGGGTTTCGTACTAGCTATTACATACCAGAGCTGAGTGTGCCTATGCAAGCAAGCCAACGAGACCATGTGGCCGAACGTCGGGAGGGATGAAACCCAACATAGAGATGCTAATCTCACGCTAAGTCCATACCCTACAGCGGTGTGAGAGAGTGAAAGTCAGTCGTTGCTCTCGTTGCCCTTCGCTATGGCTTAGTACGCCAATGGGCCTGAGAATGCCTGAGAACCAGACCAATTTAGTACCTGAAAAAATGCACCAGCCACCCGGGAGCCGGTAATTTAAAAACACAAACCGAGTAGCGGAGTGCCCACACTTCGCAAGACCCCGTTGTATTTTCGACCCTAGCGCAGTACTTACCATTTACGTGGATAGATTCAATCACAGGTAATATGTCATATGTCGGCCCCGCCCGAGTACAGAAATACATAGACAAGATGGCTGATTGACGTTTTACGCACTTTTTCGGGCGTTGGCAAACAGTAGCAAACAGTGCGACAATGGTATGTATGGGAGGGAAAATTCTGGAAAATTTACCAGAAAAGGCTACGAGCCAACGGGCGCCTAAAGGCTAAGAGGAAAACTTGGGTGGAGAGTGGAAAGGCGCTGCTGTCGGACCCCGCTTGTCGGAGTCAGTCGGTCAAGGTACAGCGGGCCCTGGACTTGGCAGCCAGCCACGTGACTTCGTCGCGCCCCGTTAACTGAGACGCGATCAACTCGCGCCTCTTGCATTTGATCATTACGCAGGGCGCGTCCGAGCATATAGCTTGATATATCAAATAATACGGAGATACAGTCAGGGACGGTGGATCAACCGTTTCTCATGGGAGATCTCAGGAAATTTGTCGCCTTTCTTGACTAGCCAGAACGAAAGGCGATGATGAGGCTGTACCGAATCCATGGAGTGATCTTATGGTATCAATTATACTTGCATACTAAGACTAAAATTGAAAAAATGTCCCAATGTATGTAAAACTATGATCATGGCAATTCTAATCCTACTCCATCCTGAGGTTCGTAACAAGCTGTGCTGTATCGCGAGATCTGGCCTTGACGGAGCATCCGAGGTTGATCTTGTAGCTAAAGTAGCTTCTTAAGACATTTTCTGAGGAAAAATCTTCTAAAACTTACCGAACGATTCCCACTTCCTCGTAATCTTCATTAATTGGTAGCTCATTCCCATCATCATCTTCGGGGGCGCCAATGTCGAAGCAGGCCAGGACGGATACAATGACAAGCCACATAATTGAGCTGGCGACGTGTTGACCGACGCAGACCCTGACGCGCGACGTTAGCTTGACATAGAGCAAACGGTATGACAACGACCCGATACGTACCTGCGTCCAAATCCATAGGCCAAGATTCTTCCGTCATCGTTCAATTTTCCAGAGGCATCGAAGAACCTCTCAGGCTTGAATGCATCAGGATCTGTGTATTTCTCTGGGTCGTGGTTCATTGCCCTATATAAATATGTAAGAGGAGGATTCAAATAGGTTAAGTATACGGATCACTTGCCATATGTTAGGGAACACCGTAGTGCCCTTGGGAATAAAATATCCTTTGTAAATGTCGTCTTCCAAGGTAGCGTGGGGGACGCTCAAAGGTAATGGTGCGGCTATCCTCATGACCTCGCGGTAAATGGCCTCGATGTAAGGCAGCCTCGGACGATCTTCGTAACCAGGTAGTCGCTTGGTGCCGACTACTTCGTCGATCTCGGCTTGTGCTTTCCTTTGGATGTCGCGATGCTTGGACATGAGATGGAAGAATGTAGCCATGGAGGCGGTGGTCTGGATCAAGAAGTTAAATGTAATGTTCGATAGAGGTGGAATGGTACGACGTACGGTTCCGGATGCAGCTACAAAGAGGATACAGATAATTGAACACAAAGTATTTGATATGTTAAACCGAACGCACCTCCGTAAACAGTGTAAGCAATGTTTTCGATAGTAGCTTCTTCTTCCGCAGTGATACCAGAGCTAAATTTCCGTTCCAGCATGCTGGTGACTAGCGATGGAGAGGCTTTGCCTTCGGCCTAAATCCACACAGCCATCAGAAACACGCCCATAGTCCGAAGGATAATTCACTCACCATGAGTTTCTTAATTTTCTCAGTTGGTATACGCATCATCTCTTTCGTGTTTTTCCTCACTTCTTCCGCGATCCTAGAAGCTTTGGCGAATGGGACCCATGTCGGAAGTCGTCCGAGGAATGGGAACGCGTTGACGTAGGTAGCAGTAATTAGGAGATTACCCCCCTCCGAAGCGCTTTTCTCTGCAGCAATAACACACGGGTCGTCCAAAGACTCCAAGTGGTATCCGTACATCGAGGCCAATGGGATGGCAATAGAAAGTCTTTATATCTAAGGTCAGCCACGAGTAGTGTAGCAGGAACGGAAACATACTTCTTGATGTTGGTTTCGAGGTTGCTGTTGGGTGTACTCAGCAGGTCGACGAGGAAGTCGTTGACCTTGGAAACGTGGACCGGATCGTATTCCTCGGAAGCTCCTTTCCTAAAGTTCTGTTGACATATCTTTCTGTGCAGCCTCCAGACATCGTCGAATTGCATCAAGGAGATGTTAAATTCCCAGCCAAGTCTAGAATTTTAAAAAATTGGTGTCGGCCACAGCAGCGAGAAACTGGCCCAGAAAAATGCTTACATCTTGACTAGAGGGATATGTGGCCTATCAGAGTAGTTCTTCGACCGCTTTTCCAGTAGCTCGTCGGCATCTTCGAGACTGTTGAGGACGAGAATGTGGTTTCCCAAGGCTTCGGCGTGGAGAATTTTACCTGAAAGACATTCAGTATCTTACGGATCAGAATGATGACCTTCCTCACTGTTGTATTTTTTCTCCCATTCAACGTAGACCTTCGAGCTTTTTACGGATGGAATATCCAACGCGTTTCCTATGAGGAATTTTGGCTTTGGCCCGGGCGGGTAAGGAGCTGGCTGACTCTTTGTCAACCAGCGAACGAGTTTTTGCAAACTCCACAATATCGGGACGAGCAAAAGTGGAAAGAGGTAGGATTGCATCGTGAGGGGAGAGTAAGTGCTGGAGAACTCGGTTTATGGCCTTTCTACCAAACACGCTCTATGTCTTTATACCCTCGCTCTATATCCGTGTCGCCAGCGACTAATAGGTTATTGACACATAGTCGCAATCGACTGTTGAGTTCCGTCGCGCATGGGTGGGAGGTCGGGTCCTACATTGTGACTCCTCGACGGTTCCGGTCAAGAAGGAATAGCACCGGTTTAGGTCGGTGACAGCTTAAATCCAAACTTAGCTGCAGCAGGCGATAGCCGTTGACTAGTGACTAGTGACTCCTGGACGGGTCCGACGGGTGGTGTTCTGATAACCATTAGCTCATGTTTCAAGTTTCAAACATGAAGCAGAGTGTATTAACTTGAAGCTGAGTCTCAGAAGCTCTCAAATCCAACTCAAAGCGAGTTAAGCTCCAAGTTTTGACATATCTGGATCGCCGGAATGTTATTTATAGTCAAATCCGATTAAGATAAGATAAGAAAAATAGGAGAGTAAAGGAAGATCAGTAGATCCAAACGCAGAATTTCACCCGACTCAGTCATCTCGAAGAAATCAAGAGAGTGTCAGCGGGAAGCTTTACATTATTTAAAGGTCGGTCACATATGGTGTCTAAGCCTTCCAACCACATGCGAATACAAAAGTACCATGTTGGATCGCAGGTGAAGTACATACTCCGTCATTCGTTAATAATGCACCCTCTTCAAATGGGTCTTCCTCCACACTCGGTTCCTCTTCGATGAACTCTCTGCACCACCACCAGGGCGCGTCTCGATCCTCCGTGAAGCACTGAGCCGTTGTCGGTGATCGCGACTCCAATGCACACCTCCGGAGGTCCCAGTAGGCCTTTAATTGGCTCAAAAGCCGTTGAGATAGTACACTCCTTCGGTCATCCCTAAATGTCCAGAACCTATAGTGGGAAATGGAGTAAAATAGTAGGTCAGAGCGTACACCCATAGTCTCGGGCGCTCCGATGATTTGACCGAGTGATTCAATTAGAAGGTGGGCAATGCTTTCGACATGGTCGCTCGACTGGCGATATAACGCATATCGCATGAAGTCTGAGCAAGTATTGACGTGGAATATCTGAACGGCTGCCGCTTCATTCAAGTTGGGATCAGCCAGATGTGTAAAGTACGTCTTTAAGATTGACGAAAACTGATCTGAAAACTCTGCACCGTATATCAGCACAAGGAGTCCCAATTATCGTTTAGAAGAGAAGAAAACGAAATGAGAAAACGCACGGCTTATGTCATTTTTCTTTTTACCCCAAACCCAGCTGGATAGTGGGTGCACACATGCCGCCTTTTTGATATCGAAGTGCTCGTTTGGCTGGCATAGAAACGCCACCAGTCGAACATGCAACTCTTCCAAGTGGCATTGCATGGCATGTGGCAGACTATTCCTACGAGGGTTCAAGAAGCTGAGCAGAATCTCTTCGCAGATCTGCGTGGTGGGCACATTTACATAGGGAAATAGGTAGGAGGATTGTGCTGGGCCTGCGTTTAAACGCTGAGAAGAAAAGTAAACTCGTTGTAGGAGTAGCGAGGCTTCGGGATATGAATACTCCATACGAGTGACACGCGCTATAACATCCCGGATGGAATGGTATGCTGTGAGTAAGTCACGGATTTCGTCTCCGGATTTGAGGTACCATGAGAATGCGCGCTGAATGCCGAGAACGCTGTGATAGACATGACCAATGCGCCGACACATGCCCATCGTCGAATAGGCTATGTAATTCTCCCGTGCAACAATATTTGCTGCATACGCGTCGCACAGAAGAATGAAATGTTCGTCAAAAGACAGCCATGTCGCCTTCGACCAAGCTTCCAGGAAATTGACTCTATGTGGCCAGAGGTCCATGACAGGTTTCTCAGGATCCCGGGAAGCACGTTTCGACAGCTGCAAGCTGAGGACGATACGAGAGGGTAGCACAACCGTCAGATATCGGATACCGACGAAAAAGCGTACACCGGCATGAAAGACCTTATACGAGTACGTCATCGCCCTGCGAAATAACAACGACTGGCTCGATTTGAAAGGGCATTGAGCTGGAACACGGCGTGCATCTTTTGGGATGGGTAAGGCAAGGTAGAAGCCTTGCAGAGTAGGAAGAGTCGTCGTCACCCCTATGAAAATCAACGGAACGGCAACAAATATAACCACAGGGATAGCGACTGTGT
This sequence comes from Agrocybe pediades, assembly GCA_013053245.1. NCBI lineage: Eukaryota > Fungi > Basidiomycota > Agaricomycetes > Agaricales > Agrocybaceae > Agrocybe > Agrocybe pediades. Next base: position 130,502 of record JAACJL010000016.1, on the reverse strand, counting down.
GATTAAGTGACCAGGCGAAATCGACAAGCCCGATGAAGAAGAGCACCAGAGCACCTTGCAGCATCAGCGGCAAGGCTGATAGGATCTCTGGTACATGCCATTTTGTAAGTCCCTCCCGCCTCATGTTCCAGAGAGCCAGCTTTGTTTCCGCTGAAGCAGAGCTGGGATAATTCTGGTATTCCGCAAGCCATTGGAGGCACATTATGCCTACTAGCACCGTGGTCAAGCTGAGGATTAAGCTTATAAACCATAGGGAGTTGACGCGTAAGGATGTCGGGCTAGGAGCAAATGCAGCGCCCGCTAACGAGCTCGTGGAGAAAGTCGTTGTATTCCCGTTGGACGATGAATTACTGAGCTGAGCCGAAATATCCGCAAGGATCGCGATTATAGTATCGTTTGGGTCGGGTTGTAAGTTGCTGTATGCCTGCACAAGGAAAGCAGATAGAACGCTGGAGAAAAGACCAGCCTGAGCAGACGACGGGCAATGTTAGGTCTAGCTGAAAACATGAATGGTTTTTTCATTGACGACGCACGAAGATCAATAGGTTCTGTATTTCTTCTTTCCATGCTGCGCACTGATTCTTCGTTGCATCCATCGTTGGCTCTAGCAATGCTTCCCAATGCTTCCCGTCGCTCTCAGGCATCGGAAAGCGGAAAGGATCGCCTGCTTTGGGCAGCTGCTGGTCAGTTCTTCAGTGATCAATGGCGAGTTTTGTTGGCAGCCCTGCAGACCACATTTAATGCTCACCTCGTTGCCACGTTTGTCGTCCATTTCAAGGTCATCTTTGTGAGACGTATCTTCCATGAGATTTTAGACGTTGTGGTCGGATTCAAGCTGGCCAGTGCCACTGCAGTCTGCCATGACCGGTTACACGAGTCAAGCCGCTGTCCTTGGCAGGGACGGAGGGTGGACAGCTTTCATGTCGGGCAAACATTTACACATTTGGACAAGCCGTCACGAGTTAAAAATAGATGCATCAGTTACTTGCCAGTGCGCGACCAACAGGTAATCGGTATGTGACTGTAAAACGACTACAAGTACACGTCTGAGCACAGACCCGCTCAGATGCCTAAGTCGGAAGCATCTAATCTCAAAATATGAAGACGAAGCATATCTAATTTTTCGCCATCCTGAGATTCGTAATGAGCTGTTCTGCATCGCCGGACCTTGGCTTCAGAGAGCATCCAAGGTTGATCTTGAACCTGCATTCGTAATAAAAGTCATTTAATAATCTGTCCATGCTATAAAGTTATGGATGAGGCTAAACTCACCGAAGCAGCTGATACGCCTGTGGGTGATATGAGGGCGTTCTAAAGGTGTGAGTGTGTCTCCCTGGCTTCTAACCAACAGGAAAGCGAAGATGACGAGGGCGAAGCGAAATGGGACGAAAACGAGACGAAAACTCTCAGGATGTAAGCTACTGAAAGCTTCTAACCATCCTGGACGAAGAGCGACGAGGAGAGGACGAAAACGAGAGGGAAAACGAAATCTTTCTTGTTTTTTTGTAGCTAGGTACATGGGGGGTTTTTATATCTAAAAGAAAAGCTATTTTAAAATGAAACAGATGAATCAGGCTGTAAATGACATAGGACAAGAGAAAGATGAGTAATAATCAAAGAAAGCGAAAATTCTAGAATGTAATGATATAGGGAAAGTTGAGAAAAAAGGAGAAACGAGGTGGAGAGAACCTTGTGGTCTTTAGGCGCGCGTGATTGATGCATTTGATGCGCGTCGGAAATATCCGAAAATGGCAAAAGCGGCGGGTGTATTAGCGCGGTGCTCATCATCTCCTCCCTACTTAAATACTGACTGTCCCCAGTCAGCCGTAAAAGGGGAAACCGAATGACGAGTTGCGAAGGCGATAAAAGGAAGGGACTCGGAGCATGATGTCGAAGTCGAGACGATGGAGGTGATGGTGGTAAGGAAGGGCTTAAATACGAGGGAAGCAGAATGAAGGGTTGCTGGGTGGCTTTGAGTTCGAAATCTTGAGTCCGGGTAGGGTATGATGGCGAAGGAGGTAAGGATAAAATAGAACCAAAAGATAAAAGATAAAAGTAAATAAACAAATGTGGGACCAAAAACAATGAAGACGAAATCAAAGGTAACTTGTAGCTCAGAATATAATACAAGCAAAGAAAAATGGATATATCAGCGAGCCTTGCGAACGGGGAAGCGAGGTGGACCAAGAGAAAACAATGAATGGGCGCGAAAGGGACCGCAAGAGCGAGAGAACCGATGGAACAAGAAGAAAACCGAAGAGAGGATGAAAGAAATGATATAAAACAAAAATAAAAATGAAAAGAACCGGTGGAAGCGCAAAGGAAGAGCTGTGCGACGCAGGTCCTGATGGAAGGGAGCTTCTGATGGAAGGAGGACAACATCCTGGGCTGTAGGCGAAGTAGAAATCGAAGGCAGAGAAGGAGATGTGTCTGAGACGACGGATAATGAAGCTAGAAGCGATGGTGATGATTGGGATAGCTCCTGGTGCAGTCTGGATGGTTCTGGATGCGGGGAGCGAGTGGAGACAATAGGGGACGGCTGGGAAGGCGATGGCGAGCAGGGCGAGGTAGATGGCGGAGAAATTGACTTGGAAACGACGCTGAGAGACGGTGAATTAATGGAAGGCGACGCCAATGCTCTTGACGAAGTTCTGGTTCCAATTTCGCGGTCCGGGGGCGAAATGACGGCGGAAATCGAACGGGAACGGTCTGGGGCGGTCTGGACTGAAAGGACCTGAACAAAATCCAAAGAAATCGTCGAAGGCGACCGGGAACGATGACTGGAAGGGGAAGGCGGATTCAAATGAGCTAATTCTATATCCTGCGACTTGTAAAGAAGCTGCTGGACAAATGCGACGCGTTGCTGATTGAAGACGGACTCCTGGGCTTGTCTGAGCGAATGGACTTGTTCTTCGAGCTGCCTGAGACGATCCTGACGATGCAATTCGATGTCAATGCTGCTAGGACGTTTATGAACAACTGGAGACGCATGAGATGATGGTAACGAGTCCGAAACGGATGGAGGGTGCGCAACGACTTTAGGAGACTCCGGGGCGACGGCTGGACTCGTAGTTGACGTCTGGACACTGTTAATGACCGGGGAAACGAAGGAACTCGGCAGCGAAGCGCTTTGGGCCTTATTGACGCGACGGGTGGGCTCAGAAATTGAAAGACCGGGAGGAGACGCTGGAATCGACTGTAGGAAGGCGCTAGAGGACGTATTGGCCGAATTACTCGTCGAATAAGCTGCTGGAGGCGACGCTGGCGTTGTATTAGACGCTGGAATGGGATGCGACGCTGTAGACGAAAGATGGGATCTTAAAACGAACTGGGCAGCTTGATAAACGTCTTGCACGTCGAATGGAATGTCTGGGTGTTGATCGAGATGCAGAAGGTAAAGCCGGTCGAGAATCTGAGGGCGCAGTGACGAGTTGAAGCCTAGAATGTACAGGCGCTTCTCTTCGAGGTCCGAAAGGCGATGTGACTTGATCAGCGCGGACGAAATGGTGAGGAAACGTCTGTGATAATTGCCTAGGTCCAAAAGCGAGTGTATGCCGGCGCTAAACGTTTTCCGGACGAAATCTTCGAGCTCCGAAAAGGAATAACGCTCCGCATCGAGACAATCGGGGTAGAGGTCGTATAGCGCAAGGATGAACTCGTAGAACGAAGCCGAAGGGTCGGAAAATTCGGGTAGGCATTGCCAAAGCTCCCATGTGTCGTAGTCGAGATAACGGACTGCGTGTGATTTCTTCTGCTGATCGTCGGTAATGCCATACTGCTCAAAAAGGTAACGGAGTTCCGTGAGGTACTGCAAAAGCGACCGAGGTTGTGATTTGTCGAAGATTGGAGCGTCTTCTGCTCCGCGCGGTGGCATATGACGTCGAGGGGCGGTCAAGGACATAGCGAACGACTTGACGAAGAGAACCAATGAAAGATGGAGATGTGGAACGACAAAATGTTGGCTTGACGAGGGCGATGAAGACGAGGTGAAGAGGGAAAGGTGATCTGCGAAAATGCGATTTGAAATGGGACCGGACGACGAAACGGGGTGTGTTGGCTGAAGACGCGGTGTTAAGGAGACACCCTCGCGGTGGGCTCCAAAATGATACGCCTGTGGGTGATATGAGGGCGTTCTAAAGGTGTGAGTGTGTCTCCCTGGCTTCTAACCAACAGGAAAGCGAAGATGACGAGGGCGAAGCGAAATGGGACGAAAACGAGACGAAAACTCTCAGGATGTAAGCTACTGAAAGCTTCTAACCATCCTGGACGAAGAGCGACGAGGAGAGGACGAAAACGAGAGGGAAAACGAAATCTTTCTTGTTTTTTTGTAGCTAGGTACATGGGGGGTTTTTATATCTAAAAGAAAAGCTATTTTAAAATGAAACAGATGAATCAGGCTGTAAATGACATAGGACAAGAGAAAGATGAGTAATAATCAAAGAAAGCGAAAATTCTAGAATGTAATGATATAGGGAAAGTTGAGAAAAAAGGAGAAACGAGGTGGAGAGAACCTTGTGGTCTTTAGGCGCGCGTGATTGATGCATTTGATGCGCGTCGGAAATATCCGAAAATGGCAAAAGCGGCGGGTGTATTAGCGCGGTGCTCATCACAGCCCAATTTCCTCATAATCATCGTTGATTGGCAAGTCATTACCGTCAGCGTCCTTCGCTGCGCTTATATCGAAGCAGGCCAAGACGGAGGCAATCACCATCCACATAATGGAGCTGGCGACGTGTTGTCCAACACAAACCCTGTAAGAGTGAACAGCACAGTAAACACGCGTCAGGAAAGAATCTTATAACTTTAGGTCTTTAATCTGCATACCTGCGTCCGAATCCGTAAGCGAGGATTCTAGAGTCATCGTTCAGCTTGCCGGAAGCGTCGAAGAATCGATCGGGCTTGAAGGCGTAGGGGTCCGGGTATTTTGCTTCGTCGTGGTTCATTGCCCTGTAAATCCTGCCGTCTGAGAAAGCAGCGTCAGGAGAGCAGAATTAAGGACGAACCATATGTTGGGGAATACAGTCGTTCCTTCAAGGTGGGAAGTTGTTTCGTCAATAGGAGCTTGAAAAAGTACACCAATGAACCAACCTTTCGGAATGAAGTATCCTTTGTAAAAGTCGTCTTCCAAGGTGGCATGGGGTGTACTCTGGGGCAATGGGGCTCCTAGCCTCATAAGTTCGCGGTACACAGCCTCAATGTAAGGCAAGTTGGGACGATCTTCATAGGTCGGCAGGCGTTTTGTACCAATAACTTCGTCGAGTTCGGCCTGAGCTTTACGCTGAATGTCACGGTGCTTGGACATGAGATAGAAGAATGTAGTCATCGAAGCCGTAGTCTGAGTTGAAAGTGTTAGTTATACAAGCCAAACGTTTGGAACTCGTAGCGTACCGTTATAGAGGCAGCTAGCAACAATGTTGAGCCATATTAGTTAAACGAAAATCATGCAGGTGGGTGTGAAATCAACTTACCGCCGTAGACAGTAAATGCGATATTATGTACAGTCGATTCCTCTTCTGGCGTAACACCGGAGCTGAATTTCCTCTCCAACATGCTCGTAACGAGAGACGGGGACGCTCTACCCTCTGCCTGAAAGAAAGGAGTCAGATAGAGTCCGCCAGAGTCTTCAACAATGAGCGTACCATGAGCGTCTGGATCCTTTCAGTCGGTATGCGCATCATTTCCTTCGTGTTGTACCTCACTTCTTCTGCGATCCTTGCTGCTCTGGTGAATGGAACCCATGTCGGTAAACGTCCAAGGAAAGGGAAAGCATTGACAAATGGCGAGGTGATCAGGAGGCGTCCACCGTCGACTGAACTTTTCTCGGCAGCCACAACACAAGGATCGTCCAAGGATTTCAGGTCGTATCCATACATAGCGGCTAGAGGAATCGCTATGGAGAGTTTCTTGATGTTGTCCTCGAGCTCCGTGGTAGGCGTGCTCGCGAGGTCGAGGAGGAAGTCGTTGACCTTTGAGACGTGAATGGGGTCGTACTCATCGGAGGCCCCTTTCCTAAAGTTTTGCTGACATATTTTTCTGTGTAGTCTCCAGGAGTCGTCGAAATGCATCAGAGCGATGTTGAATTCCCATCCTAGACTATGATCAAACAGGTTAGCTTTGAGTACTCGACTGTCGTCGAAGACGATTCTCACATCTTCACGAGTGGAATGCGCGGCCTGTCTGAGTAGATTTTGGATCGTCTTTCCAGCAGCTCGTCGGCGTTTTCGAGGCTGTTCAAGACAAGGATATGATTTCCAAACGCTTCCGCGTGAAGGATGTTACCTGTAGGGAAATTATTAAGATTAATTCGGTGAAATAAGGATGTATCAAAATCGCTTACTATTGTACTTTTTCTCCCAGTCCAGGAAGACATGGGAGCTGTTAACGGACGGTATGTCCAAGGCATTTCCTATCAGGAGCTTAGGCTTTGGACCCGGTGGATAGGGTGCTGGCGGGCCTCTAGTGAGCCAGCGCATTAGCCTCTGCAGAGTCCACAAAGCGGGAACGAGGAGAATGACGTAGTAGGCGTACGATTGCATGATTGGCAGAAGGGGGGGAAGGTTTTTTGAGAAGAACTAACTTCAATGACTTCTTTATACTTATTCTTCCATGTACGTTGCGTTGTGTACCGCCCAGACGCTAATCATCCAACGAGATTAGGGTTTTACGCGCCTAGTTGCCCGGCAGACACGACTCGGTGCCTATTATGACTCCTCGACGGCTCCGGCCGACAGCAAGCCAACAGCATCGGATTGCTAGAGACAGAACTATTGGCGTGGGTTGCGACCCGTGTCTGAGTCCAGTGAGTAAAACCGGTTAAGTTCACCTGGAACCTAGTGCAAAAAAGACGACAAAAGGACGAAAAGGCGTCTTCTATTGGTCATCCTGCGATCATGCCAAGCCCGAAGCGTCATTTGATGCCAAAAATAGACTTCCCATGTTGAGTCACTAAGTCGCTAGTCACTATCGATAACCCTCAGGTCATTCAAAGCAAAGAAGGGCAAAGAACGGTTCTCGACATCGACGTGGCGGTGTAACGGAGTGCCAATGGGGTCGGAACTTATTGAGCTGCGACTGATTGAAGAATGACTTGGACAAATATATTTCAGCATTTCAAAATTGACTCTACAGTATTACTGCATACACGCAAAATTTACAGGTCTAATTTCTACGACATCGAGCTACGTACGCGACTCCAGCTCTGAGTTAATCAATGTTGACAAGGTGTTTATCTAAGCTTCCACACCGACAATATCGACAAGTACTTCATTCATCCTTGACCTTTCGAAAGCACGGAAGATCTTCCCAATTTCCGTCCCAATCTCCGTCTTGTCCTTGGACGGGTCACCCCAGTGAATAAGGACACCCAATTCACCCCTGACAAACTTGTACAACGCGCTAGTCTTTCCGAGAAGGTTTGCGGCAAGGGAGTCGGGTCCAGGCTGGTAGCTGTCGCGGACGTTGATGAAGATGGTATGGGCCTTGGCAGATAAGGCGGCCCTCCACGATGCAATTTCAGCAAGAGAGACCTCAACCGGAGGGCTTTGCTTGCCAAAGAGCTCGATCAGCGTCGAAGAAAGACTCAGCATGATATTGTCGAAGCGAGGTCCCGAGTCTTGGTCCGTCGTGTTGTTTAGAAGGACCACAGTCTGATTGAGCAACGCGGTTAAGAAGACCTCGTCTATTTTGGTGATCGATCCGAAGCGGGAGAGGGTCTCGTCCCTGAGAGTAGCAAATAAGCCTTCCCTGAACACGACTTCCATTGCTCTAAGGTCGACGGCCTGGCAGAGTGCGTACAAATGGGTAGCCATGAGCTGTTTAAATTTCTTATCAGGACCGGTAATAACTGTAGAGTAAGCGGTACATTACCATCCTGGTAAGTTTGATGGCTTCGAACGTGTACCGGGCGCTAATCAAAGCGAGGGAGTTGATGGCTCTGTCATTCCATATCAATCATCGTGTGTCAGGTATCATATTGGGTGAGCTCACTGGTTGTGCATTTCCGCAGAGACTACGTGAGTACTGACTGGATTCGCAAGATATGCGATCTCTGATAGAGTACAGATAGGTCAGCCAGATGCCTAGGTCCGAGTCGAGATAGGTTGGAACTAACCAGAGAGGTAGGATGCAGCAGCAACATCAGCAACCTTGAGGCTGTAGTCTATGCTCGGTTCGTTCACTGAAAGGTTAGGTGGGAGCCCTCTACTCATGTGGCTGTCGAGGATTTCCGTGAGCTGGGAGTATGACAATTTTGCTAGAGCAGTATACACGTCAATCTTAGCACCCTTTTCAGCTATCTCGAACTTACCTAGATGAGAAAGAGCGAGACGACTATGTTCCATGGCCTAGGCAAACCAAAATGTTAAAGAACTTATAAGGCTATATAATATGAAATGCTCAACTGAAGTAATTCTAAACAAGACAACGTCAACGCCTTTCATAACGCTGAACAAAAATATCTATACTCACGACATGGCCATAAAGTTCGCACCATGGTGCAGGTGATGACCTTCAATATCAACGATCGGGTTATCCGTGGTGGAGTTTAGCTCCACAGAAATGGCTTTCTCTGCAGCTAAAAGTGTTTCAAGCTGTGGCCCAATCCATTGGGGAGTGGCACGGAGAGTGTATCGATCTTGTCGGAGCTGTCCTTCCGGATCGCTCTCTTTGTGTTGAACCTTCGCCAGCTTGGATGTCTTCAGAATCTCCCTAATGTTGAACGCGGCCTCAATTTGACCTGCATGAGGACGGGAGGTATCGTGCAGATATGGCTCAAACGGCTCGCGGGAGCTTTTAATAGCCTCAACCGCTGTAACTTCCAGTGAGACTTATAATAGACACTGATGCTCGAGTCGTACGTACCGAGGGCTGTAAGCACTTGAGAAGCTATGGCTAGCGAGTGACAGTCATGGATAGCTAAAGCGGCTACAGCTGTCGATGCGCCTGTTCCGTTAACGAGGCTCAAACCCTCCTTAGCAATGTACTCGACGGGTTCAATCTTGAGCTTCTCGAGAAGACTTTTAGCGTCGTAAATCTTCCTTTCGGGGCTAAAAAAGTAAGAGAACTGTTAATTTTCGGAGCAGCTTGCGTAGCTAGTAGTGTAGCTTACCCTGTGCCATACCAAGCCCTGATGTCTGGATTTCCAGTGAGAACACTCGAGATGTACGAAAGTGGTCCAAGGTCTCCCGATGCACTGATGCTCTGCCTCAGCGGTGCGCACGGAGCTACGCCGTGGCGGAGCAACTCGTAAAGCCTTTCGATCACAATCCAGCGAGTCCCAGACTGTGCTCGAATGATAGAGTTCAGGCGAACGAACATGGTTCCCCGAATCCAGTCTTGAGGCATTACGAGAGAATGGTCAGCGGGGGTGAGCTCCGATTCAAAAGATGGGAGTATCCCGCATTGGCATATTGCAAGGAGTGATTTCTACCAGTGATTGTAAGTAAGCCGAATGGGATATAATTGTCTACGTGATAATCGTACCTGGAGTAACGATGTCATCTTCGTCCTTGTCGTGGCTAATAGATATTGGATCAGCGCAGGACAAGAAGAAGAGTTCCGCTGTGAATAGACTTACCACTCCCACCAAAGCCAGTGGTAACGCCATACTGGCTCTGCTCTCCACGGGCCAAATCTTGGACGACGTCGACAGCTGCGCTAACGCGCTGCTTTCTAGCCTCGGAGTCATCTATAGCAGGAATATATCCATGACTACAAGTAATAGAGGCCATTAGCATAACATGGCATTGACGATGTCTCAACCAGCCGCGCTCACCGGCAGACAGCAACGACTGAAGCTACATCCAATGAAGCGCCGTCGATAATAGCAGTACGCGTCTTGGAGACGTAGTCGCGGACGGCTTGGAGTTGGGCAATAAATGCAGCTGTGTGCTGGTTCATCTTTTACGTAGTAGACTCAGAGATCGGAAGACAACGAAGTAAACCGGGGAGGTCTAGTGAAAATTACATCTGCAGTTGAACGCTCTTATACTCAGAAATCCTGTATATCTGCTATTCAATACCCGCTAGATGGAGCAGCATATGATTGGTAACGTCCGGATCCATAGGAGTTTTGGCGTCCTTCTTTGCGGAGATGAATGGCGAAGGTTCTGAGGATGTTCAAGGAGTAGAAGAAAAAGTGTAGGCCTCCATAAGCGGCTATGACTGAGTTAACCAAACTATCTAGTACCCTAAACCGATAACATGCTACGTCGTACATGGCTCTGAGTTTGATAGACGTATGGGCGCCGGTGATAAGTCCTTGACTTACTGTGCACTTGTCATTCAACCAGCATTGACGTGTAGCTAGCAAAATTTTAGATCCATAACGACGAATACTCTGTAGGCTATAGCTAAACGGAGGTCCGTCGTGTATTCGAAGACTTGCCTAACCGGACATCCTATACCCCCGGCCCCTCCTTTCCGTGATTTTTATCTGTCGCAGTATCATAAGTAGGTGTGTAGTTACAGAAGCGCACCAATATTGGATCACACGGGCAGCGGACGGAATTATGTGCATGCACACATTCTCACTCGTGCTGACACAGCTTCCTGGGAAGGAAGAAACAAAGCTTTACCTTTAATAACAGACGTGCCTGGCATATGTCGTATGACAATTGGTGGGCGCTCAATGGGTCCCTGCTTGTCTACCAAGCAAGCTCGGCAGACCGTTGCATCCGTCTTGAGAGCTTTTTCAACCTAAATATTCCATCCCAGTGCGAAAGGTTCTACCACAGAGACAAACATCTTAACATTGGTCTTCAGCGTTGTGACCGGTATGGCTTAGCGACACGCTGTCCAAATTAAGCAAGCGACCCCCAATCGGCCGCAAGCGGCACATCTATAAATAGCAACGGGTACTGGAACCCGTTTGCTGTGGTGTGTTCGAACGTGATACATGTACTCTTCATTCCTGTACAAGTGCGATGTGAGTGGAAGCTACAAGTAGTTGACATAATATTTTGCTTTGGGTTTTGTACCCGAATCGAGCAACACATAAAAATATAAATTATTTGCAACACTTAATACTTATGATATCCTTTTAATCCTCTGATCTGCCTTGTTATTAGATCCTCAATGGTGTGCGTCAACAAATTAGTCACGCGTAAGGCGATATACAGGAAAGATTACTAACATCGCACAAGACGCCATAGATCTTCTTCCGAATGCGGCCTTTGCATTTCAAAATTGACATTCCGGGGAATCGGGATTGCCTAATATGAAGCATCCTAACTTAGATCGCCCGACCACAGGCTGGAAGAACGATCTACAGGAAGAAAAGATCCGCATGTTTCCTTGAAATGTTTGGCAAGTCGCCAGCGGTGATTTCTACTCCGCATCATACACCGGGCGAACGATGGGCTGGGGAAAAATTCTGAATGACCAAGGGTTACCTGGCAGTGATTCATCCAGGGCATCGTCTTTACCTCTTTCTTTCTTTCCGCCACTTTTCAACCTCTCATATTTGAGTTTCTCGGTTAATGGAGCCCTCACAGAAAGAAAAAGTCGATCTTTGCACGCCTGAAGCGATGAGCGTGCACACGATACAAGCAGGTGAAAATTCGGATCGCTCCCTATCATCTGCTGGGTATCTTGCTGCGGGCAATGACAACCCCAGTGCTGCTCAAACAGAGGAGTCTCTTCTACCTCCTGTGGATAAGGTGAGCTACAGGACAGATATTATTCGCTTTGACCACGCTCAAGTAGGTAACTAATCATATTGTAGGGAAGGCACGCTTGGACATTCTGCTTTTCAGCCTGTGTCTTCGAAACATTTATCTGGGGTTGGAATAACACGTATGGCGTCTTTCAAGGTTTGTAATATTTACCGTCCCCCGTCCCCTTTCCACGCGACTGATCCTGCCAATGTAGATTTTTACTCTTCTCATCCTCCTTTCAATCACTCTTCGGCAGCGTCAATTTCGGTCATCGGTACAGCTTCTCTCGGCATTCAATATATGACAATTGTGTTCCTAATTGCGTGTAAGCTTCTCTCTCCCGGGCCACCTTCCGAGCTGACACATACAACGATGTCAGTCTTCCAAAGGTATCCAGAGTATTCGAAGATAGTGATGTGGGCATGCCTTGGAATATGCGTACTCTCGCTTGTGATATCTAGCTTCGCGACGCACGTAAGTTGCGCTCGCACATTATGCTAGGGTTTTCAATGCTCATTGACTTGGTGTTTGTTGAAGCTGTGGCATTTAATAATACTCCAGGGAGTTGTATTTGGTTTAAGCGCCGGCGCACTCTATGCACCCATCGTGATGTGGCTGTCGGATTGGTTTGTTGAGCGAAGAGGCCTAGCAGGCGGTATAATATTTGGAGGCGCGGGGGTCGGAGGGTTCGTATTTCCTCTTGCCATGGGCTATCTTCTGAAAGGCGTTGGATTTCGGTGGACGTTAAGGTGTGTAAGTATGTTATATCATATGGCCAACTGATTCTAAGGCGGTCGCGGTCAGGATATGGGCAATAACCCTGGGAGTCTGTTGTGGAATTTCCCTCCTTGGCGTGAATCCACGGGCGCCAAACGGGAAGATGAAACCAACCGTACCGAGACACCCGTGGTTCCCAAGAGACTTGTATTTATTGAGAAGACCTCTCCTATTTTGGATCGTGAGTACTCTATCTGACTTCCCACTTCATTTTAACCTGTACCCAGGTTGGCACCACTGGCGTCCAGGCTCTGGGATACTTTCCCGTTAGCTTGTTCATCCCGACGTATACGTCTTACTTATCCTCTGCCACCATTTCATCAACGATTACACTGGCACTTTTCAACGCCGTCTCGGTCGTTTTCTATATTATATTCGGACGGGTATGTGACTCATACCCGTATCCGTACGTCATAGTCGCAAGCGGTCTGGGAAGCTCACTTGTAGCATTCTTACTGTGGGGCTTTGCTTCTTCTCTGAGCCTGGTTTTCGTATTTACTGCGATATTTGGCGGCCTGAGCGGAGGATTTTCTGGAATTTGGCCTGCTGCTGCGTCAGAGATTGGAGGTGCAAGATCTATGTTTTTATTCGAGATTTTGTGCTTAAAGATCCTTGACGTAGGGACTAGAAATCATATTACGAGCTTGGCGTTTGGATGCTTCGGTGCGGCGAAAGGAATAGCTGCCATAATAGGTCCGATAATAGCTGCATCGCTTCATAACACGAGCAACCAGGCCAAGGCGGAATATGGTTCATTTGGATTTCGTAACGTCGAACTATACGTTGGTAAGTGTCTCTAGCGCACTTGATCATGACTATCTTTCTGAACTCTGTGTTTAAAGGATCTATGGCTGCAGCTACGAGCATAGGTGGACTAATTCTTATATTTTACTCGTCTTCAAAAAAATAGTTTGCTAGTACATGCACGCGACGCGACGCGTATCAAATGATTCGTCGCGACTCGCGACGCCTTTAGTCACGTGAACACATGTTAAGGGAAATTTCAATTTGCTTCGTAAAATACACGACCTTGACGCCCACCATATCCATCGTATACACCATATTTCGCTGTACCTTTATCCAGATTCGTACCTCCCTGACTTGGCCTAACTTCATTCAATGCCCTTGTCCACTCACCTCCGACCGACACGCATAGGCTTAGTCAGACATCATTCGATAATGGAGTACTCGACTGCGCAGTGCTTTCATATCCATTGAAGTCTCGGGGCTTACACTGTAAGCACACATGGGCAGGGGCCTTTTCGAGTGATACAAATAAGTAATTTGACCAGAAGCTTTCAACAGGATTTCTATCATACGGAAATGTACTTGACCCAATCAAGAACAGTGTGTTTCACGGCTAGGGAGGAGCGCCGTTGAAAACAATAAATACGACGGGTCTCTGAGAAACTTGAGGTACGTGTTACTATCTTCCTTTGCATCACTGTGGTTTAAATGGCTCCATATCAAGCTCTAATCGACGCATGTGTCGCCCTGGTCCTCCTTACTTCAGCGGTTTTTATTTACACGACGAGTCGAGAGCAGTCGCGCGCCCTGTATCCCCCAGGTCCTAGAAGATTTCCTTTGCTGGGGAACCTTCTCGATCTCCCAACCAGCTTCGAGTGGGTAACTTACGCCCGGTGGTGTAAAGAGCTAGGTCAGAACTCACGACCACGATTCTCAACCATCGTCACCCATCAATACTGATCATCAATTTTACCACTGTATATTAGGCTCAGATATCATCTATCTGCATGCTTTGGGAAACGACGTAGTGGTTCTTGATTCGTTAGAGGCCATAGAGGATCTCCTTGATAAGAGATCCTCGACGTACTCCAGCCGGTAAGCAAACATACGGGTGTACTCATGCATATTCGAAAATTATACTTCCTTTTACAGACCACGCTTCCCCATGACCGTTGAGATGTATGTATATTTATTTATTTTTCGAAGATTTGTCTCTCCCTCAGCTTGCTAATGGCATTAATAAGGATGGGATGTGACTGGACGTTCGCATTACTGCCATACGGGACAGCCTGGCGAGACCGACGCAGGATGTTTGCACAATATTTTCATCCATCTAACACTGAAGCATATCAAGAGAACCACACCACATATGTTCGGTCGATTCTTCCTGGGTTACACGACAGACCGGAAGACTTTGCGAACGTGATACGCTAGTGAGTGATCACGATTTCTTCAGTAGAGTACCTCACCGACGATGCTTGATACAGTGCGGCTGCTGGGTCAGCGATCTCGCTCGCATACGGCCTACCCATCAAAAAAGTCAACGACCCCATTATCGACTTGGCTGAGCAGACTATAGCGAAGATTAACGCCTCCGTGCTACCGACAAATTTCTTTGTCAACTTGGTTCCAGCTCTCAAGTACCTTCCGGAATTCATGCCAGGTTCCGGGTTTAAGGCAAAAGCTAAAGAATGGAGGCAGCTTTCAGAGACTCTAAACACTCGACCTTTTGAGGAAGTAATTGAAAGGATGGCAAGTCTTCAAGCCAATGGTCGTCTCTCGCTCTAGCTAACTCCACCGATAGAAAAAGGGAACGGTCGCTCAATCATTCACGTCATCTTCCCTTGATGAATTGAGCCGAACGGGCAGGGGAAACCCCAAAGACAGGAAAGTAATCATGGATGTGGCGGCGTCCATATTTGTCGGTGAGTTCGCTCCAACATCCGTCTGGCGTTGGAATGTCGAACTGAGCGGTATTTGTTCATTTGTATAGGTGCCGCTGACACCACTGTGGCAATTGTATCCACTTTCATCGCAACTATGCTTTGCTTCCCCCAAGCCCAGCGAAAGGCGCAGCAGGAGTTGGACAGAGTTCTGGGAGGAAGGCTGCCCGAATTCAGCGACGAGCCTGACTTGCCGTACATAGCGGCATTGGTCAAGGAGGTAATAAGGTAATTGTTTATCTTAGCATCGCCGACTTTGACTGAACCTTTTAATGATCATATCAACTTGACTCTCCAGATTGGCGCCGATTACACCTGTTGGTAAGCCATCCTCATATTCCTAGTCTAGAGGACCACAGCTAATGGACTAAATGCTATCTTTTTCGGAATGATTCCAGCTGCACCGCACACAGCGACGGAAGACGACGTTTACCGAGGGTACTACATACCGAAGGGCACCATCGTTATCCCCAATTCCTGGTAAGAAAACCACGCTCTTGTACCAGTAACGCGCGATTTACCCAACGCAGGTCACTCCTACACGACGAAGTTCATTATCCTGAGCCCGAAGCTTTCAAGCCTGAACGCTTCTTGAAGGACGGAAGGCTAAACCCCGAGATTCGTGATCCAAATAGTATCATCTTCGGATATGGAAGGCGGTAAGTAAAAAGGCTCCCTTCTCCGTCAAGTTGGCATATCTCACCGCCGCGCACTGATGTATCTTCTCCAGAGTCTGTCCTGGAAGTCATATCGGCCTTTCCTTCTTCTGGATGGCTGTCGCAACTATTCTCAGCACGTTCAAGATTTCCGAAGAGGTGGACGAAAACGGTTCTCGGGTGAAGCCTGATATTAAATGGCACACAGGAGTCATCTGGTAAGCTCGCCTTTCAGTGATGAGTTTTATACCCAGCTAATCGTCGGCTCACCTGCAGTGAACCTGCGCCTTTCAAATGTACCTTCAATATAAGATCGAGGAAGGCCGAAAAGCTTGTTGAAAGCATTCAATTTGAGGAAGGAGAATGATTAGTTATTTGCAAAGTCAACTGGAAAGCGGAGAATTTTATTCACAAATCGTTAATATTTTGTGTCTCGATTTCTACATGTGTATGCAGTAGTAATTCGTCATTGTATAGTACCATTCAACGACTATCCCAAGCAAGTTGCAGGGACGGCCATATGTAAGTTACGTCGCATTTTAGAGCTCTTCCATACGCCTGGCCAAGAGGTCTGCCACATCTAAAATGCTGGGTACATCCGGATTCCTTTCAGAATGGGGTGGAGCGCGTTCATAAATATATCAAACAAGGCTCCTATGCTATCAGCCGTAAATCCTTCGCGATACTGAGATGGGGGCATCTGGGATAACATGCGATCGACCAATTCGTCTGGATCTTCTCCGTTCCACTCATGAAGTATGGATCATGCCAAATCCGAGAGAGCCAGCTGAAGGGTTAGGAACTGCTTCGTTGCTACGCCCGAAAGCAAGTTTCTCGACCGCGGGCGACAGCAGCATAGTTATGCTATCATTGTTAATAAAATGATTTTATCTTTGACTGTCTGGTTAACCTCATGGTATCCACAGCCCCCGAGTTCACAACTTTCTCGTAACATCTCTTGAAGCCGGTCTGAAGAAGCGTGAAACACTCCGACAGGGGGACAGATACGGGGTACCTGGTTGCATTCATGAGGATATTTGCTCTGGGATGCACAGTGGTCAAGCGCGATATCAACGCGCAGATAAAGGGAAGATTTGAGAAGACAATCAGGTCACGAAGCTTGGGTAGGTTTAAGTTTGGGAGGTCTTGCAAATCTTCAGTCTCGAGGACCAGTGCTCCATCGTCATCCTCTGTAGACGTCAGGTTGACGTTCTCGAGGTTTGACATTCCATTCAGCGCCCACAAGAAACGGGGGTGAAAGGCTGAATCCAGCACGAGATGGATGTCGCGCAACCTGGGAAAAGAGGGTGTGCGGAGATCAAAAGAAACATTGCCCAATGCCAGGGACTGCAAGCGTGGTGCGCAATTGGAGAATAGTGGACCGATTGCTAAAGGAAGGTGTGGGTCGGATATATTGGATAAATGGAAAAATTCTAGGGTAGGCGCAGCAAGGTAGATGGAACTCCACCGTGGATCGTTTACGATATTACTGTGTTTCCCAAGTGGAATCGCAAACCGTCTTATTCGTGACCAGTGACCCTCGAGGATAGCAAAGAAGAATTCGTTGAAGGACAGATCTTCTTCATCGTCCACCAGGACTCCATAGATGCTCAGCGGGGAAGACGCCGTCCGTAGCCAGACTTCCTTTCTCCCCTCTGCGCTCAAATTGTGCAGCTCTTCCAAGTTTAATGCATTCGTCCAGATCGATGATGATGATAGTAAAAGGGTTCTCCACTTGGAGCATACTTGGGATGTTCGTCGGGCGGTGAGAAGTGATGTGCCCTTCGCTAGAACATCAAGTCCATCTACCGTGAAATCTTCATCTTCGGGAGTGTTGAGATTGAAGATGCGCCAGAGGACTTCGTCGGGAAGTAATTGGGCCATAATATGTTGAGTGGTCTTTGCTCTGTGTAAGTCGAGGAGGAGTAGGTCGTTGCGATCTCTTGTGATCGGTGGCAAAAGCCCTCACCTGTGTTTATCTGATTGAGTAGTAGGCTGGTAGACGGCAAGAAACCAGCTCGAACTTCACGCGCACGTCTGATGTCGCTAATATCTTCTATTCCTAACAGTCAGCAACAAGGCTGACTTATTTAAATATAATGCGCAACATTGGAACTCACAAAAAAGAAATGGAAACGTTAAACCAAGTTCATTTGGCAGAGGGCAAAGATATAATAACGATTCATAAAATGGAGAGCAACAAACCAGGACGCGCAACTCTACAGCTCATATCATCTTCCCGTCCTCCCTTGTGCTCTGTCCACCCTCCCCGAGTGAGATGTCGTGTTCTCGAAATGCGATTTCGGACAGGAAGAGCGAGGAGTGATGTTGCTCAAGACTGTCAGGTCTTGAAGAAAGCATTGTAACCCGCCCCACCATGAGCGTAGGGATGATACCCTGAAACGACAGACTTAGAAGTTAGGTTGAATAAAGTTGAAAGGAATTATAAAAAGGCGTACTGTGATTGGTCCGAGTATTGCTGAGAAGTAGGTGTAAGCTTCGTACATGGACGCTGAGCGTACGATCGTTGGAGTGGGGGCGCTGACGGCCACAGTAACGGTAAGAATCAGCGAGTAAATAGCAGAAGACTGCACTGTAATCTCGATGATTCTCTTCAAATTCTGGTTCCTCATCATCGCTCCGCCGGCTACCTTTCGTGAGCTAGAGTAGATCCTATGCGCAATGAGATAGGTGCAAGTCAGGCTGACGAAGACGGGGATGACGATAAGGGCGATATGAATCGAGTTGAAAACCCGTGCTTTTGCGGGGGTGACGTTGTGGATATTCACCCCTATTAAGATGATCATGGCTATATAGATTACTGTTACAGTGGCGAGTTTTATGTGAGAATTTGTTATGACATCGAAGAGATAATTCGGCGCTCACCGATTTCACTAAGCAAGAGAAAAGAAGGAAACGCGATGACCCGGAAGGAACGCCCCCAAACATGAAAGCACCGCCAGAGCTTGAATACCGGGGTTAAGGGCAGTCCACAGCAACGGAAGAAATGTGTCCTCACCATAAGCCAGTCTGCTAGGATAAAGGGACCAAAGTACGTGACGTTCCCGAGTAAATGTGTCTTTGGGCTTGGATAAGTACGAGTCGCGCCAGCAATCGACTCTCGAGTTGAGCCCATGATGACGAAGGTCCAATAGGTACAGTACCACTGAAGGCCCACTTGAGACATTGCCAGTACGAACAACATAGTAGTAACAGCGACTACCACAGGTTGAGGCCTTGACCGCCGTCGCTGGACTGAAATCTGACGGTAAGAAATGCGGAAAGGGGATGAATGTGATGAATGTCGGTCGTACGGTAGATGTACATGGTGGCGATATACACAACGATGTATACTCCTATTTTTTCAACAAAGTTAGCGGCACTAAACTTTGAGTAGATGTTCTGCTTACCAGAGAGCAAAGCCCATATAATCATCATATTCATGCTAGCCCTGACCTCCCGCTCTTCAGTTGACACGGCATCCATTACTGCGTTGTTACATGGAGGGGAAGAAAATGAACATGCCCACATGGTCGGGCTATTGACTACTTATATATCGTCATTTACAGGTCGTGATTATCAGGGACGGTGGTTCATCCCCTTAGGGAAGGAGGGAGCATTATAAAATGGTGAGCAACAGGGGCGGTGGCTGGCGGTACTCGCCAATTGCAATTTGACTGTGTGATGGGCGCTGGGGCACAAAGGTGGATAATAATACAAGGACGACCACAAAGCATACAGTGCTATACTGCCCACATCCTGTGGATTAAAGCACACGTGCAAAGCTGCACACCGAATCCTCTGAGCCAGCCTTCGAAATAATGTGCATACCAGCAGGTGACTGCACATCCTCTGAGAGTGAGCTCTTGGCACCGCCGCCATCATCAGTCGAATTTAGACGACTGAGCGCTTTATCGGCAGTCGCGAGATTGCATGCCGAGAGTTCGTGATTAGAGAGTCGTCACGAAGAAGTTTTGGGCCTATTCAGCGTTTACGGTATCGGAATTTGGAAAGTATGTACGAAGTGGCAGGCAATCGTAAAGACGCATTGGCTAAACTAGACCAGTGACCACGACCACGGTCCACAAGCATAAGTAAAAGGAAAACTCGAATGCTGAGTGCTGCGTGATAAAGCCCTTCTCAAGGCGACTGAAAATGATTACAGTACTCGAGCTTTTGAAAGTTCGTATTTGTCGTTATTAGACATCAATCGTATCGGCCTCCAAATTTACTGACGAAATAGTAGCTTCGGCCTTCACACTAAAGGGTGATGCATAACAGCGCATTATCATGAAACTACAGGTGAGTGTTTCACGCTGTTGCATAGCTGTAAAATACTAAAAACATCGCGACGGAAGTGATAGATATTAAATTGTCCTTTCCTGAGCAGCATTCAGAATAGTAGCACACAGTCGCGAAGTGAAAATCTGTATTCGATTGCAGTTTCACTCGACAACCTTTTACGGGGGCTCTTATGAGGTATAGTACTCAGCTCCTTTATTCATTAGGTCTGAAAGCTTGACACATTTCCCCGTCCTCAGCATTCTCCGTTTGTCGGAAAAATTAAAATAGCTCATTAGGCCGCTTATGACGGCCCTATCTAATGAGTCCCGAAGTTAACATCATTAGGTACCTTCACAAACTAATTAGACACGCAAATCACATAATTAGGTTGCTTCGTATAATAATAGTTTCGAATTTATTTATTTATTTAGATCACTATTCGCTCACGAAATAGTCTGGTATCGAGTCAATATAGTTGAATAACTAAAGTACTACTCCCAAGTACACTCTACGGTAAATAAAGTTACATTGGACCCTATACTACGCAGCACATTCACCCTGCACTCACCTAAGGCAGCCAAGTCCACCGCGAGTCCCGTTCATAAGCCCTGGATGGAGGGAAAGTCAATTCTTGAACACGTCAGAAACTTGAAATGGTGGGGCACTTACCGTAACAACAACCAGACCTAAAACTCTCCCGGCATGTCTCCATCCGCGCAAGTTGAGGTTCCAATCTTTAAGGGGATTCTGAGTGTTAACACCCTCAACTTGGATGAGCGGAAGCGGCTGAGGAAACGATGGTGGAAGGGAAGCGAAGCCATACTTTGGCGACTGGACGCGAGTTTGACATGGTGGTAAAGAAGAAAGGACTTTAAGTCCAACGATGCGCTGGCAAGGCCCAAGTCCGAAGCGGAGTTTTGAGACACGACCCTCTTTTATCTACCACTCCCAACGCTTTGGTTCGTTTTCCGTGATGAAAAGCCGGAGCGAAGCGAGGCCTGAATCTTGTAGGGCTTAACCAGATTATTCCGCTTCTTATTATGTGTCGGTAACATAATAAAGAAAAACCAATCTAATCAGCATTCTGTTGGCTTAAACTGAATGAATGATGCCTGATTAGGCCGAGAGGAATGCCTAATTAGGCTCGAATCTAATCAGGCACTTTAGGGTTTCCAACATGTACGGTTTAGCCTACGGTTATTAATGACACACCAGCAGTCAAGCCTAGATTCTGTTTCAAATAGATTCGATTTCTTCTATTAAGAGCGAGGGTGGGGCTAATGTACTTCAAAAGCTCACCTTTCCCAATTGTACACCACACCTTTAGCGAGTCTCCAGTACTTACCCTGGCCAGGAAGTACTATGGCGTGCGGAATCACGCTTAGGACGGATGGTACTTCGAGTTCCAGGTTTCAAGAGCATCTGTTACGCATTACATCAAACAACGCCTTGATATCAGCGATTCTTACAGGTATGCTTGTGGAAATCCCATTGAGAGGCCTAACGTGCTGATTCTTCCTCATTTTTCCCAGGAATGTACATTCTAGTATATTTCCTTGCGGCTTATTTCCATGGCGCGTCCACTTCCCTTCTCTGCAGTTGATGCACGCTGAGTAAATACCTCTCGAACAGTGACCCAGTGAAACGAGGTGAACTCGTGTGAGTTCGGATGAGGTGAGACGAGACGGAATCGTCTCGGGGTTCCAAACCACGGAGGTAAGAACAATGGTAGGTAGGGAAAATAGGGTAGTGAAGTAGAACAATGAAAAGCGAAATAGGATGAGGACTAATAGAACCGTAGCTTTGTTCTTTTATTAGTCTTTGAGAGCGACGAGGAAAGGAGGCGAAACCGTGAACGTGAATGTGAGAGAAATGGGCGTATATTTCACTGAGGACAGCTGTAGTTTTCTACCTAGCTTTTATAGCTACTCTCTACAGCTACAAATTCGTGTATGAGGGGAAATTTACTCTAAAAAAAATCGTACGAGCTCTAATTTAATGAAAGGGTCGTACGAGACGACGGAGGAATAATATGGAAAATGATAGATGAATTTTTAGACGAGGAGGAATCCAGCAATCCATTGTTTTCGAACGAAGGCGCGGCGAGTCTACCGATTCACGTGATGCGTCGCTGGTCAGTGCACGGCCGAGGACTTCGTTGTTTCGCGTGTAGGCGCTACGCGACCCTTACACCAGCAAAGACAACATTCACGGGAGCAGCGGATGGTCTTCGCTGTAACGACGCTCCTATTCCTCACTGCGCTAGCCCAGACAGCGCTTCAGTGGTACTCGTATGACTGTGAGTTCGTCACTATGGGAGCGACGCGAGAGACGGTCTACGCTGCGATTATATCCAATGATTCACCGATCATCCATCTGATGTCAAATATCACCTACTTTGGCTTGTTCATCATATCTGACTGGCTAATGGTGCGCAAATCCTGTGTGATGAGTGCATTCGAAGGTGATTAACGTTACTATTTCTTACAGGTATGGCGATGCTACCACGTATGGGGACGGTCATGGTTCATAATTGCGATGCCCTCAATCCTCCTTCTCGCTGAGCTTGGTTCGTACGATGATTTGAAAATTACATGTTCTTGTCAAGAAATAACATGGTTACCCTATTTTTCCAGGCGTGTTTCTTGCGTTGATTATTGACATATCCGCGAATATCCATAGTATTAACCCGGCCAAAGCTAGGGTCTTTGACATTCTACAAATCGCCCTTTACTTGATCCCCGTCGTCATTAGCCTGGCAACGACATACCTCATCTGCCATAGGATATATTTTACCTCGCATGCTCGCAATGGGTTTAGAGCCCCCTTGAAAACGACTCTGAGAAAGGTGATTGACATTGTCGTTCAATCCTCCGCTATGTACACTGTCGCACTGCTCGGCACTGCTCTGGTAGATGTGCCTATGCCTACCTCGAAGCGATCAGATACGCGGGAAATAGCGTATCGATACATGGCTGCAATCCTAACGCCCATCGCAGTATGTCTTGTTTATCTTTTAGGGCGCGTCAGTCACTAAAGTAGGCAAATTAATAGGGAATTGCGCCTACTCTGATGGTAGCTCGAGTTGGATTCCTATCGTCCAGCCAACCAGATAGCTATGGTGGGCAATCGCGACCTCAGCCAACCTCCATGATGTTTCAAGGTCTCGATACAAGGGAACTGTCAGGAACTAGCGTTTCGTTGGCCGCCGAAGACGAGAAACCTGCAAATGCAGCGTCCGTGTAATTAAAGCGTATTTAGTACAGTACCGGACAATCAAAGTCCAGCAAAAAAAAGACCGAATTTTCTAGACTTAGGTAAGTGCAGGAAACGTTAGTAAACCATTTGAGCATGTAAATAGACCCAATAAGAACATGTTTCAACGAGCCGATTTTGCTCAAACCCACTTTTGATTTTTTGACCCCGAAAATTTGGCCAATGCCCAAAAAAATCGGGAAAAATACGAAAATATGCGTAATCGATAGCTTTCGCTGAGCCGAGTATGAATCAATCAAAATCTCAGGGGCGCGCGCTAAATTTGGGCTATAAAATAATAATTACGCAAGCATATTTTACTATTTTCTGAACCTGAAGTGAAAAAATGGTCACCCAAAACCCACGAGACAAAGCTTCGGGGCTGTACCAAGGTTCAAATTCACAGAAAAGACAGTTCTGACGTTTGTGAACGCACTGCAAGAAACCAAAGCTGCGGCATCAGTGCGGCATTGCTTAGCTTGCAGCGATCACGTGTCAAATTATAAATAGATTACATGTTTTACGAGTGTTCATTGCGGACAACAGCTAGAAATACCTGTTTTGGCTTTATAAGAGTAAACTATGCTGCACATAGTCACATAAGCAAAAGTATGACCCTTAGAATACGATCTAAGTTGGTGTTGACGACCCTAAAAATGTCGTTCAAACTGCCCAAAAATTTGGCCAACCCAAAAACACGTGGGAAAATTCCGAAAAAGTCGCTATTCGACGTATTTCGATGAGGGGAGTCCGAATCCGTTAAAAGAAATGTGCCAAAAAAAATTCTCCGGCCTAAATAAATAAATAACTATCTTGCTGGACTTTGATTGTCCGGTACTGTACAACCACTGAGGACTAAGGCGTTTAGGTACTAGTATCTTCTCACTTAATATATGCATCTTATCTTGCACTTTCGGTGAAGACATGACTTGCATTAAGATCCAGGTCGACGCGTTGACCATCGCCATACCAAGCCATGTCCAGTTCAGGATCACAAATAGACGCAAGGAGTTCAACAAGTCCTCACTCATTGTGTTCGGTTCTCACTAGGTCATGCATCACTGCAGCGCTGTATGCGTGCTTCCAACCAGGTACAGTCACTGCTATACTTATTGCTGTTTGCAAAATAGTTGGCGCGACTGCCATTTTGAGCGAAACTAGGTTTGTCATATAAATTCTGCGTTCTTGTCCATAAATAACGCGATCGTCCTTCTTTCAGGACTATTTCTTGCACTGATCGTTGATATATCTGCAAACATCCACAGTATTACCCCAGCCAAAGCTAGGGTCCTCGATATTCTAGAAATTACCCTTTACCTGATCCCCGTCCTTATCAGCTTGATAACGACATATCTCATCTGCCATAGGATATATTTCATTTCGCACGCAAGCAGCGGCTTTATGTCCTCTCAGAAAATGACCCTGAGAAAGGTGATTGAAATCGTCGTTCAATCTTCCGCCATGTACACCATCACTCTCCTCGTCACAGTCCTACTAGACGTGCCTGTGGCTGCTTCTCAAAGATCAGGTGAACGGGAAACAGCGTATCGCTACATGGCTGCAATTTTGACTCCCATAGCTGTACGTTATGACTTTGCTTTCTCGCCTTAGATTTGGTCAGCGACTGAGGTGGGCAAATTACAGGGGATTGCTCCAACTCTGATGGTGGCTCGAGCTGGTTTTGTATCATCAGGACGGACAGAGAACTACAATGATCAATCGCACTCTGAGAACAACTCCATACGGTTTCAAGCCCAGGGCTCAAGGGAAGCGTCGGGAAGTTCCAGTGTTTCTTTGGCCGCCGAAGACGAGAAACCTACAGATGCAGTACCTGTATGAAAAATATCTAGTGTAACCGGTGCGGCGTTGTACAAAGGCATCTTCGCACTTAAGATATACATTTTATTTTTATACTTGATCACCGCCATACCAAGCCATGTCCAGTTCAGGATCGCGAATGGACGCATGGAGTTTGAACAAGTCCTCACTCATTGTATTCGGTTCTCACTTTTTCTCTTCGAGCTATGCTACTAAAAAGGCTCATTCTCTGGCGAAGGACAAAGGCTTTCCTCATCGAAGCACGTTAGGAGCTGCAAAGGTTTGTCCTAAAAATAGAACAATTACTTACCGTGCCAAAGGGCTTTGTCTTATTTTTGGCGCATTGTCACGACGATGTCACAATGTCGCTGTCCCCCAACATTGTCCGGTACAAGCTAAATAGATGAACTTCATAACTAATATTTTCCACCTACGACGCAGAGGATAGCCTCGCGTTCTCGACTAATAGACAGGTAAGTGACGTTGTTCACAGTTATGTCGCAGGATATTAATGCTTGCCCAAAAGATGGACGAAAATGACGGCACTTCCATGCTACCTATCGGACCTCGAGAACTGCGCAAGAGGCGCGAAAGGAAGATGGTAGATCTGGGTACCGTTTACTACAGTGGTAAAGACACGGATACGGTGAAAGTCAAATTCCCAAATATCAAGCGGCTCAGCGCGATAACGGACTCCCTATCTACGGCCATGCTTCTTAGCGTCATTGATCCGAGAGAGGGATGCGTCCTCGACTGGACTATCAGCGACTCCTACGACACACCGCCGTTATCCTGGGAAAAGGCAAAGCTTCTTGGCGAGGGCTTTAAGAAGTACATCCCCTCCACTCCAATCGATACTCTTTCCATTACCCACACGGACTACGCTTTTCTCGTGCAGAACATGATTCGAAAGGCGAAGGACATTTCCGGCCTTCGGTTCACACTTTCTGTCGTCCATCCAGACAACGCGGACTGGGAGCGAGCCGCGACTCCATTTCTCGACAATCTCCTAACGGTCGATCTCACATCGGTCAAGACGTTCGAGTTGGATATCGTTTTCGAAGACCTGAACATTAGCCCGCACACCTCGTTCATCAAGATTTTGTATGCGCTTACGTCGGTTGAAATCTTTCATGCAAACCAGAAAACGGTAAACGCCATACTCGCAATAGAGGAGAATCACGGAAAAACGTTATTCCCAAATTTGAAAGCCATCCACTACAAAATTACCCAGACAGTTCACCATTTTGAACGTAGGAATCAGGCGGGTGAATTGGTTGAGTTTGTCATGTTAGTATAGACACCGTGTAACCATTTGTACAGTCATTTCATAGTACTGTAGCGCAAGTTTAAGTATTCTCTGTCATCATTCTTTTCTTTCAAAAGATTAGAATTCTATCTGGTTTGCTCATGAAAGAGGTTGGAACTGCATGATAGACGTCGCGTCGCGTCGAGTCTTCCACGTGACATTTTTTTCGGCGCGCATTGCCGACGCGGCTGACGACAAAGATTAACCTCCTATCGCTAACGACGACCACTGCTCTCGACTAGATTCTCTCTACCTTAGACATCCCTATTCACGTACCGCCCTCAAGTGCCCACTATAGGCTACTACAATGGCCAAAGGGGTGATACTTAACGAAGACCTGCTTTGGATGATTTTCACCCTCGTTGCCGAGGACGACCAAAAAAACATGTCCAACAGGCTCCAGTGCGTCTTGAATGGGACGCACGTATGCCGACAGTGGCGCATGTGCCTACTTTCAGCGACGAATGTATGGGGTCGCCTCATATTTGTGGATAGCAACCGCCCACGTGAAAAGAAACCCACTCTCGAACTGCTCGAGCTCGTCGCGAAGAGAAGCGGGAATACAAGTCCGCTCTTCATCGAGGCTACTGCGACTCGACATGGCGTCGATACCGGCCTTCGTCTCTTCCTCTGCCAGCTTATGAAAGAAGCATGGGAAAGGATTCAGGAGATACACTTCGAGCTGATAGACGATACCAGGGACCAACAAATTAGGAAGAGGACTCGAGCAGTCATAGCTCGACCTGCTCCCAACTTGCGAATTTTCCGCGTATACGGAAGCGACTTCAATATCACCCACGATAACGACTTTATGTTTATATTAAACAAGTACGACAAGCTCTTTTCGGAGGGGGTGTACCCAGCGGATCGCGCCGTCCCGCCTTTTGCCAATTTCGCACCTCGGCTTGAAGAGTTTTTTGTTGGCCATATTTATTTCCCACAGCAGGCGGCCTGGTTATCAGGTCTCCGGTCCTTGGTGGTGGCTTACGATTGTAACGCACTATGGATTGCATATCGCTCTCTACCGCAGCTTCTTGAAGCTCTCCAGTCCATGCCCCGTCTGGAATCTTTGGAGTGTCGTTTACAAGATTTCCACCGTAGGGAAAGCCCACAAGAAGGGAAATATGTGGACTTGCCTAACCTCAAGTATATGCTGCTATCGGCACATCCCGATATCTGCACATTCCTCCGCGACCACATTCGCGGCGCTCAAACTGGTTGCCTGCTTCACCTCGAACTCATGGTAGACGAATATCTGGAGAGTGATGGCTCTAACTTTATGAGCCTTGGCGATGTGTTTTCGACAACACTCCAGCGGAACATGGCACTTGCCTCTCCTCCCGCCCAGCATATAACGTCTATGACGATGTTCTTATGTGACTACAGAATGGTGTTTCACCTCAAACTCCAATCTGCAAGGTTTGGGACTATACCCACTATTCGATTCGATCATTATCCTGGATGCGAGCGGAAGGAAAACCAGGGGCTTCTTGTCGCTTTACTCTCAGTGTTCTCGCACTTCAAAGATATTACCACCTTGAAATTAGGAAGGTTAGACATGGGGAACTACTATATAAAGTGTCTTCTATCAATGACATCCGTCACAACACTCGAGGCTTGGTTCAGCGGCACTCTTTACTGGTTGACCTTTATCAGGTAGAATGGCACCGATCACGTCATTTTCCCTAAATTACAGACCCTGCGCGTTCACATCGACGAACCTCGTGGTTTGGGGGACAACCAGGAAGGTCTCAAAATTGGACGCGCGTACAGGCCTAACCGGATTAGCCAAGCAATAATCGCTTTTTTTGATAGTCGCAGTGGACTGGAACCTGTTCCAAGCATCCAGCAATTGGAGATCAACTGCACTGATCCAGATTACAGCGATGCTCTCACCGCGATTCAGCAAACGGCACAGGAGGTGATTGCAGGACTTCGGAAATTTGATCCACCAACAGTCTGTGGCCTTCGAATCAGGTGGATGAAGTCTTGGGAAAGGGAGCAGGAGGAGTATATGTTTGATCATGAAATTCGAGAATAAATTCAAGTTGTGAACTTGAAGTAGATTCAATTTCTTACTCTATGGCACTCAGTATAAATAATTCATGTTTTTCTTGTAATTACATATCTAATTTAAGTCTTTCATCCCCCTTCCGTCGGTGTTCATCGAAACGGGTAATATTTCACATCAAGATAATCGAAGGTGTAAGATCAACAGCTTATAAACGCTCATGACCTATCCACGCTTCGAGCTTCAAATGGAAAGACACCCGTTCGTGACGACCTTCGGACGAAGGAACCAGGCTTTCATCTAACAGAGGGTGGACAAGGACTTGGGGCTCCTGCGCTGCACCCTGTGAAGCGGACCATATTTCACATCAAGATAATCAGAGTAGTGACACCGTAGGGATACAACGAGCCTGTGATATCAACTGTACTCCGAGCTCAAATTGTGAAATAAAGTCCACTTGAGAGGGACACCGGAAGAAGCCCAGCCAATGTGGGGAAGTGAGGTAGGAAAAAATCCAGCTCCTCCATGCCCTTTTATAGTCCATGGTCTGACAGGTTCACCGGTTAGACGAGAGAAATAAAGGAGACTTGAGTGAACAAACATAACAATGGCACCGGCCCTTCGCGGCCCCTTTGTTGTAAAAAATTCCTTTTATCAGCTCCTTTGAACGCAGACGATAATGTTTCCCTGAAGGGAGATATAGTCCATTTTCAACTTATACCGCTTTGTTTGAAAACATAACTCAAAGCGGCAATTGTTTACTGGAAGCACGGTATGCTCCCCCTTTGTTCGACTTACGCGGGGTCGCGAGTCGCGACGCGACGCGTTCTCTCCTTCGCACGTGATGTATTTATTCATTTTTCGGCGTCGGCAAGTTAATGTCAGGAAAGTCATCTTCAACGTCGACTTCGATTCTCCTCGACACTTTTGACCTGTCCTCATGAGCAGGGTACTCGCACTCTTTCTCTATATATTTGCGTCGCACTCGGTCGGAAAGTATGAACGAGAATTATACCGTCTTTCTTGGTTATATTCCTCTCGAAGCACGCGACGACCTCACAACCACGAATTCCTATCCCAGATACAAGCCCTTCAGCGCTCGAGGGTACCTTCTTTGAGCATCTGCCGACGCAGGAGGCTGTTTGGTTCCATGAGATGACTTTTCAACTCATCAGTGAGTATGTTTGGTAAATATAACTACCCTGTCCCCTGTGCTGATATCGGCGCCGCAGCCTGCGCTAAGGTAGTCTGTTAAGGAGCCTTTCGTGTATTTGCATTTGCCCACGAACACCTCACACCTCAAAGGGCGCACGACATGCCCAACGTAACACGAGACGCCGATACTTCCTACCTCACGGTCTACCTCGCTAACTCCAAGTAGATGGCTATCCGTGGGCATGCCACAACCTCACTAGCGCTTGTCCTCATGGATACTTATTCGCCTTGAAATGCCATCACTGCTGTGTCTGCTACGCCTACGTAGCTAGTGGCCGCTTGAGGCTGGAGCAAAGGAATGAGCTTGCGTGACGGTTCAGCTGGTTGTGAGTGTTGTCTCGCGCGGATGGCTTGTTATGGACTAATAGCATTCAACGATTCCTTCTCTATTTCTACCATCATCGTATCTGTCCTGTCCCTTCTCTCTTGTTTCATGTCTACGACTACATTTACGATAGGTTTCAAAGTTTAGAACGTCCATGTTCACTCTTTGAATAATTCTCATAGTTTAATATTGACACATTGGGGAATATTTACTCGAAGTCATATTATTTAATTTGATGTTCACATTTGACTATCCACTACGGTTTGAAGTGTTGTTTGTGTGTTGTGTTCCCAAGTTTGATCAGGACGCTACGCACGAGGCAAACGGCAGGCGCCGGTTCGGCACGGCCTGGCACGGCATCGTGTTCCCCAGCAGCCAGAAGGCTCTCTCCCACCTTTCATCTCCCTCTCACAACGTCGAGACACCTTTGTTGATTTATCATTTCCAAGGCGCATTTATTCTGATGTCCAACACTGTTACTCTCAATGAAGACGTGCTCTGGACAATATTCACCACGATCGCGGAGGACGACAGAGACCAAATGGATGACCGCCTGCAATGCGTCCTGAATGGGACGCTTGTTTGTCAACAATGGCGCCAAAATCTACTTTCAGCGCCAAGTATATGGGGTCGTTTGATTTATGTGGACAGCCTCAGCCCGTATAGGAGAAAGTGCACCCTTGAACTACTCAAGCTTATCACAAAAAGAAGCGGGAGTGCTAGTCCGCTTTTCATCGAAGCAACTGCACTTTGGCAGACAGCAAATCAGAATTTACGTCTTTTTCTCTGCCAGTTCATGAACGATGAATGGGAGAGAGTCGAAGAGATACACTTCAACATGGTAGACGAAAGCGCCGACAAGCAGATCAGGAACACAACGAGAGCTGTGGTGGCTCGACCTGCACCGCGGTTACGGGTCTTCCATGTTCAAGGCGACTTTCATGACAGGGGTCGTCACTTCAATTTTCGCGCTTATTTTAAAAGGTACATCAACGACAACATTTGCCGCACTGCAGATCCCCGCCTCCTCCCTGTTTTCGCAAATTCTGCACCTCGGTTGGAGGAATTCCTTGTCTCTGACGTGTATTTTCCACTAAATGCACCCTGGTTATCGACACTTCGTTCACTGGTAGTGGGTCATTACTGTATAGCCCAATGGTTTCCACCGTGCGAGTATCTATCGGAACTTCTTACGGTCCTGGAGTTGTTGCCCGGCTTGGAATCCCTACAGCTGCATCATTTGCGACTCTCCACGCCTACACCTCCCCAGCCGGACCCCCGCGTTATAGATTTAAGGAGCCTCGAGTGCTTGCAGGTAACTGCCCCCTCCAATATCTGCAGTTTCCTCCGTGACCATATACGCGGCTCTCCGGCGGGCCGTGTGGTGGACCTTGGTATTCTGGTGGACGACAATCCGCGTATTGAAATCCTTGATTCAGATTTCGCGAGCTTGGATAATGTATTTTCGGAAACACTCAAACAGAACATGGCGCTTGCATTGCCTCCTGACCAGCACATAGATTACATCACAATGTATCTGGCATGCAGGCAGATAATATTTGTGCCAAAACTCCAATCTCCGAGAGACGGGACTTGTCCTAGTATCCAATTCCAGCATAATCGCGCGCCAGGGCAAGAGAATCGTGCCCTCCTTGCAGCTTTACGCTCTGTGTTCTCGCAGTTCAGAGATGTTACGACCCTGTTTATTTCAAAATTGGACATGACAGACTACAACCTCAAGTGCCTCCTTTCATTACCATCCATCACGACGCTGGAGGTGATGTTCAGCAGTGTTCTGTCATCGGAGAAAAAGCAGTCCCCGGACAAACCGATAGAAAGCAGCATATGCTACCACAAACCATCGCAAACCGCAGAAGGTTTGTGGTACCATTGTAACCGCATCGTCATGGTCGTGACCATGACAAGCTCAGGAATGCTTGTCCGGTTTGCAATGGTTGTTGAGGTCGGAATTGATGGAATGCTTCAGAATGGTCGAAAGGGATTCCCGAGGTAGCAAGCTTTTCTGTTCAGGTAAATAGGTACATTCAGCAGAATTTAATATAATCCTCGGAAGATTTCTTATGTTTGAATTCATTTTTGAGTGCTTGGCGAGGGATTCCGTGCTGTTCTAACCTGTCCAAATGACATTAAACCTCGGAAACATTGGCTTAAGTGTGAGATAACTAATTGGGATGCATGATGAGAAAGGGCAACGAGTTTGATTGAGGTGGTAGTACAAAATACAGAGGTCCCTACAAGCAGCAAAAGAGACCGAAGCACGAATCACAGACAGCAAAGAGCAACGTGATGAAAAAAAGGATTACAAGACATAGAGCAGTACGAGAGCGAGCAACGAATAAAGCACATATGTAATCAACAACATAATGCGCCCCGCGTTACCCTGTCCTTCGCACCGTGCATACCTGCCAACAGCACACCATGCATTGGATGTGGCTGTGCCTACCGCCTCCTTGATTGTAATGCGTTTGCTCTTGCTACGTACCCGTGTAGTTGTTATTTTGTACGACATCCCAAAATATAAAGAATCTTGAAATACACCCTTGATTTGCCCTTGAGGTCGCCCAAGTAGACAAGTACACGTAATGAATGTCTGTTGACACAGTTGAGACACGGCTTTAAAGTGTGATAACCAGTTCACCACAGACCGCAGCTTTGGCTCAAGCCCTGCGTGAAATATCACTCTACACAGGCTCACCTGCTGGTGTGTAGTTTCACGCTGGGCAAGGCTGGTCCTCGCAGCGTGAATATTCACGCTGGAGAGCGTGCTACTCTTCAGCGTGAAATATCACACTGCCTGCACACCTCCACCCGCCGGCGTGAAACTTCACGCTAGGGCGCGTGCTACCCTTCAGCGTAAATACTCACACTGAAGCACGTACTATGATCCTTCAGCGTGAAATTTCACACTAGGAAATGTGCTTCGGCGTGAATATTTACACTGCGAAGACCATCGTTGCCTAGCGTGAAATTACACAACGGCGGGTGGAGATGCACTGTGCAGTGTGAATATTCACGCTGAAGGGTAGTACGTGCTTCAGTGTGAATATTCACGCTGAGCTTGGGTAGTACGTGCTTCGGCGTGAATATTCACACTGCGAGGACTAGCCTTGCCTAGTGTTAATTTTCACGCCGGCGGGTGGAGGTGTGCAGGCAGTGTGATATTTCACGCTGAAGAGTAGCACGCTCTCCAGCGTGAATATTCACGCTGCGAGGAACAACCTTGCCTAGTGTGAATATTCACCCTGGGCTTAGGTAGTACGAGTTTAGCGTGATTATTTACGCTGAGGCATGTACTACCCTGAAGCGTGAAATATCACACTGCTTGCACCTCCACCCGCCGGTGTGAAACTTCACACTAGGCAAAGCTGGTCCTCGCGGCGTGAATATTCATGCTGGAGAGCGTGCTACCCCTCAGTGTGAAATATCACCGTGCTCATGGCAGCTGGCGACTTGGCATATGGTCGTTCTGGTCGTTCCGTGGTCGTCACTGAACGACGGGACGACTGAGTCCCCGACTTGATGCCGACTTGGCGTCGTACGGGGGTCATAGAACAATGTGACGACTCTGCGTCCCTCAAGCGTCCGTTATAAGTTCTGTAATCAAGATTTGTGCCCCCTTCCCTATGAGTCAACTAGGAGTAGAAAATGGCCCCGCTGGATAGTAGCACTCTTTCTTAACGGTGCATTGCCATAAGAATATGTATGAGCGTCCGTTTGCACATTTATTATTACCGACGTAATATAACTTTTTTTGCTATTGTCGACCACTTAACGTGATTGTCTACCAAAGTTAGACTATTGTCTACCACACTTTTTAGATTATCTACGGTATTTTTCAGTTCTCTACCGTTTCGAGTACATTATTTACCGACTTTTTAGTTCTCCACCAACATGCTAGGATTGTCGACCAATGCTGGAACACATTGTCGACCATATCCGGTGACTAAGATTTTGTCATGCCGTTCCTGCCGTTCGCGTTAATTTGGAGGGTTGATCCAGAAGCGGCACTCAGCGGCAATCGACGGAGTTTGCTGACGCACTAAGGCCCAGAGCAAGCGCCGTGTGGCCGGTAAATGAGTATCCCTCCATGGGTCACATCCCTGGAGCCTTATGCAGTAGGGGCTAGTCCTGCTGTACTCAC
The DNA here is from genome assembly GCA_013053245.1 of Agrocybe pediades. Classification (NCBI taxonomy): domain Eukaryota; kingdom Fungi; phylum Basidiomycota; class Agaricomycetes; order Agaricales; family Agrocybaceae; genus Agrocybe; species Agrocybe pediades. The sequence continues at coordinate 96,346 of JAACJL010000016.1, read as the reverse complement.
ACTGAGAGCTTGAAGGCCATGGTTACAATGTGAGTTATTGAGAGCCTGAGAGATTACGCAGGTAGGTCTGTGCTCCATGCCCTTGCCCAAGGATATCCGCCCGAGTTCTGACGGTAATGCGAGTACCCTTCTAGCACCCCGGGTTGAGATTTCGGGGCGCAACCTGGAAAGAATGAAATCCTGTTTAAAACTATGAACTTAATTTTATATCGATCTTTTTTATTTTTATTTTTCGGTTTTTTAGGTCCTAAAACCTCAGCTCAGCATGGTGTAACCTTTGAGCAGAGCGAGCGAGGAATATATCGGATCTGATGCAATTTGCCGAGAGGCGCTCGGCTCCTTGGCCGTGTGCGCATCAAACCTCCGAATAAGCGATCCCGGCAGCAACGGCAAGCTTAAGTCCAAGTCGCCGGATGTGGTCGACAATTGGTCGACAACAGGTTTTGGTATTGGTCGACAATCCATTTGCTTAGGTAGATAACTGAATCTGGCGTCGATAATTCATCTCTTAGTACTCTTACGGTAGTCAATCCAGTTTTGACGGTGGACTTTGTAAAATTATGGTCAAATTATGGTAGACAATCACCACCTCTGGTGGACAATCAGGTTGCGAAGGTAGGCAATGTAAAAAGCATGGTAGACAATCATAAAAACACGGTCGACAATCTTACTACTTGGTCGACAATACACAAAAATTTATATTACGTCGCCAATAATAAATGTGCAAACGGACGCTCATAGAAGACCGCCATAATTCGTACACGCAACAAACCACGGTCCACGATAGACGCAAAGACTGCTTTTAGGAACGCAGAACCAGATTCAAACAGGGACGAGCTGGAAAGACCGCCTTGGTACATTAATCCCGTTCTTTGCCGCTCCCGAATTCACTGCTTAGTACCTGTAAAGCACCCCATCAACGTCAAGGATGATCAATGGTCATCATGACCCAATGATATAAGCCTTTCTCCCCACCTACCCCTCAAAATACACCACTTGAACTCGATAATAAGGGTTAACGAAAGTGTACGGGTCCCTGCATCACTGCTAATAAGGTCGCATCCACCGCTGACAGACTATATACAATGTCATTAAAAAAATTCCATTCGATCCCGTTCTACATTCAACAAGCTTCACTACCCCTAAGGTGTCGAGTAATAACCAGGGACCAAGCCAATCAGAATCAACTCGCCTACTTTCAAAGTTCGTTCTCCCAGCCACGCAGTAGCCACCTTAAGCCCTAAACCGCATCCACTCGCACACCAACGTTCTTTCAAGCCTGTTGGACCTACCAGCATTCTTCCTTCATCTGTCAATGCCCCACCTGATCGCCACAGGCTCACAGCTGTATATATGAACATACCGCCACGCGGTTAATTTCCACGCACTTCCCCCTTTCAATCTTCGACCTTACAATCCTCTCAGTGTTATCCTAGCCCTCCTTATCCTCCGATAGCTCATTGCTGTCCTTTTAGTTTTCGTGCCGCTGACCACTCGCTACCCCGTATTCATCAAAGACTCAAGGCCACCAAGCTCAAGAACACATTTTACTTCCCAAAAACACAGCTTTGGCTGACATGAAACTCAGGTTTTGAAGTACCAATGCAGTAAGTAGCATTTTTTCTTAGGTTGTAGCTATAAAATTTCCATCCCAAAAGTTTCTTTCCCGTTCGAACGAGGTTACCTAGACTCGTTTGGGCGGTCTCCAACGAGTTTCCCTTATTTATTTCATCTCCTATCGTTCTAGACAGTCATACACGCCTCCTTTTATTTCTTTTCCGTGTTTCATAACATTTTAATTTGAGATTTACATCGGGTACTCCTATAGATACCTAGGTACTCTCCAAGTATTTCTCCGGTGAAATATACGCACAGAAATCGAAATAGTATCGCTCATCGTCGTCCCCAATGCTTTTCTAACGCTCATAAGTCGTCCGCATCGTTCCAAATCACTATATTTCGTCCTACACTCCCTCTACACACTACCTCCCACCTACACTCACAATCACCTCGGCTTATAACCTCGAGACTATTCCTTTCATCTCACCATTCACCCACGAACTCACACGAGTTCATCTCGTTTCACTGCCTTGTCTCACATTTTACCTACAAACTCACAAGAAGTCATCTCGATTTACGGACAAGCAAGCTACTTGGGTCAACGAGCCAACCTGTGGTACACGTTGCCATCGAGAAGCCAACTAGTGACGATGCATGGGAGAGCGAGCATCCGAGGAGTGGGTGCCAAATCTTAGCCGAATCCCAATGCCGCCGGTTAATTGCGATGTTGCGCTGGACGTTCTGCATGTCCTTCATTCATGAATAAAGGATTGCGCATTCAACTAGGGTGATTGGTATAAGGCACTGTAGGATGGGCCCGTGAGAATTGGGCTTATTTAGAGCTTCCCCAAGACCAAGAGTTAATTCTTTGGCCTTAGACTTCTATAATACTTCATCTCGTTGCATACAAGTTTCTGTAAATATATACAGGTTTTGGAGGTGGGGTGTGTAAATTGAAGTTCGGCATCTCGTGCCAGGTCTGAGTAAGCTCACTGCCGTGTTCGGTACGTAAGCGAGTCATAATACCGGCATCGGAAGGCACATCACTCCTGGGATATTTGAATCATCTCAATGTTCCCTGTCAATGTAATACATTTTATATGTGGGTGCATAGAATAAATATAAAACTATATTCATAATCTTATCTGGGCAGATACAAGGCAGATACCTCTATGGAATAAGATACAGTACTATCTTGAACGGTTACAGTAGCTATGGATGTTCGGGCCCACGGCCATCAGTGCCGAACCTATGAATTTGGCATGGGGGTGACATGTTGAGATGATCGATGATCCGAGGACGTCTGTATAATGGAAATTCCGGCGCAAAAATTCCGGCGATCGTTACGGCGGTACGGCGGGTATGCTATAACCGGTGCACGCAGTCATCTCACGTTGTGTTACTGCAAGGCGACGCCTGCAGAGCGTCGACGCGACTCCGGACAAGTTGGCTATCACAAGGGTCTTCAAAAACAGAATCAAAAAGTTCTTATATTATGGTACGCTCTGCGAATGTCTAAGAAGATTTAGGTTAGAACTTCCAATTGAATGAAATATACTCTTATCCAACTCCTATCATGCACTAAGTACTATAAAGAAAACTGAATGATTAGGCAGAGTACAAAGAGAAGCGGTTCAATATTTATTACTAGTAGCTAGTTGGAGAAGACGCAGAAACCAAGCGGCCTACACACGCTGCGACGTCTGACATGACAAGGAGAGCGAGAATGAGGCTGGAATTGGCTCAATCAGTTCCGCCCTCCCTTAGGTCCGCCCTCCTTGATCTATGCACCTCCTTCACCATGCCTTCAAAGCATCTTCGTTGGCGCTCTTAGGCGTTCTCGGGGACGAGGTTCCCTCACCCAAATCGGCGAAGCTAAGCAGGCTGAGCTAGATAGACCTGGGAGGCTGACTGATCAGACTGACCAGACTGGCAGTGGTCCAAAGTGTCGGGCGAAAGCGGTGTCCTTCACTTGGGTTACGACGAAACGGCAAGGGTTGAACGTTGAGGAGCGTTGGACGCACGAGAGCAACAGAAGGCGGCGGCGGGGCGCGTACGCGCACCTGTGACAGGACGTGATCATGCTCAATATGGAAGCCGGACTGGCAGCCGGAATACGTGCGCCGGAATTTCCAATTTACAGACTTTGTCGATGATCCAGGATGTGAGCGACGCGTAAAGGACGCGGTGGATCACGAGCGCGGTCACGAGCCAGGTAAACTAACTAGCTGCTTCTGTAGTGAAATTTCACTGTTGTTTGGTACAATTGCAAGTGTGAAAATTTACGCTACGACACCTAGGCACTTGTAGTGTGAAATCTCACTCTGCGAGGACCAGCCGCTCCTAGTGTGAAATTTCACCGTTATGCTGTAGATCAGTTGTAGGAGTGAAATTTCAAGCCGAGACTCGGGATCCCGTAGCGTTAAATTTCACTCTTGGGTGGCGACTACCCGAACGGTGAGATTTCACGCTACGAGAGTTCAATACTCCTAGCGTGAAATTTCACGCTACGACAACTAGCCTCGTGACTAGGCATTCGTAGTGTTAAATTTCACGCCGCGAGAGTCGGGAGCCCGTAGCGTTAAATTTCACTCTTGGGTACCTACTGCCAAACGGTGATATTTCACGCTATGAGAGCTGGGTACTCCTAGTGTGTAATTTCACGCTGCCGTACCCTGTTTCCCGGCGCCCCTAGCGTTAAATTTCACTCTTGCACAGCTACTGCCAAACGGTGAGATTTCACGCTACAAAAGCCGGATGGTACTTACTACTCGCAGCGTAAAATTTCACTCGTGCAGCTGGTGTATGCATAACAGTGAGATTTCACACTACGAGCGCATGGGCCTCGCAGCGTGAGATTTCACACTGAGTACCTGGCTTTGTTGAGCCATAACCATGTGGCCTCCCGATGCACGGTGCGGTTACAGGTGGTATGCACGGTGCGCTCTTAGATGTGATGCACGGTTCAATTCACCGTGTTTTAACCCTTGTCCCTAGCCCGCGAGCAAAGAGGAAGAGTCGAGAGTCGTTGGAGCAAGTCGAAGGGAGTTTTTCATGCGGTTTTCTTCTTGTTTCTGGTTTGTCTGGGCATTTTCGCAGCCTTCGAACGTTTTGGCTGCACCGATGGAGCTTCTGGTTCCTCCTCGTCGTCTTCTGGATCGACCGTCGCGTTGATATGGTGCCTGAGCAGCCTGCGCTTCTTAGGAACTTGCGGCGGGGGGGACGGAGGTTGAGCAGGGGTTGGAGAGCGAGAACGGGGCGGGGCCGGTTGCTGAGGCTGTGGCGACGCGGACAACGACGCTACCGGAGGACGGGGTGGAGAGGATGGGGAAGGAGCAGGCGGCGGTGCTGGAACGGGTTGGCAAACTGGTGGGTTTCGAGTCGACGGCACGGATACCGCGCGACCGGGTCTTGCTGGCTCGTTATGGTCTTGCTCGGTCTCCGAGTCATCGGAGAGGTGGAGGTCGTCTTCTTCTATCAAACAATGAATGAGTTTGCATGTTTAGAAAAGAAAGTACAGTCACATACCTGGGTGGCAGCATGTGCAACGGCCTGCGGTGTCACCGAGCGCATCCCATGAATCTCTGCTTGGCCCAACTTTTTTGAACGACAATGACCTTTAACCATTGAAGATTCACCTGTATATATCCTACAAAGAGCCTGCAGATTGAAGCAAAAGATTTAGGCACTACTTAAAGGATATAACGAGGGTACTTACATGTATGACAGCGTGTCCGCGAAAGAGACCTTTGTCACGGCGGCGGCGGCGGCGGTATACAGCATCCTCCGGGTACAGGAACGAAGGGAGATCGCTCAGACGAGGCTTTATCTTGCCTGCCTCTGCCCGAGTCCTGTACTTGCTGTCTCGCAACAAGGGTTATTAGTGCATATATGCGTCTTATAAGTGAAAGAACTCACGTTGGGCGCTTCAAAAACTGGGCTTTATGCTTGAAGGGAACGAGGGCATGGGCAGGCTCAAAGTGCTTCCAGCCTCGCAAGGCTTTTGCTTCGTCAATAGCGGGAGCGATAGGCTTGTTGTCGGGATCGAGAGCAAGGGCCTTGTTGATTTCTGTCTTCATCAAGTTGGTGTCTTGAGAACGGGCTTCGCGCATCGTCTTGGACATCTATTATGCACTAGATTAGTGCATATATGCAGTAAGGAAGTAAGAAACAGTACTTACCAAAGCGAGAAAAACATTGTACTCATCGCGGTTGTCCGCCAGGGCCTTGATGAGTGCCGGAGCTCGTCATGGAGTGCCATGATGGCGTTGAAGTACTCGACATTACGGGGAGAAGGCCTAAGACGGGTAAGAAATGGTATTGTGGAGAGATAGTAGCACTTACTCTTGATCGGAATCACGGATACCCACCTCTAAGACCGCTTCAAGGTCCATCCAGGGACTTATACCCCGACAAAACCATCATGCCCTTGCTGCGAAAGACGTCAAGATCTGGCACAGCAGCACCTAAAAGGCTAAAAGAAACTGAGTACATGTCATGAAGGAAAAGAAAGGGAATACATACCGTCTCCATCTATACGAGCAAGGTGAGCAATGACACGCTGAGTGAGCGATGTAGCAGTGGGCATGATGGTGGTAGGAAAGAAAGCTGGGTTTGGTATTTCTGACTGCCACTCGCGTCGGATTTGGGTCTTGCCGCTAATGCCGATGCGCGCATAGCATGTGACCGTTGCAGGCGGCGAGCGAGCCGAGCTGCGAGGGTTTCTATTATTAACGACACCAAGCTAGGATTTGTCCAGAAAGGCGCCTTTGCGGAAAATAAGACCTCCGGACGGTTCGCTGGACCCCTTGGCGGACAATCTTCCCCTTACCTGACTCACGCGGGCTGTTACTCATCTGTGACTCTGCGTCATCGTGCTGTTTCGCCCAAGTTTTGCTGTATTCGAGACTCTGTCGTCGCCAACTCGCCGTTCGCTGTGTGCGTCGTTGCTCTCATGCGTACGACATCCCCTCGCCCACTACATGATTACCTCTCAGAACTCTACTACATAGTCTGCCATCTGAATTAATCTTATTGCCACTGGTCGTGATTTTGACTCTTGAGATCAAGAGAAGTTGTTGCATTTTTTGTGGTCCTTTGAACTTTGTTTGTACTGCTCAGATTTAATGATTTATCTTCTCATTCTGCTGTGTTGACGTGCATGAGCGCCTACAGGTGTTTGAATACTCTTAGATGTTATTAACTAGCAGAAGTATGTGTCCTGAGTACTGACCACTGAGCTACATTGGGAGGCTAGTGCTATGTAGTATGGACAGTGTACACAGATGATTTATTGTCATAACCGGTGATTGTTACTCTGGAAACAATGAAATCCAGTGGCCACCGGCGCTTCAAATCTGTCGACGATGGAGGACGTGACGTGCGGTAAATCACGCTGCCAAGACTCTCAATTGTGCAGTCCGCTGGACAGTCTGTGGTCCTTATTTTCTGCAGCGGAGACGTCCTCCATTTGTCGCGCATATCATATCTCGAGCCTTTGGCTTTCTTGATCCAGCTCGAGTTATTTGCGGTTCCCATATTATACCTGGCTACGCGTACAGTGTAACCAAGGATCTCTTGCCACCGTCTGTGGTAGCTCGGCGGGAAGATGAACACGACGAAGACTGGGCGGTACTGTGTGAGTCACATCCTTTTACCCACATATACCGGTTACACACCCTATATTTCTATACTAGCTTCATTGATTGAGGCATAAGAGTGCTCGTGATGCGGTATCATTCTTTTTGAATGCCTGTCACCAAATTGATCTGGAAGCCCGTGAATCAGCAGTCAAGAGCAAAGAGGCGGATGAAGAGGCGGACAAATGGGAAGATATTCCCCCGGAAGCCTGCAAGGATAGCATGGATGAAGATGTCCTGGACGAAATGTACAAGACAGACCTGGGTGGCAGTGACAATGGAGAAGGCGACTCTGACTCTGTCTCGGATGAATTGGCTGATGATAACTTCGACGACGCCTTGGGCCCAGAGGAAGGTGCCGTGGTCGACGATTTGGACGAGGTTGGGCTCGCATGCCTATAGAATGCATAGCATAACATGTACAACCATTCAGAAATTATTCCTATACTTTGTGAGCAATTCTGTCGAGTTTCCGACGCCTTTACAATCCAGTGAGAATAATTGTGTACACTTCCAATGACCAGGAATTATTCTATTGGATTGCTTACCAAGAGGACTCTTCCGTGCATTGGGAAACATATTAGAATTATTCTCATTTGATACATCCTAGTCAGAAATCAATGCTACGGCTTTTATGGACCAGAAATCATCGTGATGGATGAACTATTTTGCTGATGCGTATTGGTTGTCCTTTAACCGATGGGATAACACCAACCACACTATTTTTCCCCGACTGCACACCTTACGTGTTTACATCGATGGACCCGGTTGTTTGGGCAACAAGAAACACAAGCTGGAAATCGGGAACGCGTACTGGTCTAGCAGGATTAGCGATGCAATTCTCACGTATTTCGATAGTCGCCATGATCTGGAATCTGCTACAAGTATCAAGGAACTGGACATCTCCTGCACTGATCGAGGTTACGGCGGCGCTATGAATGCGATTCAACAAACGGCACAGGAGGTAATCCTGGGACTTGCCAAATTTGGTCCCCCAATCTATGGCCTACAAGTCAGGTGGATGAAGTCATGGGACGGGGACAAGGAGGAGTATCTGTTCGAGGATGAAGGTGTAAACGAAAATTAATTTCAATTTCGAAGCTGCGACGGTATACAGTAGACCACAAGTATAGATTTCTTTTACTCGCATGTGTTTAGTAAAAAAACATTCAATTTCTCCACATATGTGCGTGTACAACTTTGAAGTTTATTTCCCCCTTCCGTCGGTGTTCATCGAAACGAGGAATATTTCACATCAAGATAATCGAAGGTGGAAAATCGCAAGCTTATACTAAAGGCTCGCAACTTGTCTACTCCTCGAGTATTAAATGGAAAGCTTCCCGTTCGAGACGACCTTCGGATGAAGGGACTAGGCTTTCATCTACCATATAGAGTGGACAAGGACTTGGCGCTCCTTCGCGGTACCCTGTGAAGCGGACAATATTTCACATCAAGATAATCAGAGTAGTGATACCGTAGGGCTACAACGAGCCTGTAATATCAACTGTACTCCGAGCTCAAATCGTGAGATAAAGTCCACTTGAGAGAGGTCGATGAAACCCTGCCAATGTAGGGAAGCAGCGAGGTAGGGAAAAACCTAGGACCCGCATGCCCTTTTATAGCCCATGGTCTGACAGGTTCACTGGTTAGACGAGAGCAATAAAGGAGACTTGATTGAATGAACATAACAATGGCGTTGGCCATGTTGGCCATGTCCTTCGCGGCCCCTTTGTTGTAAAAAATTCTTTTTATCAGGTCCTTTGAACGCAGACAGATTATATTGCCCTGAATGAAGATATAGTCTATTGTTAAAATATACCGCTTTGTTTGAAAGCGTAACTCAAAGTGGCGATTGTCTACTGAAAGCACGGTTTGCTCCCCCCTTTGTTCGACTTAGGCGGGTCGCGAGCACCGCTGGCGCGAATTCCTATTTCGGTCGTAAAAAGGCACTTTGATAAATGTTTTCTATTTGCGTTTCAAAAAGGTAGCCTAGAAAAATATCGGGCTTCCTATATATGGTATGCCCGATATCTTTTTGAGCACCTTTTGAGGTCGTAAAAAGGTAACCTAAATAGAAAGCATTTATTAAGCACTTTTTACGACGTAAAAAAGTGTCCGCGCCAGCGGTGGAGGCACGAGGCGACGCGTCTGCTCCTTACACGTGATGTATTTATTTCATTTTTTTCGGAGTCGGCAAGTTAAGTTGCCGGACGTATCCTGATCAACGAAAGTTATGTTCAGCGTTTGACTTGGACTCATTTTGACACCGTTGACCTGTCCTCATGAGCAGGATGCTCATAACTGGTTCTCTCGGTACCCGGGTTGGACTCGGTCAGAAAAGCATGAACAAAAATTATAGCGTCTTTCTTGGTTATATTCCTCTCGAGTCCCGAAGTTCACGATATGGTATCGCGACCTCACACTACGCAGCCACGAATCTCTATTACAGAGACAAGCTCTTCCAGCACTCGAGGGCACCTTTTTTTGACTGTCTGCCGACGCTGCCAGAGGCTCTTCCGTACCATTGGGATGACTTTGCGGCTGGTCAGTGAGTATCTTTGGTAAATATAGATACCCTGTGCTGACATCGGCGCCGCAGTGCTACCGTTTAGGAGCCTTTCCTTCTTATAAGCATTCACATCTGCCCATAGAGGATTCTCACCTCCAATGGCGAGCAGCATGCCCAATGTGGTACGAAACATCAATGATCTGCTACCTCAAGATATTCTATGGACCATCTTCCTCCTTAACTCGGTGGACGGTCAAGAAGAGATGCGGACACGGTTGCGAAACACAATTGTTTCCACTCACGTATGTCGCGAATGGCGCAGAATTGTGGTCGGTGGGACATCCATCTGGGGTTCGCTGGTGCTTTTCGACTACGGAAGACTCGATGAATCGATGATACAGGAAATCATCATGCGGAGCGGGGATGCACGTCTCTGGGTTGAGATCACTGGGATGCCGAACTTCGACGATGCAAGGGATCTACTCATGCGCGTTTTGCCTGGGCTTTGGAGCAGGATAGAACGGTTTAAGGCGTCCGTTAGGGTCTATTCACAGCATGAATTAAACTCCTACTTCCTACCTCTGCTCGGCCATCCAGCACCCTTACTTCGGGAGGTGCATTATACATCTCTAGGTTGGAAAGGATGGAGCGGAGTTTCCCCTGCCCAATCCCCTTATCTGTTCTCGAACACAGCTCCACGCCTGCGATCGTTCAGCGCCCAGTGCCTCCCTATCCCTGTTAACGCGTCGTGGCTTTCTGGTCTCACCGCTCTGGAGACCGGGCCCCTTTCGTCGTTCACGATGGACATCCTACAGACGCTTCAGGTTTTAGGCCGCATGCCACTCCTACAGTCCTTAATCCTCGACCATGATATTCCCAATGTCGTCCATGACATCGCGGATATTTCTTCCTACCCCACAGTATACCTCAATAATCTCAAGTACATGGCTATCCGCGGGCATGCCACCACTTCACTAGCTCTCGTCGATAGGATCAAACGTTCGCGTTCAGGCTGCCTCGTCAACCTTGGGGTATACACCTACTCTTCCATGCCCAATTCCGACGTGGTGCTGGCATCGCTCTTCAATCAGACGTTTTCCCGTAACGTGGAGTTCATCCATGGATCAAATCCGCTCGATTGGATTTGCCTCTGTATACAGGGCGCCGAACTCGTCCTCGCCGACCGTGGGTGCAGCAATTATGACTTGACGCCTCCACCCCAGCCCACCGAGAACGCCACACATGCGGCACAACCTCCGCAGCCATCTTCGAAGGGAATCTACTTGAAGTTCATTATGAACAGTCAAGATCGCCAGACACTACTCCATTCGGTGTTTAACACCATCCTCGAATGTCCAAGTATCAAAGATATCACCACCCTTCGTTTAGTGATCTATGAATCGATACACAACCTCGTATACGCGGAACCCTTGTCCAAGCTCACGTCCGTAACTACACTGGAAGCGACACCTCGGTCTCTCGTTTCATTCGACACATGGAGGAATAGAAATGATTTACATATCCCTTTCCCAAACTGCACGACACTGCGCCTGTTATGCGAGAGCGATTCTGTCATGTATCACGCTCCACTTCTGCACGATGAACTGCGGGTCAGGTCATTGTCACCATTGGCGCGGAGGATCTCAACTGTCAAGCTCTTCAAGATGCAGCAGGTCGAGGATGTTGTTGATTCATTGAGTCGAGTGCTGTATGTTTCGTCAGTCCAGGTGGAGGACGATAAAGAAGGGAGGAACGATAAAGTCATTACGCTGGTCTATGCTGATACTTTTGCCGAGCCTGAGTATGATAGGCTAGCTAACTTGCTCAGTTTCTGATTCTCATATTGCGTTACTGCGTATCATCCGAAAATGAAATAGATTATAGCTCACATTCTTTCGCGATTCAGGCATCATGAATGTATTTCTTCTAATCAAACAAAGACTGGAACGGACTTGCCGTCGTTACATTTAAACCGGAAACAATGATGATTCGACGGCCTCCATCCACTCAACATGACCACCAGCACTCGTTGCTCATCGCAATCTTGCTGCGGGCTGGTGATATTGGCGTGCAACTGATTATCAGTATAAAAAAAGAATATAGTATATTTGTTGAATAGACGACCTCCAATGAAGCAGATAAGGAAGGCTACAAAAACATGTCCTCTTCATTCTCAACGAGCATACCAAACATCCGCCACATGCGGCGGGGGTTCATCTCGGGTACGCCATCCGTCAGGACGCCCACCTTTCCATTCTTCTGGAAGACTGCCTTCGTCTGTTAAACATTCCAAGAATCAGAGTCAGTAAACATCCTACGCGCTGAGCGAGTGAAGAGATACGCACGAGACCCAAAGATACCTTGATACTTGGCAGGCCAGGAGAATATTCAAGCAGAGGTTCCTCCGAGCCGGGAGAAGTCCGATTTTCAATCAGGCGGAGGATGTTGGTAGCGGCGATCTCTCCCTATCGCCATGTTTGTCAATTAGATGCTCACTAGAAGAAGTAGCTTTCAGACGAGCCGTACCTGTTGGTTGGCATTATGCCCAGCGGCGATGGCACCAAAGGCGTCTCCGGCATCGCCAATAACGAAAATATTGGGATACGCTGCGTCTCCGGGATGGACGCCAGAAGAACTGTCCAAGTATTGCGAAGAGGTGGTGAGCTGCAATGACCTCGTCACGCGCGCTAACCCATTGCTCTTGTTCACGGTTGAAGAGTCCATTTCCTTGAGGAGTTCAGTATTGGGAGCTTGGCCGGTACAGAGTAACTGTGTTCGGGGAGACGAGTCAGAAAGGATCGATGGGACCACAGAATTCAAGGACGGCGACTTACGAGGAGGTCAGCCGCAATTTCCCGACCAGTTGTAGTCTTTACTACCTTCTTTACGTCTGCGTTGCTCTCGGATCGGTTATTAATGGAAGATACGTCGAGTCTTTCTCCTAGGATGAGCTCGATCTCGAGTTCTTTGCAGGTAGCGACGACTAGATTAGACAGAGTTAATACCAGAAACTATTTAAAGGTTTGGGGAGCTCCTACCTTCTTCGTGCATCTTCTCGTCGAATCGAGGGAGTAGCCGGGCTCTGGAATGTACCAGAGTGACCTGTTTCTCTGGGTACACCGACTTGATGTCAGTAGCAAACTCTGGAAATAGAACGAGGAGTTAGCACGACGACCCGATTTCAAGACCGTACAGCATCGTCTTACGGATTCCAAGAGCGCCTCCTCCTACAACCAAGACCGAACTGGCTTTTTCGATGACGTTTCGCTTCTCCTGTAGCCATCGAAGACCTTCTTCCTTGGTGCCGCTATAAGGAGCAGGGGGCGCGACGACGTTAGTTGAGGGGGATGCCCACAGGTCTAGCGAAGGAGGTAAATGCGATCCGAGTGCATATATAGCATAGTCAAAAGGTATGGTAGGCGTAGGGAAGCCGTACTCGGGGAAAGCCCTCGACAGGGTGACGTGGTCGGGACGAATAGATGTGACTGCAGCGTGTAGGCATATGTATTCTGGCTTTGGTTGATTGAGGTGGAAGATGTTCTTGTATGGAATGACTAACGGGGCGGAGCTAATTAGTGGAGGAGGAGAAGAAAACTATAGTTGACTTACAAGCTTTATGATCGTGACCGGGTACTACTGCGTATCTAGGCATGACGAATACGTCTAAGAACAAAGCGTTAAAGAAATGATAACGGAGAAAAGGACTCCGGATCTTACGATGCGCGTGCCTATGAGGTGTTAGTTCAGCGGTATACGATGGAGATGATATGAAGGCCACTTACGCATTCCTATCCACGACGACCAATCTCCAGCCGCTTGGAAGTCCATGAGCGAGAGTTTGTACCGCCTTTTTGCCTGGAAATGATGTGAATTCAATTTGCAGTATATCAGAGCCACCTGCAACGATGGCACTTACCTCCGTAAGAAATTCCAAGGACGACAACCGTTTTCGTCTGCCGTGAGACTAAGGAAGGTAATGTCATTTCGGGAATAAACAAGAAAAAACGACGACCAGTGTTGGTACTAAGGGTACTAGAATGGTTAAGATGGGGGATGCGGCGTTATCAGATAAAGGCAAAGCGCTTTTATCTATATCTGATAAATTGTATGTGTCAAGGTCTTAACGTCAGAAATACGGATAATATGGAAGCATGACGGCGTGCACCGAACGACCCGGATCAGTGAGTGGGCCTCGATCCACTTCCCTACTCTTCTCCCAATTAAAAGCGACTGCGATCTGTGCATAGCAGGGGGAGCAAACGCAAAGTATCCGCTGTACATATTACATCGTCATCAGTAAGTGTTGCCTGACGGCTTTGAATGGGAAAGACAGCGACCTCTAAGCGACCTCACTGAGGATCTAGGAAGTCTAGAGTCTCCCTGAGTAAGTCATTCAGGATCCGAGCTTAGAACGTAACCATGAATAGAAAAATATAGCCTTGCTTACCGATGTCAGTCATGGATGCTTCATAATCCCCTCTTACCCCCAACCTACTTGTCATGGTGTAGTAAAGTAAGTACTAAGCACGTGCTGTTTCAAAGACAGCCCAAGGACTAAGTGCCATCCGAAAATGCCCGTAAGCAACTTCTAACCCTTCTGAGCATCGTGGTTGATTAATTAGTCGGAGAGATGGACAGAGAACTCAACATTAGCTTGTGCAAAACTGCGGTGGACTAGCGCCAGTGTAGTGATTGAAACCCCGAAGACACGGAAGACAAACGCAAGGTCGGATTCACGACGGGCCCCCTCGCTATGGTTATGTCGTCGTTATTCAGAGTCAGATACACCGGCCGTGCGGCACCCCTCGGAAGTCTCCGTTGGCCTCTTGATCGAAGTTGGGTACTTATTATCTACGTGCTGATCACAGTAGTCCTTTGAATGAGCCTCTTATCCCAAGTCATAGATCCAGGTAAAATCGTTCTAAGTCGAACTCTATCCCACTGTCCACGTTCATGTTCTTAGCCAGGTTGGTAAGTTCTATTACCACCGTACATACTGTGCTATTCAAGCCATTTTGGATCCCCTACTAATTTTGTCCTTCTTCTAGCTCAGCGTCTTAAATATTCTGTTCTGGATCAACTCACAAGATTCATGGGTAGTATACAATCTAACCTTACTTTGAAGAACGGCGTAAAATTCCACCGGTTGACTACCACCTTCTTATCTTTCCACTATGTTTAATTAAACCTCGATTCACACTTCGAATAGGACTAAACTGAAGCAACTGGACGATATTTTCTATCCTAGAAGGCATCCAAAAAATGTATATTAGAGTGGATTTTTTAACTTTGAGCCTCATTCACAAACCTCCAGAGTTGTGGATTCTTGCAACAATGCTCAGAGCAGTTACAGTCGCATTCCTCCTTCTCAGCTGCCAGCTCGGTCTTGCTGCAGTGCTCAATGCTGTAAGTGTTCCGTCTACGATGTTACTACCGCTACTCCACAGCTCAATCGTCCTCCCAGGAATACGACCATGTTAAGCTATGCAACGACCACGAAGACCGCCACGAGGACAAGAACCGCTACCCCTCCGAGTGTGTCGACATCAACTTCGAGCCAAACAAGTGCTACGATCTCCGCGACAGCCAGTACAAGAAGTGGGATCAGAACATACATAGCCTCGTCGTTCCGTCTCGTTACACCTGTGACTTTTATTTGTGAGTGCCTTTTCGAATTGCTCTGAGATCTTATTTTAACTGTTAATGAATTTCCGGGAATGTGAATAGGAGGTGGGACTGCAGCGGGTACGCGGACTTGGTACACGAAGGGACGCACAACCACCGGGACCTTCACGCGAGCTCTTTCCGCTGCCGCAGGAGCAGCTACTAGTCGTACGACAGATAGGATGACTGTAAAGACAATTCAAGGCAAATAAATGTGAATTTATATCCAAGAAGATACTTTATTTGTATATGCGGCTCTGTTTCTGTTGCCGCAAAAACATATAATTCTAATCAGCTCGTAAGGTGTTAAGGTTCTCTATATGCATTTTTTTCTAATTTCTAAATTCCGGGCCATCAAAAATGAATAAGGTTTGAACGTCGGTTTAGAATTCTAAACGTTAAGGAAAGTCACGCACTGGGTGACTTTCCGTAAGGTTTTTTATTCTTTTATTCGTGAATAGATCGTGTCGGAGTTTCAAATGACAGATTTACTCCGCTAATCTATTCGTTCGGTAAATCCGTAAGCCTTCTAATTAAAATATTGTATGTCCTCGAATATCCTTCCCACTTTGCATCATCCTGTCGTTTTCGTTGCACCGGACGGCACTTCTGCTACCCAAGTAGCAAGAACTGGTTACATAGGTTATTATTGACAACTTTTATTAAACTGGACGAAAACTAGTGACTGGCGTGTTATTAATTTAACGGTAAAGCTTCTAAAAGCTTCAAAAAAGCGTCACTATTTGGCCGGAAGAATCACACAAGTCTTTCAATTTATGCTGCCCAAGCCGTCCCGTTTTGGGATATAGGGGTATTAGAGTGACGATAGCCATGTAGAGGACGCAAAATAGTGCGAGGGAGTGCTAGGAGAAATCAGTTTGTCCACTACAGGTCCACTACAGAGGTTGTGCAGAGATGTTGAAGGCGCTGCTAGCTTACAGCAATGACTAAGCAGCCGAACTGCCTTATTTGGCTGCCGAGAGCAATAATCGTTTAATCTGCGTGCAGAATAGTGTTGCCGCGGTCCGGTCTAGTTCGGTTTCGGTTTGGTTTTACCGGTTTTGTAATAAATTTATTAACTAGACCGGACCGAACCCTAAACCGTGGTCTGGTTTTCGGTTTAAACCACGGTTTGAAACCGAATATGGTAACGAGTCTGGCATTGGACTTCAATTGGACTTCGTAAGGCAAAGTAAGTCCACTATGCGCCCTAACGTTGACCAGCATGCCAAGTTATGCTCAGTGGTGCTTAAAGAAGTTCAAAAAATTGTTTCAGGGAGTGGTGGTGCTTATTGTTCCTACTACAATTTATCAGTCCTGCGACACACGCGCACGGCTACAACACGGCTACTCAACGGCTTTACGTGTTTGCTACTCCGCTATATTTAGTACTTTTACATAATCAAACGAGAGGTTGAATCTGTGTCCTTCGATTTATCACTCGATATCGCCTCCTGTTCTGGATTTGAGGTGAGTAAAGCCTCCAGTATCACTATAGATCATTTATTGTGATATATATGAGCCTTTTAACCGTTCAACCTGCTGCCTACACAAACACAACACGAACAACAAAATGCTTTCCAAATATGGATTTAAGTCGCGGTTCGAACCGTGGTTTAACCAAAACTGGACCGCCAAAACCGTAAGCCGGCGGTCTGGTTAAAAATGGTTAATTTTTCGGTCTAGTTTGCGGTTTAGACCGAACCGGACCAGACCGCGGCAACACTAGTGCAGAATAATCTATGAAGGGGGTACCTACCCCCTCTACAGATTAAGGTTTATTCAGAGGGGTGGACATTAAATCCAGGGCCATCTCCTTCCTAATTTGGTTCGGCATCACGGCGGGGCCATCAGATTTAATCTAATACTCCGTATAAAATATTCCAAAAGCTTACGGAAAGTCACCCACTAAGTAGGTCTAGACTTATAAGAGCGCCGTGACTGCTTCGCCATGTATACGGGAGCTTGGCACCTGCTACCGCCTCAGCCAAGCCCGGTATACTATTCAATACTTGAAGGTACTGCTTTTCATTCAAGAATATGTTACGCAGTATGAGCGTCCACACCATATTTCTCAATCGTTATGGAGGTCAAAGAAAGAACTCCAAGGGATCCACAACATGCTACTCGCTGTAGAGCACAAGTTTCACGAAAATCGTACCCACGAGCGGAAATGGTATGTCCTGTGTCGTACTGGATACTTTGTATGATATGGACAGAAACGCAATGCATGGCCGGTATATCGGGAGAACTTTCAGCGACATTACAGACATGAAGTGTCCACTGTCTCAATACAGGCCCATATTGTGCTTCGAAATCCATATTGAGGTAGAGGGCTGGAAGGTCGCGGAATGTTCAAGGGCCCTCGAACACACGGACTCTTCCAATTGGCTCTTTGCCGGGTGTACCAGCTTATAATCGTTAAATTTCCATTCTAAAAAAGACAGGCACCATTGGCTTACATCAGGAAGTTAGCAATTTACTTTTCCGCTTTAAGCCGCTTTTGGACTTATTTCCAAAAAAATAAAAAGCTGACGACGTGTTTTCAGGGCCAAGATGGCCTGAGAATGGACTATTTTAAGCCAGCTTTTCCGAAAAGCGGCGTGAGCTTTTCGCTTTCTCCTTTTTGGACCTTTTTAACGCTTTTTTCACTTGGCCAAGCGCAAAAAAGTAAATTGCTAAACTTCTGATGCTAGTTATCCCAACTTACAGCCTAAAGGGCCATTTCTGGACCATTTTAACCATGAAAACACGACAATTAACGATAACTTTCTCGCCATAGGCTAAAAAAATCGGCAAAACCCGACAAGTAAATTGTAGTATTTCTGATGCATTATTGGCATGGTATGAATGACGCCAGTTGAAATTCATGGATCGTTGAATGACTTGTATATAAGTATATAAGGGCCGAATGAAACGCATCCTACAAGAATTCCCTCCCTTGTAAAACTTCAGCTACATTTTTTAGGTAACTAGCGGTCGACTTCATCGCCTGGCTTGCTGTAGGAGAGGGATACAGTTACGAGACATATTCGGCATATGCCGGTGTCGGATTCGGCTAATTTTGGCGTCGAGTACCTTGGTCCTTGCTAGGCAGCAAGCCGACAAAGGTGCACCAGACATGGCTGGGCAATGTCGGACGTGATGACGGGGAGGCGGCGTCGATCTGTTTTCAATGTCGTGGCGCCGCCTGGTATACCATCGCGTTGCGAAGTAATGCGATGCCAAGCTAGGTTAGTGTTGTCAAGTTGGGAAGCTACACCGCTATTTGGCAATCAGATCACCGGCACGTTGGCGAATTTGCTGTACGACATCAATATAATTAACTGTAGATGAGCTGGCCGGCAGCCGAGTGCCAGCATTCGGATGTCCAGCCTGTTTCCAGGTCACAGTCTATCCTGCCCGGCAGCTGGGTCAAACAGCTGCGTACCATTGTAACTGCCCCACGTTATTTGCTCATAGAAGTCATGAAATTTGAGATCGTAAGGATTTCTTAGGCCTCTAACTCCATTATGACTACAGTATAGAGCGTATTATAGGGACAAGTATCTAGTTTTGCTCCAGGCTTCGTTGAGGCTTTGCGGCTCAGGCTGGTCGAATGCCAAAAATGTGTCAAGTCATTTCGAACTCAGAATTCCAACTCAGACAACTCCGCCAGACTAATAAATCAGGACGCGCGTGCCACATCATCGCCGTTGAACCTTTCTTTCTTCCCACTTTCACGTCTCATTCCACTCCCTTTCTGCGTGATAGGTCCCTTACACCATAACTTGTAAGTTTTGCCTGGAGTACTTCTTTGCTAAACGACTACTCATTTGGTTCTCGATTTGCAGATTCAGAATTGTTTTTGAGTTGGGGCCATTGGCTGCGTAAAGTGGTCTTATCAGAGTAAGCCTAAGATGTGCGGTACTGGACTGACATGTTGGTTCAAGAAGGATGGGTGTTGTTGGGTTCTACAGTAGCTGTAATTTAAGCTACTTACTGTTCAATTCCCTCGCCTTGGCTCCTTTTCTTATTGTGGTACTTTCAATTGTAGTAATTATAGTAGCTTATATACATGCAATAATATATAAATTGAATCATCCTACTCTGCTGTGTGATTCAAACAAGTAAAATGCCGCCCAGTCCTAAGGCTGTGTCATATTTAGTAACTGGGGTGAATACCTCAGCGCCAGATGGCACGAATGGTGAAGGTCAGGTATTTTTCCAGCAGCTACCCAGTGTACCTGGTGCCAGCATGTTATTAGTGCGAATTCAACATTCCCCCAGGATATCATTCAGCTGGCGACACGTGGGAGAGACACGATTACCATACTTCGGCTCCCAGCTGATGGTAACCTGGGTGCCAAACTACTGTGTACTAATTGGCCACCATCCGCAGTTCTCATGTCAATGACCTAACGAACGTCGAACAGGGACTCATCGCTTCCTCGCCCTTGCCGGAATGGAATCCCTGTTCCTAAGTGCGCTACTTTTTTTGCCGACGTTGATATACTCATTGCTGTCACTTACTAACAAGGCGGCGATGGTTATATAGACGGGCTCGTTGTCAGAAGTAGTCCATCCACCCTAATCATCTCCGTCGGATGCCTCCTCCCCTGATTCTGGAGAAGACGTCTGCCACTCGTCAATCTGAATTCGCAGGTGTGGCTGGCGCCGTACTGGTTGCTTCCCTTACGAGCGCTTGGTGGGTAGTCTCTGCTGTACCTTCATGGGAATAATTATTGATGCTGATTGACGTCCAGCCTCTATGGGTTCACGCTGGTGAATTTATTCTTCTTGTGATTTCCTCTAATATCTAAGCTTATGGCCGTTGAAAGCTGTTGGTACTCCAATACTTCAAAAGCCATGCGAAGCGGGATCCTTGGCATCTTAAGTTGACTGTGGGCATTCTCTGGTGCGTTTAGGTTCCCCATCTCCCGGACATTCCATTATTCAAGAGGACTGCATCATTGGTAGTATCCTGGCGACGCTTGTTACCGTGTTCTTGAGCTTTCAAGTGTACGACATGTTCATCACTCAGCATGCGGACATCACTTTGCCGAACGAGATTAAGTTGTGAGTCTGCCTTTTGCTATGTAAATTGTGTCTTCGCGTTGTTGATCGAGCTTTCAGTGACGTCGTTGTGGGTGTTTAAATCTAATAACCTTGACATGTTTTACTTGACGCGGTGCTATCTGGAAATCGGCAATAGGGGCAATATACGTGCATCGTACGTCGAACCTCCTCGCAAGTTTCTTCCAAGGCCTGATCGATTTTCGTTGTATGCAGTCGTTGACCGCGTTCATCACCCAGATGTAGGTGCGCCCCGCTTCACCTTCGTTCCATTTCTATTAATCTTTATCCACGGAAAGCTTCTTCGCGAGTCGAATATGGAAGAGTGTGTGATATTTCATATTCTTACTATCAATCGTCGTGGTGCTGACTTCAAAACCCCATGTTAGTTGGCAAGAATTTCGGAAGCCCACTGCGATATACAGCCATTCCCGTGGTAAGTACTACCCTTTTTGTTGACCAGGGCATAAACATCATCGAACGTGGATTATAGGGAATTTTATCGACCTTGCAAATGAGTAAGTTCGAAGTTGTTAACCCACTTCCCATACGCTTACCGAATGCCAACAGGTTCTGGGTTGGGTATGTACTGGTTCGACAGAGTAGATCGCAGTCTGAAGTTTCTGGCCTCATTAGCCCAGGTTTATATGTTGTAAGTGAGAATGTAATATCACCTCGAATTCAGCTAATTCAAGTTAGACAAAAGACAAGGTTTTTCTCTAAGCTAGCGGAACACTCGGCATATTTTAAGGTCGCAATTAGATTGTTTTCCTCCCACGCAATCGTAGTTTGCTGAAGAGTATGGCTTCCAGCAAACTACCACCATACAAGGATCAGCAAGCATCCTGTGCGATGTGTTGATATCACTAGCCTTCTCTATTTTACTGCACTCCCATCGTTCAGGTATCAAGAGGTAAGCATACTCGCTGTATCAACCATCTTTTGGACTTTCATTCATTACCGGCTGTCCCGACAGGACAGATTCGTTGGTGAACAAGCTAATATTGTATGCTATTAACCGAGCGGTTGCGACAAGGTACGTTGATTCTGTCCTGGGATGACTGGTAACTGTCAATTCAGCACTTACGCCCCTTTTCGATTAGCATATGTGCCATGATTAGTACTGCTCTGGTGCGTCCTACATTATAGGTTTCTTGGTCTATTCTCCTGACATCCCTACGGCCGTCAGTATTACAATGGCAGTTCAGGATCGTACTACTTGTACGCTGTTTTGTTACTGATCATACCGTATGCTAAGCTAAACGTCGTCTTTCTCAAGCCTTATACCCGTCCTGGCGATAACCTATCGTAAGCTCGTCATCCTGTTAATCACGGACCAGTCAAATAACCTCTGCTTCACTGCATGGCTTTGCTTTAACAGTCTACGTGATATCAGCAGTCAGCGTGTACGTGTTTTATTCGAAAAACATTTCCATATCACATTGAAAGTTGAGCTTCGACGTGCCATGTTTAGGTTAACATCCAGGGAAGGTCTTCGGAAGGAGGCCGAACGGACTATCGAACTCTCTGATTTGAGCGACACTACGTTTCGGCCGGATACTGTATTGATCTCGGGTGAAGCTGATAAACACGAGTTGACGGTGGGCGCTCCAGGGACGGCGTCTCAAGCAGTGAGTCTTTCGACCATGCTTTTAACTTAAGCTTTGCTCGTCAGTGCCTAACACGAGGTGGATTAGACGGGCTCGGGCACCTCATCTGAAATCGATCCAAATTCTGCGCCCTGACGGAGATTATCGACTTCAAGAACAAGTACACAGACTATTACAAGTCAGAAGTTAGGAACTTTTAAAGGCCTTTATTTACCTGTATCGTATGTTATTTCTTAATTATACATTGTGCTCGTCGAACCGCTCTTGAGTCTTCATAACGACAAACGTCCAATCTTCTTCTGGATCACTGCATAATCGTCCAAATGCCTAGTGCTTCCCCTGCTCCTCGGCCATCGCTGACCCAAACACGGCTGCTATTTTTCTTTTTGCTGATGCTGACAAACTTCAAATCGTCGCATGACTCGCATCGCGGTCACGATTTGTTTTTCTAATCGATTCCCCGTCCCGAAGTTCGAAAATTGGACTGAACGCGTACATTCCCCATGCTAGCTGCAGCGCTTATTCACCAAGTATTAACATTGGCCGACTGGCTCATAAATAACTAGGCGGTAAATTGCCCAAGACGCTGTGGATCGCCTATCTGATTTCTCTCATCCCAAAAGATGGTTTGTGTAATGCACAACACGTCTCCACATCAGTATGTTTATCGAAATTCAAACTCCGACATCGGCGTGCAAGATACGAGCCAGGATGCAAGCTTAGGGTTGTTAGCTGCGAGCATTTTGCGAGCGTCCTGCGTGCTTCGCATATTCCTCTCTGCCCGGCTCATTTTATGTTTATTCACTGTGTCCTCCGAGTTTCAAACATAACCGCAGTGTAATGGGCTCCTTACAGCAGGGCCCAGGCTAGACGTCCCGGTAATGGGCGGCGACGTGGAAGTGTAGAGGTGAGTGCTGGTCACACAGTCCATTTATTACCAGAAGAGGAGCTGACATGCTTCTGGTGCCATTATTTCTTCCTTAGGACCTGCAGGTCGCTCTGAGCTGCCACTCTCCCTTGTTATCGCATCCTCCGGTGGACCGTGGAGGTAGTTATCCAAGATTTTAAGCAGTAGTAAAGGTGCGCCGGCTAGCTTGGCTGGACTTGAATGTTGCAGGCGATGATAAGGAGACAGCGACGATCCGTTTTGATTATCCCGATGCCTGGCATACCATTGCGTTGCAAAGTATTGCGGTACCACGCTAGGTTAATTCAGTCAAGACGGCGAGCTACTAGAATGGCCACCGTTCGCAGTTCTCATGTCAATGACCTAATAAAAAGCGACTCTCATCGCTTCCTCGCCACACGCGTTGGGTCAATATCTTTCTGCGTCTCATCTTCCGTTCGTTTCGGATCCCCAGTGGACTGGTGCTCCCATTTAAAACCCTCGTATGAACTGCGGTCCCATTCCCGCTGGGCACGAAGAAGTGGAAGGCGCGTAGCGGGGGGGGGAATACGCCTGTATTTTTGCCGACGTTGTATTAATCAATGGGTAATGGGAGTAGGTCTCAAATATACTCATTGCCTGTCACCTACTTAACGAGACGGCGATAGCTGTATATATAAATGCGCCGTTTTCAGTGACAGGCCATCTCTTCTAACCTTGCCCGTTGGATGCCTCCTCCCATGATTTTGGAGACGTCTGCTGCTCCCAAGTCCAAATTCGCTGCTGTGGCTGGTGCGGTACTGCTTGCATCCATTACAAGCGCGTGGTGCGTATCTCTGCTTTACCGTCAGGCGGGCAGTTTTTAATGATGAATGTCATCCAGCCTCTACGGGTTCACTCTGGTGAGTATATCCCGTTCGCGCATTGCCTCCAATATTTATGCTCGTCTGTATTGAAAGCTGTTGATACTTCAATACTTCAAAAGCCACGCAAAGCCGGATCCTTGGCATCTTAAGCTGACTGTGGGCATCCTCTGGTATGTTTGATTTCTACTTCTCTTAGATATTCGGTTATTGAACTGGCCTGCACGATTGATAGTATCCTGGTGACACTCATTACCGGTTTTCTGAGCTTTCAGGTGTACGATATGTTCATCACTCAGCATGGGGATGTTACTTCGCTGAACGAGATTAGGTTGTGAGTTGCTTTTACGCTATGGTGCATTGTAACTTCGGGTTGCTGATTGAACTTCTAGCTACGTCGTCGTGGGTGTTTGATTATGAGCACAATGTCTGGTTTCAGTTGACGCTGGGGTATCTGGAATCGTGTAGGGGCAATACACGTGTATTGTGCGTCAAACCTTCTTGCCACATGTTTTCTTACGATGTCTAATCATTTTTTTGCCGAGTACAGTCATTAACCGCGTTTATTACCCAGACGTAGGTGCGCTCCACTTCACCTTAATTGAGTTAAGTTAACCCTTATCCATGGGAAGTTTCTTTGCAAGTCGAATATGGAGAAGTGAGTAATACTCTGTAGCCTTGGTATGGATCACCGTGACGCTTACCGCGAAAATCCATGTAGTTGGAAAGAACTTTGGAAGCCCACTTGGGTATGCAGCCATTCCCGTGGTAAGCCCAACTCCTCCCGTTACTCACTGCAAGGGCATGTTTGAACCTGAATTGTAGGGAATATTATCGAGCTTGCAAATGAGTCAGTGTTAAATCATCGTGCCGCCTCCCAAGCGCTTACCGAATGCGAACAGGTTCTGGGTTGGGTATGTACTATTTGTATTACTGGTTCGACCGGAAAGACCGCAATATGATGTCTCTGGCTTTGTTAGCCCAGGTTTATGTCTTGTAAGTGTGCCTACATATCGTCAAGTTATCTCAACTGATTAACCTTAGGCGGAGCGCCCAATTTTTCTCAAAGCTAGCAGAACACACAGCATATCTCAAGGTCGGTGACATTAGTATGTTATTTGACCTCCTACCTCAGGTTCCTGATGAGTGCGACGTCTAGCAAACGACGACAATACAGGGACTAGCGAGCATCCTGTGTGATGTACTGATTTCCTTGGCTTTCTCCACCATACTGCATTCCCATCGTTCCGGTATTAAGAGGTAAGCATGTGCGCTGACTACTATACCTTCAAGATGTTCATGCTCAATTGGCTGTCGCGATAGGACAGATTCGTTGGTAAACAAACTGATCATGTATGCTATCAACCGAGCGGTTGCGACGAGGTACGTTGATTCCGTGGTGGAAGCCAACTGGAAGCTGCCTAATTTATGCTTACGCTTCGCTTCATTAGCATATGTGCTATGATTAGTACTGCTCTGGTAAATAGTTCATAGTTGCACCTTGAATTCTTCTAATATCTTAACCCCCGGCAGTATTACAACAGTGCTCATTCGGACTACTTGTACGCCGTCTTTCTGGGTTGATCATGCTGTACCTCAAAATAACGTTATTTCTCAAGCTTGCTGCCAACTCTTGCAATAACCTATCGTGAGTGCATAATTCCGTCGATGATCGACCAGACCTGACTCACAATAATTCATGTTTCGTAACTTTCTTTCTATGTCCTTGGGTAACAGTCTATGTAATATCAACAGTCAGTGTGTACGTGTCTCCATCATACGAGATCCGGTTTTCGTTGAAAGTTGACCTGAATTGTACGTCCGTCACGTAGCCTCACGTCGAGAGAGGGTCTGCGACAGGAAGCAGATCAGACTATCCGACTTTCGGAACTGACCGATACTATGTTTCGGTCGGATACCGTACTAATCGGGGGTGAAACTAATAAATGCGAGTCAAGTGCCAGTGCACCAAGAACAGCGCCTCAAGAAGTGAGTCTTTCGGTCAAAGCTCAATCTCTGCTTGTCGATGGCTGATACCAGGTGGTTAGAAGGGTACGGGTAGGTTGGAGTCGACCCAAAACCTGTCCCTTGCGTAGATTATCAATATCAAGGCCAAGTAAACAGACCATCAACAATTAGATCTTAGAAGTCAAAATGTGGAAGGCGATTCAACGCGGACTGACGGGATTCGCTTGAACATCAAGGTCATGTCTGTACTTTTACCCTTGATTCCCTGTACTGTACCATATTTCTTAATTGTGGTTAATGTTGTTGTAGTCTCGAACTGCTCTTCATAACAACAAACGCACGCTTTTCTTCCTGATCGTAACTATAGCTTCCGCGGCCGACCACGGCGTCGTGTTTGGTTTTCCTGATGTTGTCGGACTTTCCAGCACAGCCTCATATCGCGTCCAGCCTTCTCTTTCTGATTCTTCCATCCCGAATGATTTGCGTCAATCGCGACCGTCGACGCTCCGCCGTCTTGGCCTTGCTTACCACCTAGGTTCATTCAGTGCGACGAGCCTGCCTTATTATGGTTACCTAGGCTTGTGCATCCGTCAGTTAGGACTTAGAACAAGCCCGTGTTCGCTAATCTTTCTTACGATGAACGGGATTCAGTATACATTGGAAGAGCTTCAATGCGCGTAGCCGGCATAAAGCTGCAAGAGTACAAGCAATGTGTGTGCTCCCTCGCCATCGTTTTTGCTCGCAACGGCGCTCGACTAGGCAACTCAATAATTTTTTAATCCGCCAGTATGTTTATGGAATGGGCGCTGTTGAAGGAGTCCCTCATGGGATGGACCTGGCGGCCTCGCAGGGCGTCGGCGGAATAGATGGGACGTGTTATCTCGTAGTAAGTGTATCCCTTCCCTGTTCCACCGGTCTACGGGCTGATTATACCGACCAGACGAACTTCAAGCATACAAGATTTGAAGTATTGTGCTCACCGCTTCGGTGGAGAGTTGTCAAAATCCCCAAGCGGGCTCAGCCGTCCTGACTTAAAGTCATAATTTTCTGAGATATTTTCTGTTCGTTAGGGCACTGGGTGCTCACTGGGTGTGTCTTTACTCGATAAGACTCTGTTGTCTGTTCTTGACGCGTATCTCATAGTCCGAGAGTCATTAGCTAAATCCAACAGCGCTGTTCTTCTCAAATCGATTGATCGTTTGCCGTTTATATCGTGAACTGGTGTGGTTGAATGCTTCATCTTCCTTCTTCCACCATGCACCGCTCAGTTCTTCAGCAAAAATGCGTATTCGCCTCCTCTTTCAAGGGCCTGCAGTGCAGAACATTCGAAGAAAGTTAGTTTACATTTCGCCATCCACCATCCTGGCTCAAAAACACGTACATGTTTATACGCCGGTCTTTCCTGAATCCTCTTCACATATTCGACGATCCTAGGACCGGCGTACTCAGGAACTACGGATAAGAAGTGCTCCAGCGTGAAACCCATCAAGTAATCTGCAGAAGTTGGATGGTCACCACCAGCGAACCAGGTTCGGTTTTCCAGATGTGTTTCTATCTGCAATCGGGATGAGCTTTGTACGGAATGGAGTTGCGCCACAAATTGCGTACCATTTTTGAATGGTTTATGAGCTCTGGACCGTCAAGGACTTTGTGTACTTGGTTGAACACGAATCGTAGGATGGGGCGGAGGAAGAAGGGCATTGCAGGAGGGATCTTGGAGAAGATTTCACACCGGGTGAGGACTGGTTGTAAGGAACCCTCCGCATAGTGATTGTCTAGAAGTCTCGTTAATATCTGTGGATTCATAGAAGGGATATGATTGTGTCCGCACAGTAAAGGTTGTCAAGCTGGCCGCTAGAGGGGACCGTGCTTTTCTCCGAGCCATACTTTTGAATCAAATATTCCACGATAGCACCACTCTCCGCCACTGTTGTTTCGCCATCTGTGATGATTGGGGACTTGCCCAGCGGGTGGATTGCAAGAAGTTCCGGGGGTGCGCGTCCTTCAGGTGCCCGCGTGTATTTCTTGATTTCATAGGGGACCTCTAGTTCTTCCTGTCGTATTCAAGCACGGTTAATGCGCACTTGATAATGACCGCAATGACGACATACCAGCAGCCAAAGAACGCGCTGCGAACGCGAATTGTTGAGGTGGTGTACGGTGATCATAATGGTTGCGAGTTGAAGGGAAGCGGGATGCAGTGGTCTGTGGATGATGTTCTTGGGGCTAATATAACGAGCCCGTCGGTGCCGGCACCGACCAGGTACATACATTCATATCAGTGGCCCATGCGAGAGTGATGAGCATCTGGCGTACGCGTGCGTGATCATGATTCATAAAACCTGTATGGCCTGACGTCTCAGTCCGTGTTGGAAGGAACGGAGTTGGACTATTTCGGGGGGTTTAGAGTCTAGACGCTGCGGCTGCCTGAATTCTTTTTCATGACTTATCATGACCTCTATGGTTTTCGCCGTATTCAGGTCTTAAGCTGAACTACCGGCTTATCGCACTGGAAGTCGGTTTACCTAATCCGGTACAACTTTTGACAAATTGAAAGAATCTTTGTTCCTGTTCGTCTTTCTATTGCCTACCATGCACTCATCCCCTAGAATGCCAACCTGTACTACCCTCAATCCAGATATCCTCTGGACAATTTTTACCCACGTAGCGGCGGACTACGAGGAACCAATGGACGACCGACTCGCCTGCATTCTCCACGCAAGCCTCGTCTGTCGATCCTGGCGTCCGATCATCCTTCCCGCCACGACCATCTGGAGCCGCCTAGTATATGTCGATAGCGACAGACCGGGGAGCAGACGATCCACTCTCGACCTGCTCAAACTCGTGGTCGAGAGATGGGGTGCAGGCAGCCGGCTTTGCATCGAAGCTACAAGAGAAATTGGCCGCCCGATCGATTTGGATGCGCGCAGCTTCCTGTCTGATGCTATCGTTGGAGAATGAGATAGAATCGAGAGGATATCCTTGTACGCGATAATTAGCGCCGAGAATCAAGAGATGGCTAGGGACCTCCAATCGGTTGTAACACGCCCTGCGCCTCACATGCGGGTTTTCCATGTAATCGCACATTGCATAGAATCCGACAGCAGTCTCGGAAGGCTAGAAAAGGACGAAGAGGGAAACCTTAACCGTGGAAAGCCTTTATTCGCAGATTTCGCGCCTTGCTTGGAGGATTTTTCTTGTGGCGTGCTTTACTTCCCCCTCAAGGCATCGTGGCTATCGAACTTGTGCTCTTTCACTTTGAACAGAGCTTTCACTCAAACCACAGTTGTGGGTGTTTACCTCCCAGATCTACTCCTCGCTCTGGGATCAATGCATCTTCTGCAGTTGCTGGTACTCCAGGAGCCGGAGAAATTCAGAATCAACCGCTTTTCGACTTGGCGTGGCGTTGTCAACCTCCCCAACTTGAAGTTGTTCTCGCTGCACGGCCATGGTAGCGCATGCGCATTCCTTCTGGACCGCATTCAGCGCCCGAGCCTCTGCCTAGTCGATCTAACTGTCACCACACGCGAAGAAACCAACTTTGACTTTTATTGTTTGGATATGGTATTTCCGAAAACTCTAGAGCAAAATATAGAGGCTCGTGGAGGGTCTCAGTCGTTGCAGTATATTGTTATGACCCTTTTGTAGGAGGGAATGGTATTGTCGGAGAAGCTGCAGAACCATTCAGAAGGGACGAAGAAGCCGGCGGATCCTTCTGCGCTCAGAATGGCGGTCGAACTGAAAAGGTCCGACAATTACAGACATACCCACAATCCCAGAATCTTCGAGTCTTTCAAGCTTATATTCCGGCAGTTCAGTCAGGTTACGACTCTCTACATCGAGAACATGGACACGGAAAAGTACTACATGTTCGACTCCTGCCTCGAGGCCATGTCCGCCGTGACAACCCTAGAGGTTTGTCGTGGCGCAGTGCTTTACTGGCTCACATATACTACTTGGACCGGGAGAGAAAGTAGCAACCGCTATCATGTCCGTTTTCCCACGTTTGGAAGTTATTCGCGTTCACATAAACGGCTTGAAGGAGAACTTTACGGTCTTGACCAAGGTTTACAAGAACAATAAAATCAGCGAGCCCATTGTCGATTACGTGGAGCTTCGGTCCAGGACGGCTTCTATTCATTGCCTGGAGATTGTCTCAAGCAACGTCTCTTACGATCGGGCACCCTCAGGATATCAGAGAAACAGCGCAGGAAGTTATCGATGGGTTGAAGGTGATTCCCAGGATTGCTGGTCTGAAGGTCTGTTGGACGGTTCCAGGATGCGAAACTTCCGAGTTTATCTTTCCCGAGGTGGTACAATCTGAGGATTAGAATGTACTTACTACCATGGGTTATATAATTTGGTTGACCGACTGATTCGATATATTTCAAGATATATTTCTTTGTGTGATTCATTGAACGTGGTTAGAGTCAGTCGGACAGATATCATCTTCAGTGAAAATTTCATTGACTTCTGACGAGTGCCGCCGCCCTTTTTGTCAGCCCAGTTTTACCGCCGCTTACCAAGCAATCAATGATCTTGACGCGACACGCGAGGACACGCGTTGAACACGCCCACACGTGATGTGATTATCGATGCACCTCAAATCAATATCATGATCGCAATGACTATGTTTTCCATCAAACCACCATCAGCTATGAACGTACAGAGTCTCAATAACGATGTCCTCTTCATGATTCTTTACATCGCCACCGCAAATGAGGCTCATTCTATGCACGGTCGCCTCCAGACCGCATTATCTGCCAGCCACGTATGCAGAAGCTTTCGCGACATTCTCCTCAATTCACCTTCAATTTGGGGGAAATTAGTCTACATTGACTCACAACATGGAGCAACGTCACGCTCAATGGTGGAAGAGATTGTGCACAGGAGTGGCGAGGCCCCTTTGTGGATAGAGGCATCGCAAACCCGAGACAGGAGCAACTCTGAATCCTCGAGAACCGCTCGACGAAGGCTGCTACTCGAGATACTAAGGAGGTCTTGGGCACGGGTCCAAAGGATCTCAGTTATCTCTGACGTGGGACCGTACGAAATCAACTGGCGTATTTACAAAATCTTTCTTAGGCCTGCTCCGTTCCTCCAGGTTTTCAAAGCTTCTATTCCTTTGGAAACCGAATATTTGCACGAATTCGAAGAGGATCCTACAGATATCGCGCAATCGCTATTCTCCCAAGCAGCGCCCTCCCTCAGAACATTCGGGTATGATGGCTTCCATCTCCCGAAAGGCGCTCCGTGGTACTCCAATATCACTCGCTTCGATACTCTTGCAGGAACAAAGCTCACTCGACACCTAAACACGACCTTGAAGATTCTGCACCTCATGCCATGTTTGCGTTATCTGAGGATTTTGGCAAATACTGAAGATGGCTTCAATGGTTGGTGGAAACCAAAAGACGAAGAAAATGCGTTCATTGTCACTCTTCCTCACCTCGAATATATCGAACTTTCGCGTATTGAAGCTTCCCGGGCTCAAGAGTTCTTGAATCGCGTTCAACCGTCGCCGAACGGATGTCTTACCAACCTACGCCTGAACTGTAACAGTTGGCACGACGAAATCCTTACAAACATCATCATACCTGTCTTGAAGACGAACATGCAATTTTTGTATGGCTCCGCTCCACCTCGCCATCTATGCCTCGATATCGAAGCTCTGGGGCTCACAATCATGGACGCTGGCACATGCATCAATCTGGCGGGCTGCACCGGAAAAGTTTTGATCGATTTGGATGAGGGTATCTTTATTGACCTCGACTGGCGGCGCCATGTTCGAGGATACAATTTGAGAAGGAATATTGCACATAAAGCTCCGTATTGCGATCTTCCTATTCTATCCTCTTTTTTCTCCTCTTCCCAACTTCACCGGGTCACCTGGCTACGCGTAACACATCTTTACTCTCCTTGTGCTGCACTCCTTGCCCCATTTCGAGACGTCGTCGTGCTAGAGGCGCACGCAACGGCCATATCAGGGCTTATGGGGGCGATAAGATTGTGCGAGAAAGGCCAACCTCTTCCAAGGAGTGATGAAGAAGACTCGTCTGAAGAAGAAGATTCAGGCCAACAAGAACAAGAATTCGATCCAGAAAACCTCTTCCCGCACCTGCAAGATTTGCGCATTACTGTGGGAAACGACGATTTTTACTCATATGGGGATGACATACACGACTTCTTGCAATACCGTGAGCGTTTCTCGAAGCCTATCGAGAGTGTTCACCTTGTCGACGATAGCGTCGAGGCCAAACGTGGATTCGGCTATATCTGCGAGCTTGTCAGCCGTGTTGAAGGGGTCAAATTGTTTATCAATAAGGACGGCGTATACCGTCGTCATGTATATGTTCCCACGAAGGCCACGGTTAACGACAAGGACAACGATGATGCCACCCAGGATGAGGAGGGCTCTACAGCTGGTGACGCAGACATTAAAGATGGTGGCATGGATAGCGACGGCGCTGCCGAGGATGCCAATAAGGGCTCGACTGACGCTTGAAAGCTTGATGTTTCAAATGTTGAGCCTACGTAGGAAACATGGCGGTCTTACTTAGCCTCTGTTTACTGGTAGTCATTGTAGGTAACTTCACTGCACCCTCATTCTTTGATGTTTCCGCAAAAACAGGACATTGTTCGGAATGTTCTTCACGTTTATCGCGCAGGATAGTGCAGAACCACATGGATGACAGAGGTAGTATCCATGGGCAGAATCCGCGCCTTCTGAAGCGAACTTTGAATGTCGATGAATTACCTTTGTAAAGGTACTTGTCACGTTTAGAGACGTCAATTAACAGCTGCGCCCGACTACTTCTTTTGCAGCGAATACGCCCATCTATGGAGGGATGCCTCGTCCAAAAAACATATGGGCACCGAGCACCGGTCGGCCGAGGTTGGCCGGCCATCGACCCCAAAGTCGGGAGATTTTCGTTAAATTGTCCTTTATCATTTCTTCCGTTCCGGCTTCACTCCTTTCTTCGATCTTAAATTTGGACTGGTCACCGAGATCTGCCAAAATAATCTCTTTGCCGTAAACCATGCAGGAGAAGAGGAAAGTGGCGGGAAATTCTCCCTGTCATATCTTGTGTAATCCAGAGCACGTTGCCCGCCTCATGGCGGGTTTTCGCCTTCGTCGGTCGTTCAGGACCGAATCCCTTCTCTCTTACCAGGTATTTGGTAGCCTCGTGCATATCGATGCGCTGAACTCCACATGAAAAGTGCGCCTCGCGTCTGTGTACTCTCAGGATGGATTGGAACGAGGCTTTACGTGTGTCCGCCCTCCGTAGGAAGGTAATCTTACAGAGATTGGCACCAGCGGGTTTACGAAAGCTAGTATGACTATTCGTGTCCCAGTGGCGTAGCCCCAGAAGAGCCAATCAAGTTAGAGTCAGAAAATTTCCTGTTCTTGAAAGAAGAGGAAGGCACACGAAATGTGGCGGTACCAAAGTAATGATGAATACCGCATCCAGATACCTTTCCTTATGTGTTTGTGCAGGATGTTACTGTGCACGTCCGTCGCCGTCCCCCTTTTTTGTAGTGAGAAACGAAGTTATCAATCATACTACCATGAACATGTTCTGCTCATCCACGCTTGACAGACATCCAACCGCGGGTCCTATCTTACGAGCGATGATATTCCAGCCACAAACCAATTTTATGTCAATCACTCAATTTTCAAGCTAAGATTGGAACTTGTCGTACATACGGTGCTTCTTTCTACCGTACGCATTCTGTCAACGAAATTTTCTGCAGCTCCAACCAGGAGGTATATCCATAGTACGTACCCCGGGTTGATTAGATCCCCTTATGACTATTCTTCTAATCTATCCCTTTCCTGTGTTTACTCCCTCCCAAAGACGTCAAAGTAAGTTTTTAAACCTCTCTGGCACCCGACACATCGTGGAAGCTGGCCTTTCTGCGTGTCAATGTTTAGCAGAAGAGGGACACACGAGCCTGGCCTTCAGTGTTAAACCCTTGCCCAGGCCCTATAATTGCGTAAAAGACAAATCAGTGATGTTGAAAATAAAACTTGCCTGTCGGTCGCTTTCGTCATAGCGCTATAATTGACCACCCGATACAGGCGAAGAAAGCGAAAGTACCTCTTCGGTGTTGAAATTTTCGGAACTCAGTCGACCACATCGGCCATTCTCCGCTCCCATCTCCTTCCCTCGCCGTACTTCGTGTCGCAGAAGGCACAAGTCCAACCCAAACTTCCTTCTAAACCTAAGCCAAGTTCAATCCTTTAGACTTACCTCAACGTTCAAACATCAAAGTCCCGACCGCGATGCATAAAGCTCTGCCTCGCGTCGTAAAAGTCCATCTTTGCTTCAAATAGTCAAGACCCTGCCGATCATCAGCTGCTTCCTCTATACTGCAAATCTAATCTTATCCTAGCCAGCGACCCAAGCTTAGATCCGGAACCACCTCGAACATCGAGGCATGACCAAATTACTCGAGTATACGTACTTACTGCGATCTGTCCAACCACCTATCTAATCTTAATGAAAAGGCTTAGAAGACGGCGTTGTGCTGGCCACAAATTAAACCAGGCAGGAAGGCTGCGCCTCTTTTCAATATCATTGACTGGGAACTGCGATCACGATCACGATCGGAGAAGAAACTCAGAGGAGAGGGTGAAGGTAGTTGTTTAGGTGGACTAGAATAGGAAAGTAGAAAGAATAAAGGGGAGGAGAGATTTAATTAGTCAAAGCCGCTGAATCACGAAAAACACTTGCGTCGGATCTGCAGTAATAGATGACGATCGCAAGTTAAACACCGTAAACACCATCATCGACTATCCACTGCCATCGGAAAGAAAAGGCGACAGGTGTGATCGGATAACCAGTTCAGCAAGTGCGAAAGAAGACGAGTAACTCCAAGGAATACCGCTGATCGTCATCCCTCGAAATTCCTGACGAAAGACTGGAAGAAAAAGAATCCAAGAAAGACTTTACCGAAATTGAATATCAGAGTCCCACTGGAGGCGACAAGCAAGAGCCTAGATGGCAGCTGGTCAAAATAAATGAAATGAACGTTCGCGCCAGACCGTGAGATCTGCTATGCACTCGCACTCTCCTCAAACATCGGCGACCTCAGACCCCATCGGCGTCCACCACTCTACAAAAGACATCAAACCAGAAGAAGTGACATCGCACCGGACACATGAAAAGCGGAGATGAAAGGTCGAGTCGACGCATCAACCTTTTCAACCAATTGCAAACGAAGAAAGGGAAGAAAAAGAGTAAAATATAAAAAGTAAAACCAACCCAAGCAAGTCCCAAAGCGTTTGCAGCCACACACACACACACATATGCACATCTGTCAATCCCAAAAAGCAATATCATTTCCCTAAAGAAAGTAATCCGCAGGCGGCCTTTTGGCAGGTATCGACTTGACGTCCTGTGTGGATTAAAAACATAATTGATCAGCGATCGGTTTATCACATCCAG
This sequence comes from Agrocybe pediades, assembly GCA_013053245.1. NCBI lineage: Eukaryota > Fungi > Basidiomycota > Agaricomycetes > Agaricales > Agrocybaceae > Agrocybe > Agrocybe pediades. The sequence goes on along the minus strand of JAACJL010000016.1, from coordinate 61,140 downwards.
AAGAAGAGATAATCAAGCATAACATAAAAAGCGTCGGAGGCGTAGTTAACCACCGCCAAGGACCATGAAAGGGTCCAGGAATTTGGAGGGACCGAAATGAAATTTAAATGAAATGAACGGCGATGAGATGAACGTGAAATGAAAAGCGGGCGTTTGACGACGATGACGGATGCCTCGAGATAGGCGAGTCATTGAGAAGCGAACGACACTATTAAAGCTAACAACAGCTCCCTAGAGAAATTCGCAAAATAAAAACAGGGATTTGGATAGCTACGTCGCTCGATACTCGAGTCATCGAGGCAACGCCAAAGGCCAACGATAATCCAAGGACGAGAATAGCCAAAACACAGCGAGGGGCAAAAAAGAAAAGAAAACGGAAACATAGACAGGCAAAGAAAACTCACAACGGTCGCATGACTAAACACCTTGTACTCCTGCGCGAGATGTTCGTCCAGCTCCAGGATAGAAGCCACATTTCCGCATCTGCATAGATTAATCAAAAAGTCAGCACAACCGCATCACAAGTCCACAAACCAAATCAAAAACGCTGCAAAACTGAAACACTGCAAAACGCATACGTCGGTGGGTTGGCACGCAGAAGAAACACAGAAAAAGAAACTTCAAAGAATCCAAACCCGCCGAACAGACGGGTATAGCAAAGAAGAAAAGCACAACGCATCTGTCAAAACCCAACTGCGCGTACTGCGCCGCGCTGCATGGGCTGTCCATCCAACCAAAGAACGCGCAGGGAACACGCGCACACACCCACATAGCCATCTAATCAAAGGCCAAGCCCACGCGTCAAAAAGAAGCACATACACGCATGAGCTATGTCTTTTGACAAAAATAGCACCGAGACAAGAAAACGTAAAGAAAAACGCAGAGGAGGGTTGGAAAGTTAAAAATAAATATGATCACAGGAAAAGAAGCAGCAGAGGAACTGACGCCGTGAAAGAAGAGATGACGGAAAAGGAAGGAAGAGAAAGGAAAGAGGCGAAAGCGGAAGATGAGGTGCCAAAAAAAGGAAAGATAAAAAAGGGAGTGAAAAGGATAAAAACGCGCGTATATGCAGCCAAAATTTAATAAATCCAGGCCATGAATAAAGAAGATGGAACGAAGGGCCCAGAAAGGTCAACTCAAGTCCAAATGAGGGTTTGAAAGATTGCAAAAAGAACCCATCAAAAAATAAGTCATGGACGACACTCACCGATAACAATAATTCGGCGCACTCCACACCGTCACGATCGTCTGGTCGAACATTAACTTGAAGCCCTCCATGGCGAGCTGGTGCGCACGCGCAATTAGGTCGATAGCGTTGTTGTGCGCGAACGTCTTGGTGATGTCGGCGCCGAAGAGGAATCCAGCGCCCCGTGGGGAGAGGCCCCAGCCTTGGATGTCTATGGTTTTAGGAGTGAATTTACGGTTTTACAGTGAAGAGATAGATTAGATGATAAAAACACCGAAGCAGAGAGATAAAAGGCGAGTGAGAGAGATAAGAGAGGATGCGATGCTTACCGTCTGGATCGGACCATAGCAGGTCACACATCGGTCCGTCGTGAGGCACCTCCTGCTTGCGGTCAATTGCGCGGATCTAGAAATTGAATTGATGTCAGCCATTCTGTAGATAAATGACGGTGGTAAAAAGACAACTGAATAAGATTAAGATAAACGGAGCAAAGGACGGAAGGAACAGAGGAGGAAGGTTAGGTTATGTCTTGAGAGGGAAGGGGGTGGGTCATAAACTATACGTATGTAATCCACGCAGATGACCATGACATGGACAGGTGACAGGGGCAGCAAGTAGAGCAAGCACATAAGGAAGTAAAGGAAGCAAAGCGCGGTACCGCAGTAGCCCAGCGCACCACAAAAATGAAATTCCGTGCAACGGTGCCAAAATTCCGCACAAAAAAGAAAAGAAAAGAAAAAAGAAAAAATGGGCCAAAGAGATTACCTACCTGATCAATCCCTTGCAAATTGGGGCTCAAACCTCCATGCACGCAGAACACTCTGCCATCAACGACGGCACCGAGGGCGAGATAGTCAAACACCTCACAGCACCACCGCCAGACGTTGCTGCTCCCGTATTTCCGCTGGCACTCGTCGTAGAACCCATAGACCTGTGTGATCTGCCGAGACTCGTGGTTCCCCCGAATGAGCGTGATGCGCTCTGGGTATCGCACTTTGAGCGCGAGCAGCAGGAGGAAGGTCTCCACGCTGTAGAATCCACGGTCAACGAAGTCGCCTAGTGATTAGATGGTGCCGGTTTTCGTGTTTTGAATAGAAGGATTGGTGAAGAAGGCGCGACAAGTCCAATATCCAAGTAAAGACGCGAAACAAAGAGATAAAAAGCAAAAAGGCACCTAGAACGTCAACGTAAAACTCCAACTTGGGCAGCAGACCGAACTGACGTACCCATGAAGAGGTAATTGGTGTCCGGGCAGAACCCTCCCATCTTGAAGAGCTCCATTAGGTCAAAGAACTGGCCGTGGATGTCCCCGCATATCTACGGTGGTGGATGCAGATGCAGGTACGAATGAAGATCCCGTCGGAGGGCATGTTTAGATTGGCATTTGGATTTGGGTTGCGGTGCACAGAGGGCGAGGGACGAGGAGAGAGAGAGAGATAGGCGCGGCGGTGCCCAGGAACGGTGGTGCATCATCATAATGATTGGAATTTATGATTTGAATGACCATGCATGAAGGTTGACGGATCGACGGATTCACGGACAAAACGAAGCAGAGCAAAGGAGGAAGACAACTTTAAATCAGTCAGGTACGCAAAACCACAAGCGCAAAGCCACAACCAAGGAGGAAGAAGAAAGCAGACTCACCGTAACAGGCGCGTCCACCACTTGGACGTTCCCCTCCTCAATGAGGATTTCGCGGGCTTTCATACATAGTCGTTTGACTTGTTCTTCAGATATGGGTTCACAGCGCGTGAGCTGCTCAATTTGTCTGTTTATTTCGTGTCATTCGTATTGGATTATTGGTTTTAATTCAAGTTGGAATCGGAACGAGCAAGAGTAAAGGGAGATAAGATGAAATGATGGGTTAAAATGCGATTTTATCGTAACAATTAGATATCTGCTCACCTGTCCAAGTCGCTCATAGCACTTTATAATATTTAGGAATGTCACTGGATTTTTTCCCCTTCGCCGTTTGTTGATTATTCTTTCTTGGAACTGACTCCGTTTGGGGTTCCAATGAAGTCTCGCGGGTTGTTGATAAGAGAAATAGAGCGAAGAAGTATGCGTTAAAGAAGGAGTTATGTCAAAGTAGAGATAAGGCCACGCGTTCGGGTGTCGTCGTCGTCGTCGTCCGTCGTCTTTGTCGTGAACAGTGCTAGAGGTGATGGTGGTGAAAAGCAAGCCTTTGCTCATCGTCTCACGCGACATTGACGCTTTCGGACGTCTAACCCTAAAATGTGGTCAACGCACAGCCACCTCAATTGACCGCGAACGCGAAGGACGCGGTTAGGTGCTTCTAATTGGTGGCTTCTAATGAAACGAGGGACATTTACTTGTTGAAAATCACACAGATGAGATAGAGGCAGCAAAAGTCGAAGTTCAAAATGAACAATTCTTTCCCTTCCCCATGATAGAGGAAGGAATTAGTGGGTTGAACTAGTACAGATGTAAAGTAAGCTAGGGTAGTATATATCACAGACAAGCAAGCACACGAGCAAGGGCACAGAAACAGGAACAGCGAAAGCAAGGACAGGAAACGTACTATAGGAGGATGTAAGGGTAGGAGTGAGAAGAGGAAAAGAAAGAAGACGAGACCAGAGAGATTTTAGTGTACATACAACGGAGGAATTGAGTTGCTTTAGTAATATACCAGAGAAGAAACGAGACAGAAAACCCAAGAAAAAAGAACACAGCGCACCCGCGCATCCTCTTCATATAATACAACACCTTCTCCACCCCCACAATTCAAACGACACCCGCACCGACACCCATTCCCACACTCATCGCACCGTGCCCATGCCCATGTTCATGTGAATACACCACACCACCCTGGACATGATGATGTCCCTGCGAGTGTGCAGAATGCAGATAAGGATGCCCCGCACCCCTCACTCTCTCCCTCCTCATCCCGGACGACCTGTCGTTCTGTAAGAGAGGAGCTAGCTGGAGAGGAGGCGAGCGCCCGTTTGGCTGGTGGACAGCATGTGCGTTAGCATAATGCATTTGCTGCTGCTGCTGCTGTTGATGGTGGTGGTGTTGCATCATGGACTGCTGCTGCTGTTGGTGTTGTTGCTGGGCATACGCCTGCTGCATCTGCTGGTGCTGCTGGTGCTGCTGGTGCTGGTGCTGTCTCTCGTCGGCGTACACAACAGTGTAGCCTTGCGGGCTCGGCGGGCCCGAGTGGTGCGCGGACTGCTGGTGCAGGTGGGGCGAGTATCCTTGGTGATTGTTGGCGGAAGTGTCGTTGTTCGTAGGAGATGTGGTGGTGGTGGCATTCAGAGTGGGCGGTGCGATGTGGTTCAAGGAGTACCTCGACGAAGCCGAGAGTGGGGAGGATGAACTCGACGAGGAGCCAGAGGCCCTCTGCTGCTGGGACTGTGCCTGAGGTTGCATGGCAAAATACCCGCCATGCGGCGAGCCACCACCAGGACCGTACGAAGACGAGAACGAGCTATTATTCGAATGCGAAGCCGTGGCAAACTGCTGCTGCTGCTGTTGCACAGGAGCCGGCTGAACCGTCTCCTCATACCCTCCTCTGGCATAGCCCGCATAAGCACTCTGCTCATGCTGCTGCTGCTGCTGTTGATGGGGGTTGAAGTGCTGCAAAAACGACTGAGAGCCCGACATAATCGGAGATACCGGATGGTGCCCGATCATCCCTGCGGGGGCCGACGAGGCAGGTACAGACTGGCTCGGCACAGAGGAAGAGGCGGGCGCAGGGGCAGGCATACCTGACATAGCCAGGTATGGCGTGTGTGGGGAGGACGAAAGGCTCGACGCTGAGCTCCTCGAGCTCACGTTCGCATATTGCTGTTGCTGCTGCTGGTACTGCTGCCTCAACTGCTGCTGTTGCTGTTGAGCTTGCTGAGCCTGCACCTGTCGAATTTCATTCTGATACATCAACGACGTAGCTGGCAAAGTCGCTGGCACAAGGGCGGGAGGGGTGTTCGGAGGGCTCAACGCAGGGCGTTGGGTGGAGGTATAGTTATGTGACAGCGGCAGCCTGGCCTCCACGAGCGCGGGGACGGGCGACAAAGGCGGGGTATCGTACCCGCTGTTTCGTCGAGCTTCGACGGCGGCCAGGTACGCATCTTCGTCGTCCATGTATCGCCGAGACGGATGGAGCTGGGAGGCAGGGGATGTAGGAGAGGTGGGGGAGAGTTCGTCCACAGCAGAAGAGGATACCGAGGAGGGTGTGGATTGGCTACGGGTTTTCTTACCCCTGCCTCTGTCGGCATCGGGGTCAACGTTCGCGGTCTTCCCTTTCCGCGCTTTCGACTTGCGCGACCCGGGGGATAGATGGATCTTGTAGCTAATGAAGAAGCAGAAACAAGAAAAGGTCAGCTCTATATTCGAACATCGCGGACTCGAGCAATGCACCCTTCCCCCCTCGAGCTCCTCCGACATCGCATCGGAGGTCGGGTGCACGCCTAAAATGAAATAGAAGACCCACTGTTGATTGAGGTTGTCCTGCCTTGAACAGCTCGTTACACACCCCGGGAAAGGGCATTTGAAGTTTTTCTCGCCCGTGTGCACACGTTCATGGCGAGCGAGGTGTCCGCTGGTGGAGAAGGGCTTGCTGCATGTTGGGCAGAAATGCTTCTTCTTCGGGATGGCTGAGCCCTTCTGGCCTGTGGTGGGCGCGATGGGCGAGACGGGCGATGATGAGCTGGAGGTGTGCGAGGATGATGAGGAGGGTGCAAGGTAGGGCGCGTTGGTGAATTGTGAGTGGTAGTAGTCCTGCTTGGAGGCGGCTCGGGGCATGATGACAGACGACGACGGAGTAGACAGAGAGAGCCGAGGATTAAGGGTTGCAGAACCAGGGATAGTCGTAGCGACAAGGAGGATAGCAAGCGAAGTAGGAAGGGAGGAAGAGGAGGGGTAAACTGATGTAAGGGAAGGGAAAAGGACGAAGGGATTCGGCTGTAAATATAACGACAACCTCTCCTCTGCCTGGATGACCAGAAATCCAAATGCGTTAGGCTAGCTGTCTGTCAGTAAACTGCAGCTGCAACCAGTACTGTATATACATAGTCTTGGCGCAGAACGAAAAAAGAAGGAATATAAAACATAATAATGACTATGTAGCACGTACGTAAACAAAAAAACCTACCTAACCGGAACCCTTCACTCACCCCATGCGAATCGCGATCTCTCGAATAAATCTGGGATCAAGAAGACAGTCAGAAGGAGTTTCATCTCCTTTCGACATCCTGGGAGATATGCCGAGTTTAAACTTTTTCGTGGCCGACTACCCGGTACCGTCCCCCAATTTTCCAGGAAACATATCCAAAAATAAGACAATCATTCATTCAGATGAAGATTTGATGACCATCAGACATCAACCAGACTAGCCTTCCTTATGCAGTGCAAATCCGCGCACATCAAATTTTTCGTCCGTTAATCCATCCCAAATTAGGGGCACGTGGCAACCGCCTGTCTCCGCTGCGTTGCGTTGCCCTCGCTTCTTTCTATCCTGCTGTAGGGCTTGGTCTCTCTGCTGTCCTTACTTCCCTTTTCTGTCTATATTTCGCTCCCACAGTAAGAGGACTCGAGGCAAAACAGGTGTCTGCTACGTATGTTCTACTCCCAATAGCATCTACTTGCCGCACTTCGTGTTTTACCTCGCCTCGACAACGCCAGTCACAAATAGAACACATAGCACCAGGCACCACTTTACACGTAAAAAGTCCACTAGTCCTGTTTACATCAGCAACACCAGCGACAACACCGAATTTACTTGGACAGACACAGGAATGATAGACAGGATGCAATCTCCCTCCGAGTCAAGCCTATGACCATAGTCTTAATAAAGTTCCGTTACCGGTTACGCTCGACTCTGAGGACCTTTGCTAGTCGTTTGTACAGGCAGATTTCTGAATCCTAAGTGATTGAGAGATCTGAACGACCCAAAAAGAAGACAAGTACTTAAGGTGCCGAGCTGCCAATTGACGGAGGCTACCTCCTTAAGGCTACATAGAATGTCGCAGCGCCTTCTTCTTCCAAGCGTTGCCCAAGACCCAGCAGCCAACCAGCGGCACCCTGGTCAACTCCGATCACTACATCTGACGCTTCGATCAATTGAATAGCGCTGATAAGTACTTGTTTGGGGTGTTCGATCAGGAGGTTTGATTTGCAATTTGCAATTTATCTACGTACATGCTTGAATTTTCCGTTCTTTTCTACATCATACAGAGCCCAGCCAAGGTTGGGACCCATACTCAGGTCCTCCTGTGTATGTTCATGTCGCGCAAGACGTTCCTCAAGGTGTATGGGACACCGACCCAGAGTCAAGGATATGGATCGTCCTGCACGAGCTTCGTATACTGCGGCATTTTCTATTTATGCTGCCCAGCGTTTCAAAGACCTGCTGCTTCGTATTCATTTGACGATTTGCGGAGAATAAATGCAGATAACCATAGCCCAGCACAAGACACGAAGCGCCATTCGCGCCTCCATTATGTACCGCTCTCAATTCCAACAGCAGCAGCAGCAGAGGAGAGATTTTGTAGTAGTCGTATGACACCGAAATACAGAGTACTGTCAATTACTCGAATTTACAAGCTACAGCCACAAAACGTGCCTTCTCGCAAAGTACCACTTCCGCACTGGAATATTTTCCGGCCACCTAAACGGGAAGAACGCCGGCCGGAAGACGTGCTTCTCTTGCCCAGTATGGTAGGCCCGGAATGGGATCCCCAAATGACCTGTAGTGAGGCGAGCGAGCGGAGAAACATCCCCAATGAAATGGGTCGCTTAAGTGCTGGTAGCCAAATATGCTGTACGGATAAACAAATCTGTGCTCAATCCTCTTTGTTTTCTTTCTTTCTTTGTCCTCCAAAACGAGCGATCTATTGACATGAACATTAGAAGGCAGGATGGAGTTCGATCATGATCAGCCAGAATACATGGGCACGCGCAGAAGACATGGAATTTCTAGTGATATAGCACTATCTCGCGTATCACGAACACAGTAGAACAGAAGGAGAAGAACACGTACATAAGCAGATAAGTAGCAATGATGTCTGACTTTGAAAACCCGTAATTATTGTGGTGGCGAGGCAGCGGCTGCAGCAGCCTGGGAGACAGGCGCTGCATTAGTTGGCAATGTGACGATATTTCGGTTCAAAACCCGAGTGGCCCTCTGCCATTGAGGCAGACAGGCAGCCAGCCTAAAGCTGGCTTAGGCTACTTTTTCGAGTCCGCTTGACATTTTCGAACCGCCTCCGACGCCCGCCTCACCGAACAGAAAGGCGCTTTCTTCTCTCGTCGACTGTTCTCTTTGGAAAAAATGGACAGTCAGTTTGTGGCGAGGTGGCGAATTCGCGGAACTGGCCGACTGGATTTCCATTCTTTTAGTTGAAGATCGATCAAATTTGAAGCTCAGAGGCTACAATCCAGGCGTTAGTCCCTCCGAAAACGCGCTACGCAGCACCGGTGAGAACGACGACGCGTGGAGTTTGAGCTGGTTTAAGAGCGCGCGAATTACCTTACATATGATCTCATATGATACAGAAGCCTAACTCAAGAAATAAATTCCAAACCTTCGTGCATACTTGTTCCCGAGTGCCGAACGCCTGTACTTAACTATTCGGTCTGTCGTCGTGGCAGGCAGGCACCCTTACGGCTGGGCACCCACCGCCTTCGCCAACATGGTCGATGGTCCAGACGACGTGGCTGAGCCGAATAGTCGCTACACAGTCAAGGCTGGTTTGAGCTATTAGTTGACACAACAGGTATCTCGTTGTGTGCCTCGTGCGTACGGCAACAGGCTGAACTAAGTCTCGCTCCTCGTTTCGACTCTAGGCTTTCCGATGGATTGGGTCTCGACTACGTACAGCTACACGCATCACGCTGATACTACGGAGATGTGGAGGAGCTAAAGAAGGCGCCCGTGGTATATATCATAGTAGGCTGGTTAGCTGACCACGCTTCGCTGCTATCAAGCAGCCAGAACTCTGATCAATAGAATATACATACTTTGGTAGCTGGTTCGAATTTCGCGTCACGTTGAATCGTGAAGGCTTATCCCGAGATACTGGGTCGCTCATCCTTCAGGCGTCTGTGCGGCTTTTGAGGCGTGACTTCGTCTAACACAACCGTAGCTGGACGTATTAATGGTTTGAAACCACTGTAAGTGTGTGAGGGTTTCGACAAGTTTCTGGGTGTAGAGTTCCAACTAGAAGGTGAACTGGACAGGCATATACTAGGAAATGAGTTGATAAATTTGTGTTTCGTCGAAATTAAAAATCGCATTATTCGACGTCAAGACCTGTCATAAGATCGTAAGAGCTCACGATACACAGAGCCTAGAGGCCAATGAGACGTGATCTGAGTCCTAATCACATTTTCAATATTTTCTTTCACATCTTGGATTCGCACTTCAGTAACCAATGAGAGCGTCTCCGTGCACGTTCTCTCCAAACAGCGTCCACACCTCTCCTGGATCAATCTTGGCTGCTGGCATTAGCTAGAATCAGCGATCGCTGTGAACAAGATGCCATGTTTGTCGATTTGATTAATGCAAGCCAAGGCACTGACGATGCAGGTGATCAACGGAGGCAGAAGCTGGAAGGCAAAAAAGCCCAGCCCGAGGTGGGCATCACGGTACGGTTTCACCCTTGGGATCATCATTCAGGTACAGTTTGTGGACTTCAGCATTCTTGATCATGCTTAAGTGCCTTTAAGTGCTGAAAGCGAAGCTTGGGGTAGTGACTGCTGCAGGTGAAGGTGGATCATGGCATCAGGTGGCGGTGTTGGTTAGGTCAGGTTACAGTCGGGCAGCGTTCATGGTGCGTGAAAAGGACCGACGTACATTCTGATTGGCGCCTTCAGTGCAAATCGGGCTCGTTTTGAAAGAGTCAAAGTCATTATGGAGCTGAGGAGCTTCATTTTATTATTATTATATTCGAATTTTACCACTCTTTCAATCTCAAGGGGCTGCGTTACTCTATTTCAACTCCTTCGAACACAGATCCGCTCGGGCAACAAGATCATGCATCCCCAGTGGTCGATGCCATTCACTGCTATTTGGCAGGCGCTGACGCAACTGGATTGCCCGCACCCTTTAAAGCATGTCCGCCCAAATCGCGACCCTGGATACTGGCCCATCATGGCCATATTCGGCCATACCGACGCAAAATAAGCTTTGCCTGGTGTGTGTACATGTATCAATTGGCCCACATAATGTACTCCTGTACTGTACCCTCTTTGACGTGCAGACACTTTCTAAAGCCGGTGTTCAAAAAGCCAGGAGCGCGTCATTGGTGCACCATCTCGAAAGAGCTGGAGGGTAACGTGCAACCGTGAACCCCACTGCCCAGCCTTTCAATAGCGCCTATTTCCTGTCCCGTCGTACTAAGTACTTACTACACCCCAAACGCGCGTTTATCGAATATTTCGCATGGTTCTCATGTCATGAATGATTTAATAAAAGTGATACTTAGGCACCGACACTAGTCTATGTAGGTGTTATGAGTACGTATTACTTACGCTACATACTGCTACAGCGGCGGGACATGGTTACGGTGATGCGGACAGCGGCGTGGCAAGCAGACGAAACGTGAACGATCACCCGCTGCACGTAAATGAATTTCAGGTGATTGGGACTCAGATTCATCTGCTAGCTGTGGGCCACTGGGCTGTGGGTCCTGAAATTAATTTCCTTGTTCTAGAGTAGCTACTGAGTGAAATGTACTGGTCTGTTTAACTCGAAGCTTTAGAAGTGTATGATCTGATAGTGGAAAGTGTTGAAGTTTACACATCTATCAACCAGGAGCCCACCGGTTCTTCGTCAATACTACACGGAGAGGTCACTTGAGCCTTTGATCAGCTCAAAATACCATTCTCAAACCAGTGACCTCCACTAGAATCGGAGGTGTGCTCGGTGCCGCTATCGCTGAATTGAGATGGCCTTAGGCCTAGTACTGGCACCGAAACCCGGAACAACACTGTGCTGTATTAATAGCTAACGCCTACAATACAAAAATGCCGTCGATGGCACTTGAAAGACAGAAATGAGGTACCATAATGAATCTGATCCATCCGTAAGTACAGCCTTTAGCCTTGTTGGTGAGAAATAAAGCTAACGAGGTCACTACTCATGAATTACAAATCAATACGACTCACTCGTATCAATATCTAACTATGAGAGGGAATGCTTGGAGTGAGTAACCATGTACCAAGAGATTTAATTCTAAAGAGTGCGAGCTTGGCTGGTGACGTCTTGATAGATATCTTATCGTATCACAGAGTGCCTGGCGATGGGAGATGAAATAGCAATTCGTCTTGTCAATGTAGGCGCCAATTTCCGTCAGATTGATTGTCTCCCTCAGAAGTCAACCACGGTAGAACATAACATTACCACTCCAGGTGACTCAAGTGCTTGTTAGCTGCTCGATCTAGTTCTCTATCAACGGTTAGTGGAGAAAACTTCAACCAATGTTCCCAGGGCATAAAAGGTATGCTGGCACTGTAGCCATATTCAACGGGTTGACTGGATATTGACCAAATGATAAAAAGCTGGAGACATGTAGGTGCGTGACTACCAACCTGGTCCAACCCCGCGTTCTATGCAGCGAATGGAACATTTTATCCGGCAATCCGGCGACTCAGTGTCTGATCTCAGTGGCTGCGGTATCTAAGCTCGAGTAAGTGGTGAGTGGATTGGTGCGGGGTATACTGTACACTGTAGCTAACTTGATAGATGTTCCTGAACCGCGTGTTGTTGGTTAGGATTCGGGAAACTTGGGATTCCGGGGAACTAGGAATAATAGGTACCTAGCGCCTGTGCCCACGCAACGGTTGATTAATCATCCCAGAAGTGGGATGCGACCTGTTACCTTTACGGTCCCCTAGGGAGCTACATTGTTAAAAGTGGACCACTCGTTCCGCAGTAGAGTACAATCAAAGTTGAGGTTTAATGAGAAGTCGAAACCATATACTTACTTATCGCTAACGTGTAAGTAAGTACTTATTAAATCCGTTATTTTCTTTACTGATCATAGACTGGGAGTGTTTGAACTGTAGTTCTATTTGGGAATAGTGAAAATATCCCAGTAACCTACCACGATGTCAGTCGATTTTTTGCGGCCTGCAGAGCATTCGCAGTTGCAGTGAAGCCGAGTCGGCTTTGTGATCGTCGCCGGTATTTAAGCGGTCCGGGAAGCCGGACAGTGTGGGGTACGGTTCGCTCAGCGAGCTCAGTGCTTGCTCGCTTCCTCTCACACTCACCACCATCATGGTGCTGGAGAAAACACTTCCAATTAATGCTCCTGAACACAAATCAGTCGAGAAATCACATAAAGGGCGAACCTTCTTCAGACGATTAGCTGTTCTTGTCCCACTTTCTCTCGTGTTCTATTCAGTTTTCCAATGTTGCGACAGGATGATGATGTCGCCTGAAGTCCAAGGGGGCTCATGCCAGCAACCCAAGCCAGCTGCAGCGCCCTCTAACCTTTCTGACTTTGTAAATCAAGAGAACTTTGCCAAAGAAGCTGCGGAAAGGCTCGCAGGAGCTGTCAGGATCCCAACAATGTGAGTGGTTGAATTCATCTTATATATCAGAGACTTTTAACGAATCTTCCTCATCCAGGTCTTTCGATGACATGGGGGATGCGGATAAGGACCCTCGCTGGGCACCTTTCACAGATATGCATGCTTACCTGAAGAAGACCTTCCCCTTGACGTCAGTTCGAATTTATTGGACGTCTTAGATCGAATTCCTGAACATATCATTTCAACAGTCATAAAAATCTGGCACTGAGCGTTGTTGGTGGATATTCGCTGGTTTATACGTGGGAGGGCTCCTCAAAAGATTCCAAGCCTCTTATGCTGACTGGTCATCTGGACGTTGTTCCGGCGTAAGTGGCATTTCCTCCTCGGGAATATATATCGTTAATCGAATAATTTCGTAGCCTGACCGCGTTAAACCGGTGGACGTATCCCCCATTTTCTGGTACCGTTGACGATGAATGGATTTACGGCCGAGGGGCAGGAGACTGCAAGAATAACGTCATAGGTATCCTTACAGCAGTTGAGCACCTTCTGGCCAGTAATTGGTCTCCGAAGAGGACTATTGGTAGGTTTCTTGCGTTTGCGACGCCGCTTACAGTGTTAACCATCTTACCCATAATGCCAGTACTCTCATTTGGCCAAGATGAAGAAATCAGTGGACCGAGAGGAGCGAATAACATCGCAAAGCACCTCGAGAGCATTTGGGGCAAGGGGGGTATTGGAATGATCGTTGACGAGGGTGGAATGGGAGTTGACACGGTTTACGGGACGCAATTCGCACTTCCAGGAATCGCGGAGAAAGGATATCTCGTAAGTACCAGTGCTGACTTGCGAATGCATGACGCACGTGCACTCCAAAAAACGAAACTAACCTATATAAAAAAAGAATACAATCGTCGATGTTGACATGCTCGGTGGCCAGTACGTCGTTTGGTATTCAAGTTGGCCAATGAATTCTGACATTATCTTATTCCTTAGCTCCTCTATACCCACCGACCACACATCAATAGGAATTCTATCTAAGATTGTGTCGTCTGTGGAGTGAGTTGTTCGCTTATGCCTACCCCACAATCCATCGCTAAGAACAACGCTAACGAAACGCCTGCGTCATCTGGTTGCGTCCTCTGTTTGCAGAGACTCAACAGCGTTCCAACCACAAATAAATACTGCTAGCCCAATGTGGGGCTACATAACATGTCTCGCGCAGCACGGAGACGCGAAGAAAGTCCCTTCATGGATCAAACGCGGCGTGCGCGCGAAACGTCCGAACATGGATGAGATTGCAGACAAGTTCGCACAGATGTCGCCCGGTAACAGATATCTCATTCAGACGTCGAAAGCAGCGACGATATTCAATGCTGGGCTCAAGGTGAGTAAGCTTCACTTATCATCTACCTTTCTAAAATAATGCTTTTGCTTACTGGCTCTTTGAATCTGACGTGGATGTCAGAGTAACGCACTGGCGGAAAATGCCCGTGTATTATTCAACAGTCGTATTGACATTTTCAGCTCGCGTAAGTATTTGCATGTCATATCATGATAAAATCTAACCGAACATCCCTTTCTCATCTTTTTACTTGAACCAATCATCAACGATCAACAACCGCAGCTGAGGAAGTGCAAAAGATTTTCCGGGGCTTAATCAAACCTATTGCCAAGAAATATTCTCTCCTTTTTGAGGGCGACGACGTATCTTCCGGCAAGCCAAGTATAGGTAACATCACCATAACATGGAACTCGCCGCACGTCGCGAGCCCCATATCTCCTTTCCATCTTGACACCTCCCCGGCGTGGAGGATATTTTCGCAAGCCGTGCAGGCGTCGTTCGGGGAGGATGTTGTCACGGCCCCGAGTGCGATGACAGGGAATACAGGTCAGGATTTTATTTCCGTTCTCTGGCTGTTCATTCGACGTGGGCGAGGACTAATTTTATTATATGACAACTACGCAGATACCCGCTACTATGTATGTCGTCCTTCTTTCCTTCTATTAGTACCCGCTGGTGTTCCATTTGGTTCATCGCTAACACCGAGTTCTTTATGTACAGTGGAATTTGTGAGTAATCATTCAGCCTGTATGGTTGAACTCTGAATTAGTACGAAACTCTAACTCTGTGACCGTTTTCAGGTCCAAGAACATTTATCGCTGGAGTCCCGCTCGTCAAGGAACGAAGTTCGTGGTCCATTTCTCTCATTCTGCTTGGCCTTAAATGGATAGTTACGCTGACATGAAATTCATCTTGAATTGATACACAGGTTGAACATTCACACCGTGGACGAGAAGCTCAGTCAGTTTTTCCTTTCTCATTTCGCTATGCGTTAGTTTTTCTTACGGAGATGGATGAACTTATTAGAAATACAGACCCATGTCGAAGGAATCAAGTTCTATACCGGTCTGTACTCGCTGCTCCTTCCATCTCTTCGTCTATACTTACCCCTTCTTATCATCGCATGACCATAGAACTGATCTTGCAGTCGGATGCCATGGCAAATGTCAGATTCGACTAATCCTAGCTATCTCAAAAACCAGTTCTAGTGACGATCAGGGCTTTGAATTTTCCCATGAACTTCATATCTTGTACCTATTATGTGTAGCTATCTTGAATCCTTTCTCCGTGTACTCATCTATACGAATCATTCAACTCGATGTTGGTGGACAAATTTCCGCCATAGTATGTCCGCCATAGTATGTTTTTTTTTGTTCGACCCTGGATCCATATTCTTCCTATCCCAGCCCATACCCGACAACGCGACAACGCCTAAAGACTATAGCTTACCAGACACTCTCGTTAAGCGTCCACTGTTCAGGCCCACCTTTCAGATGCGACGGGAGAGGATCGACAAAGCGTAACCGACACCTTTTGGTTTTCAGGGTTGGTAGGTACTGCGCTACGCATGACCATCTGTACTGTTATCGGGGCACTTTGTCGGCTATGGGCGGAGCAGATGGTAAGTTAGGGTTGACCATGTGCAAACAAGTAGGGTCGTCAGTGAAAGGTTAATTGACGACTCTTATGGATTATGGGATGTAGCTGGCTGCTGTAAGGTCGCAGAGGAATTAAGCCAAACAGTGTCATGAACGAATCAAGAGAAAAATGTCATAAAACCCAGAAGAAAATATAGGATATACACAGACATAGCTGATATAAGAACAGAACATAAAATCACGACCATCCAACCCATTTCCTGACTCTTTGCTCATTCCGGCTTGGGCGTACCAGCGCCGTCTTTCCCCTGTCCTTCGGGCGCAGACAGGGTAATCTCCGACTCTGCCTCTAACGCCGGCACTGGTTGTACATCGACATCAATAGGCTCAGCCACCACCGCCTTCGTCTCTTCACCTCCCTCTGCACCCTCCAGTCCATCACCAACAGGCCTGGGCACCTTGACCTTTATATCATGGTCACCAAACACATCCCCGAGCTGTTCCAGCGTCTTTCCTGACGTCTCTGGGTAGAAGAAATATACGAAGACGCCGGAGATGAAGGCGAACCCAAGAAGGATGAAGTAATACCCGCCTTCGAGGGCGGAGAAGAGCGGCGGGGTGATGAATGCGACGACGAAGTTGGATATCCAGTTGACGCTGGTGGAGAGGGCCATGCCTTTGGCGCGTGCGCGGAGGGGGAAGACTTCTGCTCCTAGGAGCCAGGGTATAGGTCCCCATCTGGATAACAGGATGTCAGATTCGTGTTTGAAGTGGGTTGGGAAGAAATGAGTTTTTGAGCTTACGTAGCGCCGAATATGAAGAGGTATACGCAAACACCTAATATTCATCGTACAAATAAGTGACGGGAAATTAGTAAGAGAAAAAAATGGAATCGGTATAAAACATACCGGCGAAAATTCCATCGGCTGTTCCAATCCGCGCACTGCCCAAGGGTAAAGACTCGACACGATACTGCAATCTACCAATCACAGCCAGAGAAATCACCAAACCGGCACTGCCCAGAAGGAGGAACGTCCTGCGTCCCCACGAATCGACCAAGACCATGGTAGGTATCGTGCCAGCACAATAGACAAGCGCACACGCTCCAGAATAAAGAAGTGATTGACTGATATCAAAGCCAGCGCGAGTCAGATTCTCCGGTAGGAAATAGAGAATGGCGTTGATCCCGTTAAACTGCGCGAACAGCTGGCATGTGATACCCACGACAGACCGCCGAGTATATTGAGAGAAAAGTTGACCCCATGAGGCTTGTCCCATGGACTCTTCGAGGAAGATGGCACCTTCTATCGCGGCATATGATTCTGAGACGATGGGATCGTATAAGTCGCCGTTGCCGTGAAGATCTGCGAGAGCACCGAAACCTTCACGTTTGAAGCCGTTTTTGACAAGCCAACGGGGTGATTCGGGGAGGAAGAAAGTCCAGACGATCAAGATGCACGCCAACACGGCCTGGATGATGTATGGGCCTCTCCAAGATATCTCAGACGGCATAGCGAAGAAGAATCCGTAGCCGACCCAAGCAGAGAGTGCATAGCCAGAGTTGAGGCATAAATACTCGATGGAAACGAACAGACCACGACCATGCCCAGGAGCGATTTCGCACTGATAGATGGGGACTGTCATGGAAAGCATTCCTACGCCAATACCTTGAATACATCGACCAATGACGAGCGCAGCGAGATTCGGCATGAAGATCTGAATGATGGAGGCGATAAAATAGATGATGCCTCCTAATCTGATTGACATTCGACGACCGAGGATGTCGCAGACGTAGGCAGATGCGTACGAAGCTACTAGCGCCGTCAGGTTGAGACATGCCACGACGATGGCTTATTTTAAATGCGAGTACTTCAGAACCAGCAATTGAATTAGGATAAAAACATACTCACCTTGAAGGAATACGTCCACTCCATCTGCGCCTGATTGCACTTGGGAAAGAGTGACATCGCTGCCGTACATGCGTTTGATGAACGAAGGTTGGACTTGTGCAGCCGCGATGATCCCTTGACTGTATCCGAACATCGCGTCACCCAAGGAAGCCAGAGCTGAGGAAGAGTAGAGCAAAGGCTTTCCGACCATCCATCTAGGATAGCGGACGACATATTCTTTTCTTCTGAACATTGTGGGGAGGGTAGTAGAAGAAGCGAATCGATGTGCAGGAAGACGGAAACACAAAATACTGGAGCCCGTATACGTATGTACTTTTACTTGAATTCCGTCGCTGACCATCGGTCTGCAACTATGGGTGAGTTTCATCTAAGTTTACCTTGCAAGTCTGAAGCTCTGAAGGTCTCCAGCGCCATATGGGATGGTATGACCATATGGTGAAACTTCATACAAACCTACGGCAATAAGCAAGCCGCAAGACAGAAAACAAGGAGAAGCAAGGCGCAGCAACGGGCAATCCCGACACCGTCCACAAGGTGCTGATCTGCCAATTGGGGCATATTTGCTCGGGACCGTCTGAAAATAACATAACGGTCACGTGCCCTCGGTCCCGACGTGAATGATTCCATGGAAACCCGCCCTCGATGCGCGGTGCTGGTCCATTTATAGTCACCATCATATTGGTATTTCTTTCTGCCACAATCGGTCTTTGTGCCACTCTTAACCCTTCCTCCACAATGCCTCAAGACGAACTTGAAGTAATCGATGGTATAAAGCCGAATGTATGGCTTCCCCAAGGCGAGGAACGTGAAGTCAGCTCTCAGACGAGGTAAGCCACTCGGACAAGATTTTCTTGAAAGACGGCACTAATCAATTCATTTGACACTTTGATTCGTTATCTCTAATGTGATGGTTCTTAGTAACTCTGTTTACAAGGTGAAGAGGACCATGGATCATTACTACTGGTAAGGCTGCATCGTCTTCAGCAATTCCCCTCGAGTCTAAACAGCTCTTTGTGGGCGCGTACAGCACATGTCCGGTAAATGATTTCATGATTCTTATTTAATTATCGCTTAAGCCCATTTCTCTTGTTTCTAGGCATGGAGAAACCAGGTACATAACTTCTATCATCTGGCATCCTTAACACGGCGTACTCATAAAGCACTCATAGGGCGGAAATCCGGTTAACGCACGAACGTGCAAGCATCTTATGGCGCTCCTCGGCGATCAATACGAAATCGCCCGTCTCAAGATGAAGAATCCGAATGGACCGCCTCCCAAAGGCGCCAAAGGGAAAGCAGCGTCGAAAGCTAAAGCCACCAAAGCCAAGCCCGCTGCGAAAGCGCCCACTAAACGCAAGAGGGGTGCCGACGACGACGAAGATGACGAAGACGAAGGACCTTCGAGTTCTAAGATTAAGAAGGACAAGGCCCCACCAGCCAAACGTGGGCGGAAGGAAACCGAGAACGCTGAAGAGGAAGATCTCGAGGAAGTCGAAGAAGATGACGAGGACGTCGCAGCTACTGGAAAGTCGGTGCCTGAGCTGCTTCTCGCTAACAAGTGGGATATCGAGAAAGGTCCTGATCCTACTGGCTGGTGGATCTCGGAGAAACTGGACGGTGTTCGGTAAATCTTTCACTGCTTAATTCTGAACAACTACTGACTCACACACGGAATTTCAGCACGTTCTACGACGGCGAGCAATTCTACAGTCGCTTGGGCAACGCCTTCACTCCGCCGAACTGGTTCCTCGACAGTAAGTCATCTGCTCACCCAGAAGTCGCTCTCGGCTCGTGAGTCGGTAATCTTAATATTAATCAACATATCGCTTGTGGCAGAACTTCCCAAAGACGTCACTCTCGACGGCGAGCTATACGGCGGGCGTGGGGAATTCCAGTCGACCGTGTCGATTGTCAAAACTGCTAATTCGGTTCATTGGAAGAACATCAGCTTCCAGGTACACCACCTTCCTCTCCCTGCCTTCCGATGCTGAGGTGATGGGCTTTGTAACAGATATTCGACGTCCCTTCTCGCGGAGACGAGCCCTTTGAAGAGCGATACAAATTCCTCCAATCCCTCTTCGGCGAAGAAGGCACGCACAAGACTGAGCAAATCTTCGTGGTCGAGCACGAATTGGCCAAGAGCCGTCAGCATGTCCTGGACAAGCTCAAGGAGGTCGAGGGGCTTGGAGGCGAGGGTTTGATGCTTCGTAAACCAGCTTCGTAAGTCACCTTTCCTTTTTCATTTGCTTTCTTCTGCTCGCCGAACGCCTTACTCACTTGTTGCTCCGCTTAACAACTTGAATATGAGCAGAGTATACGAAGGAAGGCGGTCCGGCACGCTCTTAAAGATCAAGACCTTCTACGACGCAGAAGCCATCGTCACGGGTTACGCTCCTGGAAAAGGGAGGAACAAAGGCACCGTGGGTGCGCTCAAGTGTGAGATGGAGTCAGGAAAGGTGGGTCTTCTTTCCTCCTGTCAAATTCTTTCCTCCTCTTCTTTTCACGTTCTGCTACGTTATGGTGGCATGCCACTGGCAGATTGTGTCAAATTATTCATTTGGTCTCGACTTCTCAACCACGTTGTGTTGATGCTTCTCTTGTAACAGGCGTTCAACGTCGGCTCGGGCCTGACAGACAAGCAGCGCAAGGACCCGCCGAAAGTAGGGTCTATCATCATCTATCGCTTCCAGGAGCTGACGAGGGACGGGGTGCCTCGGTACGTGACCTTCCTCATGTTCCGTCAAAATTTCCTGGACTCAAACTTATTTGTTGCCTGCAGATTCCCTTCCTTCGTCGGCGTCGCGATCGACAAAGACAAGCCTAAAGACGCTGAGATACCTGAACATCGCCGAGTCGGAACGACTGCTGCTTGAGTATGTATTGGACTAATCCGAAGATTTTGATAAGTTTCGAGTGCTGCTCGTTCTATAACCTATGATTATGTATGATTTAAACAGATGTTGTATCATATCTGCCTTTTCTTCCTTTACTTTAATCCAGTTGTAACCGATTGAGATTGATTCGACGAGAACCTTAGTACACAAATTGTAAAATCCATAGTTCAATCCATAAAATACACGACAACTTCCTCCCTCCCTACGAAAGCAGATTCCATCTTTGAACAAAACATCAACATCTATAGATCAGCAGGGGCCTGCGAGTCGGGTATGGGCGTCTTCAGGACTTCAGAAAAGAAGCCGAGCGATTCCTGAGTGTACGGAGGATACCTCGCACCGAAGAACTTCTCTTCCCTACAATCAAATGATAGTGTTAGATTTCTCATGATGGAAACCGGAAAAAAATATTTGCGTAGAGCAAGACTTACTCGTAAGGAATATCAAGGACCCCGCGCTCGTACACGAAGTTGTCAAAGCTGAACTTGAGAATCTGGCGACCATCTGATCATTGATAACACGCAGTCGGTCAGTGCCAATCTCTCGAGAGGGTTTTGAACGGCGAAGACATGATAGGTTGGTTACTCACATCCTGATTCGCCGACTCCTCCAAATGGAAGTTCGTTGACTACGGGGACATAATTAGTAAGAACAACCATCACAATGAGAAGCAAGGAAAGCAAGAAAGGCAGAAACGTACTTGCGATATGTTGGAAAACGTCGTTAAAGGATACGGCTCCACTTGTTGTCCTCGCGACGACTATAGATATTTAGTCAGATGAGGACATGCACCTCAATAGTTCGAATCATGAGACCCTGACCTCTGCTTTTGTTTGCTTCGTCGGTAGAGAACATGTAAAGAACCAGAGGGTGATCCCTGGAATAAAATCATCAGGAAACGTCAAACAACGGAAGATACAAGCAACCGCAGCACCTTTCGTTCAGATAAGCAATAGCTTCATCCACATTCTCCACGGAATAGATAGGCAGAATAGGACCGAACAGTTCGCTGTAAAAAGAGAATGAGATCACAAGGTGTAAAGATAGCAGAAAGAGAAACACACTCTTCGAGCACCGCGTCATCTTCCTTGATGTCAGTAATGACAGTAGGTTCGATCCCCCTCTTTCCACCTTCCTCCCACTTCCCACCCAGCGCGACCTTCCCATGTGTCCGCCCAAGGATCGACTTCAACCTCTCGAAATGCTGATCCGACACTATTCGACTGTACGAATCCGAGGCGAGAGCACCATCAGGGAAGAAAGCCTTGTAATGTTCCTTGAATGCAGCCACCAAGCTCGGGACGACAGCTTTCTCTGCGAGAATGTAGTCCGGCGAGACGCAGATCTGCCCACTGTTGTTGATTTTCCCCCAGAGGATACGTTTGGCGGTCAACGAAATGTCGGCGGACGAATCAACGATGACGGGTGATTTGCCTCCGAGTTCAAGCGTGAGGGGTGTGAGGTGCTTCGCTGCTGCTGCTGAAATGATTCGAGCGACACGACCGTTGCCGGTGTAGAAGATATGGTCCCCTAAGATGATGATTGTTTAACCAGCATGTATAAAAAGAGAAAAGGTAAAAGCGTACATTTGAGTTCCAGCACCTTGGTGATCTCAGGCACGCCTCCCAACACAACCTTAAATGCCCTCGAGTCGAGATATTTGGGTAAAGTTCGAGCGATGAAAGCTGAGACGTGTGGAGAGACTTCAGAAGGCTTGACCACCGCACAGCATCCGGCTGCGATTGCACCATAGAGTGGTTGCATTGCGAGAATGAGAGGGTAATTCCATGGTCTGTAAACGATGCCTAAGCATCCAAGGCAAAGGAAAGAATAAGGAAGAAGTATAAGGAACTAATAACGTACGCGATAATCAAAGCGACGCCTTTTGGGTGCCTCTCGATCTTCGTATTCCACCCTTTCTGCCATGGTGCCGACACGTCCACAGGCTCGGGCCTTGTCCATTCCTCGAGTTTCTCTGCAGCGATGACACACCGGTCGATGATAGGTCCCACTTCAGCCATGATAGCCTCCTGCTTTGGCCTTCCCAGGTCGAGGCGAAGGCATTCTGCTATCTCGTCTGCGTTCTCCTTGGCCAAGCGGGCGAGCTGCAGCAGTTGATGACGCCGCCAGGCAATCGGCCGTGTTAGACCCGTCTTGAATGTCTTGCGAAGTTGCGCATTGATCTGCAGGAATTGGATCGTAAGCCAGACTGGAACTGGGATTGGAGGCGCAACGGGAGTTGGAGGGCGGAACTCACGTTTTCAATCTCTGAGAGGGGGGTGTAATCAGTCATGGCAGCGATGTGAAGCCTCAGTAAGAAAGTTGGGGTACTTTATATATCATCAGCAGGTCCTGTGCGCGGGACCTCTTTCGTGTGGGAGACCGGGCTTGGTCTGGTGTGAATGGAGAACGATGAAGTCAAGGAAAAATGCCCATGTTCGGATAATTTGCTAGCAAATCACACACGATATGTCACGTGTGCAGATAACATATGCGCGCGACGCGTTTGTCATTTAGCACTGGTTCTATAGCATGATCATTTATCCGCTCGGCGACTCGGGTGTCTTTCATATGGAAACCCGGACTGTCAAGCTGCCAAGAGCCTCGCCAAACATGTTCGGCAGTGATGGCCTTCTATGCTTGGCTACTGGGACCTTGGATACCGCATCTTTTATTTTATGATGGCTTATTTAATATTGAGGATACGAAATTAGTTTTCATATGTAGTCTATTTACCAATATGTATATGTTATGCATGCCACTGCTACATTGAGAGCGAGCACTAATATAATATATATCCGTTGTATTTTTATCTTGAAAATTCCTCAAGATATCTGGATTCTACTCCGAGCCATAGCTGTACAGTTTTAGTGTCTACAATCTTCCAGAATACGGCTCTATAAGGGCAGCAAAGGAGAGTCTTCGAGATTGCTTCTTGAATTCGCGTTGGAATAAGCGCTCGCGGAGAGGAGTTTGAATTGCATGAGGTCAGCGTTACACTAAGAAAGCCTTCGTTCCTCGTTGTCCTTTCAAGATATCAGCAGAAAAACAATTTTGTAAAAAGGTAATACATCAATAATACGTGTTTTTAAAAGATCAGGGTAGGTTATAGCAGAGGGACAGTTTGTGCGGCTTGCGTCAGGCCGAACGAGGCCGGTCTGCAGAGTGCGCGCGTCGGAGTTTGAAACCATCTGGCCTACGGAGTCGTAGTGGGTATCAGGCTTATTTCTACTCTCACAAGCGCCGGGGGTCCAATTTTCTCTGCTAAATCTCATCCTCAGAGACTAATAACGCTACATAAAAAAGTTTCTTATAATACTTGTAGGTTTCACAGGCTGGGCGAATGGATTGAAGTCGAACGAGAGCATTCTGGAGCCAATGCTGAGTAAGCGCACTGCCACCTTCGGCAGACGGGCAGGCTACATATATTACTTACGCTGCACAGATAGAATATTAGAATTATATTGATATATTGGTAAATAGACTACATATGAAAACTAATTTTCGTATCCTCAATAAGCCATCAT
Source organism: Agrocybe pediades (assembly GCA_013053245.1). NCBI lineage: Eukaryota > Fungi > Basidiomycota > Agaricomycetes > Agaricales > Agrocybaceae > Agrocybe > Agrocybe pediades. The sequence goes on along the minus strand of JAACJL010000016.1, from coordinate 37,184 downwards.
AAAATAAAAGATGCGGTATCCAAGGTCCCAGTAGCTAAGCATAGACGGCCATCACTGCCGAACATGTTTGGCGAGGCTCTTGGCAGCTTGACAGTCCGGGTTTCCATACTTTCAGGAGTTTCGAGTCCACAGAACTCCTGCTAGCAGCCATGGGAACATGAAGTAATAAATTGAACAAAGAGGTGCAGCTTGGTTACTGTTTATGACGAAGTGGATACGAAAATATTCGACTTAATGGGCTGAAAAGAGAATACTCGACCCGTCTGTGTCTCGTCTGCGGTCACCAATGATTAACGCCAAGCAGTATCTTGTGTTTATTTTTAGAACGCACTTCTTTAGCGCCCTTCTGATCATGACAGATTGAAGAAGGTCTTTATTTTGATAGGGGACGAACGTGTCAATTTTCTCACATAGAAGCTCGCTACTCATGCGGGATACAGAAATGCTCTCCTAAAGTACTTGATATTAAATAAAGTCGCCAGCCGTTCCCGACAACCATTCAATAATTTCAAAGACGATATTCGTCCATTGTGTCCCAAGAACGCATCCACGCGACTTCTATTCCCTTGAGAGATAGGGCACTCAGGCGGCGTTTGACTGATTTCGCTGTATGACGGATCTCGTCCAATGTTCTTCTGTGGGAGCAATTAGTGGATAGAATTTTCATGCGAGCCAGTGTAGTGCATCCATGCAGACGCCGGCGCCTCGGAGGGCTTTTAATTTGCGCGGTGGATTTTGGCGCCTGTCATCTGCCTCGCGGCTGTCCATTTGCTCAGGAGTGCCACTCAAATCCGGCGTCCAAGTCACTTGAAGCCAGCGAACATTGGGGGCTGGATATCTGAAGACAAATTCTGAATAGGCATATACGTCCAGGCCGATTGATAGTCTCGCCACCCTAGACCAGTTTTCGTTAAGAAAGTGGAGGAGAATCTGGCGAAGATCCAAAGAAACGTTCTCGCACCCGGTGGCTTCAATGTGCAGTAACCCGTGGCGGCCACTTCGTGCGCAGACGGTTTGGAGTAATTGGGGACTCGCGCGCCTACTCCATGGGTATTGACGGTCAACGTAGATTAGGAGGCACCAAATGTTTGAAGAGGGTAGGATGATTTGTCGCCAGTGCTTGCAAACGGCGGTGGCATTAAGAATGCATGCGAGTCTGTCATCCATGGCCTCTTCTCTGTCCTGCCCAATAAGCGTGAAGATGGTCCAGAGTATGTCATGGTTGAGGATAGCACCGTTGAGGATAGGCATTGAGGATGATGGTGGCGAAAAGAAAGTGGGAAGCGCAGGTGGTGGTTGAGCGAAAGGAGGTGTGAGCGAAGTGGTCTTGCGTAGTGTGCGCATAATTAATATTGATGTGGCCGAAAACTTATGAACAATGTCATGTCGTGCGGAACATCGAAGAATGGAAGTACAAAGGAGTTAGGATCTACAATGACTACAAGTAAACAAAGGCTAGGGCTAAGTACAATCGCGTCAATTTTCCTCCGTACACTTAACACTTCGAACATTCGCTTGCGCCATCATCTGACCAGCCCTCCTCCTCGTCGGTGATATCATCATGGTCTTTCTTATTACCCTTGGTTTCTGAGGGAACATATACATGTTGATGCCATCCGCCGTCCTTCCTAATAAATAAGTCGGTCCCTTCAACACAGCTAACGAGGTTGCTGATATAGTTGAATCCGTGGACGGCCTCGACATCGTCATCAACAAGTCGGACATTCTTGATAGGTTTCGAAATACGGACACGGTGTTGCAAGAAGTCGTGTATGTCATACGGGTCCCCATCATAAGAGTAAAAACAGCCGTTTCCCACTGTAATGCGCAAGTCTAGCAAGTGGGGGAAGAGCTTCTCTGGGTCAAATTGTTTTTCCTCTTGATATAAACCTTCCTCCTCAGACGAGTCCTCTTCATCGCGCCTTGGAAGACGTTTCCCTGTCTCGCGCAACTTTATCGCTCTGAGAAGGTCTGATATTGCCTTGACGTGGACCTCCAGCGCTAGGACGTCTCGAAATGGGGCAAGGAGTGAAGCATACGGAAAGAAAAGCTTTGTCACGCGCAGCCAGGTGACTCGTCGAAGGCGGGAAGAAGAGAAAAATGAGGATAGGATAGGAAGGTGGCAATATGCTGTCCGATATCCACTAATCCGCAACATGAGATCATCGTCGTATTTTCGAAGATGGCTTTCCCAGTTGAGGTCGATAGAGATTCCTTGATCCAAATTGATCTTAACTCTTCCTTCGCAATGGGCCAGATGGAGGCATGTGCCAGCGTCCAAGATTCTAAGGCCAAAACGTCCGATGTCGAGGGATAGAAGAGTAGGTGGAGCGGAACCATACAAAAGTCGTAGGTTCTTCTTCAAGACAGGTATGATGGTCTTTGAAAGGAGCTTGCCGCACCATATGTCAAATTCCAGGCGTAGGTTGGTAAGGCATCCCTTCGGAGACGGTTTAACGCGCCTCAACAGCTCACGAGCACTGTTGGCTTCAAAATTTGAGAGCTCGATATATTTGAGGTGAGGAAGAGTGATTGAGTCTTTTTCGTCGTGTGATACATTCCAAAAGAATTGGCCATCGGCCAACATCCTCAGATAACGCAAGCGTGGCATGAGGTTGAGGATATTCAAGGTGTCGTCGAGCTGTCGATTGAGCGCAGTGCCTTGAACAGTATCGAAATGGGTGATATTCGAGTACCAGGGAGAGGTGGTTGGGAGATGGAACCCATCATACCCGAATGTTCTGAGGGAGGGCGCTTCTTGGGAGAATAGCGATAGTGCGATGTCTGCCTGTGCTTCGGGTTTGTACAAATAGGGTCCCAAGGGAATGGAAGCTTTGAAAATCTGGAGGAATGGAGCAGGCCTACGAAAGATTTCGGAAATCCGCCTGTCAATTCCATACCCATCCACGTCAGAGACAACTGATATCCTTTGGACACGTGGCCAGAAACTCTGCAGTATCTCGAGTAGCAGTTCCCGTCGAGCGGTTCTGGAGGATTCACGGTCGCTCCTGTCTCGGGTTTGCGATGCCTCTATCCACAAAGGGGTCGTCTGGCCACTCCTCTGCATAATCTCTTCCACCATTGAGCGTGAAGTCGCACCTTGCGATGAGTCAATATGGACCAATTTCCCCCAAATTGAAGGTGAAAAGAGGAGGACGTCGCGAAAGGTCCTGCATACGTGACTGGCAGACAACGTTGTCCGTAGGCGAGGTAGCATGGAGGGTTCATCTTCATCCGTTACATTGAAGTTGAAGATCATAAAGAGGACATCTCTATTCAGACTCTGTATGTTCATGGTTGATGGTGGTTGACGGAAAACTGTAATATGGCCGTTTCGATTATGATTTGACTCGCAGGAGCATGGATAATCGCATCACGTGTCTGCGCGTTGAACGTTGAACGCGTGTCGCGTCGCCCAACACTTGCCAGGCAAACTTGAGGCAAACGGCGATTAAACTCAGTCATTCCAAGTATTCGACAACTATGAGTGACGGGGGATTTAGACGAGTACATGTTAGGCCCTAAAAGATGATCAAGACCAAAAAATTGATAGGATGTGATTTCAAAACTCTGTAATGAAGTAGCACCCGACGAGTCACGACGACAGCCCGACGATATACTAAAGCATCTACACATGGAACCGAAACCCAACTATAACCACTGGATCGGTGCCTAAATGAACTGATAATCAATACGAGCATTAGTTGAATTGGTAGGACTCACCTCATTGTCAGTGGCTATCCCCATCCTCATCCTCATCCTCGGAGGGAACATATTCATGATGATGCCATCCGTCGCCCTTCCTGAAAGATAATTTGACCCCATCAACATGGCTAACTGTTCGGAGGATGCTATAGGGTGAGTATTGGTGCTCGAGGTCGTAGTCAACAAGTCAGAGATTCTTGATTGGCTTCGAAATACGAACTCGGTATTGCAAAAAATCGCGTATGTCGTCCATGGCATCGAAATAGTAAATGCCCTTCACCATCGTAATGTGCAGGTCTTCTAAGTGTGGGAAAAGGTCCTGTGGGTCGAATTCTTCTTCCGGCGCTTCCTTGTGCAATTTGATTGCCTGAACAAGTTCTGATATTACCCCAATGTGGACTTCCAGCAATCGGACATCTTGAAATGGTTCAAGGACAGAGGCGAATTGAGGGTAGAGCTCCGTGACGCGAAGGCAGGTGACCAGTCGGAGTTGTGAAGAGCAGAAAAAAGAGGATATGACAGGAATGTGGCGATCCATAATATCATATCCACTAAGCCTCCCCACCATATCACTTATTTCACTATAAAGCTTCCAGTCGAGTTCAATAAATATTCCGGTATCGAGGTCCACTGTTATCCTTCCTATGCACCACTCCAAGTCGAGACATGTGCCATCGTCCATGATCCTGAAGCCAAAAGGTCCGATGTCGAGGCATAGACGTTTGGGAGGATCGGAACCATACAATATTTGCACGTTCTCCTTCAAGACCGGTATGATGGTATTTCCAAGGTTTCCCTGCTCCCACATGCTACATCCCAGCTGAAGGTTGGTAAGGCATCCGTCGGGGGACGGTTTAACGCGACGCAGGAATTCGTGAGCTTGATCAACTCCGAGTTTGGAAAGCTCGATACATTTAAGGCAAGGAAGATCGATAGTGAACAAGTCTTCTTCATCTTCCGGATTCGACCAACTCAAAGACACATCTTGGGCCAGAATCCTCAGATATTGCAGGAGAGGCATGAGACGGAGAATCTTCAAAGTCTTGTCCAGTTTCTTAGGGAGGCTTGTTCCAGGAACGGTATCGAAACGAGTGATATTTGAGTACCATGGAGAGTTGTTTGGGAGGTGGAATCCGTCGTACCCGAATGTCGTGAGAGAAGGCGCTATTTGAGAGAATAGTATGAGCTCTGCTTGAGCTTCACGGTCGCTTTCCGGACGGAAGTTCATTGGAATAGAAGCTTTGAAAACCTTAAGTAGCGGCGCAGGACTGCCAAAAATGTTGGCAATACGCTGGTCTGTGTGGTAGTAGTCATCCAGGTCAGAAATAACTGAAATTTTTTCAACTCGTGGCCAAAAATCCTGCAGGATCTTGAGTAGCAGCTTTCGTCGAACGACTCTTGGGGAATCGTCATGTCTAGTCCTGTTCGGGGTCCAGTGCGATGCCTCTATCCACAAAGGGGTCATTTCTCCACTCCTTCGGACTATCTCCTCCACCATTGAACATGATGTGACTCCATCTGGTGAGTCAATATGGATTAATTTGCCCCAAATCCAAGGTGAAAAGAGGAGTGTGTCTCGAAAGGACCGGCATACGTGGCTGGCGGATATGGTGGTCTGCAGGCGATCGAGCATAGAGAAATGCTCGTTCGTAGCGTTGATGTTGAAAACCATAAAGAGAACATCCTTATTGAGGTTCTGTATGTTCATGAGTAATGGTGGTCTGACGGAGTCACGGAAAAGACGATGCTACGAAAACAAACATCATTACTCTCACGTGGTTGTCACCGTCGCGACTCGTGATGACGCGTTTGGGATTGACTGAACTAAGACAGAACTTTCGCTTGGGGTATAACTTCGTCAATATGGGAGCCACAACTACTCAAAAATGGTTCGATTACAATGCAGGGTAAATGAACATTATTTACCATAGTACAAGCATTTTACCACCCGCAGCGTCCGACGCTCAAGCACTAGTATACAACAGTGTGATGATTTTATCATCTCCTTCGTCTCTGTCATCCTCCACCCTGGTCTCGGAGATATATGGTACTCTTTTCAGCTGCTCTGTGACTTCCTCGACTCTCTGTGTTCTATACGGCTTGACGGACGAGATATGGTGAGAGAGAGGTGATAACGCTCGTAGCACGGAATATATCAGCCGAGAATATACTGCCGCTTCACTTGCACAAAGTACACGGAGTGTTGTGCAGCTTGGGAAAGGAACTGATCCGCTGCTATCACCGATGAACATGTCGAGCGTAGAAAGCGAAGTGATCGTAGCTTCTAAAATCGTCACGGAAGTGAACTTTGTAAAGAGCTCTGCATAGATGTGTCCATGGGGTCTGACTGTCGATAATCAAACGAAGTGTGTTGAGTTTCGTGAGTGCAGGTGACTCGACAATGGTGTTGATTGTGGAGAGGGATAGCTCTGGGCTCCGTTGTCTATTTTGCATCGTGAACCTGAAGTAAATTCCCCGTGATGACATCTCCGGGAGCTCTGCAACATTTCGCTAACCACGCCGTAGGTTATAATTGCTGCACCCGCAATCAGCCAGGACGGGCACAGGTTTTTTAGCGTGGCAAGCGTGGCAGCGTGCCCTAGCGTGCAGTAGCGTGCCCCGCTGCTGCCACGCTTGAACAAAGATATATGTGCTCTTAGTACCTGTTTCTGTGATTATAGGGCTTCTCTATGTCTGCTACCATTTCTCCCTCACTACATTTTCTGCCAAAGCGCAAGACATAAGTCGTTTTCACATGTAGACAGTGCGTAATGATACTTATATTTTGTAAGCCAAGTCGGTGGGCACGCTGCTGCGCGCTTGAACCCCGCTGAGGCACGCTCCTTGCACGCTGGTCCCCGCTGCGGCCACGCTTGCACGCTATTCTGCACGCTCGTAGCACGCTCGGTCTACATCCTGGACGTCTTTAGTGGTCATGGGATATCCAAGTCATTGCGCTTTTGACTTATTGTCGACATGGCTGGTGGCAAAAGTACTGTGCTGATAGCCTGATACCGTCCGGCATCAGTTTCCTGATGTTAACGAATACTATCACTGTATTGGAATTGTTTAGAATCGCTACTGAGCTACAGCTACCTGAACCTTCTCACAAGAAATCACAGAATATGGCTTCTTCAATCCCGATTCTCGAACAGGCTTTGATGCTACTGTTATGTCTCGGTCCGGAGAGAGGGACCCATAGCACTTGATTTGACCAACGGCAATCACTGCCCCGAGGCGTTCCCCCCTCAAAGCTCAATGTAGCACGTAAGTATTCGACGTCCTTAGTATATTATCATCCACTTACATGCTACTTAAGTATTGTACTTCAAACAGCCTTACTTCTAATAAAAGTTTTTACACTACAGTATTTCTACAGTGAGCGTGTCACCAAGACATGCTTGAGACATGCACGCTTGCACGCTAAAAAGCCGAAGCGTGCAAAAGCGTGGCACGCTTGGGCACGCTTGCACGCGCGGGTGCCACGCTAAAATATCCTAGCCCAGCCAGGACGACCTCGCCATCTTTGCCAGAAAGGAACATCCAATCAAGTGAGTCCGATCCATGAACAAACTCCACGTTTGGGGCAAATGTTTGAAGAAGTAGAGATTTTAAAGTCGTTTCTTCGTTCTGCGTCAAAGAAGAGGCACACATGCTAAGATTAATCAAGCAGCCGGATGGAGACCGCTTGATATGCTCGATCAGGGCCAACGCAGTGGTCGGATATCCGCAGAACGCCATGTAAGTCAGGTTATCGAGATGGATAGTGGGATAAGTGGATATCTCCACGTTGTCCCCCACGACGCTGTGAATGGTGTGCCCAAGTATTAAACGTTGGAGTTGCGGCATGCGGCCAAGGACTTGAAGTGTCTGCTGAATGTCCGCCGTGAAATGGGAACGCGGTTCTGTCTCCAAGGAAGTTAATCCAGAAAGCCAGGATGCCCTAAGTGGAATGCGGAGGCGGTCTGCCTTTAACGCTCGGAGATGCGGAGCGGTATCAGAAAACAGGGCATGTAGTTTAGTACTCGACTGCGGGGTAATCAATGTCGATATTTGACTGTCTTGAATCCTTTGAGCAGTGTAATCTGCCTCTTGAAGGGTGGGTGCCGGATAGCAGAGTAGCGGAAGGGAAAAAGGTCCAATTCAATTCGTGAGTAGAACTTGACGGACGCCTTGAACCGTTCTATCCTGTTCCATAGCCCAGGCAAAACACACCGGAGTATGTTCCCCGGATTTTCAACGGCCGGCCTCCCTCTGATCTCTACCCAAAGACGCGCCTCCCCATTCGCTCGATGATTTGCTGTATCCAGGGTTTATTGAGTCCTCTTCTGTAGTCGAAAAGTAGTAGAGATCCCCAAATTGATGTCCCACCGACCACGAGGTTGCGCCATTCACGACACATGTGTGGTAATGATTTTATTTCGCAACCTCGTGCGCATTTCCTCTTGAAGGTTCACCGAGTTGCGCAGAAAGATGGTCCACATGACATCAAGAGGCAAGCGCTCGTTAATCGTAGGGTGTGGAACATTGACCATTTTACATGGTGATGGACTGGAGATAGAAGTCTTCTAGGCGAAACAAGGGTTTGACCATGCTTTTTAACACGAAAACTCGTGTATCGGCAACGGTAAGTAGTGATGCCCACGATGTCAGCACCAGGTAGCTTTTGGGTAGCTAAATGCTAAATGCTACTATAACTCGGTTTGCGAATCAATTTCAAAATTCTAGAGGCCGCCTCTTAGATACCCTTTCTGGAATCTTATAGGTTAGGAAGTATCTTGCAATTACTCCAGTTTGGTTCCACTGAACACACCAAATACTTTTGACTTTGGACTATGCCATATACACACTGGGGGCGTATTTACCTCCCATCGCTGGATCTGTGGGCTTCTTCCTCAGCCAACGTCGGACGGCGTACCTGAGATGAACCCCCGCCGCATGTGGCAAATGTTTGCTATGCCCGTCAAGAATGAAGAGGACATGTTCTCGTAGCATTTCTATCACTTCCTCGGGTCTGTTGCAGTCCATATATTCAAGTATAATGTATTCAATAGCTAACGTGGTATATAATTCACGGAAGATACTGACACGAGAATCAGAAACTGAGTAAGTTGACTAGCCTATCATACTCAGCCTCTACAATACTGTTACCATAGACAAGTGTAATGACTTTCTCATTCTTCCCTTCTTTGTCATCCTCCACAAGAACCGGTGAAACGTACGGCACTTGACTCAATGGCTCAATGGTGTCCTCGGCCTGCTGCATCTTGAAGAGCTTGACGGTCGAGACCCTGCGCCCCGAAGGCGACAACGCTCTGACACGCAGCTCATCTTGCAACAGCTGAGCGTAGTACATGGTAGCATCGGTCTCGCATAACAAGCGCAACGTCGTGCAATTCGGAAAAGGGAGGTGAGAATCGTTCCTATTCCTCCATATGCCGAATGAAAAGAGAGAATGAGGTGTCACTTCCAGTGTAGTCACGGAGGTGAACCTTGACAAAGGTTCAGCGTATACGAGGCCGTGTATAGATTCCTGGATCACTAAGCGAAGTGTGGTGATATCCTTGATACTTGGACATTCGAGGATGGTGTCGAGCACGGAATGGAGTAACGCCTGGCGATTTTGACTGTTCATGATGAACTTCAAGTAGATTCCCTTCGAAGATGGCTGCGGAGGTTCTGCCGCATGTGTGGCGTTCTCGGTGGGCTGGGCTGGAGGTATCAAGTCATAATTGCAGCACCCACGGTCGGCGAAGACAAGTTCGGCGCCCTGTATATAGAGGCAAATCCAATTGAGCTGATTTGATCCATGGATGAACTCTACGTTACGGGAAACGTCTGATTGAAGAGCGATGCCAGCACTACGTCGGAATTGGGCATGGAAGAGTAGGTGTATACCCCAACGTTGACAAGGCAGCCTGAACGCGAACGTTTGATCCTATCGACGAGCGCTAGTGAAGTGGTGGCATGCCCGCGGATAGCCATGTACTTGAGATTATTGAGGTATACTGTGGGATAGGAAGAAATATCCGCGATGTCATGGACGACATGGGGAATATCATGGTCGAGTATTAACGACTGTAGGAGTGGCATGCGACCTAAAACCTGAAGCGTCTGTAGTATGTCCATTGTAAATGACGAAAGGGGGCCCGTCTCCAGAGAGGTGAGTCCAGAAAGCCATGACGCGTTGACAGGGATAGGGAGGCCCTGGGCGCTGAACGTTTGCAGGCGTGGAGCGGTGTTGGAAAACAGGTAAGGGGATTGGGCAGGGGAAACTCCGCTCCATCCTCTCCAACCTAGAGATGTATAATGCACCTCCCGGAGTAAGGGTGCTGGATGGCGGAGCAGAGGTAAGAAGTAGGAGTCTAATTCATGCTGTGAATAGACTCTGACGGACGCCTTAAACCGTTCTATCCCGCTCCAAAGCCCAGGTAGAACTCGCCAGAGTAAATCCCTTGCATCGTCGACGTTCGGCATCCCAGTGATCTCAACCCAGAGACGTGCCAGGCTATACTGTTATATTCGTGCACGAAAGTACGGTAGTTACCGTTTTTTAGAGTTGCACCTCAACGGTAGTTTACCGTTACCGTCTACAGGTGCACCCGTCCGCGCGCCAGGTGCTGTGGGTGCACCCTCAACGGTAATAACCGTCTACCGTTAGCGATGCACCCCCTTCGGCTCCTAATTTGGTTCGCTTCTGGGCTGCTCCGCCCGCCCCTTCCCGAATAGCACTTATCGACGGTTGACCGCATGGAACACATGGTCTGCCTGCTACTACGGCCGAAGATAAGTCTTAGCAGACCATGGAACTGTTGATAAGTCCTGAATGGTTTACCTGACTATCTTGGTAGGTCCCATCAATTTATGTATGGTCAGTTTTGACGGTCTCACTCATACGTCGTAGTAATTGGTACCTTAGTTGATTATTTTCAGGTGGTAGCGTAGAATAAGTATTAAGCTGGCCCGAATCTGGTCTGACATATATTTTTAATCTTAGATTACCGTCATAGTCAATACATAAACTAAGTGGCTTTCAGGGGTGCACGTAAGACGGTAATTATCGTCTACCATTGCAGGAGCGACTGCTTGCACCTAAAAGCGGAGTTTAATTGATGCCCAGAGTGCACGTAGGACGGTAATTACCGTCTACCGTTGAGACCTTAAGGTCACCCAAAGTCACTCGTATCTTAAGTCATCCTCAGGGTCCTCATTGGGTCATCACAGCGCAAGTTCTCTAAAGGTCATCCCTTAAGGTCACTTTCAAGTTTAGCACCGGGACATGTGATGCGAGATGTTTATCTCATGAGAGCTGTAACTACTTGTAACTTCAAAATTTGTGCTATCTACCAGGCTCTATACTTACTTCAACTTCTTGCCAACTCCAAAAAATAAGGAGCCTTTGACTTTGTCTATTCTCTGACTTTGCATGAAGGTCGGCACGCCACATTTCAAGTAGCGAACTATGAAGGTAGCGTGGGGGTGCACCCAAAACGGTGTACTGTAATTACCGTCGAGGGTGCACCCCGTCCTGTGCAACATCAACGGTGGGCGTGCATTAGCGTTAATGGTGCACCTGGTACTAATCACGCTTTATCAAGCACCACGTGAACATGTAGGGGTGCACATCTGACGGTAGACGCTGGGTAGCGTCAAGGGTGCAACCTTTCGCCAGCGCGTTGCCAGCGCGACTCGCATTTGACCCACGCGGTCGTTAATACTACTCCCAAACGCGCCACATAGCCTGTACAGTAGGTGGCAGGGCTACTATAAGGCTACTCGTACTCTACTTTCTACACCATTGGCCCTGGCGCTCTCAGATTCCCTGTAAGTACCTTCAGACTTCAGCCCAGCTCGCAGGCGGCAGTTCACACCTGTATGTCACGCAGGTGTGTGCAGCACCGCTAGAGGGGGTGCACTGGAAATATTGAATTTCATTGCATTACTATTTGTTTTGTCCCAACAGTTTCTTTAATTAAATAAAAAAAATTCTAATTACTGATTTTGATGTTCTCAAGCACCAACGGGGATGTCGCGGGCAAGGGAGAGCCGCCCTCCGGGACAGATGCCTAAGAAGTAGCAAAATAGTGCTTCGATAACTACCTTTATGCATGCACCCCACCGACGGTAAACTACCGTTGAGGTGCAACTCTGAAAGACGGTAATTACCGTTATTGGGTGCACATAACCAGCCGTAGCTGGTGGACGTGCATCCCCGCTCCGCTTGATAATCTCCTGTATCATCGATTCATCGAGGCTTCCGTAGTCGAAAAGCAGCAGCGAACCCCAGATGGATGTCCCACCGACCACAATTCCGCGCCATTCGCGACAAACGTGTGTGGTAGCAATTGTATTTCGCAACCGTGTCCGCATTTCTTCTGGAGCGTCCACCGAGTTAAGGGAGAAGATGGTCCATAGAACGTCTTGAGGTAGCAGATCATTGATGTTTCGTACAACGTCGGGCATGTTGCTCACCATTAATCGTCTATGGGCAGATGTAAGTGCTTATAAGAAGGAAAGGCTCCTAAAACGGTAGCACTGCGGCGCCGATGTCAGCACAGGGTAGCTATATTTACCAAAGCCAAAGATACTCACTGGCCAGCTGCAAAGTCATCCCCATGGTCCTGAAGAGCCTCCAGTGCTAGCAGGTAGCCGAGAAAGGTGCCTTTGACTGCTGAAAAAGCTTGCCTCTGTATTGGAGATGATTAGGTGGGTAATTGCGATATCATATCTTGAACGTCGAGACTCGAGAAGGAATATAACCAAGAAAAACGCTATAATTTTCGTTCATGCTTTCCGACCGAGTACAACGCGGGTATAGATAGAACCAATTACGAATATGCTGCTCATGAGGACGGGTCAAAGGTGTCAAGGTGAGTCCAAGTCCTTAGTCGATGTTGAACATGACTTTCCTGCATTGCTCAGGATGCGTCCGGCAACTTAACTTGCCGGACCCGCAAAAAATGAATAAATCCATCACGTGTAAGGAGCAGACGCGTCGCGTCGCGCCTCACGACCCCGCGTAAGTCGAACAAAGGGGGAGTAAACCATGCTTTCAGTAGACAATCACCACTTTGAGTTATGTTTTCAGACAAAGCTGTATAAGCTGACAATAGATTATATCTCCACTCAGCGAAACACAATCTGTCTGCGTTCGAAGGAGCTGATAAAAGGAATTTTGTACAACAAAGAGGCCGCGACGGACATGGCCAACGCCATTGTTCTGTTCATTCAATGAAGTCTCCTTTATTGCTCTCGTTTAACTGGTGGATCTGTCAGACAGTGGACTGTAAAAGGGCATGGGGGGAACTACCTCCCTTCCCCACATTGGCTGGGCTTCCTCCGGTAACCCTTTCAAGTGGACTTTATCTCACAATTCAATTGGAGCTCGGAGTACAGTTAATATCACAGGCTCTTTGTAGCCCTACGGCGCCACTACTCTGATTATCTTGATGTGAAATATCGTCCACTTCACAGGGTACCGCAAAGGGAGATCCCAAGTCGTTGTCCACTCTCTGATAGATGAAAGCCTGGTTCCGTCGGAAGGTCGACTCGAACGGGTATCTTTCCACTTAAAGCTCGAAGCGTGGACAGGTCATGAGCTTTTTTTTAAAAAAGCTTGTCATTCTACGCCTTCGATTATCTTGGTGTGAAATATTACTCTTTTCGATGAAGATCGGAGGAAGAGGCATAAACGGCTTCAAATCAGCGAGTCGCGATTGTAAATACGCGGACAGAATTGAATGGTATCTACTCCACGCCGCAGCGTTCAAGTAGTATATCTCTGTGTGCAATACCACCTGACCACCTCTTTAACATTGCATCTAATCTCCGTTTATGCCCTTTTCCTCGCACATATACTCCTCCTTCTCCCCGTCCCAAGACTTCATCCACCTGATTCGTAGGCCAGACATTGGTGGATCACATTCTCCAAGTCCTTTAATTACCTCATCTGCCGTTTGTTGAATTGCGGTGAGAGCATCACTGTAATCTGGATCAGTGCAGTCGATCTCCAATCGCTGGATACTTGGAACAGGTTCCAGTCCATTGCGACTCTCAAAAAACGCTAGTATTGCTTGGCTAATCCGGTTAGGCCTGTATATGTGTCCAATTTTGAGAGCCTTCTGGTTGTCCCCCAAACAACTAGGTCCGTCGATGTGAACGCGCAGGGTCTGTAATTTCGGGAAAACGAGGTGATCGGTGCCATTCCACCTGATAAAAGTCAACCAGTAAAGAGTCTCGCTGAACGCGACCTCAAGTGTTGTAACGGCTGTCATGGCCACTAAGAGGCACTCCACATAGTAGTTCGCCATCTCCATTATTATTAACTCCAAGGTAGTAGCGTCACTGAACTGAGTGAACACTGCCAATAAAGCCTCGAGAAGTCTGCTGTTCTCCTTGCCCGACGGGCCACATGAATACCGCAATTGGATCCTGGGAGTGGTCCCCGACCTGGCAGATTGAAGTATCGGGTCAAACAACATCTCGTCGCAAAGCAAATACATCGTAACGGACTCTATGCGCTGGTGAGGAGGAGAGGCAAGTGTCATGTTTCGTTGAAGTGTAGTCGAAAACAAGTCCCCTAGACTCGTAAAGTGCGAGTCGTCGTCCCGTTGTGCTTCTTCTACCACGAGTTCGAGGTCAAGCAGGCACCCAGTTTGAGCGCCGAGAACGTGGTCGCGAATGAAGACGCATATATCTGGATGTCCCGATAGCATCATATACTTGAGGTTGGGCAAATCTACGTGTTTTCCTTCTTGTGGAATGTTGATTGGGTTGAAACTCTGTAAGTGGCATAGCTTCAAAGATTCCAGCCGAGGCATGCACTCCAGAACTTCGAGAAGCTGTGATAAGGACAAATCCGTAAACCATTTTTTGGTACACCTATAAGCCACCACCAAGGACCGAAGACCTGACAACCAGGCTGCTTGCAGTGGGAAATAGACATCGGAAACTAGAAACACTTCCAGCCGAGGTGCAAAGTTTGCAAAAGCCGGGAGGAGGTGATCGGTCGGGTACCTCTTCTCCCGGAAGAGCTTTCTATAGAATGATTTAAGGTCGAAGTCACTATCGTGGGTGATATCGAAGTCACTGCCATGTACGTAGAAAACTCGCAAGTTGGGAGCAGGTCGAGCTATGACCGCTCGAGTCCTCTTCCTGATTTGTTGGTCGATGGTCTTGTCTATCATCTCGAAGTGTATCTCTTGAATCCTTTCCCATGCTTCTTCCATAAACTGACACAGAAATAGCCGAAGACCGGTATCCACCTTTTGGTATGCTGCAGTAGCTTCGATGAAGAGCGGGCTAGTCCCTCCGCTTCTGTTCGCGATGAGCTCGAGCAATTCGACAGTGGGTTTCTTCTCATGTAATCGGTTGCTGTCCACGAATATGAGGCGACCCCATACATTGGTTGCTGAAAGTAGGCACTGCCACCACTGGCGGCACACGGGCGTCCCATTCAGTACGCACTGCAGCTTGTTGGACATGTTTCTTTCGTTATCTTCGGCGATGAGTGTGAAAATCGTCCAAAGTATGTCTTCGTTTAGCATCGAACTGTTAGCCATGATGTATTGGAGACCGGAGGACTGTAAGGGTTGCGTAAGATTGCGATGGAGAGAGACCTGACAAAACTTGTTGCGTCAAGCAAGCGACAAGTGCACCTCGCGTTAGCCTCGCGTTCGGACTCTGGAAAACACTACAAGTACAAACAAGCCATTCTGGGCTGAAATATAAAGTCCATCCAATTGTACGCCGTCCCAAGTTCTTAGTGACTAAAACCTGGAAGTTCATGATCAAAACTCATTATCAATCCTAGCCAACCCAAGAACTGAGGGTCAATGGTCGATGTTAGTTATAGGAGTAGACTCGCGACCAGTGCGTTAGGTGGTGACTATTCATGCTGACTCAGAATATTTGGTTCAATGTTTGTGCTCGGAGTGGGGGCGGCCATCACGCGGAACTCAATCGGACTACGAAAGGGGACGTCACCACCTAACGACTGGGAGCAACGGGGACGATTTAGAGGAGGTAGCCTGCGTGACAGGGACTTAAGTCGAATTTCGCATTTCGACGCGTCGTGTTTCTGACTCTCGCTCGCGTCTCGTTCCACATCGTCTTGCTCACACTCAAACTCCCTCATACTCCCCCCTTTTCTTTTAAATATTCTCATAATCTATTTAGCATATACACATGTATATAGTATTCTCAAGAATGCAGTATTTTCTCGCTACTCTATGCCTTTGCTAGGCTCTGACTCCTCTTCAGCCTGTGGGATAGTGCTCGTCATCGACATTGAAGATTCCGGGTTTGTATGGGGACTTTGCATGTGAGGGAAACTGTATGTGGGTTGTTGGTGGTACTGGATATAGTGAGAGTACATGGGAGGTGGCATTGGGTAACTTGGATGGGTATAGTATGGATAATAGGCTGCCGTGCCATGAGGCATTTGGGCTGGAGGGTTCATGGCATGATTGGAGAAGGTCGGGGCTTGAGGCAGCATTGGATAGTATGGGAAATATGGTGTGTGTGACGTTGTCTCTTGAACTCGTGGTTGTGGTTCTGACTGAGGTAAAGCTGGCACTCCCACAATGCCATGATTGACAGATGTGATCAAGGCTGGGTTTGAAGTGTGAAGGATATTGAAAGCTTAATGAACTCCTTGAGCGAGCATAAAGTCTACGAGATGCAGAAAGGACATACTTTGGACGAGGATGACCAACCAGTCAAGGATATTATCTCGGCAGGGTTCCACAGCCTTACCACCGGTGCCAAGAGCCCTCTCAATGAGTACAACGAAGCCTTCATCAAGCTTCAGCGTCGTCGTCGAATGGTTCCTGTACAACAGTTGAAGGAGAAGTCAGCACAGCAGCAAAATGGTGATGACCTCGAAGAACGACAACCTCTTGCTGGAAAACACACCTCTACCATGATACCAGACACAGATGTACCAATTCAAGATATCGATATCGCCCTACATGCAGACCCGGAAGTGGCGGATGGCGTTGAAGACGTCGAGATGGAAGAACCAGTCGGGGAACTAGAACAAATGATGGACGATTTGGAACAAGGGAAGGTTGACCCCTTGTTCCCTGTCGAGGCAGAGGACGACGTGGCTCTTGATATGGATATCGTAGTCGATGCAGAAGCCAGTGACGACGACAGTATGTACACAAGTGACGAGGATTGAGCAGAGAGGCGACGGGCGGCGTCGTGGGCATAATCTATTATTAATTGACCGAATTTGCCTAAGTCCTGTGTGACAGACCGTGACCCTCTAAAATGTCCCCGTAGCTCCCAGCCGTTACCTGGAGTCTGGAGATGCTCGCGGCTGACCCTCGGCAGTAGCGGAGTTTGACACGTACTGTACCCGACCCTGAAAGTGACCACCCCGGGAAAATGGTCAATAGGCCTTTTCCGTGAGTTCTGGCTCGATTTTGGCGATTATTTTTGCATAATGCTCTGCAAGATATTGCAGAGAACCAACAGAGTAAGTTTGGTAGTGGTAATGTGCGTATACTACGACATAGAGGTCATTTGAGAGGTTTGATGGCATCAAATCGCGATTTTGCTAAGTGTTCCTACCAACCGGCCGTCTTGTTTTGGCTGTGGTCTACTCATTTTATTGAATGCTGCCCAAAAGGTTCTGTGAAATGGGAGCCAGATACATTCCACACATAAAACCCTTGTTTATTTGTCACAGTGGGACGGAAATCTATTTCAAAAGGTAAGTTGAGTAAGGCACCCAAATTTCATCGGCTCGTAGGAGCCTCCTCTACTGGGCCTCGTCACCGTAGTGAAGTAGGATAATTCTGGATTAAAAATATAAGAGTGTAATCTAAGCATGTTAATCTACATAGAATTGAGGCTGTTTTAATTTATCGGATTTTATTGACAAAGTAGAGGCGCTCGCAATGTGATGTGGTGAATTAAGGATAAATACAGATGAACACGACAAGGAAGACCTGTATTTGCTTTGGAGCAGAGCTGGAAAAGACCTACAGCTTCAAAGAGTAAAATAAACCATTATAAGTCGGAGATTACACCATTCCTATAGGTCTCCAGAGTAAAGTAGGAGAGAAATAAAGGAAAGAAAGAGATGGATTAGTAGACCGACGCTCTCTCCATGATTAGCCGACGGCATGCCGTGGCTGCTACCCGGGGGTGGTCACTTTCCGTGTGAAACTGATTTTCAGACATATTTCAGTAAAATACTTGTAGCGACATGACGGAGGTCTCTAAAATTCTGAGACTCAGGTTTATAACTTTTAACACAAATGTCTACCTAAATCCAAAAGCGCAAGGCCGCAGTGATAAAATCTGGGGTTTGCGCTCTCGCAGCGTTCAGCCGTCCCGGCAGATCATGGGATCACGGGCTTTTCCGGTTAGTCTAGATACGTCGCGTACACATGTATTCCTCTTCTTTACCCGCAAAGACCAGCTTCACATCTGTCTACTCGCGTTGGGTTTCGTCCCCCATTGAGGATGCTCGAAAGCAACCTTAACCGGTTTTTTGACACGCAGACCTCTTTATGACGGAGAAATCTATCTTACAACTCAAAACGGCCACTTTCAGGGTCGGGTACAGTAACGGCTGGTCACGAGCCTAATAGGAGGTCAATTTTCTTGCGGCAGCCGCGTCGGCAATGCCTGACGGAAAATCAAATTTCTGAGTCAGACAAACAGTATCGTCACGTGGAAGACTTGACGCGACGCGACGTCTTTCCGTCAGCACAACGAACAGAATTCTTATTGGAGGACGCGCCTCATGAACATTACCGCCTCGCGATCTCTAACATCCATACTGACTCTATACTTAACTATACTATACATACCGATATCTGTGGCTTCGTCATACCACACCCTTTTGCGGTGGGCCGGCACTGGGGTCGGTGACTCGGTGGCTGGTAGCTGCACTTGAGCTGCACCCAATTAACGGTAGGTAGGATAATGAATGATAGGAACGAAATCATCACAAGGGGGCGATGCATATAAAGAAGTAGAACCCACCTGCACGTGGAGATCCGAACAAGTCAAATAATCTGTGCCTTTGATGATCAGAAATGTGAGGGGCGATGTGCTCTTATTAAAAGTCCCATATCCACTCTTTCTCTAGTGCGACAATAAGCTGAAAAACCAAGTATAGGTTCATCATTCATATCACTCCATAGGATATTCAGCGTATGACACAATCTAATCTAATTTTATATTGGGGATTGGATCCAAGCGTATTAAAATGGCGTAACATGATCATGAAGAGAAAAGTTGACTTCCAATGCCGCTTTCTGTAGCTCAGCAGAAGGCATATATTGGTGCCCATCTGAACTCAAATGTATTGCTCCAGTTCATGTTCGGTTTGTCGGATAAAAAGGCTCTCTGATTGCTCTACGACACTGACCATACTCCTTGCTAGGCCTCTATACTGGAGTTTTCCTTATTACCCTTTACATATATTGTGCGTGATATGCTTCTTCCTATCTGCCATTGCAACTTCTAAGAACAAGCCAACATCTCTCACACCGTAGATTGCTGCAAATCAAATCGCTCATCATCCGGAAGCGGAATTGTTGTCGGTGCCTTGGTGGTACTATATGGTTTTGTGTCGTTCTATGCCGTGGTCAACTGGGTCGGCCTGAGCCAGATCTTGAGGGAGCCGGAAACAAGACTCTCCACATGGATAGAGATGTTTTTAGGAGGCTCCGACAAGTTGAGAGGTGTTGATCTCACTAGCGTCATTATGGGGCTTTTGGAATTTGCTATAGCTGACGGACTCCTGGTGCGTAGTACGTTTGACCTGTGGGCCGTGGCTGGAACTCATGATTTACTACTAAAAAGGTGTGGAGATGCTTTCATGCCTGTGGTCGGTCCCTTCGACTCTCCTTACTGCCAATTGGACTGTTTATAATAGAGACAGGTGACGAAAACTTCAATTCACATGCATCGCAAGGCTCTGTTAACCAAACATACAGTACTCTCTCTTGTGTCGGTTGTATATGTGTGCCTCTTTCTTTTCAAGCCAGGGACTAGCTTCCCATCACCGGCGGGTGAAATTTATAACCGCGTCGAAGCGGCCATGTTCTTTGTGGCGGCTGCAACCAGTTTCGTCGCCACTGTCACGATATGCCATCAAATATACAAGCATACTTCTCCTGGCTCTCAATCGAGAAAGCGTTATCGCTACGTCATCAGGAGCCTAACAGAGTCTTCTGCAATATACTCGGTCTCTGTCCTAATTGAAGCGATTTTAGGCTCCTTGAACAAGGGTGACATTGAATCATGCTTCACTGTCACCCTTGCTTTAAAATACAGTCCTGTTGTGTCATTCATGACAGCGGTCAGAGCAATCGTTTTTCTTCGTCAAGCCCTGTACTGATTCCATGATCTCATGACAGGGCTTAGCGCCCACAATCATGGTTGCTCTATTGTTCATCAGAAGGACCCCCACTCATGACGACTCAGAGCCTCCTACCGACTACATTCCTTCGCGAAGTGAAGCTCCACACCAAGATGAGCTCGAGGCGCAGCCGAGCGGCGAGGAGATGTATCAAACCGCACAGGGAAGGGCCTGAAGGGACCAACGATTAAATTGTTGCGGAGAATGGCATTCCGACTCCAATCGCTGGAGCGGCCATCAAGTGCACGCCACAGATGACGAGGAAGGAAAAAGAGAACATAACACCACGTTCACTGACATGGTAACGTTGGCCACGAATAAGTAGCAGCACGCGTAAATTCTATCTAGAGTACACATAGCGAACCTAAATGCAGGAGATATGTATGGGGAAAGGATGTGGGCGACGAGGCATCAACCATGTATCAGCCAAAAAGTGAATAAAATAACCACGACGCTTGACTTCCACGACTTCGAGACTTATCTTTACCCTGGAAAGGTGTACACATCTCTCTCCCCTTTCCATGACTTTATCCAGCTGACCCTAAAGCCACGTAGCTGACCCCAGGACCTGGATAGTACTTTCAAGCCATCGATTACCTCCCGTGCCGTATCTTCAATCGCCTTTAGACCCTCGCTTTTATGCGTCGAGCTAGTCGAAACGATCTCTAGGTTTCTGATGCTTGTAACCGCAGGCTCCATCTGAATACGACTTCGGACGAAGCCGACAATAGCTTCGCTAATCCTATCACTTCTATAGGTACCCGACAGCTCTTGAAGGCCGTCCTGAATCAACGAGCGGCGGCTGTTTAGGTGGACCCGAAGAGTCTGTAATGCAGGGAGGATGGGGAAGTCTCTGTCGTTCCTTCGGGTACGGGTCAACCAGTGCAGAGGTCGTGCGAACATGACTTCGAGAGTAGTGACGGATGGCATGGACATGAGCGACTCGATATAGTACTCCGCCATCTCCATGTCCTGGATGTATAGGGTCGTCACGTCTTTGAATTGAGAGAACATGGCGCGGAAGGCGGTTAGGAGAGCAGGGTACTCCACTCTGACGCCTGGGTATCGTTGATCAATCTCGAACTTGATCTCGATTCTAGTGCCAGAGTCCGCTTTTTCACCTTTGTAGTCCACGAGTTCGCTCGGGCGTGATTTCTCGATGAACTTACATTCTTGTTGGCCCAGAATGACTCCCATGTACGTCGTGGGTTGTGCACTGCACAACCTGAGCGTGTCTGTCTTCTGAAACGACGTTGAGAAAAGGCCCTGGAAGGGCCCGGAGTCATATACAACGCCTGCTTGCCAATCCCTTTCCACTACCAGTGTTAGGTGAACCAGGCAACCCGTTCGCGCGCCCCGGATGTGTTTGAGGAGAAAATTGCAGGGATCTGGGGGACCACATAGTTTAATGTACTGGAGACATGGGAGTTCTGTCGCGTCTGCATTGTTCCAGCTGGAACGCACGACAAACTCGTCCATGTTGCGAAGCTCCAAGGAGGTCAAGCGGGGCATTAGCTTCAACGCCTTGAGCAGTTTCGGTATGGATGTCCTTGGGAACCAGTCGCCATGATACTTTTGCGCTACCTCCAAACAGCGCAAATTCGCTAACCACGGCGCACGGAGAGAAAAGTAGATGTCGGCGATGAGGAACACTTCGAGACGAGGTGCGACGTTTCCGAAAAGCGGTCTGGTATCAATGGTACCTCTGTCGTTGATATTGGAAGAGCTAGAATCGGAGGAGAAGCTGCTAGGATTATCGATATCGAAATCGGCGCCCCGTACGCGGAAAATGCGGAGATTGGGTGCTTGGCGAGCTATGACCGACCTGATTGCCTTGGTGGTGATTTCTCTTTCTTGCTCCATCTCTAGAACGTTGAAAGTTATCGACTCGATCCTTTCCCATGCAGAGTCCATGAGTTTGCAGAGGAACAGACGAAGAGGCTGTTTCGCCGTCCGGATACTGGCAGTAGCTTCGATGAAAAGGGGTGCGGTTTCACCGCTTCTTTTCAGCACGAGCTGGAGGAGGCTGAGGGTTTGTCGCTTGCTATTCCGACGAGCACTGTCCACGTAGATAAGTCGACACCATATGTTAGATGCTGGGATTATAGACTGGTGCCAGTGACGGCATACGAGGGTCCCGTTCAGAATACACTGCAGTCGGTTGTCCATATGTTCTTTGTCGTCTTCGGCGATCAAGGTGAATATCGTGTAGATAATGTCATGGTTGAGCACTGGTACGTTAGACATGAGGTTAGATATTGAATGAACGGGGAGTTGCCTAGCTCGTGGTGGTTAAAAGGACAAGGCGTTTGGCGGATCTGGTATTCTTCACTAAGAATACAAGTGTAAACAAACGAGATGAATAGAGTCCGGCCTGGGTGTAAGTATCGAAAATTATATTCCCTAACAACCAGGGTTCTGTTTACTTGTTCTGGGTTTCAGCCTTCAGGGAACGGAATTTGGATTCGACGTTAAGTCTGAGAACCAGGGAAATTGGAACAGACTGAGCAGCCTGAAGCAAAGTATCGTGATTCCCAAGCCTAAAGGACGATGTCCGACTCGGAACATGGGCGATAAATATCCGAATCTTATCCTCAGTCACCGCCGAGGGAGAGCGCGCGCGCCTGCACAAGAAGACAGTGGTCAGGCAATAAAAAGGAACAAACAGATAAATAAAAGAAGAAGAACCCACCTTCCTCGAGCCCAGGCCAAACCCAACCACATCGGACGGCGAAAACACTTAACGAAGTAGAGAAATCGAATCCGTCAGCTCAACAGTGAAGAGTTGAAAAAGAAAGATGCATAGAGTAAAAAGAAAGGGAAACATCGTATAGTAAGTATGTATCTAAACTAAACCTATCATAAACGTAGTCGTAGACATGAACGAGAGAGATGGACAGAGAGACGACGATGGTAGAAATACAGAGGAATACGTTCAATGGTACGAGTCCATATCCAAGCCAACCACGAGAAGATTCCATACGGCGGCGGACACTTTACGTCCTTCCCTTGGGCGCAGTCTTGCTGAACAACTTCGCTTTTTCGATAGCGGCTTGACCTGAATAAATAATGAGATCAATGACCCTGCTCGCCACGCCGACAAATAAGACAGAATGGACGCACTCTCTCTGATCAAGTTCTTCTTGTAATCCACGATGCTGATATCTTTCTTCGTCAAGTTAATGATCGTCTTGTTCGCGACTTCCCAGAGCTCCTCGGCGACTTGGCTGATGAGACCTGTGTAACGGACGCGTTGAATCAGCTTGTGAACGACAAAGATAGAGGAAGAGGAATGAAAGGACGTACGGAAATCGTGAGACACGATGACGACACCGCCCTCGAACTCCTTGATGGCGGTGGCCAGCGCGTCGATGGACTCCATGTCCAAATGGTTAGTAGGTTCATCTGTGAAGAGAGGACGTCGGTTAGCATAGGTTCAGGTCGCGTGATGGATAAAAGGCGAAGAAAGGCGAGGATATAAGCTAGCACGGCGCATAAATTCCACAGCGACAGGGGCGTCCTCATAAACCCGTAGACTCATCTAGATATCCCGCCATAGCAAGGGGAAACACAGTGTACCACGTCCCGCACAGTAGGATAGGAATAATTGGCCAAAGAAAACGAAGACGCCGCCGCGCCGACTGCTATCGCACGACCCAAAACCAGATCCATATGACCAGAAATAGAGAAGAGAAAGAGAGTGGAAAATGGAAAAGGGGAAAGAAGCGAAGAAAAGACTTACCCAGCAGCAGGATGTGAGGGTGTTCCATGGCTAACTGAGCGAAGACGACACTAGAAACAACGATAAATTTGTCAGCGCGTTCATGATATAATAAAATCTGGCGTAGGACAGGACAAAAAGCGAAAGGGAAAGGTCAAAAATGGAAAGGGAAAGAACAAAAATGGACGTGAAAGAGCATGACGTCATCACCGAACTCGACGACGAAGAGCCCAAGTTCAAGCACGAGGAAACGACTGAACCAAAATATGCTCAGAAGAACGAGAGTAGTTGAACCGAGTTGAACTAGTCGACCCGAGGACCAAACCACGAGCCAACCCGTGCCAGCAGAACACCCAAAAGAAGAAAAAAAAGCCCTCCACGAACGATGACAAGCCAACGCCAGAGAATGAATTCAAAGAAGATACATACCGATTCCTCAAACCGTCCGAAAGCTGCTTAATCGGGGCCGTTTGATGGGCACCTGAAAGACCAAATCGTCCAAGTTGGGCTCTCCAGGCCTATTACATCCAAGAGTTTCATTGAGAAACGTTAAAAATATAGATATAAAAGAAAAAAAGATACGAACCATGATATCCTTCTCCGGGAACTTCTGACTGAACAGAGCCTGGAAGTACTCAATGGGCGACTTGTCGTATGGGAGCTGGTCCGCCGAGTGCTGGGAGTACTTGGCGAGCTTGAGGGCGGCGTGTTTCGAGATGGTTCCCTCGCATGGTTGGAGGGCACCGGTGATGAGGTGAAGGAGGGTGGACTTTCCGGTACCGTTAGCGCCAAGGATGGCGACGCGGGAGTCCATGCTGTTATAAGGATGTTAGAGAAGGAAAAAGAGGAGAAAAGGGGAACGTACTCGATACCAAAGGAGAGCTTTTCGTAGAGGTAGTCTTCCTTCTTGCCGGAGTAGGAGAAGGCGACGTTGTCAAAGGCAATGATAGGGGGAGGGAGTTTTCGGACGTCTTCGAAGTTGAACCTAAGAATGAAATATAAGGAGATGAATTAATTGAAAAAGGGCGAAACGTACCTTAATTGCTTGCCGGTCTCGACCTTTTCAACCAGTCCAGCAGCTTCCATCTTATCGATGATCTTCTGCTTCGACTTGGCTTGTCTGACGAGATTGGCGTAGGTACCAGCGGAGGCAATGAACTTCTTGATGTGGGCGATTTCGTCCTGCTGTTTGTGGTAGGCCTTCATCTGGTTGACCTCGTTCTCCTGCTTTGTCTTGACGTAGGTTGAGTAGTTACCGGCGTAGTAGATGAGTTTCTTCTTGTGCGTAAGGTCCATGATATTGGTGCAAACGGAGTCCATGAAATCTTGAGAGTGGGAGGTGATAACGAGGATGTGGTTGTAGGTTGAGAGGTAAGCTTCGAGCCAGACGACGGCGCCGAGGTCCAAGTGATTCGTGGGTTCGTCGAGGAGGAGGAGATGGGGCTTGATGAACAGGGCACGAGCGAGAGCAACACGCATACGCCAACCACCGGACATGTCCTTTGTGGGTTTCTTCATCATTGCCTGGGTGAATCCGAGACCATGGAGAATGCTGCCGGCCTTGGCTTCGAAAGTCGATGGATCCATCTCCTCGAGTTCTTCATAAGCCAGATCAAGGGCTTGCTCGTCGACGTCGTCGGCCATGGACAACTCTTCGATGTATGCTTCGAGGCGGGCGACCTTGGCTTTGGCGGAAGCGACAATGAAGTCGACGGCGTTGACTTCTGATGGCTCGGCTTCGCCACGGACGAGGTAAATGTCGATGTGTTCGGGGATTTCAATGTCGCGCTCAGCGATGGATTGGAGGAAGGTTGACTGGGAGGAGTAAGCAGAAATTCATGAGATATAGGAGGAAACGTACCTTTCCAGAGCCATTCTCTCCCAATAAACCATATCTCTGGCCGTAATTCAGCGCGATCTCAGCACCCTCG
Organism: Agrocybe pediades; assembly: GCA_013053245.1. NCBI lineage: Eukaryota > Fungi > Basidiomycota > Agaricomycetes > Agaricales > Agrocybaceae > Agrocybe > Agrocybe pediades. The sequence goes on along the minus strand of JAACJL010000016.1, from coordinate 11,440 downwards.
ATGAGAAGTCGGCCGTGGAAGGACAGTGTGTACTGATCAATCTTGATATCACGTCCTTTAGGGTCTGACGATAACACGCCAGACGCACTCCTACAATCCATCCATCGAATCAGTCGCCGGTTTCTCCTGACCAAGTACAACGCACCTATCGGTGATCTTCATCAGTCTCGCCATGCTGTTCAGATCCTCCGTGCTGCCCGCCTTGCTGTTCATGCCCGACATGCTTGTGAGTGGTGTGCTGGCGCCATTGACGGATCCAGCTGGGGTCGAGTTCGAGGGCGAGTCAGAGCCAGTTGTGCCGGTGCCACCAGCAGCCTTTTTGGCGGCCTTTTCAGCGAGACGTTTTTGTTTTGAAGCAGAGGGGGCCATTTTGTGTGTCGTCTAGGTAGAAAAGTCTAAGCAAGAGTAAGATAGTTGAAAGAATGAGAAAGTGAAGGATCGATCAAGACCGTGCAACGAGGTCGTTAAAGTAAAACCCACAAATTTTCGATAAGATCAATCCCCTTCTTGTCGGACTTACAAATAAAGTGGCTGTGCATTGCTGACGTCATACTCGAAATGACTCGCTATCCACATTCTTTGAATACTAAAACAGTTCGCGACGAAGGAATTAAAATTGATCTTAGGTGCAGTAAAAGCCAGAATCAAACGATGTTATCAGCAACTGGCATGGGCACATCCGAGTCCTCGCTCTGTGTTCCACTCAGCGCTTCCGAGTCTATGCCCGCTTCGCCTTCCTGCTGGTGAACGTCCTCTGCGTGATCAAGGCTGTAGCTGTAGGCTTCGATAGCTTCCGGATTTTGATGTGCATTCGTTCCGGAGGAGGATTCCGCGCTACCTAGGCTCCTCAGCAACTCTGAAGGCAGTGTCGCCGAAGAGGAAGAGGAAGGATGCCCGCCCGCCCTCTCCGACGAGGTGATCAAACGAGCAACCATCAGTGCCGGGGCGATGCCCTGTAGAATGTAGGCTTTATATTCATATCGAGTCAATTTAAACGGCAAAAGTTCGCTCACATATACGATATGAGATGTCCTTGAAAGATAATTTTGTACGCAGGTAAGTGTTATCTTCAGCCCTATAGGACCAGTCTTAACAAAGTTAAGAATCGCTTGTATGACGACTAGTAGGGTGTAAAAGGCACAGGATGAAATGATGGCGTCGATGATATAATCGTACTGTCGTCGTATGCGAGATCGAGGCTCGGTGTAGGTGCAGATTTGCTTGTATATCATGACCGACGCAACGATATTGGTGAGTGCCCCTACGACCTGCTCTGCCCCGCCGACTCTGAGATCTATATCCACGACGTTGACATGAGACAACATAATTCCTGGGTTTGCATCCAAGATTATGTTCAACACATGACCGAATGAGACTAGTACTAAGTCAAAATGAGTGACGAGGACACATGAACATTAAGAGATCATATGTACCTGTCTCGACAGCAAACAATAAAACGGGAACGATAACTTTGCGCAACGATGAACCACATGCACGAAAGCACCTCCACACCTGATGAAGACAGTCAACCGCATAATACTAGGTACTAGTCAACGACGAACCAGAAGTCCGTTTCCCAGGATAAAAATGAATGCCGATAGTGTTCCACTCAGGATGCTCAGCGAGATTGGAAGACCATCCAATATGCCACTCGCTTGAAGGAATATTGACGCCCGTGTGACACCTAGGTTGCAAAATGTCTGGGCGCCCAAGTTCCAGTCGACTCCCACGTATAGAGCAGTTGCGAGATATTGCACCATGATAGTCCCAGGAACCATCCTGCTAGTACGCTTGCTCTCAAAAATTCGCGCATTACCTATAGTTAAGTTAGGACTTCGGCTTTGTATGTAAGAGCTGGGGGCACACCAAATAGGTAGACGGTGTAGGCAAACACCCCCGTATATATTCCTAGTAGTGGAAACTGGTAGTGAGTAAAAAGTGACGACGACGCATGGGTCAGACATACCCAATAAAAACAGGGAAAGTAATAACGAATTTAACTCAGACGTAATGATGGATATTTGTTCAGCCACAGGGTATGGGAACGATGTGTTCGTTGTCGAAGACATGACAAGACGGAATATTCAGGTTCGACCTTCCGCCCATCATTAACGAGTTCTTTTAATACGGCCTGCTTATATTATGGGTAGTGAATCGCATATCCAGAGAAACGGCAAGCTCTTTTTACTTCCAACGCTAAAACTAGAACTGCTCAGTAGGCACCATCAGCCTCAGGCTCATCATTTCGTATTCTGTTGATGCTTCAAATTATCAATACATAGATCAATGCGCAGCACTCAGCGCTCGATTGCGACAGGACAACGACCCGAAAGGACAGGGGGTGAACGGCTGTATATGATCCAACCATAATCGTGTGAGGCCGTGTATAGCCATGCATATTCAATGATCAATTGTATGTACTTACTATAGCGCGAAGGTGCGACGAGTCGGTAAGATAACGCTCCCTCGCAGAAGATCGTACTTTAGGTATCAAGATTCATGACTCCTCACTGATCGCCTATACTCCGGTCCAGGCACAGTACTGGTGCGAGAGACTAACTTTTGCTAGTCGGTCTCGTCCTGCTGAAAGCTCCACAAAAATTATCGCATTGGCGCCCCCCAGGGCCCAAACCAACCGACAACCGCGTCTAATCTTCGGAGGTTTGAACGCTTTGCTGATATCTTTCTGTAACTTTCTTAACACGTTTTGGGAGCGCGATAAGGAGTAGTTGAAGAACAGCACCGCTGGCGCCAACTTCTATTAGTGGTCCACTTTTAACAGGCCTTCTGTTTATATATAGTTATCCCTTCGTCGCCATGACAGAAGAATATGACCGAACAGATAATCTGTCCGAGTCTGTGAAGATCGCTAACAGTTGAATATTAATAGAAGAAGTTGGCGCCAGCAGAGCGGACCACTTCGTGATAAGAGCATATCGCACTTCTTAATAGGTCATGGTCTGGCTACGAGAGGACTCGGGGCACGGTACATTAATATATTAGAGATAAGACAAGGGCAGAGGGGTAGGCGGGGTTGGTGTATCCTTCTACACCTTGGCTACATTGCTAAGACTCGGATGCTATGTCTCTGTTTCTTTCCCACATAGGCATGCCTCTCGGGAGCAATCTTCTATTCAGAAAAGTGAGACTGTCGATTGCCAACGTCAAGTTCTATCTATTTTTCTGGATCGGCTTGACAGTGGGGCATGCACCCCCCGGAGCGACTTAATTGGTGCAGTATAAAAGCATTCGACAGGAGAATAGCTCCTACAGTAACCCAACTGTGAGCGTCCTGGATTCCAGTATGTGTCTAATGACTTTACACTTGTTCGTTCTTCTGATTGTGACCGTGCACTGCTACTTATGTTTTACACAGAATGGCCACGCATACGACAATCAGGTTCATCCTCATGGGACTTATACTTTCAACCGCCTCCATGATTACAGCAGCGCCTGCTCCAGTCACTCCGGGGACCTCCGACCACGACGTCCTGGCGCGCTCTGATGGATGCTCCGTTTTCGGCTTCTGTAATGTAGCCCATACAGGGGATTCCAACGCTATGTAAAAGCACAGAACCGTATAATTCTCATCAGGTTGGTTGTGTTGCCCTACTGCTTCCTTTTATCCCATACCTAATTATACTGGCTGACTCTTAGAAGTGGACAGGGTTGGGAAAAAAATTGGTGTCGTAGATCACTTGCACAAATTGACCCACTTGTCCTCTACAGACGCTTCCCGAAAAGAAAGATTGAGATGTAGTAATTAGAATGAATTGTTTCCAGATTACACAGTCGAGACAAAGAAAGTTCTTGACTTCCTTCCGTCGGTGTCCGTCCAGACGAGTTGGCAAAATTAGCCAGACAGTTCACCGAATCAGGCGGGTGAATTCGTCGAGTTTGTCATGTTAGTATAGACACCGTATAGCCATTTATATAGTCCTGTATCGTAGCACAAATATAAGTATTTCCTTCAGTAGTTTACGCTCACTATTAAAATTATATTCGATGTGCCGGAGGAAGAGGTTGATGGCTGTCGCGTCGCGTCGAGTCTTCCACGTGACGATATTATTTGCCGGACTCCGAAATTGACTGCCTCCATCAAGCCTCCATCGCTAACATCGACCAGTCCTGATCTTGATTCCTGTGCCAGCGCCTGCCAATGTCTATGCTTGATTTAGTGCACATGAATCTACCATGCTCGAGCCATTAAGAAATTGGGCAGTCGTACGGTACAATGGGACAACATTGGATCAGAATGGGTTGTTTGTACTTGTAATAGTCTTCTCCGAACGCGAGGTCAACGCGAGGCGCACAAGTTGTGACATTCGCACCCAGTTTTTTCTCTCTCCACCACAGTCTTGGAATCCTGCATCCTGCATCCTCCTTTCCTCCCCATTATAAATTTCTATTATGTCTAACGTGGTCATGCTCAACGAAGACGTACTTTGGATCATTTTCATCCTCATCGCCGAGGACGACAAAAGAAACATGTCCAATAAGCTGCAATGCGTACTGAATGGAAGTCTCGTGTGCCGCCAGTGGCGCCAGTTCCTACTTTCAGCGACGAATATATGGGGTCGCCTTATATCTGTGGACAGTGATCGCCTATGTGATAAGAAACCCACCGTCAAATTGCTCGAGCTCATTACGCAGAGAAGCCGGGGGACTAGCCCGCTCTTCATCGAAGCTACTGCCACTCGCAAGTGCGTGGATACCAAACTTCGGTTATTTCTTTGTCGTTTTATGGAAGAAGCATGGGAAAGGATTCAGGAGATACACTTCGAGATGACATACAACACCGATGACCAACAAATAAGGAAGAGGACTCGAGCGGTCATAGGTAGACCTTCCCCAAACTTGCGGGTGTTCTGCGTATACGGAGAGGACTTCAGAATCATGGGCGACAACGACTTCGACCGCCATTCATTTCTTGCCAAGCGCTCTGTAATTGGAAAACATTATCATTGGTACCCATTTGATTACATTGTCCCGGCTTTCGCCAATTTTGCACCTCGGCTTGAAGAATTCCTCGTTTGCGATGTGTACTTTCCACCACAAGCACCTTGGTTATCAAATCTTCGCTCCTTGGTGGTGGGATACGGCTGTACGCGGGGATGGTTTCCATGCGATTATCTCTCAGAGCTTCTTGGAGTCTTAGTGATGATGCCTTGCCTGGAATCTATCGAGGTGAATCACCTGCACAGGTTCGCCCGCGAATCCATCCATGGAGACACCGACGTTATAGACTTGCCCGACCTCGAGTACATGATGTTATGGGGCCCTCCTGAAATGTGCGGCTTCGTTCATAACCACATCCGTGGTGCTCCATCAGGTTGCATGGTCAAACTGAATATCGAAGTATTTTCGCGTCCACATACGCTGGATGAATCGTCGATTGAGACGCATTTTTGGCAGCGCTACAACAGATTGAACTGGCATCTGCCACAAGTATCAAGGAATTGGAGATCGACTGCACTAATCCGGGTTACGGCGGGGCTCTCACTGCGATTCAAGAAACGGCACAAGAGGTGATTGATGGACTTAAGAAATTTGACCCTCCAATCCATCGCCAACGAGTCCGGTGGATGAAGTCCTGGGAGGGGCAGAAGGAGGAGTATAGGTTTGAGCTTCGAGGATAAATTGTGACCGGAATTAGATTCAATTTGGTACTGTAAAGTGTTCGTGGAGAACATTCCAAGAACATTCAGGTGTTTCTCGTAATTACATGTGCTACTCGGATACCGCAGACGGTGATACGGAGACCCACGCTCTGGAGGATCACGTCGGTGCTGTGAGTATAGGAAATAGCTTCTTAGTGGATAGTTAATCACATTGAATAAATATTTACTCACCGATGCGGCACCTTTTGCCACCGTGCAGTGCGTCAACGCGACGTACCCTCTCAACGACCCGTTCCCCGTCTTGGCCCTAATTTCCTAAGTTAGAACGCCCTCCGATCTGCACAAAAGATCCTCGCTGCAGTTGTGCACCAGTAAAGAAGAAACGTCTTCAGTGGAAGTTTTCGCCGACGCAGAGGTGGGTTAACATCCGCTTTGTTGCTGTCGATTTTCGTCAAGTAAGAAAAGCTCGACCGAGTTCAATGTTCATGAGGGGTTGAACGCGACGACGACGCTTACGCAAAGAAGGGAAAGCTACCCGTTCCTCCTCCTGTATAGTTCATAACCTGCCGCCACTTCTCTTCGACCCAGACCCAAACAAACGCGTCCCGAAGTAGAAATCCTCGTCGCCTGCTGCATCCTATTCAACGTTACAACTTGAAGAGAGGAGACACCGCCGGAGGGCAAGTGCATTTGCTCGATTTAATCGCGCCACGCATCCGCCGAAGGCCGAGAAGTTCGTTATCCACTTTGGCCTGTTCTTTGACCTGGACCTCAGTCTGCCGTCGTTGCTTTCCACCAAGTCTGGTGCCATGCGACTGATCGCGAAGGCCTTAGAGCCCGACCTGGCAGGGGTGTCTTTGAGATGTAGTATTCCCGACACAACGGCACCCTATTCGAAACCCGTCTGTAGCCTCTCGACGACGCCGAGGCGATGAACAAGGACAATGGCGGAGGGGAGTAGAGGGTAAACGACTTTAGGCATCAGAGGCAGCCGGCGAATGTGGTCGACGATGGTATCGTCTAGCGTGTATCGCAATGAAGATGGATGCGTAAAAGGATAGCGAGGTAGCGGGGCGTCCAGGCACGGGAAAGAGTGGGTCATTGAGGTCTTTCTACGCGTCCCATGGACGTCATCTTGTTGGTCCTAAGTGGTCAGATTATTAATCAGGGAACATGATCGAAAGAAATGACGACTAAGACGACGCGAAGTCAACGCTAGAACAAGAGAAACAATATAGACAATTGAATATAGAATGGGCAAGGAAGGGAAAAAAAGAAAGAAAACCCACCCAAGAAATCAAGCAGCTCTCACCGCAATCCGTTTCCGTATCAGGAATCCTACTCTTCGTTGATATTCACGTCTGCACGCCGATATTTTGACAGAAGCAAAGGTAGGCGAGCTACGCAATTACATCGACATGTCGGTCCTGACTATTATTGCTGTGGCTCTAGCAGGGCAACGATTGCCAACAACGCGTAGGATGGTGTTGCACGCACGCAGGGTGCAGTGGTTCTTGTTGGGCCAAGCCAAGCCCGTGAGCTGGTGCTGACACGCTGACGGCTTGTTATTCTTCTACTCTGTTTTCCCCAGCGATTTAGTGCGCAATATCGGGCAGGAAGACAGAGTCAAATACCTAGTTCGCCGGCGTTGTGTTCGACTCGGTCAAGAATTCATGATGTATTGTGAATGGTTCGACAATATATCGGCGTTGAGTTGAGCACAGTCGATACAGGTCGTTCATTTGAGCTTTAATACGAGACAAACTCGGAAAGATGAGAATGATGAAATCGCAGGCTTGAAGTTGAGGTGAAGAAATGAAGGGAGGCTTTCACCGCGCGCGTGCTGATTTGATTAGTTTGGCGTTGTTTCGCCGGCAACGTCCTTCACTTCCTCCCATCGTCATGCACCAACGTCTGCACCCTAGTACATGCCGACCTCGCACAGGCGATGCTCTCAACTAGTCTGGCGTCTTGAAGCCTCCTACTGTAAAGCCACCATGGTCCAATTAAGCTTAGATCTTCGACATTTCGGAACTGCTACACTGCGATCCGCTCCAGTCATCCTATCGTTGGCCATGACCTTGGGTTTCATCCTATCGCACTGGAATCCGACCAAAACGTAAATTTCGACCCTTCCAGGTCCTTCACGCGACATGTGTTGTCCACGGGCATTGTCTGTGAGTAATCCGTCGGCCTCGTAGCCCTTACAGCTTGCTCATGAAAGCCTAGAGTCAGCGCAAGGTCTAGGAGTCATCATTCGGGATATAAACGACTGGAAGGTTGAGAAATATTGGGGAGATTGCTTGGAGGACTTAGAACAGTAGATAAGGTGATGTTACTTCTTCAGCGTGGTTATGAACGTCCTCCTGACTCCCAGCTGATTCTAGCATCATACGGCGGGGCGATGTTTTTGTCTGCCTTGTGGCTAGCCTTGATTTCCTAGACGATGGTGTATCAGCGTTTGGAGCTGCTACCAGTCGAGAGGAGGGTGGTACCGACGATGGTGGATAAGTACGATGAAAGCGAGATCAAGGGTGTTTATCAAACAAGACCGAAGGCCTTATCTTGTCTTCGCTTTCTCTCCAACCTTCTCCGACTTCGTTCCATGGACCAGTACGTGTTTCTAATGGGTATTTCTCCACTTCACGTAGCACTGATACGATCTCTACAGCTCCCCGCTCTCGTCTCCTTTTCAGTTCTATTCGCTACCTTCTGAAGGGACCTACCAACCCGTTGTCCACAGGTCCACTTGCTCTTGACCAAGGTCCTTACTTCTCTGTCTAAAACTTGTCGGCGTGCCCTGCCCCCGCTTAAGCACCGTCGCCTGTAGGCCTTCGGAAGAATAGCCGCCATCGGCTCGGGCCTAAGTACGTCTTCAAGGCGACGAGCTGTAGTAGATGAAGCGGGTTCGGTGTGGCGGCGGCCTCTGCTTAATGAGAAGAAGTGGCGACGTAATAAACGAAGGCCAGGAGAGAGGACGGTATTGGGGGTGTCCTATGGGTATTCTTGATTCTGGAGATACCCAGCACTGCGGCAGTGTATTTCATACTGCGCACCTCGCCACGCGCGGTGTCAGTGACAACGCTTGATGAAGAACCCAGTCCGATGGACACTCCTTCGAGTACGACCCCTCGCGAATCGCGACCAGTGCAGCTGCGAGAACAATTTTGGCCGTGCGATATAAGACCAATCCCACGCGGCTTTGTGTACGACTACCGCAAGATGTCACTGCGAAGAAACAACTGCAGCCCAGTTTGCCATGTCATCTCCTTCTAACGCAGTCGCGAGTGATTTTATTTCTTTTTAGGTCTCCTGCTCACTCTTCCTTCTTTTTGATTTAGCCATTCTCTTCGAGCGCGCGATTCTCGGTTCCACAAATCCCAACACAAGAGTCCGTTCGTCATGGCCACAAGGCTTACGGTTTTGGCCAGCATGCCAATCGTGACGATGGATGATGTTTCAGCTCGAGGGCGTCTGGAGTAAGAAGTTTGCGATACAAAAAGACTAGCTAACGCGATCCGAATTATAGTGAGTGCGCGTTGTCATGAACTTGGTGTAACACTGATCTCTAATTTTTGTATCCGTCTTCAAGAGACTTACTCCGATGTCGAAATGAGCAAGAAATGAGGTGCCTCTGCACTAAATCGATGAGGTTCATATAGGCCCGTCGCCGTTCGTTACCACCACACTTCTTGAGGACGACAACGGCACGCTACACCATCCCCAGCCGCAGTCTCAATGGACTATGGGACGACAAAGGCAATGTCTCTGATAAATTCCGGACGGAGAGTGCGACTTCGGAGTCGCAGTACTGCTGCGGACATTTTCGGGTGTGATCTCGAGTCTGGAAATGCGGATTGGCGGAACAACAACATCGTCAGACCCGCTTCCCATTGTCGTGCGGATGGTAATACCCTCGTCGGTTGCTTTTTCTAGTTATTTTTGTCTCCCCTTGAATTGTACAAGTGACATGTGAACTGGATAAGAAAAGGCACGGCTGAGACAGCCGTGCTCGTCGAAACTGTATAGCCCGGCATTCACCATGCAGTGGCTGAATGAGCCACCAAACCTTAAGTTCGTGAATTAACGACTCTCGAACACTTTAGTTTCAGCTCTAGTCTTTCGTCTTTCGTTGCCTTATTTTTCGTCCTTTGTCCCCTTCTACTTTGGACACTGTGTGTTCTTCCTAAGCATGCGCCCACCAAACTTGTCAAGACATCTCATGACCACACATCATTCCACCTTAACTATGTGGTTGTCCGGACTCCTCGCAACATCTGTTGTCCAGAAGGGTGCTCTATATGGATGGTATTGACCATGCAGTCAGTTCTAGACTTATTTTGACAAGGCAGACAGTGGCTGAATGCTTCAACAGCCACTGTTAGACTCACTGTGGAGGACTGTGAAGACGCATGTTGAAAGGCTCCATGCTAAAGAGGTGCATTTCAAGGACCCAAGAATACATCCACAGCAACAACTATTCCGAGTTCAAGGGACTCTTCTGCGAAAACCCACCCTCTGAAACACCAGAGTCACAAGAACTGTGCGAATCATCTGACATGGAGTCCCTCGAAACAATCAAACCACGTAAAAAAACACGAATCAGTTGAACCGATCCCCCCCGAAATTCTTGAACTCCTTGTGCCAACACTCTCTCCCTTCCTCCCAGACTTCCCAGAACGCCCAGAATCTCCTATCATTTTTGCAACACCGGCACAGGAGGGCGCAATGATATCCAGCATCCACCTCTGGAATCAAATTAGGAAGCTAACCAAGAGAAAGGGCACTTCAGATAAACCAAGCCTTTCCCTAAGGACACCCCCATTTTGGGAAGCAAAATTGAGGGCTAATAAAAACTATATCGAGACGGATGGCGACCTTTCAGAGGAAGACCCGATGTTTGTGCCGGACAATCCGATGGAACTGTCAGCAGTATATACAGTTATATTGTGGAGAGTACTGCCTTTCAACAAAAGAAGTGCAGCAAGTTTTGACAACAATACAAAGTATGGCTTCCTGATCGGCAGTTGATCAGATAACTTATGTTAGAGTTCAGAGCACAGAGCACACATATATATATATTAAGACAAAACAAAAAAAAAGAGCCTATCAACAGCAACATACATACATAAGAAAGTCTATAGCAGCCAGTAACATGAGTCCGATCAGATTAATATGCAAAGGAAAAATAATCAAACACAAGGTATATACAAATACCGATCAGAATCTGATCGGCGAAAACGAACTTGTTGTAATCTTTCTATCTATCTTATTCTGGTTTTTACTATCCCTATTCCCGATGGGAATAGGGGTCTGGAACATGTTGTTTGGACAAAATGTTTTTCACACCCTGAAATGTCTTGTTCCTTCTCATTCAGTTGTGGTTTGCTTGGGCGAGCGAGCCTGCCAAAGGCAGGCGAGCGAGTATATTGCACATTAACCTCGTTAACATGCCCTTTCCACCTTTAGCCAGTTACACCACTCACTGTGGTAGTGTTCACACTGCGGTAAACGTTGAGCTGACTCCCTGGACCACGCAGCTCGACTTCCTTGTCGTGGGTGCTGAACAACAGCAGTGAGTACCTTGTGCTTCCTGTCATATGTGTTGGCCTGATCTTGCTCTCCGCGGTAGCCATTGGGTCCTTACGTCGAGCTGAGTGATAAGAAAGTATGTAACCATGCTGGCGAGTTTCAAATCTAGCTAATGGATATGAAACTCACTTGTTTTGATGGGCCACCGCAGTGCGTGGCATGTACGAGTCTTTTACTGAATCCGGATTAGGGTTAGGGTTAGGGTTAGGGTTAGGGTTAGGGTTAGG